>CM075877.1:20819443-21491943 GCA_038021265.1 Cyprinella venusta
CGCTGCTTACTGGCGTAAATCTATAAGGTTATGGCTATAGCAGTGTTCTGTGCTGAGTTAGCATTACTATGATGTATGCCGCTCTCCTGAGGGATGCAGAACACATGCTGTTGCATGAACAAGCAGTCGGAAACATGACAGGGAGGCATTTGGCCTCTTGTTTCTCTTCAATGCTGAGGGAAAAAAAAGGAGGACATTGAGAAATGTACAATGGTCACCAAGGAAAAGAGCCTATATGACATCATTTGACATTTTGTTTAAAATCACGCATGCACACAGGAACTTCATAACTCAAGATGTTCCTGCTCCTAAGGAGGGACTTAGTCCAGCTCCGTTATTTCTATAGACATGAATGATATCTCAAATCATATGGCTGTTTGAGGAGAGGATTGCTATTGTTTTTCAAGCTATGAGATGAAGGATAAAACAGGGGCCATATAAGGACCATATGTAAAACTAAAAACCAATTAATATTGTATTGTTTTGCTTGAGACAAAAATCTGGCTTCTTTAGCATCTATTGCTTCAGAGGGGTGAAATTGAAAGCATATTTCTGTAATTTGGCATGATCTACTTTGGATGGCATTACTCCACGTTCTGTTTTTCTTCAAAAAGGGAGGAGGTCACAATCAGTGTTCAAGGTTTGAGATTAACTGAGGAATCTTTTAGGTGAAATCTTTCAAGAGTTGGGTTTTCATACTTTATGGGGACATTACATAGACATAACTCTAAACTTTCTCATCATGAAAGCTTTCTGCATGTTTATTCCTCATTTAATCCCCATAATGTAGGGTATACCTGAACCACACACACACACACACACACACGCGCACACACAGGCAAGATATAATTCACAAAGCAGATTGCTTATTTCCCTGCAAAGAAAGCAAACATTTTCTCAGAAAATTAATTCTTTCTTATTTGAGATTTACTCAACACTCACATTTGTGATCAAAAGCACCGCAACCTAATGTTTGTCAAATGCGTAAGTGATCTTTTCCTTTCCCATTTTTCTGAGTGCTTTGCTATGTGAGGTCTCATACCTTTTGATAGAGCATACTGAGAAAGAGCATGACATTTACCAGCATGTGAAAACACACACACAAACATTCACATCCTCATTTCAGACTCTCATATGCAGGGCATAGGTAAATCCTTTCACGCTGACTGCCGGTTTTATATATTCAGGAACATCAACATAAAATACATATCCCATACCTGCATGAAATAATGTCTTAACAAATGTTTGGAATCATCTTGGAAATGGTAGGAAACGCTTCACTCTTTGCTTTCCACCTTTAACAGGAAACATACGAAAGAGAGCACGAAAAGAAAATCTCTTGCCTCTCTCAACACATCAGTTTATATTTTACACATCAATCACAGGCCTGGCATTGGCACAGCACTAAACCTGGACCACAGGCTGCATAAACCACAGCTCATTGATATAGACTCTGGCATGAGCACATTCATCTTCTTCCCAGTTCACATATGTTACTCATCACAGTAGAACCAATCTGATTTACACACCCTCATCCTTCTTGATCGAAAGGGTCAAAAGCCAAGATTCTAATTATGGTTAATTCAAAGTGCTTGTGAAATTGGGCTTCTGAGATGGTGACGACATATAACGGTGGGAAACAAACACTGCAGGGCTGAAATATAGCCAATGGTGGTTTCAGGTTTCATCGGTCTTCATCCTTTATCTGTACATAATATTTCTCTCACCTAGCTTGAGGCGGTCCACTAACTATATTGCCATAACGCCAGCTGTCACTGTAAAAAGGGAGAGTGGGTTTTTTTACCCAATGAATATTTTCAAGATAGCTACATCAAATCAAGTCTTGAAAATCCTGGCTACAAAAACTATATGTGACATTTTCACTATTTGGCCAGGAAAAATTGCTCCCAAAGTTGCTCTATTGGATTGAGATCTGGTGATCGTGGAGGCCATTTGAGTATAGTGAACTCAATGTCATGATCAAGAAACCAGTTTGAGATGATTTGAGTTTTGTGGCATGACATGTTATCCTGCTGGAAGTAGCCATGATGGTTACACTGTGGCCATAAAGGGATGGAGATGGTCAGCAACAAAACTTAGCTCTGGCATTTAAATGATGCTCAATTGATACTAAGGGGCCCAAAATGTACCAAGAAAATATCCCCCTCACAAACACACCACCAGCAGCAGCCTAAACCTCAGTTTCCTGTTCTTAGCTGACAGGAGTGGTACCTGTTGTGATCTGTTGTCAACTGCTTCAAGGTTCGACATGAGCATTCAGAGATGCCCTTTTGCAGTCCTTGGTTAAAAAATAGTGGTAAGAAATACTAATTTGCAATATCAAGCATGGGCTGTTTTTGTACAGCTAAAAATAACTGGCAGTGGATGACACCAGAAGCCTTGCACATTCAAATTGCAAATGGTTGCACACGCCGCACACCATATGTTAAAAATAAGGTGGATAATCACACTACACATGGTATGTTGTCACAATGAGGACCTTCCATTAAACAGTCTATTATATAGGATGTCCAACAAATGTAAAAAATCAAACAATTAAATAGCAAAAACTTCCACTTAGAGTAAGTTTCTTTCGTTCCTTTTGCCTCTTTACATTCTCCTCACTCAGGTTTTCTTTTCAAACCTGATCTGCATTGTGGACAGACTCACGACCCCCTGTAACGAAGGATATGCCACACTGCATCTCTGGCTCTCTGGAGAGGGCCTATTTAAGACAGATTTGCACCCCAGGTCAAAGAACCTCCAACTGGGCATGTTAGCCAGCAACAGTAGGCCTCCTCATCCTGGTGTTTAACCCTTACTCACCATGGCACTAATACAGAAGGGGGTGAAGTGTGGTGACCACACAAACTGTTCTCTAACATTAGGACAAAGAGACATACAAGTTTGTGATTTGAGAGTCTAACAGCTTGAAGCAGGGATAATCAGAAGCATTCGTTAGTCTCAAATGTAGGTGGAGAGAATTACAGCAGATAGAATTTTTTTTACACAAGTATGGACATAAAATACATCTGACAAGTTCAGGAAAAGTTATTTAAAGCCTCTGTCTATTGTTAATGTGCCTATCATCTTTTGTTCTTTTGGTCATTTATTTGATGGAATAAAACCGAATCCTCAACTTGGTGATCCGCCTCAACAGGGAAGGAGAGCGGCTCGCCTAAAGGACTCACCCAGGATTTTTACATTAACATCAAGACTCCAGCTGACATTCTTCATGAGTCAAGCAAAAGCCCCCCACTGCTTTTACACCTGAAGCCCCCTCTCTCCATCCCTCATGTTATTTTCTTTTTCAAAGAAAAAAAAAACCCTTGTGTTCCCCCTCTTCTCTTTCACCAAAAGGTATGCATCTGATTTTTTTTCTAGAGAAAACTGAGCCTTCTTAAGCAATACTTCATGTCCCATAACCTTGTTTTATATCCAAAAGTTACACATTCACAGAAGTTATGATTAAAAGATAATTTAAAATATAAGGATTCAAGTAGATAAACACTCTCTGATCTGAATGTTTCAATAGACATTTAAGACAGAATATTAATAAAGAAAAAAACATTTTCTAAGAAATAGGAAACAATAGTAAAGTTTATTTCATTCTACTCAAAATACATTGACATTACTTTAGTCTTACAGTCTTCACTGAAAAACAGATATAAGATGAACACGCAAAACAGTATTAGGATAAAATTAACCTGATTGTTCATGCCACCAGGTTCAGCGGTCATAGATGATGGGGAATATTAGGACATATCAAGATGGTGTGTTTGATCAAAATAAAGTATGCAGATAGCGTATAGTTATAAGAAATAATTAATTGATTATTTCCTGGGTATCATCCAGTGCTATCAATCCCATGGGCAGTTCTAGAGTATTGCTCTAGTTTGAGCTAAAACAACTGTAAAGTTCAGACAGGCAAGGAGAGTGAGGGACATAATTTCAGCATTTTATTAACACAACAGATATAACACAAAAGCCAACCAAAAAACTACAACAGCTTCTCATACACAAAGACAATAACCAATAAATACAGTGTAACAAAGTTAGTTGTTCGGGGAAGAGGGGAATGTTCAACATAATAGTTTAATCTTAAAATACCCAAACAGGTTACACTTTATTTCGATAGTCACTTTAGACACTCTACTAATTTTAAGTAGCTTTTCAACTACATGTCAACTGACTGTCATTAGAGTATTAGTAAATTATAGTAGGCTGTCAGTAGACTGTTAGGTTATGGTTAGGTGATAGGTTTGGGTTAGTAGAACAAGTTTACTTGTAGTCGCCAAGTTACTTAAAGTCAGTTGACTGTCTGTTGGGGGACCAACAAATTAAAGTGTTAGCAGATATTAAGCTGACAGTCTACTAATACCCTAATGACAGTTAGTTGACATGTAGTTGCAAAGTTACTTATAGTTAGTAGAATGTCTAAAGTGGACTATCGAAATAAAGTGTTACCAACAAACATAACAAAAAACAACGTAAATGGTCAAGGCCTGGTCCTCTATCGTCCTAAACTGCCGTCACTCCTCTTTTTATCCTTTTTATCCATCCGGAGAAACTCTAGGCATGGCGCGCAGGAGACACTCATTAGCAAATGCATTACCGGCTCTCGACCCGCCCTGTTTACCACATACCCCCATCGCCCCTTGCAGGACCCCTCACACTACCCTTGACGCTGTGCTCTACTCCTCCCCTCTCTGGAGGCTCCAGTCAAGGGTGGCCGCAGCACCTTGGAGTAAGGGCAGACGAGACGAGAGAAAGGGAGAAGGAAGGATGAGGAGAGACAGAGGACAAGAGAGGAATAAAAATTTTGGTCCAGTTCCCAAAACGCACTGCCATCCAGTCCTTCACCAGCTGGGTGAACTCCTCCGCAATGCCTGGCAGTGGTGCTCCCTCGGTGGACAGTGCTCTTGCCCCTCGGTCGCCTGCTGTACGGCGACGGCTCCTCCGTATTCGGGCAGTTGGCAGCGAGTCCCCTGTTCCCTGCAAGTCCTCCATCATGGCATAAATCTGCTCCAATTAAGGAATAGATATGGAAGAATAAGTTTTATTTGTATAGCGCCTTTCCAAAAGCCCGAGGTCACTTGACAAAGGAGGTTGAGCAACATTTACAGTTTCATTAATGAGTAGATCAGGTCTATTCCTCCTAATAAGGCTATGACAAGAGAGCATCATGTTAAAGGATATACATATCAGAAATGACTACAAGTTCATGTACATATAAAACACGTACAAAGATAGCATCCTGATCCTGAATATGTAATATAGTGTTAAAAGATCTTAAAGATCTTACCTTTAGCGTACAGTCACTTAAAACCATTAACAGATCAGTATATTGCTAGAAGATGCCATCAAGACATCTATTGGGTTTAAATATCAGAAAATACTCATCTTCAAAAGATGACATCCAAATATATTTTTTTTATTCCCATTCCTGTTCTGGCTTTCATTTCCTGCCCCTAGGAGATGGGTGTGTGTGTGTGTAGACCTGGAAGCCCGAGCAGAAAGTCACATGGCTCTGGTTTAGGTGGAAAATCAAACACAGTTGTGGGCAGGCACCGATTTAACCAAAATAGGTGCTTTAATCATTTTTATGGATGGTGGGAGTTTACAACCTTTATATGTATTTATGTACTCTCAGACTAGGAGAGAGGCATAAATCATGCGGCCACTGCAGGAGACGAGATCGGAAGAAAGGACAGAAGAGCATGGAAAGGCAGAAAATGAAACGAGAACCTATAAAGAAGAAGAATAGAGGATAGGCAGAAAATAACCGTTAAAACAAGACTAATTTGACAAAGCCTTCTTAGTCAATTCAAACGTCACTTAAAATCATTATCTGACAGACTTAATGAAATTTTACTATTTATTATTACACTAAAGGACTCAACATTTACTCCTAAAGTGGGTGGGATAGGGTTCCAAAAGCCAGGTGATTCACCTTCATTTGTTGAAATGAACAGACCCATTAGTCTCCTTTAGCTATTACAGACTAATTAGGCCATTAGATAAGGGCCAGGTGTTGGCATGCAAAACGAGCACGTTTGTCACCTTAAAGTGAACTTTGTTGTGATGGAGCTCAAAAAGCTTTCTCCATCCCTCCCACACAGAGTATTTTACAAGTCAACTCCGACCGCTGCAGGAATAATAATAGGGTTGGTTTTGGAGGTTGAAAATAAACAGGACGGGTCCTTGAGCTGTAAACCTGAGTTGGGAGTGTTGTTTTTGTTTCCATGGCTTTCGAAGCTCCACTGAGAGCTCATGGAGAATTGATTGTGTCTGAGTCACTCCCTCCGCCTGGTTACGAGACCTTTGTGTTTGTTTTTCACCCATTCGCTTGTCGGCCCAAAGAGGTATGCTTGACCCCTTTGTCTACCCTCAGAACAAACTCACATATTTATTTTGGTAATTAATAAAAGTTCAATGATTCACACAATTCACACAAAAGTTCAAATGATTCACAAAATGCCATATATTTACTTGACGTGGTGATAAAATGGTATCATAGCTGTGAGCAGGGGATGTGTGTCCAAATGTGTGTTCTGGGGATATGGGGTGGGATGTTATGGCGCCTGCATGCTAGAGAAAGCACTAGGGGAGAGTTTGACGGATAGCACTGAGCAAGATATGTTTTGAGGGTGTGGAAAGAGTTGGGTCATTCTGAAAATCAAGAGGGAGTAAAACAAACAGGATTTCTGAAAGGAGGTTTATACCTGGAGAAATCTGTCAGCATTCCCACTGAAATCTGAAATCAATGGCAGTTGCTTGAAAGGCACAGGAAGTTTGGATAAAACAATAGAAAGACTTTCTGTAGCTCAAACATTAGAGCGTGGCACCAACAATGAGTTTGTTTCCCAGCCAGGAAATGCTTGCAATAAAAGTCACTTTGCATAAAATGTGTAAATTACCAATACACTCTAATGTAAAGCTGCTTTTCCACCATGGAAAAAAAAACCCAAGAATGAATGATGAAAAAGAATGAATGAATCAATCAATCAATCAATCCACCACCATCAACCAACCAACCAACCAACCAACCATCCATCCATCCATCCATCCATCCATCCATCCATCCATCCATCCATCCATCCATCCATCCATCCATCCATCCATCCATCCATCCATCCATCCATCCATCCATCCATCCATCCATCCATCCATCCATCCATCCATCCATCCATCAATCAACCAGTCAACCAGTCAGTCAGTCAGTCAGTCAGTCAGTCAGTCAGTCAGTCAGTCAGTCAATCAATCAGAGACTTGAAAAACTGAACTTGAATAGGAAAGAGTTCAGAAAAAAGAATAAATCCTCAGGACTATATCCTCAAAACGTTTTTGCTTGTGTCTTTTTGAAGTAGCTCTCTCTGTCATTAAATGGGAAGTACTTGAGAAGCCTTTCCAGAGAACGGGCACAAACTAAGGCTCTGGCTCACATTTGCCAGAGCTAAACACAAAGATTTGTCTAAATTAAACTTAATTACACAAGATGGCACAACCAAAACTTATTATGATTTATTTAGTTCACAATTCTTTGATTAGTTTTTTTTCTGCAGTAGTTCTTAATTTAAAATGGTTCCAGAAGTGATGTAACTGTACAAATGTAACAGAAAGTGTGGATGAATTGAGCTTAACTGGCTTTTGATATGATATTCACAAAATGCACAAGCTAATGTGTTATCCTCCTCTACGGACACCCCATGCACCCACCGAGGTCATTCAATCTTAAGGCCGGCTATAAGGAACACATAAATAGAGCTTATGGAGACTAAAAACAGGGCAATACAGAAGGCAATTCAAAAGATGGACAAACAAGATGAGTTACAGTATATGGGAGAGGGGGATAGCCTAAAGAAGCATTTCCACCAGTAAAAAGCATGAATGGAAAAAGAGCATAAAGAGAGGACTGAATACATCGTTTCATCTGTTATATAAAGCAAACTGTGATGTTCTGATTCTGGCAGAGGAGATATCAGCGACTGTAAAAATATCGACAATCATAGTATTCAGTAACCTCCAGGATCCACTGTTCTGAATCAACCCCTTCGGCTAAACCCGAACCTATTCATCGCCGGGCTGGAGGTTGTCAGCATGATGGCTGCCAGCCAAACATACTAACTGTGCAGCAAGAGATTGCAGAGCATCCACTGTGCCAAACTGTGTTGAAATTAACCCAGTAATCAGAAACATTATGTTCTTGTGGGGAGAGCCCAGGCGATTGGCAGATGGCTAAGAGCATTAGAGAGATACCTGCCAAACGTTAGCCTGCTCTCTCCTCCTGGTGTGAAAGCCATTGTGATAAGGAGAGAAGGGCACCCCTGTGTATCTGCAGCATATGGTGGGGTAAATATTGACTGATATTATAATTATATACGGCATAATCTAATAATTAATCACGCACATGCTCACATATTCAATACTCAAGTAGACACATGGAGGAGAGCCATTTGTACATTACACAAGCAGGGAGACTATACGGATGCCACAAGACCTGTAGCTGGACAGGACAGCCAGAAAAATAGCTGTATGAACGTAGGCTATTATATTTACAATTATGAACAGCTATTATATTTGTAGAAAAGAGAGATTGAAATCATTTATTTGATCAATAATACAGTAAAAACAGCTGTTCATACAGCTACGAGAGAAAGCCAGAGTTAGAAAATTATAATCAATTGTACTACATCTCCCCCTGCTGGTCATATCAGTTACACACAAGCGTAAATGCATGTACTACTGCTGCTGAAATCAACAGGTGACCTGTCCTGAGCCATTAAAAACAGGATATATTGGGTGATAAATACTTTTCCATTTGTGTGAAATGCAAATGTATACATTTATCCATCACACCTTGACTAATGTAGAAAAGATACATATGAGAATTTGAAGTGTGAAATGCATTTTATTTTCTCGTATTCATTCTACCAGACTCTCCCATTCAGCTACTTTTTAGTTGTTTGTTTTATTAGAAAACACACAAAATCCAAGGAAACACATTAAAAAAGAGTTGCACAGTTGTTTAGTAAGTCTGTATTACTAGATGTCGATTGTATTTTTAGTTTTATTATTGCAACAAAATAAGCACACAGACAACAGGCCTAAGGAAAATATTGTAGTTATAGGGTTTAAAGAAATTAAATTCTGAAATGAATTATAGTGAAATATCTTATATTAGGCCTACATCACATGAGAATAATTTAGTTGCTGATAAGCAACTTGAATTGTGAGCAACTAAATTATTATGTGGAGTACATAGCATATAAATTTAATTGAACAAAAAAATCGAAAACTCAATCCAAAACACTGCAGTAAACCTCATTCAGGATTATTCAGGCTGAAGCAGAATATATATATATATATATATATATATATATATATATATATATATATATATATATATATATATATATATATATATATATATATATATATATATATATATATATATATATATATATATATATATATATATATATATATATTATATTATATTATATTTCAGTTAAAAACAAACGGATACTTTATACTTAATGGAAATGTGAAAAATTCCTTTGTAAATTGTTTTTCACTCCCTATAATCCTGACTGTGGTTATCATAATTCGTGCATGAAAGGGTTAATAATGGGTAGGCTAAATACATTTAAAAATGAAACGAAACGAGTGCGAAAACGTCAGAGGAAATGACGTTAAAACGGTCCTCTCCCCAAGTGTGCACGGTACGATTCGTAATTTCCCTCCGACAGACAACTAACGTTCCTTGGCCTAGCACAACTAGGCTATCTGTACCACTTTCCATAGGTTAAAGTAACGGCGCTCAATATTAGTGCAGATTAAAAACTGACATGGATAATGACTATTAATATAGCTCGATAGACCCAATCACTCTGAAAGTAAACATGTCCTTACAGTACGCATGCGCACTGAGTCAATCGCACTCGTAATGTTGGGACATTGTGCAGATTCAAGCCTGAAAATGGGGGACAGACAGCAATAAAAGTAAAGTAGAACGCTTGTTTAAGACGCGTTTCTTCTGATCGTTGAGGAGTTACCCTGGGCGAACCCTTAACTATGTAAGAAATGCGGTATATACTGGATTCAAACTGAACTGTGCAGCGAAAACGACATAACCTCGTTTGCTAACAGCGGCTAGCTAGCAGTGAGGATCAAAATGGAGGCGCGCTTTATTATTATTAGCTCAAGTTAAAATGGTTCATGTCTCTTGAACAATATGCATCATAGCGTTTAGTAAGAAGATTCACGTGTATCTTTAGTATTGGTGTAATAGACGTGTGTCTGCCTTTATCCAAGTTCAACCGGTATTGAGCTGCAGTGATGTGCTGTTTGTGACCAAGCCTCTAAACAACTTATACCTTACGAGATATTATGTGTTTTATTGCAACTTTATGAAGAAGTATATGTGGCATATATAAACAGGAATGAAATGCTTCTTCACATTTCCACTGCATACAATGGGGTCTTTGAATAATAATAATAATATGCTATTTAGCTACATATTCGTCACTTTGCTATAAGATTTTCTAATTGAATATTTTATGTTTTGTCAGGTACAGGTCTGCAGACACAGAATTGTTGATATCAACTCTATAGTAGTCATGGTTCAAAAGGTAGAGGTTTCTCTTCGCCATGAATATGCGACCTGAATGCTTTTCTAAAGTGGGATTGTATTCAAACAACTGTGACTTCAGCCCATCTCAAACAAGACACCCAGTTAGTGCCCGTAAAGCGCTCGGTGATCCTCTTGGTGACACTCCAGACAGCACCAGACAACATCTGTTCTTGGACAAGACTTTGGGTGGGAAACCTGAACGGACTTCATTGCCGTTAAAACTTGGCAGAGAGTTGGCTGTGGCTTCAGAGGCTGGCTCTGTGGGCACAGAAAAACTGTCATCTCAAGCTAAACAAATGGGGGGTGAAGGCACCCCTGTAAAAAGTAAAACTCCTCTTGGACAGACCAACACCATTGATAACAAGCCAGAGTTTGTATCCATGAATTCACATAGTAATTCTAGAGACCCTGTGGGTGAGAAAAACGCCAAAGGGTTAGAGACCATGGGGGCGTCACATGAACATTCGGAGGGTAAAAAGACAAATTTGAGGAAGATCACGGGTCATCCTCACGCACAAGCCACCTGCCTTAAACAACTGCTTCTACTTCAGCTGGACTTAATAGAGCAACAACAGCAACAGCTACAGTCTAAGGACAAGGAAATAGATGAACTCAAATCAGACAGAGACACGGTATGTACACTGTCATTAGGGTCTGCAATATTTTATTATTCAGCAAGGATGCATTAAATTGATCAAAATACATTTAGAATGTTACAACAGATTTCTATTTCAAATAAATTCTGTTGTTTTGAGCTGTTTATTCTATTCATAAAAGAATCCTGGATAAACACGTTCCACAGTTTCCACTATAATATTAAGCATAACAACTGATTTCAACATTAATAATAACGTTACTTTAGCACCTAATCATGTGGTAATGTGATACTGGAGCTTTTCCATCACAGGAATAAATTATTGTATTAAAATAGAAAACCATTGTATTTGTAATGATATTTCACTGTTTTTACTGTATTATTGATCAAATAAATGCAACCTTGTTGACCATAAGAGACTTGAAAAATAAATAAAAAAATCTTTCAAGCTTTTAAATAAAAGTGTGAGATTCATTGTTTGTGGGATATTGATATTTATTTGTTTCCAAATGTATTTGTCTTGCCTTGATGTAGTTGCTTGCCCGTATTGAGCGGATGGAGCGCCGTTTGCAGTTGTTAAGTAAGGAACCACGTGACAAGAAGCTCTTCCAGCCACTAGAGCGATGGGTCCCTGACACGGATGACTTTTGGGAATCAGATATGGGGGACAACCCCCAAACTCAGACATCTAAGTCAGGTGGCAAAGTGCAAAAGAGGTAAGAATGGGAAATTCCCCTGTTAGTAGAGCTACGATTTTGGATAAATTGAGAATCACTTTTATTTTTTTTTAAATATAGTTCACATTGCTGAACAGACATGAGACAAATACAGAATAAACTGTAATCTACTGTAGGTTCTGACAAAATATTAATTGTTGCAGTATTTAAAATGTTTATTTAATTTGAATGAATTATTTTTAAAAATTCAGTTTGAATCAATGAATCAATGACTCGCTCAAAAATACTTCACTTGTTTCATTACTGGATGAATCAGTGTATTTGAACATTGTATGAATGATTCAATGACATACATTAAGTCACTTGTCATCACCCACTGCCGTAACAATGTAATTAATGCAATCTTTATTTGAAGAGTTAAGTTACTTTCAAAAGTATCTTCTCTATTTTGATCATTTCTGTAGACATTAGTATTTATATCCAAGCTACAAACCTATATCCTAGTACTTCTGTGATAATATGAATTAAAAAAAAAGAAAATAATACTGTGTGGTTTCATTGTCATTTAGGAATTAGATTGATGGGTGTTTGAATGTAAATTGCGATCTTTTAATGATTAATTGTGCAGCTCTACCATTTAATCTTTCTTCTTGTGGCTTCTGCTTGGCTAATATAACCTGTAAATACTCTGTCTAGAAAGATGAACATTTTGGAAACAAAGATGCAGAGGTCAAGGGGTAAGGCCTCAAGAATGACCCCCCAAAAATCAGATACAGGAGGGACATCTCCATGTCAGCATGACCTGCGAAGCAAAGAGACCCCTGAGAAGACAAACGTGAAATCATCCGGACAGATGGATGTGAATCCAGAGGGAGACAACAGCAGAGAAACCGAAGAGCTTCCGTACATGACAACGACCGAGATGTACCTATGCAGTTGGCAGCAACCCCCAGCCTCTCCGTTACAGGAAGAGTGTCCAAAGATAGAAGAAGATGTTGCAAGTAAGTGCCTGGTTCAAATGCAAAATGGCCATCATAAACATTGATTTCCAAATTCTAAAACAAAAAATATATCCTTAGTCCCATCATGGAGGGAAAACATCATGGAACCCATCCAGGAGGAGGATGCTGTTGACATCCCCGAAGTAAGTAATCGTTTGCATCGTATTAAACATAAGTCACAAGAATCTTAAATATGAGGTCCATTGTCATGTATCCATCATTTGTTTCTGTAGAGTCTTGATGACAGTGTTTTTCTGAAACGGCACGCAAAGTTAGAACTGGATGAGAAGAGACGAAAACGGTGAGATTTATTTCTAGAAGAGTGTTTTCCTAATCTGTGTTTGTGGCATCAACACATTTTTAACTGCTTTATTTAATTTTTTTCATGTGCATGATAAAATTTTACGCTGTCATTCAAGTGTTAAGGGTCTCTAAGATTTTATAGTGCCTTTGAAAGAAATCTCTTATGCTGACTGTAGTCAAAAATACAGTAAAAACAGTAGTATTGAGAGAAACTGTTGATTTAAACTAAGTGTTTTCTATTTAAAAATATGTAATTCGTTTCTGCGAGGGCAGAGCTGAATTTTCTCAGCCAATCCTCAGTGTCACACGATCCTTCAGAAATCATTCAAAAATGCTGATTTGGTTCTCAAGAAACATTTATTTTTATTATCAGTGTTGAAAATAGATGTGCTGTTTTTAGTATTCTTCATTTAATAGAAAGTTCTAAAGAACAGCATTTATTTGAAATCGAAGTATTTTGTAACAATGTAAATGTCTTTACTGTACTTTTGATCGATTTAATGCATCCTTGCTGAAAGAAATGACTGACCCCAAACTTTTGAATGTTAAATTAAGGATTATGTTGTGTTATTTAAGCGTCTTTGCTTAAATTTCGGGCAAGAGCATAGTTCATTCTAGCTTAAACCTATCCACACATGCTGGAATAATACCTGCATATATATAATATAAAGAAATCAATCTTTATGGTTACACGAGTTCCCTTAACTGATTAATTTTGTGGTAGTTTTCTTAAATGAATAACTGTCAAAAAGGTTTATGTATGGTTACAGACTGCTTAAAACAACACTTTAATACTTAATACTCGTACTGTTTTTTTCCATTAGATGGGACATTCAGAGAATACGTGAACAGCGTATGCTTCAAAGACTGCAGCAACGCATGGAGAAGAAAAAAACAAATGTTCAGGAGAGCGAGCCAGAAGTGTCCTCGTTTCATCCTGATTTGGAGAATGGTAAGAGCCTGAGAAAGATCGATTTGATAAAATATTACTATTGTATTGTATTAATGAACAAACCAGCTGTTATCATATTATGTACTATAATTTCTCCGATTTTACCCTTGTACAGTGGAGGCCATTATGGTCACACCTTTTCTGCCAGTAGTTGCGTTTGGTCGACCTTTGCCCAATTTACCTGCACAGTAAGAACCTTTTTTTTCTGTTGGAAATATCTCCTGTGCAACACGTAAATGCTTTTAACTACTGATTAAGTGTCATAACAATCATAAGGCATAGTGAACATGTCGATCCACTTTTGTTGTCGGCTAGGAATTTTGAGTTGCCCTGGCTTGATGAGAGAAGTCGATGTCGCATTGAAAATCAGAAGAAACAAACTCCCCACAGGACCTGTCGGAAATAAGCCGTAAGTGTGCTACTTCGTGTCCAGTGGCAAAACAGGGGTTAAAGGAGGCAAAGGACTGTTTGGGTGAGAAGGAAATGGCAGCATTACAGCTGAGTTTTCATTTTATTGTGCCGTGATGATAAAGCAACAACTGCCCGGTTAACTGCTATTTAAGTTCCCTCACAATCAGTGTGTGGCCTTGATTCAATTCTTTACTTATAGTCCTGTTCGGTGTACTTTCACTGAGGCTAGTGATATTGATCATTGCAGGCTCCACTGCAAATACTGTTTTAATGTGCACTAAACTGTGGTTATGGAGTATTGCTGCACATTCGCATGTAGTTGTGTTCCGAATGACTTTAAAGAGCTTGTTTTGTTTTTGCAAATGTAATTGTGCATGAATGTCTTGATAATTCCTCTGCCTCAATGTACATATTTTTGTAGGCATAGCTTAGTCGTTTAGAGAGAGAAAATATTGGCAGGATTAGAGTGAGGATGCTAAATTGTTTAGACGAACGACCCGTTGTAAAAGAGTAGCAAGAATTTGTTTGTACGGCTTTTTAGGGTTCTCTGAAGCTGTTCAGCATCCCATGCAGGTTTAAGGACAATGCCCTTAACGATATTTTTTAGATCGATTAGTTGGTCTGTTGATGGTTGTTTTTTGATCAACATTCTTATTGAAAATACATTTATTTTACACCACCATTTTCATCCATGTCCAAAAGTGTTGCTTGTCTTTTGAATTTTTTTATTAATTCTGTGCCTCATGGGATTCATTTCAGGGCCTTTGAAATGCATTTCCTGAAGATCTGTTCTAACTGAAAATTGAAAATGTTTTTGTGTGTGTGTGTGTACATGTGTTGATTTTGTGAACACCATACACATCAAGTTTTGTTTTCTTTCTTTCTTTCGTGAATGTGTACAACTGGACCGATGTAAATAGCCTTGCTGACACATATTGGCTGTAAATAAGGAAAATGTTGCTGTTATTTTTTTATTTAACGTCAGAAATGTTGTATGTCCAGCATAGATATATTGATAGCATTATTTACAAAACAAGAATTTTTGTTTTTCAAAAAAATAAAAAGTACACAAAACTCACTCTTGTGATTTCATAATTGATGCAGTTTTAGTGTCTTATGTCCATATTTGGGTTTACTGTAGTATTTCTTCCCAAATAACTTGATTTGGCAGCTTACCATTACAAAGATGTGATTTGCCACAATGGCAAGATAATGAAAATAGACTTTATGGTTTAAGTATTTTAACAGTTTTGTTTATGTATTATAAAACACTTTAATACAGTTTAATCTTGTGTTATATGCATAATTTCATTTGTTAATTTTTTTTAAATCCACAGAACCTAGAGATGTCTTTCTGAGAATTACCCATTATATCTGCCGCAAGCGTAACATCAAATGTCACAAAACGTAAGTGTGAAAAATGTTTATTGACCAAAAAAAATTGCAAAATAAGATATCCAAAATATACCACCTCTTTTGATTCACCATGAGATAAATACATTGATAATATTTTTAATATTTCTGTAGATTATTCTATGACGAAACAAGCTTTGGAAAACTGCCTCCAAGATTTTTTTAAATTGAATGAAAAGTTACTGTGAGATGTTGCCTTGCATAAACTTTAGTTCAAGTAAGGTTTACAGTTCACTGAACAGGCCTGGGACTAGAAATCAATCACTTTGAGAAACAAATATACTGTACCACCACATTTATTGTATGAAAGTATTTACCACTAAAAGATCACAATAAAAATATTATTAGAAGATAATGATAGTATAATAGCAAAGGTATTTCAAAGAGATTTCTCTGATATACCTTTGGAGTGACTCCATCTTGTACACATATATATATTTTTTGCATATATATATAAAATATTAGTATCACCATCTGTTTATTAGAATGAAGATATGATGTGTGATAAACCGAATTTTATAGCAATGAAATAGTGTTAAGGCTTCCTCAAAAGTTGGAATTGGAGGATAAGCAGATTCTTTGTTGATTTATCTCCTTTAAATGGTTTTGTCTAAACAGGAGCAGTCTGATGCATTGCATCTTCATTTGGGTTACGTGTTTGGTAACATTTTCATAGCACATGTCATAAAAAAGAGGACAGAAAAGCAAAAGGGACGCATTAAAGCGTCAAATGTCAGAATAAAAGAGCATTCACATCCTCTCTCTTTGCATCAGTCTACATTTTAGTGAGTCAAAACCTTCACTGAAAGTCTTTCTCAGTCTCTCCTGAGGTTGTTCAGCCTCTCCTCTAAGTCAGCATCCGCATCTGCCAGTGTAGGCTGGGGTTCAGCTTTCTTCCCAGCTGCAACCGAAAGGCTCCCTCCAGTAGAAGGCAGGCCTGTTTGAAAGAAATAAAGTTAATATGAGAACGACTTTGGGTTGAAATGAGAAAGACAGAAACTCTGGTGTCTTTTTGGCTTACTTGAAAGTTCGTCAGACAGATTCAGACCCAGCTCATCCAGAACTTGAGAAACCACAGCATCACTGCATTTGAAGCAAAAAGAGTGCATGTCAGTTGAGTGCAAAGTCTGGTATAGAGACTGTTCCAGATCTCTGTTCTGGAGCTACACTACTGATTTTTCTTTGTTGTTGTTTTGAAAGAAAAGTCTCCTTTGCTCACCATTGCTCCATTTATCTGATCAATGTAAAATAGATGTTTTCTATGCAAATATATTTCAGAATTCATCCTAATATGCTGATTTGGTGGAATTCTCACCTCTCCTCTTCATCGTCTTCATCTCCCATTGCATCATCGATTGCATCGTTCATCATCTCTTCCTTCATGTCCATGATTTCACTTTGGCGCTCAAACTCCATCATGATCTTCTGAATCTGTGGCAACTTCAACTGCATTGAGAGAATAAGAATTCACATCAAACAAATGCACTTCAACAAGCTGTCTGTTGACAAGACAAATACAAACTGCGAATGCTCCTACCTGTCTGTTCATGGTGGCCATGGCTTTAGTGACTCCTTTCATGGCCTGCGCCATGCTGTTATTTGATTTAAGGGTTTGGATTTTAAGGCTGACAGCTTGAATATTGGCTCTCATCATTATGAATTTCTTAACGTATCGTCTTGTGCGGACCAAGTCCTTAGCCATGATCTTCACAGCATCCTGTCGGTAAAAGAATATTACTTGCACTCAAGCGAGACTTCATGGATATGTCAGTAACAGAAACATATCAAATGAAAACTCTACTGACCATCTGTCCTTGTTTGGCCATTTTCTTAATGTCAGCAATTATTTTCTTCTCCTGTTGCTCCAGCCTCTGGCGTTCTCTGTCTAGATCTCGCATGGCTCTGTTTAGCGCTCTCTGATTCTGTCTGAGCATCTCCTCCGGAGTCTTTCTTTTTCCAAACAGGAACTCCATCTGACATGACCAAATATAAAAAAAGAGAGAAAAAATACCAGATTGTTAGGCGTTTAAAGCAACATTGATTACTCACCTTCATGTTGTTCCAAACGACACATAATATGAACATTCCTCATTGGTTCTCGCGGATCAGACGAACATGCTTGAGCTTGTTTACCACAACTAATGAGTGAGTTGATGAATGTTTATGTGAATAGAAGCCTAAATTCAATCTGTTCATCAAAGAAAGCGATTGAGTTTCTTCTGAAAATTTTAAATAAGACCACTTAATCGATCTCTTTATGGACTTTTTGACGTGTCAAATTGGTAGTTGTAGTCAGTGGAGAACCAGAAAGATCTCAGATTTTGTCAAAAAGATCTTCAATGGTGTTCCGAAGATGAACAAAAGTCTTATGAGTTTAATCCCTTTAAGGATTTCCACAATCTGATAAATTATCTAGACAACAATACAGAAAGATGACTATGTCATAGATAGGAATTCATATTTCCATTTCAGACTTAATGACAGTGACTCTCGGGCACGTGATGCTATGACATCATTCTTTTCAGGAATATCATGGTGGTTTCTATAGCTTGTCTCAAATTCAAATATTTTACAATATTGTTATTTCCTCAATTTAGGGAAAAAGCTTATATGTGATATTGTTAATGACAATGTAAACTGTAAACACCGCCACTGCATTATAGTCTGTGACTGACTCGAAAGAACACCGATAACACAGACTCAAGCTTAAAAAAATAACATATTCAAATGATTATTCTTTTATGAAAAATCACTCAGACTTTTCCTAAAAAACATAAATAATAATGAGCTCAGTTGCTAAAATTAGCTAAGAAAGAAAAGCTGGAGGCCTTCATCTCTATCGTTTTTACCTTGCCCTTTCTTTATGTGGAAACCGTCCACCAGAGACAGAAGTAGTTGAGCAGACCAAATGTCACGCCGTCGTCTGTTTCTTTTATTCCTTATTCAAAGTTACAGTTCGTCGATCCACCCGATTGTTTTCCCCAGTCTAGCTTCTTCCGCATATGAATGTCCTTCCTTTGTAAAGATCTACGTCACAGGAAATGCGTCATACAATACTTTCAACAACCAAACAACCCGTCTATGCAAACAACAGGTAGCAGGTGCATGTAAAAAAAATATAATAATTTAATAAAATAATTTAAGAAATTAATTTATTAAAATATATAATTATTGAAAATAAATAAATAAAAAAAGCTAGCCTACATTTATGACTGACTAAACTTATACATTACAAATTGTTCTGCCAATTTATTTTGACATACTACCGTTATTTCGTTTTTTTTTATTATATGTTATTAATCTTGTCATTATACTTGCTGTGTATATTCAACAATCAGAAACCTCTTTTTATGTGGTCCTGAAACATTTAGAAAATTATACACAATGGTGAGCACAAGCATAAATGCTGTTAAAACCATGGTTAAAACTATCTCTTTATTTAATACATTTTGTGAAATAACAATGCCTTGATTATTTTATTTATTATTTACTATATTTTTTGGTAGTTTTAGGCTATTTTAAAAAAGGGACATTTATGACTTGTTTATTTCTTATTATAAAATTTATTGTTATTGTATTTATCAAATTCAATTTTTTATGTAAAATCAAATAATCACTTTTTATAGCGTAATAATAATAATAATAAAACATTTGTAAGGTATCACTGCACATACCATCTCTTTATTTTGGTATTCTACAATTCAATTTTGATATATTCTGCACTGTTTCAGTATTATGTTACTTATAAAACACAAACAAATTCATATACAGTAATAAAAAAACATCATGGATAATTGGATTAAAGAAAATCTCCAAACAAAATTTAAAGTAAAATCTCCAGGAAAAAAAAAACATAAAATAGGCACGTTTAAGTTATTTACGTATATCAGATATGATGGCAAATGGTTAAAACACTTGATTTGGATGATGAGAAGAAATGTGTACTATTGCCAGTACCTTCTCTGAACCATAGACTGTAAAAAAAACAACAAAAAAAACAACAACAACAAAAAAAAAACATAAGCTATATTTGTAAATACAATGCAATCGTTGTTGCCCTTCAATGACAGTAGATGGCAGTACTGTCGTCGCATTCAGTGTAGCCTGTCTTCAGTGAACCAACAGAGGAAGAAAACCCGACAGAAGCACACAATGCAGTTTGACTGCTACGGGTTATCCACCCAGGCTTCATGTATTCTTTAGCCACCCAAATAAACTGAAGAAATCTATTTATTCCATTTTGACGATCGCAACGAAAAGCAAGCTTTCATAGGTCCATTTTCACAATACACTTGAGAAAGAAAACCGTTCCTGCTGCGGACACCGGCGAAGTCTCCAGCTTGACCGCACTCGGTGGATCACAGAGCGGGCCGCGGAAGGAGGAGCCCAGCCTGCGCTGACGGGGCTGCGCTCAACATCCCTGACGGAGCAACTCCAGACCGAGGCCTCGAGGCCTGTTGTATATTATTATCGTTTTAAATGGAGGCTCGGACGAAAGCAGAAGCCAGAGGAAAATGGCCCTCTGTACAGCGCGAGTGGTGGGTGTGATTGGAAATATTGTCGTTGTTTTGTTCGTGTCTGTGCCTTTGAGTATCGACAGTAAAGCAAGACGGAGTGGGTGTTAGTTTTGAGTAAAAAGAAGGTTTTATAGTTTAGTTGCGATTTAAGCCCATCGCAGTGTCCTCTTTTCTCATCTGCTCGTTAAAGAAAGCTGAAGGGCTAGTATGTTTCACCTGACGGGGTTTGTTTTTAAATCCACAAATAGACAAGTGGGTACGATTCGTGTTACATTCATTGGTTGCATTAATGTACTGAACTGAGTGATTAGTTTAATTTCTTTCTTAAATGTGAAGTGCAAGGTGGGGTGTCAACGAAGCACAGGCTAACGTTACATGGCTAGCAGCTAGCTTGTTTTATTAGTCATATTAAATAGCCCTGGGCCCCTTTGACAGATGTTTTGGGAGAGATGTAACGAGCTAGACAATTGTAAAAGGGGTGATTGATCTTTTGAAATGACATTTGATAAATGGTAAGGTGGTTCACGTAACGTTGGCTGGTGTTTGCTCGCCTGGTTGTTTAAGTTACACCGGATATATTATAATCGTTGAAAAATTGGCAACATCACAATCGCATAATTCTAATACTGTCATATATTGTACAATAAACTAAAATGTTACGAATTTGGTCGTTTAAAAGCGAGTGTTTAATCCGCGATCCTATCCTGTTTAGCTAGCAAAGTTAGCAAGCTAACATCGAGCGATTTAACTCGTCGCTTCATTAACCGATTCAGATTGAGAAAAGAAACAATTTGGCTAAAATATTTTAGTCTAAAAGAATCTTTTTGCGTCACGGTTGGCCTTTGTTTGTACCTTTTAATAAAGTTTACTAACTAAAACTCAGCCCTAACTTGTGAGGTAGCATATTTTTGGGCAGATAATCTCATGTCATTAACATAAAGTAGTCATAGTTTGTAATTTTAGTAAAAAAAATTGTTTTAGTCTTTTAGTGAATATTATATACGAAGAAAAATAGTTGTTTCGATCATAACTAATGCATATTTTCTTAGTTAAACAGCCATATTGAATCTTTAAAAGTCCGACTACGCCACTCATGTGTAGTTTCTCCTTTTTCCTTCCTCAGATGAAAGTGACAATGTCTTGACAGAAAGACAGTAAGTGGATTATCTAGAAGCTTTCATAATCGCTGTGTTATTGGATAAAACAGGCCCGGTGATGCCCAGACATGACTGAACTCAGACTGCAGTGTGCTCGCACTATACAGCTTCCACTGGACTCCATTAAATTATAAGACAGAAACCTTAAATCACAATTACATCTGAGATCAAGAGCACTGGTCCGGGAGGCGTTGGTTTTTATTCAGTAATAGTTGTAAAGTCTCCCAGGCAGGAACAGGGTGTGTTTTTAACAAGTGCCTTTGTACGGACATTGACATGGATGGTCCCAGTCGAAGCGGAGGCTTCAGGCAGAGCCGCCGCTCCCGCTCGCAGCGTGACCGAGAGCGACGGCGGAGGAGAACGGATCTCGCGGAGCACAGGGCCTCGTCGCCATCCTCGGCCTCGGACCAAGAACTCTGCAGAGGAGACTCCCTGCTTCGTGCCAATGGAGGAGAATGCAGACCCAGCTTCCCTGGGGCCAGACACCGGCCTCCGCGTCGGAGGAAGCGAGAATCGGTGTCTTGCGAGGAGGATATCATCGATGGATTCGCCATTGCCAGCTTCATAAGCCTGGAGGCCTTGGAGGTTTGTGTGCCTATCCATATTTCACTACTTTGTATTGAATGTTGCATTGCTGTATGGAGATTTGCATATCAAATTTTGGACAAAATATGCATGTATTTATATATTTAAGATAATAATACCCAATAGTGTAAATTGTAAAAGCACTGTGAGTTGAGTTACTGCAGTCTAAGTACAGAGCTTGAAATTTTGCTGCTCTAACATGTTTTACTGTGTTACTTTGATAGATGGACTGTTCCCTAAAGCCTCCAGAGCGGTCTGGTTTGTTAATGGGGAGAGGAAGCAAAAGAAAGAGAGGTCTAGATGAAAACGGAGGGCCTCTGTCAGAGCCGGAGGAAGGACCTCCTGCTACGTACACCAACAGTTGGGAGCAGGGCAGGAAGATCAAATCAAAACCGAAGAGAAATAAAGATGCTAAGGTTAGTACTGCAGTTTCATCTCACCTTAGTTGACAAAAAAGAAAATCCAGTATCGAAAAACACCCATTAAAAATATCACTTATGGTGCAGCAAATATTTCTACAATAGTCCTGTGTAGATGTGCTTCTGACCTGATAAACCAGTTGGGTATGTTTAAAAAGAAGTTTTTAATATTGAGCCGTAATGGTGAGTGACTGGTCTAAACAAAATTTGCATCACATATGCATATGCTTCTCGCTGTCCTAGCAGTTAGCCACTGCTACAGGGCAGGGTAACCACTGGCCCATGTGTGTACATGTATGTAGTTATGCGATTCAAAGGCAGCAAAAATTGGCACTGTGTCAATAGGCTCTATGCAGGAACCCTGCTGACGTGTGTTCGAACGAATCTCAGTCAGCGTCTTTACTTCCGGAACCGCGTTCTGCAGGCCAACTGTATAGCGGCAAAACTGTAATAAAATCCATTTTCTCAGAAACGGAGACAACGATTTTAGAAACGCTGATTCGCTAGTCAAATTTCGTACGATATGAGAG
The DNA here is from genome assembly GCA_038021265.1 of Cyprinella venusta. Lineage (NCBI taxonomy): Eukaryota > Metazoa > Chordata > Actinopteri > Cypriniformes > Leuciscidae > Cyprinella > Cyprinella venusta. Next base: position 20,842,640 of record CM075877.1, read on the forward strand.
AATACTAACACTCAAAGTTGTTGATTTGGCTCGAAATATATAATTTAATAACTTCTCTTTTTTACTCTTGTGTGACAGCTAACTGCCTCACAGTGTTGTTAACATCATTCACGTTAACCGGAGGACGTTTTTATAAACAGCGAGTGTAATTTAACACTATCTCCACCTAACGCAAAACCGGCTTCTGACCATAGACTGACGCAGCACCGGAAGTGAGTGGGCGTGCTGAGACAAATATGGAAGCGATCGTGCATAGAGCCTATTTCAGAAATGATGCCAGGGGGAACTGCCACTTCTGTTAATCAAAGTGTACATGGTTATCAGCCATTGCAGTAATCTCATATTGGCCAAATATCAGCTGATTAGTTAGTCTGACCTATGCATCAGCCTGTAACTAACTACTGGCAGCCGACCCTTTTAATGCAAGATAAAAATAAATATATTTATTTGCTACACTGTATTCTTTTCACCATGGTTTGACTTTTCCAAATGTCGGTTTCAGATATCTGGGAATCACATGGAGACAGGATACATTGTAAGTTGTTTTTTCCCGTGTGTTGTCTTTTTCTTGCTGCCCATAAATGTGACTGAAATGTTTTTAGAATTTCAAAATACATATATTTTGTACATTCACAACCACGTAAATTCATCCCCTTATAGTATTTATTACTCAAACTATTAGCCGGAGAGCGCTCTCTTGCGTTCCAAAACAGACTCGTAGAAGTAATAACAGATGATTTTATTATTGGGAGATACAAGGGTCCGTGGCTCTACCATTAAAGAAAGCTTAACGGCTAACTTGGATAACCAATCGCATTATAGCCTTGACGTCATTGAATTGACGTCATAGTTGTGTGACAGTCAATGCATTGTTTGCGGACACAATAGAAATGAATGAGAATTGCAGTAAACTGAATAATTCCTGTTGCCTAATTGCCAGTGATTTTAAATAAAAAATTAGACAGTCCAAAATGAATGTTTAAGTGTAAACGTACTGAAGATTAGCCGATGGGCTGTTGATTCATTAAATTAATTCGTTTTCCCACAAAAGATGTTTCAGTGTAGTGAAGCCTCTCCTCCATTGACATCAATTAAATAAAAAAAGTATGTAAAAAAAACGCATCTGGTCTACCACAGTGTTTGCAGGCATTACTCTTTTTTGTTTTTGCTAACCTTGCTGGCATGTCTTCAAGAGGCTTTGATATAGGCATACAGCTGTAGCTGAATAAAAAGCTGAAATTTTTAGACTGATGAAACATTAAGACAATAAATGATTGCGATAATACATTGTTTAAGTTTTTTCAAGCCATCTCAGGGAAGTACTTAATAAAGTAAAGAATATGAGTAATGCAGTGCTGATTAACAAAGCCTTTTACTACAGTATAGAAACTATGAAATATATTTGCATTTTATTAAATCCATGATGACTTCAATACTGCACAAATGTTTTTAGTACATATATCATATAATTGTCATAAGGAAAATATAGGAAAAAAAATTATAGAACACAAACTAGGTTATTGTTCAGCTGTGTGTTTGATTTCTTAGCCAACTAAAAGCAAACTTTTGAACTGTAGTGTATGTTTTGGTTTGTTTGCATGTCATAAATTATATTGTAATCAGGGAAAATTGTCATTGTACTGCTATCACTTAATTCTTTTTAACCCACAGTGCGATACAGAGAGTGAATCTGGAGATAAGGTAAAAACCTTTCTTTGTTTACCTGATTTTGCATTTATGTATGTATTGTGATGTGTTTTTTATTAGTGACATTTCTCTTGCTATTATGTAGGCTTCTGACAATCTGGAGCCAGCATTCATTGTCTGCACAAGAGAAGGTAAATATCTGCTGCCAGTGGCAGGTTTAGATACTAGGAGTGGGAGAAAAAAAACATTTGAATTGATTCTGAGTTTTGTTTTAAACGCACATGCGTGATAATGGCACTGTGTGTGCTCTGGAAACAGCTCACACCCACACACAAAAACCCTCTACCCTTCCATAAAATAATCTTCCATAAAGTTTGAAAATGATAAAGCGAATTACAAATTCAATCTAGCCTGGCTAACATCAGAGACTTGGGTCTGGGAACCACATGTTCATTTTCTTGCATTTGAGGCGTGGTTTACGAGTGCCCAGAGCCGTTTATTGGGTGCTAAGAATGTCTATCAAATGTGCTTGTACCGTAGCTCATAGCCAATCGTTTCAACAATACCAGACAACGTATGTAGAGTGACAGAAATTAGACGAGGAAGAAGACTATGGGTCAGATATTTATTTGTACACTATGGCGTGTATCTAACGGCCGTTTCACACCGCATGCGTGAGCAGCGCGTATTTTTTTGCTTGTTCGTGCATGTTAATCAATGAGTGCATTCACACTGGGATCAGCAGCAGCGGTGAAGCGGGGGTTTTGGTGTCGAATCTGTTTTTGATGTACTGCTCACGCCAAGTTAAAGTGAAAGCACAGTTTTGATGGACAAAAATCAAGATTCAAAAATATTTATAGAAGATTTAGGCTACCCGGTAAAAACTTGTTTTTAATTATCCAGTTTGGGTGAAAGTTGTGTATTACATAAAAAAAAAATTACTATATATAAACGATCTTTTAGTGTAACAAACAGACAGCTACATAGGCTAGCACAACCCAAATAAAACCCGAGTGTGTTTTTTTTTTTTTGTGTGTGCGTGTTTGCAGTCTTGTAAACATTGAAAGTATGACTGAAACTAAGAGATTTCTGGGTTGTTTTGTTGTTTAACATTTTATATGCAATGTTGTACACCTCCCCATAACAAAATTTCAAGACTATCAAAGTTATAAATGACCATTGTTCTAAAAGGAAATGTATAGTTGTCTTTGTAAAGCATTGCTCGCTTATATATGTAGCATTGGAACCGCTGCTGTGACACTGTACAAACGCTTCCAGTGTGAATACTCTCGCGCATCTGCTACTACAGTAACAGTAGTAAAGCAGGTGATGTAGTTACCCTGACACGATGCTCAAGTGCCGCTCACGCTTGCAGTGTGAAACGTCCATAAGGCTTCATCGAAAGGTATATAGGTATAAACCATAGGTATAAACAAACTGCTTTGGGGTGTTGCATAGACGTCGTCATAGTCTTGCTGCTCCCTCCTCGTTCTGTGATTGGTTCCCTCGATGAGGTGAAAATCTGGACCATGGAATCCAGACTGCCTAGCAGCGTGAATAAAATTGCGCTGCGGCAAGGCAGTATGGGGAAAACCAGGCTTAGTGCAATCGTGGACTGCACAGGATGAGCACTTTGCGTGATGTTACATTTACAATGTGTGGTCTCGTCCGCCAGTATTTTAGCATTAATCATCTTATTGAATCGTGAGGTGCCTTGAGATTCCCACCCCTACTGTATGTTTTAAGGATGTGAATTGTGCAATGGTGTTGATCATGAATTAAAACGCATATGAAATTTAAATGCCACACAGATATTTTTGTCATGAAGAACAATGCTTTTGTATATTCTTGCATAAAATTGTTGGATTATTTTGTGGTCATGCATGTCAAACAGTATTACATGGATTACATTGTAGCTCTCTCTTTTTCTAAAGCAGTTAGCTCCAACTCTGCAAGCGCTGCTGTGGGCAACGGTTGCCCTCTCTTGCCCTCAAATAGCTCAATACCCCTTCTGTCAGTCACACCCCGGGTCTCTGGCCTGGAGAGGAGTCAGGAGAGCAGTATGGAGCAGCCTTACCCTGAGCCCATCTCTACCTCATCCTCTCTGCCTAGCCTTGCAGCCCATTCCACTGCTTCTGTCTCCAACTCACTTCCTGATCAGCGTAATGGAAACGGTGGTCCCCATCACCGCCATGATCCTAGCCCACCTCAGCACAAACACAAGCCTTTCCTCCCTTTCCATGGAAAGTCACAGTCGATCTATTCAATGGGCAGCAACAACAGGTCAGTGTGGTGAAAATGCATTTCTGTGTGTATTTTAACTTAAATAATGCTCTCAGCCTTCTAAAAACCAATCATGCTGTTGAAGCTAATAGAATAATCTCGGCACACCTACAGTTCACATATCTTCTAATCCATATTGTACACAAAATATTTTAATGTGTTTGCCTGGCTCGACACAGCTTCCGTAAAGGGTACACAGGTGTTTTTTAGTTCATAGTTCAAAGTAATGTTTACAATAGATCCTAGGTTGGTACTGCACTTAGTTTTTCAAGTTACACTACTGAACAAAGAATTATGAAAATTTAGCTTTGGCATCAGAGGATTAAATGACATTTTTAAATGTATTAAAATAGAAAAACGTCATTTCACATTGCAATAATATTTTATCTAATATATTTTGATCAATGCAGCCTTGGTGAGCCTAAGAGATTTCTTTGAAAAACATACATTTAAAGAAAATTACCAACCCCTAACATTTGAAAGGTAGTGTAGGCCTACATCTTTTAAATAATTTGTACTTAATGCATTTGGCATGGATACTTTTTAAAAAAGTACTTTTTTAATATTTTCAGTCCTCAGTGTCATGATCCTTCAGGAAAAATAAAATATTAGACAGGACAACTGTTTTCAGCATTGATAATAGAAATGTTTCTTGAGCAGCAAATCAACATATTTCCTGAAGGATCATGTGGCACTGAAGACTGGAGTAAATAGTAGACTGCTGAAAATTTAGCTTTGCCGTCACGGGAATAAATTTTGTTTTAAAATATATTAAAATAGAGAACTGGCATTTTAAATTGTAATAATATTTCACAACTTACTGTTTTATTCTATTTTTGATCGAATAAATGCAGCCGTGGTGACCGTAAGAGACGACTTTAAAAAACATCAGAAAATCTAAACGGATATAAAATAAGTAATTGATACTGATGCAGAATGATTGATACTGATACACATTGATGTTAATTCAGACATCAATCATTGAATTTATGGCGAATATTTTTTATTTACATGATGCATCAGATCGTCCCGATCATATTGCTCAGCTCTAATTTAGCTGCAACCTGACTTATTTTTCAAAAGAGTGTCTATTAATATAATAGACAGATTGTATTCCCTAAATATGCGATGTGACATTGGTTTTCCATCAGGAGCAGTACCTCAGGCAAGCCTCCATCTTCATCAGCCTCTTCTTCATCAATCAGACCCCCTACTCCTGCTACAAGTGTGTCCCTAGTTCGAGGCTCAGGGGGTGTGGGGACAGTAAGACCCTCCTCTCGACCAAGTCCTGGTGCTGTCTTCACACCGTCCCCCAGCCTTCCCCCACCACCTCCACTGATGCAGGTGTCACCCCATCCTTCATCAGGTAAAGTTTAGTGACCAATACTCTACAGAAAGTTATGAAATACTAACAGCAGTTATTTCACGTGTCAGTAAAATCTTCATAGACACGAAGCGTGTATGTTCTTGTTAAGAAAGATGAAGTTCTTTCTTTTCTGTTCAATTAACAGATCAGGATTTAACCCAATCAAATGTTGCCTCTGTAGCTGGAGGACCGTCTGTTTCAAGTTCAAGCTCTGGGACGGGTAGCAGATCCTCGCAGGCCCAGACGTCTATCCAACCAATGGCCTACCAGTACCATCACCACAATCACCAGCACCAGCACACTCATACTCACCAACACTTCTTACATCCCACAGCAGCACCACCACCATTGGTGAGGAGTATAGCTATATGTATAACTATAGCCCATGGATGGCTCATTTCAGAAAGTGGCATGATTATGACAAATCGTGCTTTGACATTTTTCTTGTGGTTGTTGTCTTTCAGTTTGAGAAGTATCCAGGCAAAATAGACAGTCTCTTTCGACACCCAGTAAGTGTTGTGTCTGGGGCAATTTTCAAACTTTCAGTGAATATAGCAGGGTTTAAGGCCACTATAAAACACTAGTTTTTCGAGTTTGTGATTATTATTAATTTCTTTCCTCTCCTACAAAGTTTTTCCCTCAGTACCCACCATCTGTGCCTGGAATACAGCCCGTTCTTCCGCCCACAGGACCATTCAGTTCATTGCATGGAGCGTTTCAGCCTAAGGTAAGAGTTGCTTGTCATTTGGTCCGTGTTTTGAATATTGAAATCTTAAAGCTCTGTGTATAAATATTTAAAATAGATGATTGTGTATTGCCACAATTTCCAGTGATCATGAAAAGTCAACAATGTGCTATCTTCCCACTGCAAAAATTAGCATATTGTTCTATTAATGTACACTACTGTTCAAAAGACGAAATTAATATGTTAATTCAGCAAGGATGCATTACATTGGTCAAAAGTGAAATACATTAAAGAGATGTCACATTTTTAAAACACTTTTTATTCATCAAAGAATCCTGAACAAATGTATTATATTAAAAGTGCTGTTTTAAACATTGATAATGAAAAAAGTTTGAGCAGCAAATATTTGAATGATTTCTGAAGGATCATGAGACACTGATGACTGAAGTAATGACTGCTGAAAATTCAGCTTGGCCATCAAAGAAGTAAATTACATTTAAAAAATATATTAAAATAGAAGTCAGTTGTTTTAAATTCCAATAATATTTCATAATATTATCGTTTTTACTGTACTTTTAATCAAATAAATGCAGCCTTGATTGTAACGAGACATCTTTCAAAAACAAAATTCTTACTGACCCCAAATGTTTGAACAGTAATGTGCATGCATGGTTATTTCAGTTTGAATGTGTTCCTTTACAGTTTCTTCATATATTTGGCAACAGTGAAATAAACAATAATAAAAGCATAAAAGTGACCAGCCAGATATAAACTAATGCAAATAGTTAGTAATAATTGCGACATTAAACATTTGGGTCAGATTAAATTTATTGAACAGATTAGTTCCTTCACTGTTGCTTCATATATTTAGCATAATTGTTATTATGAACGCTTGACATCATAAATATCTACACAAAGGGCATAGCATTGAAATTACATAAATGAATATTACATCTATAGTCTCGCACTTAATCTGCTTCTATTTTAGAACACTTTGATGATCATCTAATCGAAATAACAAACTATGTATTGCAGTGATGATAAAAATGAACTGAAATCAAATCCGTTTCTGATTTTCTGAATGTGTCTGTCGGAACATATCAATTTGCTTTCTCCTGTCAATCGCTATAAATATGCAATTTCACCGGCTAATAAATGCATAAAAGTGACCTGCCAGATATAAACTAATGCAAATAGTTGGGTCAGAAAAGATTTATTGCTTTATACACACATTGTTTTAACCGTTTGAGGTACTACTAATTTTAGCGTCCTCTCAGCCTTGATGGCAAACAAACATACTGCTGTTCTTTCGCCGCTAATGCAGCATCCAATCAGCAAAGTAATTACTTCATAATTATGATATATATTAAGATATGGCAATATGTACTTTAGTGTTCTGTATTCTGTCTTTTAAATGCTCATCTAAAGTGTCAGTGCATGCAGCCTCACCTGTCAAAACACGAGGCATCAGAGATTCTGCCTTTAGAGGCCGTTCTCGTACTGTATGATGACAGCGGACCCTTTTCAGCCGCTTCAGCAACGGCACCAATTCAGCCACTTTTTGCCCTGTTTTTATTTTGAGTCCATGAAGTGGGTTTGAATAGTGTGTTGTTATTGACAGCTTGTTGCCCTTCAGGGAGCTGCTCCAGAGATGACTTCTGGTTTGGGAGTTGTACCGCCCCATCTGCAACCTAAAGCAAGGGTAAAGATGTTGTCATCTGTCAATCATTACATACATAAATGTACATTTATATCATACATCATTATCAAGAAACTTTATTTTGAGTAATATATGGTGTTTGTGTTTCTGTCCCCAGATAACAGACCCATTTGCACCACCACCAAAAGTCAGTAATGTAAGTTTTACTCTTTTGTTTTGGACTGGATTTATTTTAGTTGTTGACCTCTAAATAAGTAGCGGGGAATTCCTTTCTAACTGTACATAGACGGTCTCTTTACAGAAACCTGGAAAATGGTGCGCTATGCATGTCCGCGTGGCGTGGATGATTCTAAGGCATCAAGAAAAAGTCAAGGTTTTTGCGTTCATCTGTGTTTTCATTTAAAATATGGGTTATCGACTGGTTTAGTAGTATTTTATAAAAATGTATATTAATATACAATCAAATTTTTGACCAAGAAACAATTCGATTTTATAAATGTTCTTTAGACGTTGGTGTCACTCCTGTTGACCTTCTCTTTATCCCCATCTTCCTCAGCTTATGCACGCTGATCCACAGAAGCTTGACTTCCGTAATGACCCATTGCCTCGACTCCCTGGCCCTGGTATTGGTGGACTAGGAGGTCTAGGACCACTTGGTGGTCCCCTTACCCCAAATCATGATCTTACAAGGCCAGGAAGCCTGTTTGCAAATGCTGGTGGGTGATACTCCTTACACTTGCTGCAACCAATTTAGGAATTTTGCAGGTGACATAAGCCTGTGATTATTCTTAAGCTGTTGAAGTGAGTTGTTTCCATCTAAATAAGGCCATCCTTAAAAATATTATTGTTTGCCGTAACCCGACCGACCCTGTCAATTTAGTACGACCCAGTTATTATTTTTTTGAACTTTTCTTACTTTTAGTACGACCCAGTTATTATGCTTTGAACTTTTCAATGCAGACTCGAAAAGCTGCGCGCTGTGACTCTGTGTTGCTTCAAGCACATCATTCTGCGACCGGGATACGCATAAGCTCTTTGTGCCGCACTGTATTGGAGCCTTTCATATAAAGGCAGTGACGCACTTAAATCTCATTAATAGCCGTTCTTGTTTTCTCCTATCTATCATATGATATATTATACCTTATTAAAAGCTGCCTTATTAAACAGCTGTGCTATACATTTAAAACATGTCTCAATTTTATAGTAGCCTTGGCTATATCTAAAATAATTTATCTTTTTGATTTTTGTCATGTTTTTCATGAATGTATTTTACAACAATATCAAGAGCAATGTGTATTATCCACTAATCTAGAGTTATAACACAGAGTTATAGAAATTCTACTTGAAGTGCATGTTAGACAGAGAGAGCATCATGATTGGCCTGTTTTCACTCCCTGTGACGTAAGCAGGCCAACTAATCGATAATGACATTCGTTGACACCAATTTTCGTAATCGATTTTATCGATTAGTTGTTGAAGCCCTAATTGTGAATATAAATTGCCATAAAATCCCGTTACATCATCTATGATTATGTTTACACTATTGGTTTACTCATGTCACATTATGGCCTGTACGTTCGCTTTGTTTCATTCACGGTCAATGGTTCGCGCTTGGTAATGATGCCTGTTGTTTTTCGAGAATGTTGCACTTCTATTTGTCATTGTGCATTAAACTTTGCACCAATAAATCATCAGAAATATCGCTGACTCCTCTTTACGTTCGTCCTAATGCCTGTTAGTTGTCCGTGGATTTGCCTGTATTTTGGCGTTGAAAACGGAAACGTCTTTAGACATGGAAAATCGATTTTACAATTGAATCAATGAACACTTGACTCAAAAACCAAACAGGATCTTTTCACAAAAGTGACGGCCCTAGAAAGCAACGTAACTGGTCTCTGATTTGTTGGTTGCATTAACACCTAGCGGTGGATGCAGTAAAACAGTATAACCTAGTAACGCCTTTGAAATTATGTTTCATGGATGTAAACATCCTAAATGTAATGCATTAAAGTCATTTTCATTTATTTGTTTCCCTCTGAAAATCCACTTTCATTGAAATCTATTTTTTTCCTCAAATGAATTCAGCTGGAATTAATGCAATAAACGTATTTTTTGACAAAGATTTCAAATTGTTTGTGGTCCATATAACCTGCATAAGAAAAGGTTTGCAATGGTATGCGCCCCGAAGGCACGGATTGAAGACCCAGTCTGTGACGTCACAATATGCAATTTTGTTTAAATTCACACCTATGTAATCACCATGACCAAAATTGTACTTTTTTTTACATTGAATCTTGAAAAAAAATATATAGTCTTACCTACCCCCTTTTTTTGCTGTTACTGCTAACCAAAATATTTTTAAGGATGGCCTTATAGTATTTAGATACAAGACACTTTGACAGCACTGCTGAAGGATTTTAGAGCACTAGTGTGCTGTCATACGAAGTTTTTACATTAGACTTGTGGAGTATTTAAGGCACAAACTTGGCTAAATGTCAACACTCAATGGTAGTCCATTTATGGGTGTTTAAGCTTTTGTCTGAGTTGACCTATGTCTTCTCAGGTGGAGTCAATCCGTCCTCCACACCATTCATGTCTCCATCAACGCCCCACTCTTTCCTCCCAGCAGCACATCTGGGTAAGAGACTGTCTCTGAGAAAGTAGGGGCATCAAAAGCTAATGTTACCCATGCTGCTCTTGTGGCTCTGTTCTCAGGCTTGCTTCATTCGCTAGCTTTGTAGAGCATCAGTTTCTCTTTTAGTAGAACAATGATGTCTGATTTCATCATCACTAATAGCTATGTTTCTTGTTGCAGAACCATATGTTCGTTCACCTCCCTTCTCCTCTTTGGGAGCCCTGGGTTCTGGTGCCTTTGGAGGCCTAGGCAGCCCCACAATAGGTTTGTCATGCTGTTTTTTTTATGAAGATGTATTAGGATTTCTCTTACTTGGCCCTTGAGTCAAGATTGAAAATCACTTTTTTTGTGATTTATTGGATAAAGATTGGTAAAAAAAAAAAAAAAAAAATGTACTTACAATTGGTACTCAATAAAATATTGTAGACCTTAGTTGGCATCACTAGAAAATGGATATGTATGGGTATTCATTATAAAATGCCCATAGAGTTTCACCAGTTTACATTACATTTCCAGGTTGAGAAATTAGTCTTAAAATTAGACTTCCTCATACATCAAGGAATCCTAGTTCTCTAAAGAAAAAACAGTTGTTGCGGGGTGAATCAAACTCTGACATATCTTATTTTTTTGTTTTTAGTTTTTGTGTCATTGTAATGCTAGTTTTGTCTAAAGGTTTCTCAAATGTTAATTTAAGTAGTGGTTTGCTTTATCAGTCACATTATTCTCACAACCGAAGACTAATCAAATTTGATGCCTCTCCTTTTAGCGGCCACTGTTTTTGGTCACAAGACCGAGCCCTCCGCAAATGCAGTTGGAGGATTAGGTAACCCCCATGATCCATGGAATCGTCTGCATGTTACTCCATCCTCTTTCCCCTCTGGATCTTCTTGGGCCAAGGGACCGGAGAAAAAAGATGATCGAGGAAAGGAAGTGGAGAAAAGAGAGCTGACTCATATAAAAGATGAAAAGGACAGGTATGACATTACAACAAAATACTTTTGTTCACGTTAACTTTAAATGGTTTGTTGTCAGTAGGGGCTTTTAAGATCAAATGTGAATTATGTATTTTGTCTTTCAATTTGACACATACCTAAATTGTTTAATACTGTTTCACACAGAGACAGTCTCATGTATGGACGCCCACCAGTGCGAATGTCACCTGGTGTCCCATCCCTAAGACACCGCAGCAACACCCCCAGTTCACATTTGAATGGATTGGGTCCACTGAGCGTAGGTGGGGTCCCTTCAGATGGCCAAAGCAGAGAGCGTGAACGAGAAAGAGAGTCAGACAAGAGACAACATTCTGCATCCAGGACACCAGCGTCGGCTTCCTCCACAGCACCGGACAGACCTCGATCTTCAACATCTTCTATTCTCACAAACTCTCCTTCTAATGTCCGCTTAGCTTCTTCTCCTCTGGATCTATTTCACCGACAGCCACCACACACGCTCAGCACTGAATCAAGTCACTCTTTGCAAAGAGAGAACAATGGTCTAGCCTCTTCCTCTTCTAGTTCGCTTCCAGTAAAGAAACCTGATCGGACCACAACTCCCGTATCCAAGCCTGTACTTGGTCTAACCTCTGGGCTGCTCCTCCCCCAAGTCAAGGTCAAAGAAGAGCGTAAAGAGGAGCCTGAGCCAGTGCCCATCTCCTTACCGCATCAAGCCATACCTCAACACAACTTTGAAAGGCCCAGTAGTCGACACACACACCATCCATCCACCCCTTCCTCAACCCTCTCATTGACACCTACACCTGGCATGTCTCTTCCTCCTGCAACTCCACACCCTCCCCATCATCATCTGTCCCTTTTAGATCGTTCACGGGCCATTGATGCCTATCTCGGTGGTGCTGGAGGCTCAGCTGGATTGGTATTAGGTACTGAACGTTTTCCACCCCATCCACATGGTCCTCCGCAAGGTCATTCCCAAGCCACTCACAGCTTTCCCTGGGACCCTTGGAGAGATTTGGCTGCCCAACAACAGCAGCAACGCAGGGAAGTATTGACTCTGAGGTCAGATCACCACCTTGCACTTCGCTCTGATCCACACTTGTCTAGACTTCTCCAGCATCAGCAGGTACAGCGATTTTTGGAGGCTGAGAGAGCTGCAGTAGCGGCCGCTGTGGCGAACAGTCCGCACCATCCACAAGTACCTACCTCTACGTCTTCTGCTTCAGCAGGCAGGTCAGAGTTTGGTTTGATGCCCCACCCGTTTGATGAGGAACAACGTGCTCAGATACTGCGGGAAGACTTTGAGAGAGCACGGTACTTTGGGATGCATCCACATCCGCATCTGTCTGCCCCTCACCTTCCTAGCCCATCTCATGCTGCCCACCTTGAACAGCTTCACGCAGGGCTACTTTCTCACTCTCATCTCCATCCAGCTGGAGCACAAGCATCGCATCACCCTGGCCTCTACTCTAGACTTGGACCTCTGCATTCACACTCTCATGTACCCAATGGCATTCTAAACAAGAATCCGGGTCTAGTTGGGGCATTGTCAGTTGGGGCACCACCACCTCTCATTCCATCTGTTAACAGATCTTCTACTCCACCCCGTGGCTCTAGACTTGGCGGGGCTGGAGACATGGCCCTTTTTACCACACATAAAGATGGCGAGTCGAGATAGTACTAAAGCTTGAGGAGCTTCCAGAACTACATTGCTGAAGAAGCGGCTCCTCACATGGCAATGTTCTGCAGGACACTCAAAAAAAGAGTTAAGCTTCAATGACCATACACAAGTGTTGAAACAACCTGGGAAGGGAACTGAGACACTACCCAGGGCTGTTTGATACATTTATCCACTGTGGTTATGTTGGTGCAATTTAGGTACTCTCTTGCTGTGGCCTGATTTTTATGTTGAGTTTTCTTTAAAAAGAGGCCTGTGGATGCTCAAAGACAATTCATTGCTACTAATAATATGAAGACCAGTTATGGTGGAAAGTGGTGGATCAAAAATTGCGAACCTGTTTGTCTTAGTGAACTCAAGGAAACCCTATTGTAGAGTTATCGTTCTCCGCTTCGCATTTGAAGAAAGAGAAATCAGACCCTGGCTGAAGTAATCAAGTACTTCTCATTGTCTGAATCAGCACTGTTGACAAATGTATGAATTAAAAGAAACACTTGGTCCACATTCTGCTTTAAATATTCAAGTCATCCATCAGACAACTTCCATTAACATCAGAATGAACTTAAGATTTATTTTATTCTTTAAAAAAAAAGTTATTATGAACTGTATGTACATCTTGTTGGATAATATTTTAAAATGTAAAGGGAAAGAACTGTCTCCCATTCATTAGTCTGACTCGGTACAAGAGCTGGGCCAGAATATGGTAGAATAGTGATATTGCTTTTGTAATAATTATTGTTAACATTAATTACCTTCCATAATAAATATATTCACTGTTTATGTTATGTCATGTTTCAGGTCTTACCAAATGCACTCACTTGTTGAAATAAGTCAGAGATATGATTATTGTCCAGCAAAGCACTCCAGTGATATATTTTGCTCCAATATACTGGTTATGTTCAAGTCAATGTGCTGAGGATGTATCAAAGCCAGCCTATACAGTTCAGAGAATTGTATATCTTCATACTTTGGGAGAGAGGTGTGTTATGTCTACGTTTCCACAGTTGAAGCCTTTGGAAGTCTCCAACAACCATCATCCAAACACACAGAGAGGCACGAGGCATCTGTTGACTGGACTAAAGGAGTGCACGTCTTGTACTTGCAGCTACACGATTAGAAATACTCTTGAGATACAGGACATTCTGGATTAATTATTTGAGCAAAACAATTTTATACGTTTTAAATATGTCCTTTTCCCCCTTGAAAAGAGAAACAAATATTAATTATTAAACAAATGGTTGGTTATTTACATGTGTTAGTGTATTGATTCATTTCACAAGTATAAATGATGCGTGCTGTATTACTGTCCCTTAACAAAAATTATTTCAGAGCCAAATTGTGACTTCTCTGACTAAACTTTGCAAAACTTCTTTTAATTAATGTGGCATATGTGCACTAAACATTAATTGTCACCATAAGTAAAATTCAGTTGTTCTGAAAGTGCATCTAGAGTCGTTAATAGCATAATATTTGTTATTGTCTGTAGATAAAAACTTTCTTAAAATGAGTCTAAAATTTGTGATTTTAGACCCTTTATGTCAAACTGCTTCCAGTCAGACAGTGAGATAATATTTTAAAAAATAATTTGAAAAAACAAATATGTGTCATAAAGTTCCGTGCAAACAAGTCTTGGATTTGTTAAAAATAGAACAATAATAGAACTTTCAGTAGCGGCTGAGAGGTATCTGCAGTCTCAGAATCCTGCAGTGAGGGAAGTGTGCGCTGAAGCACGTCTCGCGAGATGTCTATTCGCTCCGCAACTTGGTCAGCAGTCGCTCGTTCCTCCATTTCGCTGCGTCGAAAGTCTCCTCCCCGCAACCGCTAGATTCAGCGATTCCGGACCCAGTCTCTGTCGGACCGTTCTTTAACTTGATCCTACGAACCTGCCAGTACCTCACTGGGTACCGAGAGACAGTTCGGAATAGTCTCAACACGGATTGAGTACGATTTGAAGCGGATGGCGACTCCTTCAGCGAGAATTTAGTAAAAGAAAAGTGCTCGGAAATTTCAGGTAGGTGGGAACTTAAGATGGCGGTGGTGAGAGGAGGGGGGAATGCTGGGGAGGAAGTGATAGAAGAGGGCGGGGGATGAGGGTAAGGGGGTCACTGGGGGGGAATTTTGACATGGCGGGACAAGTTGACTTTCAACCGGTCGGGTGCTTTAAAGTATGTGTTGTGTAAGATTAAGTGTAAAGTACGGCCTTTATTGAACTGACTCGATTTGGATCAACTGCACATTTGTATCATTGCACCTTGCTCCGTATGGTCTAATTTAATTGCAAAATACAGAATTGTACCCAGATCGTAGCAAGTCAGATAGGTTCCGGTTTCATTTGTACCGCACACTTTTGTGAGGGCAAGCTGGAAACGAAACTGTCGTCTGTCACTGCGAGCGCAACAACAACCAAGTTGTTATTTTGTGCGTTTTACTTTAATATCCTCCAGTACGTTATAAGTGTCCTAAGTCAAAACAGTTATTCATATAAAATTTAATATAACCTGCTATGAGTCATGAAGATAAAGTTAATCCAGTATATAGCAAGCATGACATAATGTAGAATTATTGACTAGTGATGGAAAGTCCAACTCGTTTCTGCGCATCAGTTCTTTCGAGCAAAATGACTCAAGAACCGACTCAGTGATTCTTTGTCACCCAGTGGTCCCTAAATAACTTCCTTATTAAAGCTAACTGTTTCATGTGGGCGCATTTAGCTGTTTATTACCTTTTACCTTTACAAATACAAGTTATTTTGAACCTGAATGTAATATTGCATACATTAATAGTACTGAAATGCACTTATATCTCGTCAAATAGGTTACAAAGGTTTTAATCAAATGCTAAAATGTTATTTATTAGAATAAATAGTGCAACTGTTTCGTTTGCGTGTTTATCGAACTGTCAAACAGTATTCTTGTTTATAAAACTCTCATACGATTACAGAACGTAATTTTTAATTAACAATCGGGTATTAAACTAACTTTCATTTTGAAAAGATCCGACTCAAAAGAACGACTTGTTCGCGAATCGGGGATCGCTAGTTGACTGGCACTTTTGTGTAGCGTGACCCCGCGCAGTGACGTCAAGACGTAGTTCCTGTAATGGGTGTTATAATAAATATACAATAATATATTTCTTTTTCACAAGTCTTTAAAAACATCGATATGGATAATGATGAGATATAGTTTATTCTTGATCATTGCATAACTTCTTATGGAGGCCCATGAATACACGCGAGCTCTTTGCTCTTAAGAGCGCGCGTGAGAGCTTTAGACGGTGTGTGTATTTATATATAATATGAATGTTTGTCTGAGTCAGATAATTAGATAATAACAGACACCCTCTCACACATTGTTACACAAAACAGCCAAAGAATGTAGCTCCATGTCATTTAAAAGCCTATAACAAACATTGTCGTGTCTGTCGGCTCCATTGCAACGTCTATAAGCAATTAGCATTGCTTGCTAGCCTGCTAAAGGCTCGTGTGTGTGCCCGCCTCATGTATACAGAACTGCCGGCTTTATTCGTTATCTGTATTTCGATATTACATATTAACAGCCATACTATCTTCTGAAGTTTATGAACAATCGTGGGAGAATAACGTCCGAACAAGCTGTTACTCGTCACTAAAGGCTAGTTGAACGTGAAGCACCCGCACTATTGTACTTAATGAGACTGTTTGTCCGGCTACACAACAGTTTTTCTTTTTAACTTTCAATTGTTTGGTTGTGTTTTAAAACGTATGTGCAGTTAGTGTTCCTGTTCAAAACCATAATATTTTATTTCATTTAGCATGTGCTCGATAGAAGCCGGCAGTTTTAAAGAATTAATATTAGCGATACTTATGCATTTCCTATTTCTAAAAAAGAGTACTGCCAACAAACACCATTTACCCGAGTTTGCACCAAGTTATTTCGCTGCAATTGCTTTTCAACCACCGACCACGTTGAATAGATTGGGTTTTAAGGAGATTACATGGTCCTTCTCCAGCTAAATCATCTATAATTTGCATTCCAAAAATCTCTTTTATCTCATTTGTCATTATGCACTTACAGAATCTTCAGGATAATGTATTTGATGTTACATTCATGAAATTCACTCTAAATGTTTATCTTTAGACCCTCAGATGCAGCGGTACCCTTGATCTCAGCATCCTGGAAGTGGAAATCACGGAAGAGACTGGTGCTTCATCACATAGAGGTATTTATCCATTTTATTCATTTTTTAGTTTTATGCAGGCCCATTTGGAATGTACAGCAGTAGTAGAATTACACTCTATCCTCAAAACTAATGCCTATCACCCATGCATTTTTTTTAAATCTTCCACCCCTCTCTCAGCTTTGATAACACCATGTTTAAATACTGCTTGAAAAAATAATCTTGAAACAAAAATGAATATTAGACAAAAAATGTCAGCAGATTCACATAGATGTTTTATTGGTTTAGATGTTCGTTTCAACATCTCACTGTTCTTTCAGGTTCAGTGTGTAGCACTGCTGGTTCTGAAGCAGGGCAGTCTGGGGAAGAGGCGGTGCGGCAGCACACCTGTCCGGCAGTGGCTGTGCTGGGTGGCACGTCCGTGGCTGCGCAGAATGTGGCTGGGCCACCCCAGCATGCCCTGCAGCCAGTCGCAGCTGCCACTCTACCACCGTCATCGGTTAACGTCGGCACTGGATCTCAGCAGCAGAAAGGAGACTCAAAGGCTGCATGTAAAGAACAGACTATCGCTCGCGTTCAACGAAGCAGTGACATCAAGGAACCCGAGGAGATATTGGTGGTCCAAAGAGGACTGGTGTCAGCTACTGATAAAAACTCACAAAACCTTACAGACGCATTGGAGGGTCAGACTCCCTCAGACAAACTTTTTGAAAGCGGGACCGATAGTATTGGGCAAAAACAGGATTTACTTTACGGGTGTAACACAAAGCAATCGAGCCTTGCATACAGGGAGGACGATATGGCGGAAGGATCCAGCACAGGCCACTGCCAAGATTGGAGCCAACACCCCGGAGATGCAGGGGGTGTCACTGCCCCTATTGAGGCAGAAAAGGGACCCTTGCCTCCAGAGACAATCAAATTGGACTACAAGAACATGTGTGGAAAGCACACACTTGGAGAAAGCCCCTGTGATCCAAGAACAGAAGTCATGCCACCAGTCTCGAGTGCAGTTAAGCCTACAGAGAGAGACATGGAGCAGCTTCAAACAACTCCCCTTTTTCAGACAAATCAGACTGCCGCCTCATCTGCATTTGACGTCCTACAAGAACAAAATTCGACAAATTCAGCGAAGCAGGCTAGTAAACTTGACTCTAAGGAGGCTATGGAAGTTTTCACACAAGATCTGCCTAAAACAAACAAAGAAGGTGCCGTTAGTCCAGGTAGACAAAACTTGTCAGCCGAGGGAACAAAACAAGGTATTTCCGGAAATTCTCTTTGCTCAGGAAATTCATCATCAAACCAAGGGGGACAGCACATTACCCCTGAGAGTGGAAATAGCATGCAAAATGACTCCGATAAGGGCAGCTGTTATCCCTCAGAGGACTGCAGTAAAACACAAAGGGCTACACAAAAGACAAGCCCCCTTCATAAAACACCTGGCGTGCCCACCCCGCCTGAGAATACAAAGTGTGTGCAAGAGCTAAGCTCTCAGTATGTACATGTAAGTGAAACCCCAAAAATGTTTGTGTTGGGTAAAGAGACTAGTGCAACGGAGGGACAAGGCAATAAGAAAGTCCCTGTTGATGGAGATCTGTGTTCTAACGTGGCTGCTAAAGAAGTATTTCACAACATTTCTGTTGATGAACCAAAGCTGTCTGGGCATGTGACATGCACTGACAATGTACAGGTCTCCATTGTGAGTGAAAGGTCACAAGTTAGGGTTTGCGGCTCTTCTGGTGTGATTTTGAAGCAGAATGACGGTGCCAATCCAATAGAAATATCTATGTCCTCTAATCACCAACAGGATAGGAGCATGCTGCTCGCTCACACAGAGAACTGTGTGACTTTAGAGGGTCAAGAATCAGATCAGCCAAATCTTTGTGACTCTATGGTCCAACAAGTACAAGCGTCCATTCCAGCAGATCATAAACTCTCACAAATTCAGATATGCCTGAATGACAACCCAGATATCGTGACTGTGGGAGAAAGGCAGGAAGTGAGTGCAGAGGCTCTCAATGCTGTCAAGGTGAAAGATTTGATTGATGCAGGTATTTTAATGCAGCCAGATTTGGAGGATACTTGGCTGGTTGTAAGTGAGATAGACGAGCAGTCCGAGCATGCAGAGATGGAGGTCAGCGAAGAGTCTCTGGTGCAGTGCCCTGAATCCCAGTCAACTGTTGCTGTATATGAATGCACGGTGCCCTGCTTTACATCCACTGCCATTCACAGTGAAGTTAAGCTCCTGTTAACTGAGAAAGAAGAGGAGGAACCAATGGAAACACTGTCGCAAGACTCACAAGCCCAGAGTAATCTAGGGACTCATTCTGATACACTCAAACCCACAGGAGATTTAAGGACCATGCCTTCTATGCAAAAAGAAGGATCTATAATTGTCAAGCAACATGAGGATTCAAGTCCCACTGATCTTGCGAATGCATTGACAGGGTTAACATCCACAGTGTTGGATGGCACGCTCAACTCTGTGCAAGAGCAGCAACAATCTGATGTAGTGGAAAACAGACAAGGTGTGTCATTAATTTCATTGTCTTGTGGCACAATTGACCCAATGCTATTGATCTTAAAGAAGGGTGACAACCCTGCCCTTAAGCAACCTTCTTCTCTGTCAGCTAGGATCTCAACCAATCAGAACTCCCTTGTCCAGACTGGATCCCCCAGTGATGGATTAAATAAAGCTTCAGAGTGCCTTGCTAAAACTGTTACAGCTACATCTCCCACAGTAAAAGAGGATGCCACGTTACCTGCTGACCGCCCTGTCTCAAACACTTTCTCTTTGAGTTCTCAGACTGTTTCCACTTCTAATGTACTTTCACAGAACAGCTCTGTGAAAGAAAACGTAAATAAATCGAATATTTCTGGCAAGATGCTTCAAAATGAATCCTCTGCTAACACTTCATCAGCTTCAGTACAACTCCATAACACACAAAACCACCTTACTCTATCTACTGGTGATGTGTGCGGTACCGGATCCAGTGTTGTCCCCGAGGGGAATCAGTGTAAACCGTCATCGGCCGCTACACCATGCCAAGATTCAATGTCTTTGGAAGGTGAATTGGAGTTGGAGCAGCATCAGTTATCAGACAAACTTTTGTCAACAATGCAAAATGTTGAACACACCATCCTGGAGCCACTTGATGCATCTGTAGAAGAGAGCAGCGACGGAGAGGTTGACAGCTCTATGGAGGTCCAGAATGAGGATAGCAATGCTATGCCCAGTCCAGCAGCGAACAAGGTAAAAGCTACTCTTATGAGTTGTACATCAAAGACAACAAATTGGTCTTGAGATCACGACTACATCATTGTTCGTGTTTAGTCACAATGAAGGCATCAGAGGTAGTCAGCAAAACTGTTTTTATAATTCAGATAGTCCATAACAGTTTCAAAGCCATAGTCTGATGCTAGTGCACTTCTTGGCTGTATATTAAGCCATGTGTGTTTTCCAGCATGGGCAGAGCAGGGCAGACAGACAAGGCTTGTTATTGAAGGTAAGAGGTGTCAGGCATCCTTCAAATCTGATCGTTTGCAAATTGTTGCGACGATCCTGCTTCTTCCAACTAGTGGTTGACCGATATAGGTTTCAGTATGTACTATGTAGGCTAATACAATTTAAGTGAACATTTATTTGACCATATATTTAAATTCAGAAAAGGGGGGCTTTTTTCAATCAGCCAAGTTGGCATGGTTTCTCACTGATGCCAAAAATCTCAAAATGGCCAGGTAATTGATCTGGAATTAATATATCGGTCTGTCACTGCTTCAACTCACTTTCTTACATTTATAAAAATAAATTCAAGTACAATCTTGAAGGAAAATAGAGCTGAGTGTATGAAACTGTTTTATCACCTAGAGTAGCATGTATTATTTAGAAATAAGGAGAAATCTTGTAAGATGTTTGCTCACCATGATGTCCTTCTAGACTTTCCTTTTTTATGAAGCTCTTTTTATCTCCTCTGGGTCACTCTGTCTCTCCTTTGTACTCTACGCTGAATAATATTGCGTGGTCACAGAGTCAGATACACTGTTTTATTTGTCTGTCCCAAGGTTTGCCAGTGGATTGCAGGGAAGGTTACTGCAGCCTCTACTCCTTCCTCCTCCCCCGTTCCATGTCCATCTCCATCTCCCACATCTGGTGACTGGATGCGTTCTCACACAGGCAGAGGCTCGCCTGTACTCAACTCTCATGGCAAAAACATGCCCTCCACTTCCTCCCAGGGTTCTGGATGCTGTTCTCAGTCAGAGCAAACAACCACCCTGAAATCCACTCCGAAGCACACAGACATGGCAGAACTGGCAAAACATGTAAGAGAAAGATAAATTACATAATTTACTCTCTGAAACAGTGATTGACATTCATAAGTGGATGTTATTCTCGCTTATTTTATTTATTTTTTTAAAATCTTTTAATAGGAAGCAGAAATAGAACATCGAACCCTTGCACTAAAGCGTGAAGGTTTCTGGTCACTAAAACGCCTGTCTCGTATAACCGAACCAGTACGGCCAAAAGTTCATTGGGATTACCTCTGTGAGGAAATGCAGTGGCTCTCTGCAGATTTTGCACAAGAGAGGCGATGGAAAAGAGGAGTGGCCCGAAAGGTAAATGTTACATCCAGGCTATCCTATTTGAAACATGCTGTTTGTATTTTGATAATCTTACCAGTCTGAACTCATTTTCAGGTAGTACGGATGGTGATGCGCCACCATGAGGAGCTGAGGCAGAAGGAAGAGAGAGCGAAACGTGAGGAGCAGGCCAAACTAAGGAGAGTTGCTTCTTCTATTGCCAAGGAGGTCCGTGCCTTCTGGAGCAGCGTTGAGAAGGTGACTTTCATTGTTTTGTTTTTGGACAAAATCTGTTGTACTAAAGACGATTCACGCTTTAACTGATTCCCACCCATTGCTCTACACAGGTAGTCCAGTATAAACAACAGTCCAGACTGGAGGAGAAGAGGAAGAAGGCCTTAGATCTCCAGCTGGATTTCATTGTGGGTCAGACAGAGCGATACTCTGACTTGTTAAGTCAGTCCCTGCATGCCGCTCCTGAACACAGTTCAGACACTGCAGCTGTCTCAAAAGAACCACAGCTGAATGCTGTTGATGATGATGGTGAGGACTGACTTTTGTTTTGTTTTACTGTGGTGTTGTTCAGATTAAGTATCTTGGAAGTAAATTAACTTGGGCTGCCCCCTAACGGGCGACTAAACGTTAGTCGTCGAGAAGAGGCTTAGTCGACCAAAAATTTGTTTAGTGAATATGTTAGGTCAGCTTCACAGAGAGACTGGTTTTTAACAGATTCTAATGTTGCGTTCAAAACCTTGCAAACATGGTATTTCTTTATTATATTAAGCTTGTGCTATTTTGGTTTTGATATTTTATGTAATGCAATGGTTCATTCATAAAAACATAAAAAAAAAAACATGGCTCAAGTGTCCAAATTCTGTGGGGCCACTGTACAGATAAAGATTGTGCTTTAATACATTTAGTGAATTGAAAATCTGCTCTTTTGAGTGTTTTTGTGTGCAGTATGGTTTGAAATGTTTTGACCACAATTAAGGAAATTATTTTTTACACTTTAAGTTAGTTTATAAATGTTCCCTTTTCTGCTGCAGATAGAGACTTTGAGCCACCTTGTGAGGAGGATGATGATGAAGAGACCATAGAGGTAGAGGAGCAGCAAGAGGGGAATGATGCAGAGACACAAAGGCGAGAGATAGAGTTACTGAGGGAGGAGGGCACTCTGCCTCTGGACCAGCTACTCAGTACTTTAACTCTTCCCCAGGTACAGCAATCTCCCAGGATCAAGTCCAAAACTCATTGACTATAAACTATAAATTCTAAAGTTATGAATATAAATACTTTCTCATTGCTTAGCTTCAGAAGGCCCATATTAACCCTCTGGAGTCATATGGATTACTTTAATGGGATACTCCACCTTTTTTCATATTAAACTATGTTATTCCCTTAACTAAGACGAGTTTATACACACCCAGTGTTGTTCATGAACGATAGTTCATGGACGTGTTCATATTTTGGGCAAACGTGAACTGAACGTACTGTATTACTGCCTCTGTGAACTGAACTTTGAACTAGTTCATGTAGAAAGTGAAGTTTCCCAACCCTGCCTCTCTCGTCTCAGTGCTTGCACTAAATTGCTCTGTCTTGCAGCGACACTTTGATAGCACTTAGCTTAGCCCAGTTCATTCATTAGGATCCAAGCAGAGAAGCGACCAAACACCTCCACGTTTTCCATATTTAAATACAGTTGCACAAGTAGTGTAACTCGACCAAGAATGGAGACACAAAATAAAACGTTGGACTTTTTTAAGCCTGCAAAATTAATAACTATAATGTACAGTATGGTGGAATAACACAGCAAGTGCTTGGGAGCACTTAGACTTATTTGCAGTCTTCATTACAATTTCAAAACGGTGTCTCGTTAGGGAATGTTTCTATATGTAAAATTATATAATTTTCTATTAATTCAAATAAATAGTGTGAGCTTACTAGGGAATACCAATATGGTGGCATGGAGGATTCCCTTTTTATGATGTCATGAGCAATCCAGTTCTCTATATAAATCAGTGGATAATTTTAATTTTGGGGTGAACTAACCCTTTAAATACAGTTTAAGGGCGTGTTTCACACTTGGCATGTTTGGTTTGATTAAAACAAACCCTGGTGTGATTGCTCTGTTTTTTGTGGTTTATTTGAATAAGGATTAACACTGCCATCCGAAACCTGGGCCGCACGAAACAAGAGGACTGAGACCACTGAAAATATTTATTTATTTTTTGGTCGAGACTAAGGGAACCAAACTATAAGTCTGAACACACCCTAAATGCAGTTGTCGCCTCTAAAACCTTAGTGTTTACACATAGCCATTGACTCCTAGTCAGAATTTTTCTGATTAATGTGGTCCATCACTTTTCACATCAGATGTTTCAGTATGACATCATATATATATATATAATTTATTTATTTATTTTTCAGTTCTCACATATTTAAATAAACTTGTTTTTCCTTGCAAAGGTTGTTGAATCAGAAGAAGAGGTCTCTGATGCTTCATCTTCTACAGTTGAAGATGAAGACAAAGAATTCAGTGCCAATGAAGAAGATGGTTAGTGGAGTTTTATTTAGATAGCCCGACACTTAACTTGGGTATCCTATTGATTTGGACAGAAAGTTATAACTTAAATTATTCTATGCTTTGCTTCAGCAAAAGATGAAGAAGACACTATTGCAGCCCAGGAAGTTATTGAAGGAGAGGGAGACCATGCAGAGGAACTGGATGATCTTGCTAAAGAGGGTAAATTAAATACTGAAATATATTTAAGTGTAACACTATAATTTAAATACACACAACATGCTAATGGTCAAAGGTTTGGGGTCTGTACCAATTTCATTAAAAAAAACTATTATTAATTTGATATTTATTAGAAAGCTTTTGAAACATCACAAGTGTTTTTTACTGTCTTTTTTTAATCAGTTTTATTAACAATATTTATTTCTTTAAAAAAAAATCATACTGAAATCCAAACCTTTGAATAATATTACAAAGAGTAATTATGACTTAAGCAGTCATTTTTTGAGGTCATATTTTTTCTTGTGGTTTCTTTATTTCTCAGGGGAGATGAGCTTGGAAGAGCTCTTAGAGAAGTACAGAGGAGCATATGCCTCTGATTTTGAGGAGCCCTCTGCATCACCAGATTCCTCAGAAGAATCAGAGGGAACCGAGGTGGAAGCGGAGGAAGAGACGGAAGGA
This sequence comes from Cyprinella venusta, assembly GCA_038021265.1. Taxonomy (NCBI): domain Eukaryota; kingdom Metazoa; phylum Chordata; class Actinopteri; order Cypriniformes; family Leuciscidae; genus Cyprinella; species Cyprinella venusta. The sequence goes on from CM075877.1 coordinate 20,867,476, forward strand.
GAGGACAGTGCTGGTGATAGTGACTCCTCCTCAGGTGAGCTGACATTTATGGTGATAGGACCACTTGAATCTTATGAATTATTGTATGAAGTGTCCAACTAAAGCAGATCATAATATTTTCCTACTGTGATCCACTCAATATTCAGGTTCCCAAGCGGCTGTAGACAGTGACGAAGAAGAAGTGGATGAGGGCGTGCAGGAGAGTGATGATGATGATGATGATGGAGGTGAGGGAATGGAGCTTCTGCTGAGAGAGGGAGACCATAGTCCCACTGCCACAACATCTCCCCGACCTAAGAAAGAAATCAGCCACATTGCTGCTACTGCTGAGAGCCTTCAACCTAAGGGATATACACTGGCAACAACAAAGGTAGCAACACAAACCCTCAGAAACAATGACTGAAGAACACAGTTTCTGTTGATCATTAACTGCAGTTGTTTGTTTTCTTTTTAATATAAGGTCAAAACACCAATTCCATTTCTGCTTCATGGTACTTTGCGTGAGTACCAGCACATTGGACTGGACTGGTTGGTCACCATGAATGAGAAGAAACTCAATGGCATACTTGCAGATGAAATGGGGCTTGGCAAAACCATCCAAACCATCGCTCTCTTAGCTCATCTAGCTTGTGTAAAGGGTAAAAAGTCCACATAAATACATATTTCCCTATGATGCGTTTTGAAAATATAGTCGATATATGCATTTTCTATATAATATATTTTCTCCATTTCTCTTACAGGTAACTGGGGTCCACATTTGATCATTGTGCCCACCAGTGTAATGCTCAACTGGGAGATGGAGTTGAAGCGTTGGTGCCCAGGGTTCAAAATCCTCACCTACTATGGCAGCCAGAAGGAGCGCAAACTCAAGCGACAAGTAATGAATACAATAATGAGCATATTTATTACAAATTAAGATATTTTAAAAACACAAACTCCTTTTAAAACACCTTAGAAAACACTCGCCTTTCAATCCTTGTGATTTTAGAATTCTTTTTTCTCTTTTTATAATTTCTCAGGGCTGGACCAAACCCAATGCTTTCCATGTTTGCATCACCTCGTATAAGCTAGTACTGCAAGATCATCAGGCTTTTAGACGCAAGTCTTGGAGGTACCTCATTCTGGATGAAGCCCAGAACATCAAGAACTTTAAGTCTCAGCGCTGGCAAAGCTTGCTCAACTTTAACAGGTACTTGTATACAGTCGTTTCTATGATCCACTTGATAATTTATTGCTACAGGTCTCATTCTAACGTTAATTTCTTTGCATTTTATGTGTAAACCCTATTTAATTATGTGAACTCAATGTAACGAGTTTATTCACACTTTTTCCTTTCAATTCTCTGTCTTCCATGCAGTCAAAGGCGATTGTTGCTCACAGGTACCCCTCTCCAGAACAGTCTAATGGAGCTTTGGTCTCTTATGCACTTCCTCATGCCTCACGTTTTCCAGTCCCACCGTGAGTTCAAGGAGTGGTTCTCAAACCCGCTCACTGGCATGATTGAAGGGAGCCAGGAGTACAACGAGGGCTTGATCAAACGACTTCACAAGGTAGTACAAGTTTATGAATTGTGTTGGACATTTTATTTGACCTATTCTGTTTATGGTTGTAGCACAATCACAGGCAAAGTTCATAAGAGAAACATGGGAACTGTTTTCATTTGTAATATTATAGGGAAGCATTTATGCATTTGGCTTTTTACATAAGCTTCCTTCGTCCCCCTCTCTTTCTAGGTGCTACGACCCTTTCTGCTGCGAAGAATAAAAGCAGATGTGGAGAAACAAATGCCCAAAAAATATGAGCATGTTGTGCGCTGTCGACTTTCGAAAAGACAGCGTTTTCTCTATGATGACTTCATGGCCCAGGCCTCGTAAGTAACCAGGGCAAGCTGACATGGAGCTCTGGCCTTGGAGGCTAATTTTGTTCATACATCAGATGGTATGGGTTTTTTCTTATTGTTTGTCTTTTTTGTGCCCATATACTCCCAGGACACGAGAGACTTTAGCCAGTGGTCATTTCATGTCTGTCATCAACATCCTGATGCAGCTGCGGAAAGTGTGTAATCACCCTAACCTGTTTGATCCGAGGCCCATACATTCTCCCTTCATCACAAAGGCCATCATCTTTTCTACTGCTTCACTGGTTCAGCGGGCTCTTGAGACCTCACCATTTGAGGTAAGTGGTAGAAGACCAGCAATTACTAAACCTAAATTACTTGTTTATCTATAGCAGGTGTGTCCAGTCCTGTTTATGGAGGGCCAATGTCTTGCCTGAGTTTAGCTCCAACCTGCCCCAACACATTTGCATCGAAGTTTATTGTAATCCTGAAGACAGTGGCTGTATTTGAAATCACACTCTATGCTAGGGCTGCACGATAATGAGAAAATATGCAATGTTGTGGAGTATTGGGATAATATTTCTTGCCATATAACGCTTCCATAGAGAAATGCTATTTTTATTAAGCTTGGATAAACAACATGTGCATGCAACACACAAATGCTTGGCACATAAAATAAATGTAATTTATTGCACCTCGCTGCGATACGCCTTTGATGTGAACCCTTTATTATATTCTTCTGTCTTTGGACAGGAGTGGACAGTATTCCCAATATTACGTTTTGTAAAAAAATAAATAAATAAATAAAAAAAAGCACAATACAAATAAACATGTTTTTTTTTTATCTTGACTTTATTTGAGACTCTTTGAGCTCTGTATTTTCACATTCTTCCATGTTTTTCCATCATTCCAATATGTAAATAACAATGAAGTAGCCCTGTCCATTGCTCACATTAATGTATAGCTAAGGTGGTATGAACGATGAAATCTTTATCGGTAGTAATTGCCGTAGTAATTCTATGTTCAGAAATTAAGTCATGTCTGTTTCTTTTTGCGCTTTCTAATACCCTCAGTGAAGGTTAATTAAAATAATTAAATTCTTTTCAAAGCGCTGTGACTTATCCATGTTTGACCTGGTTGGCCTGGAGCAGCGCGTGTCTCGATACCAGGCAGATGTTTTCCTGCCTCAGAGGAAAGTGACTCATCAGCTTATTCAGGAAATCATGGAGTCCCCTGACCCTCCTCCCAGACCGAAGCCTGTTCGCATGAAGGTCAACAGGTATGTTGTTTAACCCTTGTGCCTCCATCCTTAGGGACATTTTTGGCCTTTGCAGTTTTTTTTTTTTTTATCACTTTGCCTGTGTTAATGCTAACTGCATAAAATTTGGCACAGTCGTGTATTTTTATTGTAATTTTACTATTTCACTGCTATTTCCTTATTTTTTGCTGTAGGTACACTACACAATGTTCTCCCTCTGTGCACCTTTTGGACAAAAATGGCCCCATTGAAACCCATTAAAACTGCATCACATGGCCATTTAACTATAAAATGATGAAATCTTTGCAAGGCTTTCATTTTGTTGGCAAGACTTCAAAATTTTATTTTTTACTTTTTTTTATCAGATGGTGCCATTTTTTCAGGTTTGGTCTATAAAGTAAATTCTTGCGTTATTCCTGTTTTCTGCTTTGGCACATTATAGAGCCGATTGGATAAATTATGCAACGATATTTGTGTCTTAAAATGGTACCAAACTTCAGTCTGTGCTCCCAAGCTTCACATTTTTATGACAGTTTTTTGACATGGACATTTTTGTTCTCTATGGAGCTATGTGTAACTTTTTTTTTTTTTTAAATGAGGCACAAGAGATCAAATAGTTAAGCACACAATTATGATGTATAAAATATTCACTTGAGTTAAATAAATGGTATTATTTTGACTTTTTTTGTGATTTTGTTTGTATCTTTTAATAAAGTTTCAGCATGTGCTTGCTTCCCTGCAGGATGCTCCAGCCTCTTCCTAAGTCTGATGGGCGTTCGGCAGTGAACACCCCTCGGTCAGCGTGTCCTACCACAACCACCACCACCACAGTTCAGACTCCAAAGCCTCTAATCACAGAGGTTACCCCTTCACAAGCTCCTTCCCAGCCACCACCTCAAGGTCAGCTCAAGGGTCCAAGCCTCAAATCCTGATCAGCAAGCATCTTTCATGTAATGGTGTAATTGGGAAGAGAATAACATTTTACTCTTATTTCAGTTTGTCCTGTTACTCCTGTCACTACATTAAGACCTCCAGTGGCTCCTAGTAGCGTCCCTCCTGCACCTGCAGACAGGCCGCCTGCCCCCCAGCCAGTGACTGTGCGTCCCTCAGCACCCTCCAGCATCACAACAGTGTCCACTCCCCCTCAACCACCTAGCAACATTATGACTCAAAGGGTCCTGCTCAGTCCAGATATGCAGGCTCGTTTGCCATGTAAGTTAATTGCATTACACTTGTTTCACTTCATTGTTTATTGCCATGAAACAATAGTTTCACATAGTTAAATTATTTTCATTTGTCTCTCACGTGTACAGCCGGTGAAGTTGTGAGTATCGCCCAGCTGGCCTCCCTGGCAGGTCGACCAGTGTCGTCCTCCCAGGGCAGTAAACCAGTCACCTTCCAGCTACAGGGCAATAAGCTCACACTCTCTGGGACTCCACTGCACCAGGTCCCTGTGCCACAGCCACGACCCATCCAAGGTATCCACCATCTTCCACATAAATATACCTGTGGAAATAATCCACTGCCTGCTTTGGATAGGTTTCGCTTTTCCTGCACGCCTTCAGTCTTTCTGTTAGTGTATGGTGTAGCCTAACACTTTCTTCTGTGGTTGTGCCCTTTAGGAAATGTAATGCATCTGGTTTCCAGTAGTGGGCAGCACCACCTTATTAGTCAGCCAGCTCAGGTGGCAGTTCTTCACACAGTTAGTCAGACAGGTAGCAGCTCAGCAAATCCATACCCAGCCAGCACAACCCCAACCTGCTCTGGACTAGCATTACCTTTCACCGCTACTCAAGGTATTGGTGCTGTCCTTGAGTTCCTTTTTGTTTGGGTACTGCCTGTATCCTGGGTACCAAACTACCTGTTACTCAGCAGAGCATGTGCATGGGTGTTCTGGCAATGGTTCTTTTTTTCTAACTGCATGTGACAGCTTATTTGGATGGTTTGTTGGCTACTTTATAGGTCCGGTTGAATTAAGTATTTTAAATCTATAAAAGGTAAATGCGAACAACACTGCAAATATTAATTCAAATGTTGTAGAGGGTACATGAGGTTTGAAATGGTTTGGTTTGTTTTGCATTTTTATTGATTTGTTCATTATTTTATTTAGTTAGTGGATTAAATTTGTTCTCATTTCTCAATTTTGCTTTATTCCTTAAAATTTGCTTTATTTTGTTTTTTTTTTTGTTTTATTCTGTTCCTTAAGTCTAGTGTATGCAGGTTACATAGACTTCTATAGAGTTACAAGACTAAAGAATTGAACTACCATTCAGTTTGTGGTCAGAATAGTTTTTTCTTTTGGGAGAAATTAATCTTTTATTCAGCAAGGATGGATTATAAAGTGGCAGTAAAGACATTTATAATTTTACAAAAGATTTTTTTTTCCAAATATATCTTTTCTATTTTCTATTCATCTTCTTTCTACTTTCTATTCATCAAAAAATCCTGAAAGAAATGTATCAGTGTTTCCAGACATATTTAGAAGCAGTTTTTCAACATTTTTAATAAGAAGTATTTCTTGAGCACCATATTGAGCATATTAGAAGGATCGTGTGACACTGAAGTCTGTTGTAATATTTTTAATGTAATAACTAACTGTATTTTTTATTTAAATAAATGCAGATTTATGCATAGGAGACTTTTTTTCCAAAAAAATAAAATAAATAAAAATCGTATTGACCCCTACATTTGAGCAGTAGTGTATTTGATGAATGCAATACGTTGTATTGATGGCTCTGCTACTGTAATCAATAGTCTGGTGCCCAGTCTAACTGAACTTTCTTTCTAGGCGAAATACGTGCGTAGTTAGTAAACTCTTTCGCTCTCTATTTTTAATTCCAGTCCCAACATCCATGGTAAGTGGACCCGGAATTGTAAAGATTGTTGTACGACAGGCACCAAGTAAAGAAGGAGGGTCAATCCCTACTCTAGCCGTGCCTCCTTCTCCTCGTCCTCCTCCTCCTCAGTCGGTCACCCTTCACCCACATGGCACTCCAAGTTCTGTTGTTAGAGCGTCAGCTGCTTCACAGCCTCCACACCGGCCTCCGGTTTATGCTGCTCCACCCCGAACTGTTGCTTCCTCTCAGACTCCACCCACTCGTCCTGTGTTGAGAGTAGTACAGGGACCAGCACCAGCCCCAGAACCACCAGGTAAGAATTTACTTAGTTTAAGCAGTATATTAAGGAAACAAATTATATTAAGTAGAATAATTATGCATTCAATACTCTGTACTTCTCAGTTACGAAGGCAAATTCATCATCAGCACGTGAGGACGGTAATAATGATGTGATAACTTTGCACATGAGCACTCCTAAGCCTACATCCTCATCTCGGAGTAGTGGGCCAACATCTCAGCGCCCCCGCATTCAGCCGCCGCCACCACCACGTTCCCCCTTCTACGTGGTAAGAAATGGGGTGTTAATCTTACATTGATTAATTATTTAACTCAAAAAAGGAGCATAACACTGTTTCTACTTTCTACTGTTTTCTATCTGTTTAATTACAACCCACATCTGAGTGTGTAAAATTTTGCAAATATAGATGCTTCTTAATGCAAGCATCATTAACTACATCATTGATAATGCATTTAGGTACATTTTCTGTACCCTTATTCTTGGTTGTTTGTCTGTTTCTGTAGCTCTTACTTATTTGTTACTAAACTTATTTGGTTCTGACAGTCATGGCTTGCAGACAGGCGAAAGGCTCAGCGAGACGACAAAATATCTCAAATCATGCGCATCAATGAGCTGCACTGCAGCGCTAAGCCTGTGTATGGCCGTGAGGTGCTGGACTTTCTAACCTTCCTCCCGGGCCATTGTCCATCTCCGCCACGTCCTGTTGTAAACAACTGGAGTTACTCGGGTTATAGCTCCTGCCTCATGGCTCAGTCACACGATACAAGTAGTATTTTGGAAAAGAGCAATGTCCTGAAGGAAGCCATCAACAACTCGGAGGACAAGCTTCAACTTCTCTCTGAGGTCATAGAGAGGTATAGCTCACAAACATACATAAAGCACTAAACTTTTATTTGATTTAGAAATGAAGTATAAAAACTGCATCTGAAAATAATAGTGTCACACTGCATTTAAATGTGTGCCCTCGTTCCACAGGTTCACTTTTGTCATTCCTCCAGTAGAGGCAAAGCCTATCACCATGCACAGCTGCCACCCACCTCCCTCCCTCAGACACCAGCAATCTCTTTTCTCCTCTGTTTTATCTTCCCATCTCTCCCCGCTTACACACACGCTCCATCGCATCCAGTGTAACATGAGGACACATTTCCCTGACTTGAGACTTATTCAGTATGACTGTGGTAAGTACTGGGACCCCAGAGTGTGCATTTTAGTATTTCATTGTACTTAAATTGATCGTGTTTACACGTATATAAACATATAAAATGTGTGTTGTATCAAAAATAAAGGAAAATAAATGTTTTGTGGCTGTTTATCTGTGTTTAGGTAAACTGCAGACACTCCACCTCCTACTTAGAAGATTGAAGGCAGGAGGGCACAGAGTCCTCATCTTCACTCAGATGACACGTATGTTAGATATACTTGAGCAGTTCCTTAACTACCATGGGCACATCTACCTGCGGTTGGATGGAAGTACACGTGTAGAACAGAGACAGGTGAAGTACTCGAATTGTGTATTTGTGATTTTAATATAACTTGACTTGGACAAGCAGAACAAAGAATGTGTTTTGTCTCTCAGCTGTGACATTATTGGAATGTTTTTTCTACCTTTCAGGCTCTGATGGAGCGCTTCAATGCAGACCGCCGCATATTCTGCTTCATCCTGTCCACCCGCAGTGGAGGTGTAGGTGTTAACCTTACTGGGGCAGATACAGTGGTGTTCTATGACAGTGATTGGAACCCAACCATGGATGCCCAAGCTCAGGACCGGTGCCACAGAATTGGACAGACAAGAGATGTCCACATCTATAGGTAAAGGCAAAACTCAAAATTTATATATATATATATATATATATGAAGAGTTCAGATGCAAAAGCCTCTGAATGCCATTTTCTTCTAAAATGACCATTTTTATCAAGCTTGTATATTTAAGTTCAGTAATTTCACTTAAATGACAATTAATAGGTAATCTTCATTGCCATTTAAGTGAAATTACTAAACTTAAATATACAAGCTTGATAAAAATGATCGTTTTAGAAGAAAAATTCAAATGGCACTTTTTGCATCTGAACTCTTTATATATATATATATATACAGGACCAATTTTTGTTAATAATAAATTAATAATGATTAACATTGTACAAGTAAATTTTAACATTTATTTGTTTAGGCTAATCAGTGAACGCACAGTTGAAGAAAATATTCTGAAAAAAGCCAATCAAAAAAGGATGTTGGGAGATATGGCTATTGAAGGTGGAAACTTTACCACTGCCTTTTTTAAGGAGGTATGTTTTACTTTTAATTTAGTTTTCACAGTGAAATCTTAGATTGGAATACACTTTAAAAGGATTGATTGCCCAACTCTCTTTCCCTCAGCAAACTATCAGAGAGTTGTTTGATGTGTCAGAGGGAGAGAAGAAAGTGGCTGAATTGAGTGTGCCTCAGACAGACGATGAAGAATCCATCAATAAACAACACACCACCATTTTAGAACAGGTAATTTTAAATATTTCCATTTTGTGTATTTCATGTATTTGTATGTTTCTAAGAATTTTATTCCATTTGTTAAAACCATTGAGCATTTTATTTTATGTTATCTTTATTTTAGGCCCTGTGTCGTGCTGAGGATGAAGAGGATATTGTGGCTGCATCTCAAGCCAAGGCTGAGCAGGTGGCTGAGCTTGCGGAGTTTAACGAGAACATCCCTCTAGATGATGGTGACAGCCGAGACCAGGAAGAGGAAGAGCTTTCCAAAGCTGAGCAGGAAATCAATGCCCTGGTTGAACAGGTAGGCATGATATTTGTACTTTTATGGAGTGTGAATTTACCTGTTTTTATCATAATGTTTTCCACTAAATTTCAATTGTCTCTGTTCTTATCAGCTCACTCCCATAGAACGATATGCCATGAATTTCCTTGAGGCTTCCCTTGAAGATATTTGCAAAGAGGAGCTGAAGCAGGCAGAGGTAACAATTAAAACAATAACCAAGCTTTGATTACTTTCTTGTTGAATAAACTATTAGCAGTCATACCCACAAGATTTATCTTTACTTTACAGGAGCAAGTTGAGGCTGCAAGGAAAGGGTTGGACCAGGCAAAGGAAGAAGGTTTGAAACTGCATCAGTCATCTGACAGTGATGAAGAGGATTCCATACCTCACAGTACCGAGGAACCTACTCCAACCCGTCGCCCTCGCAAACACAAAGAGAAAGGGGCTCCTTCTACAAGGGTCAGTGGCAGGCTCAGAGGTACACCTGCTGACGATATACCCCTAACCCGGCTGTCGCCAGAAAGGGGCAAGAGGGGGGCATGGATGAACTCTGAGCGCAGTATAAGCCAAACCCCTGGGTCCACACAAAAGTCGCCCCAACACAGAGAAGTGCCTGAGAAGCTTCGCAGTGGTCCGCGTGGGCGAGGGACAACCAAAGAATCTGAATCGCTCATGTCATCGGAAAATCAGACAGTCCAAACCAACCAGCAACTCTCAGATTCAACAACCTTGTCCCCTGCTATGCAGGGCTCAGTCCAAAAAAATAGAAATGTGCCATCCCCCCACCTGCAGTCCATCTCCCCTTCAAGCTCTGTGCCTTCAGCTGCTGTATCTCCTGCAATAGACAGAAACAATTGTGGCCATCAGTCCTCCGCTTCTGCTGCATGCTTAGAGGACAGTGAAGAGCAGGGGGGAGAGGCAGTGTCTGAAACTGTACAGTGTAGCAGGAGAGATAGGAGAGCATCTGCATCATCAGACTCCATCTGTTCTCCTGAGCATCATTCTGAACAGGATGTTCAGCTCTCCCTTTCTCCTACTCTTGTATCTCCTAACTCTCGTTCACCACGAAAGCGGCAGTCTGCTGAAAGTGAAATTCTCAAGGGACTTCCAGAAGATTCTCCATCCGCCAAAGTCCTTCGAAAGCTTCCAGGTCGTCTAGTCACGGTGGTGGAAGAGAAAGAGCCTAAAAGGAGACGGAGGGGAATGAGTGGAAGTGGAGGAGTGCAAAACGAGGGTTCATCAGAGGACACTGAACAGCTAGAACCAGTTCAAGAACCAGCCACTCAGTCATCTGATGGATCAAGTCAAACTCTTAAAGACTCTTCTCCTATATCAGTCCCCACATCCGTAGCTTCTTTGTCACCACTACCACCACCACCACGAGAGCAAGAACAGGCCTCTCCGTCACAGTATAGTCCAGGGAGAGGGCACCACCCCTGTTCTCCAACACACTATTCACCAGATATGCCTGTCCTACGGAACTTACCAGTGCGCCGAAGGCTTGAGACAGAGTCTAGAATGGCTGCACAGTTAGGAGAGCAATTTCTAGGTAGAGGTAGAGGGGTGGATCGGAGATCTGCTTTGTCACCAAAGAAACCAGAAACTAATTCAGACAAGGACAGTGCTGCTCAAAGTGACTCAAATGTCACCAATATTATATCAGTGAAGCGCAAGAGGGGCAGGCCACCTAAAACACCCTCAAGGGCACCAGAGCTCCCAGAAGACAAGAAACAAGTAACCCAGAAAACTAGTCCTGAGCAGAGTCCCCCTCACTCACCAAAACGGAAAAGGGGTCGTCCACGTAAAGATTCCACCACAACTATAAGCTCATCACCAGCTTCTCCTTCTACAGGTGCTCCTTCCTCCCAAGAGCCTAATTTGTCAACTTCCAATGTTATGCCCGTGACTTTGCCTGCTGTAAGTAAAACTTCACCAATAAGCTCTCCAACACTCAACCCCACTTCACCCTCAAATGCTGCTGAATTGTCGTCCTCTAAACCTGATTCAGAAACAAATCAATCCACTACATCTGTTTTACTGTCCTCTATATATGGAGACTCTGAAAATATGTCCTTGTCTTCATCAGAACATGGTGTAGACTCACAAGGTGATACTCACACCAGTTCAAACCCTGTAATTGCATGCAAAGACTCTGACACCAACACACTTAAAACTTCTCCACACAAGATTTCTACTGCAGAGGTCTCTCAGACATGTACTGCTTCTTCCCTTACACTACAGCTTCCAAGTCCCCCCAGAGAGCCTCCCACTTGTACCCACTTTTCCCCCATCCATGCAGAGGAACTTACTCAAATGCCTGTACCTTCTGAGACCAGTGAAATCACAGCATTTTCAGAACCTTCAGCTGCCTCAGTGTCTGCTGTAGAGGCTGAGGAAAATTCACTCACAACTAACCAACAAATAGATAATTTGCAGTGCTCAAATACATCAACTCATGTCACATCACAACCCTTACACAGAAGCAGTGCAACTGCAGACTCTTCACAAACCTTTGTAGAACCCATTTGCAATATAGCTGCATCTCCTGTTGCCACTCATCAGTCATTCACCAAACCTTTTCCACCTGCTTTGACTTCTGGGATTGAGCCAGAATCATCTCCATCTAAATCAGAGGCACCAGAGGCTTCGGTTACACTGACTCTGTCAACAGTCCAACAGTCAACACCGAAGTCTGATCAAACTTCTGTTCCTACCTCACAACTTCAAATTTCAGCCATCGAAGCAGCAACAGATTCAGCACCTGTATCACACAAAATGTCTTCAACTTCTTTACAATCTCCATCTACAGCTAATCAGACAAAATCAGATTCTCTGTCAACATTCAGTTATAAAGATGCAGATTCTTCTCCACCCCAAAACATGCCAGTGGCTGATAATCATGAAGGCCAACATTCATCCAAGGATGAGGTTGTAACTGAGCAGCAGGAAGAGGAGGTTGTAACTGAGGAGACAGAGAAAATGGAAGTGGACTGTGTTGCTGAGGATATTGCAGGAGGAAATGATGGTGTTTTATCCCAGCCAAAAAGAAAGAAATTGGATAGTTTGCCAAAGGAACAGACACCCAGTGCCTCTAGAATTGCCTCATCAAATTCGGATATTGAGACTCATGATGCTCCTAAGAGTGATGGACCTGTTGAGCCATCAGAAGAGGAGAAAAAGGAGGACAGAGAGACCAGAACTTCTGCCAAAAAACGGAGCATTAGTAGACAAAGCAGCCAGGAGTCAGTTCGTTCCTCTTCCCCATCTTCTGTATCCTCCAGTGGTACAAGATCATCTCAGTCCAAAAAGCTTGGAGAGAGTAGGAGGCCCTCAAAAAGGAAACGGGATGATATCAAGTCTGAAAAGGGGAAAACTGACGAAGGGTCTGGCAGAAAGCACCAGTCCAACTCTTCTTCTTCATCTTCAGACTCTGATGACTCTAATAGTATAAAAAGATGTCTGACAAGATCAGCTCAAAAGAAGCTGGAGAAAGATGGCACTATTGCTAAAAATGACGAGAGCCGTAGTAGACAAAGGGGAAGGTCAGATAAGAAGGGTCAAACCACCAATACCACAGAAGGGGAGTCCAGTGGTGAAACGTGTTCAAGAGCAACCCGGAAATCTGCTGGCCCACAGTCCAATACTTTAGCTTCCCCTGAACCTGAGGTACTGGGCAAACGCTGCTCAGCCCTTAATGCTGCAGCCAAGCTCTTTGCAATGAGGGGAAGAGGACCAGACACACCCAGTCCTAGCCCCAAAAATAAGACTGCTGTACAGCAAAGCAGAGCACTGTCTTCTGAAAGAAGCAGTAAACCCAAGGGGAAAACAGGACAGGACTCTCCTAAGATGTCTAACAGTAAAGCAGAGAGTGGTAGGCAAACCCCCAATCAGACAACTGAATCACCACAGTCCTCCTCTTCTGCTCGATCCACTCGGCAGCGACCGGGCAGCCTTGTTCCCCCCTTGGAAACAGAAAGGGTTAAAAAAGAAGAGAAGAAAAAAGCATCTGATCAGAAGGAAGGTGAATATGAAAATAGAGAGACCAGGTCTTCAAGAGGTCATAGTGCCTGCAGTAGTATAAGCAGTGAAAGAGGAGCAGGCAGCAGTAGAAGTCGGAGTAGCAGCAACAGCAGTCAGCGCACCCACAGTCTAAGCTCGCAGAGTACAGAGCCTACCCGCTCCCGTTCCAGAGCGGCCTCCTCTGGTAGTGATACAGAGAGAGGCAAAAGTATTCGACGGAAGAGTTATGGAGGCAGAGACAGGGAGAGCAGGAAAGAGAAGAGGTCCCAGAAGCATGACAAACCTGAACTGAGTGCCGGGTCCAGTGATGGGACTCCGGACAGGGTTCTCAGGAGTGTAGCTGCACTGGCAGCCGCTCAGGCACGTACTCCAGCTAGCAACACACGCTCTTCATCCACCCAACACCGGCACTCCAAGACGTGATATGGAGTGGATAAATCATCTCTAGGTTTAAACAAGGAGTTAGGTGACAATTTCAGCAAGGAGATAATGCAGATTTTATGGAGGAATGGGGAACAATTTTATTTAAGGCCAAGGTTTAGCTGTGAGAGAAGACGGGGGGGGAAAAGAGATCTGTTGCACATTGTAATTAGATCTGACCTCGACTTTGCCACTCAGCTATCTTAAGTCAAGCCATTTACTGTGTGGAAAGGGTCTGTAGATGCAGGACAATTATATGAAGATCATTTGGTCACCTATTTAAAAATGTGTCCTTATAATTTGAGTTAAAAGCAGAGAATATTTTACCCTGACACAAAGACTTTGCAACTTCAAAGTAGCTGGGCAAGAGGCAAGATTTATTATTTGTTCACACTATGTACTGTAATCATAAAGACTGGAAATACTATGTGAAGTATATGTTAGAGGATTTGTTGCATAGATTGTACACTTTTTACAGAGTTTACTAGTGCTGCAAATGGTATTGATGAGGAAGAAATTCATTAATGCTACATTGAAAGGGTAAGTGGGGATTGTACAATTGTAAAGTTTTTAGACCGTTGCATTCTCCATATTGTTTGTCAGCTGTTTTGACAATTAAGTCAGTTGATGAATTACAAAATATCTTCTATATCTTCCAGGGTATGAAGAAGAGGGCAGGTCTAAAAAAAAAAACCTAGATTTCCCCCCTCTGCACTATGCTGGAGTTACAATTTGCTTAGAGATCACCTGTCTTTTGAAATGTTTCAGTCCATTACTTTTAAGTTCTGCTGCTGCCTGCTTTGCCCCTTTGGTACATCTGAAATGTCTCAGACATTGGAGTTGTACATTGTGATTTAGGTGTTTTTCTTTTTTCTTTTCAGAACATCAACTTGTCTGTACATCTTTACTGGTACATCACTGCATTTTGTAAGCTCTAAAGTATGTGTATCTCTTGAGCTTGTGATGAATCTTGAAATTTGCTTGTCATTTGCTTTATAGCAGTACAGAAATGGGAGACATCTTGCTATTTTTCTTATCTCTTTCCCGAAGTGTTAGTCGTCATGATCATCTTTACACGTTCAATTGTATTCTCAAACACAGAATCTAAATGAGTTTGATAAAATGAGAGTGCCTGTTGATCCATACAAGGATCCATGTTAACGTATAGACATTTGGTCATCTGTAGTGCTTTAAGTGTAATAAGCTCTTCCACCCTTCATCGTAACAACGCCATTTCTGTTTGTGCAACCAAAACTGAAATCAGTTCTCCAGTGAAAATTGCTACGGTCAGCTATTTTTACTTCTGGAATATTGGTCCTTTTTATGAAGGGACTGATGCTGGGTTGGTAGGATACACCTGAAATAACTTCATAAGAGGAATATCTTTTTTCTTCTTTTTCTTTTCTTTTTGCTGAACATTGGCAGTCAAGTGAATTGTAAGATAGCTTTTCTTTGCCCTTTTTGGACAGAAAGGTGTTTGGGGGGTATTTAGTAGAATATGGTGATGGTCTTATTTTCATTTTGATTTGTCTATTCTAATTTGTTACATTCCTTATGTTCCCTTGTAATTCCACATTGTTTTACTTGAAAGATTGAAACAAAAATGTAAGTTGAATAAAAAGACCAAAAAATACATCAATTGTTTATGTCATCTTAAATTCTTATTCAAATTGTAAATCATTTTAATAATGATTTTCTGTTTCTATCTTCAGGGGTGGCAGATTGATAAACAGAGGCATGGTATTTATGACATAACTTTTTATACTTTGCGATAAAAATGTCTCCCATACTGACTTTGTTGTTGCTGCTATGTATGTTTGTTTTTTATGGTGTCCTTTAAATAGTAACCGTTAATACGGTTTAGATTAATGATCTAAAAAAATAGATTAGCATCACCAGAGTGAGAACCAATCAGAGATCAAGTATTTGCAAACGTGACTCGAGATTGGACATCTCTGTCCCCTTGACCTCGTGTTCTCATTTCGTTTTGAGAGCACTTGGCAACATTGTAAGCATGAGAAAACCCAATGGCATTTCCTTTTGAACAGCCAATGCAATCCGCCATACCACTGTGAAACCACTGCGCATTTCTGACAAAAACAGCAACAGGTACGTACTTTAATTCCGTCGGACCCATTGAGTTTATTCCCTGTATTTATTTAAGAATATTAGCCAGCTAGCTAGCTAACCTGCTTTTGAAACGCGTTCTGTTGCCATGGCAATTGTACAGTGAAAGTTGTGCGCAGACTTGCATCGCAAGGGAATCAAGTACGCCTTTATTTTGGTTTAGCTTGGCTTGTAAAAAGGTAGTTTAATAATATTTTTGTATATAATATATATAATGCCCTAAAGTATTTTAGATTGTTATATCTGAAGTCTGTAGTTACACTATGGTTACAGTTTGAGTGTTACTTAAATGGCAGAGTAACATTGCTTTCTGTTTCTTGAAATGTAACTACAGCATCTCAGCTTCATGTGATAATTCACACTATTTACAATTAAAGAGATGGATTCTCATGCCAAACATGGCCATAGTTCCGGTTTGGTACAAGTTTCGGCTATTTTTTTTTTCCGAGAGTCTTGACGAGAGTGGAACTCCTTACACTCACCTAAAGGATTATTAGGAAAACCATACTAATACTGTGGGGGTTTAGTGTGTGTGGGTGTGTGTTTGACCCCCTTTCGCCTTCAGAACTTCCTTAATTACATGTGGCATTGATTCAACAAGGTGCTGTAAGCATTCTTTAGAAATGATGGCCCATATTGATAGGATAGCATCTTGCAGTTGATGAAGATTTATGAGATGCACATCCAGGGCATAAAGCTCCCATTCCACCACTTCCCAAAGATGCTCTATTCATTGGGTTGAGATCTGGTGACTGTGGGGGCTATTTTAGTGCAGTGAACTCATTGTCATGTTCAAGAAACCAGTTTGAAATGATTCGAGCTTTGTGACATGGTGCATTATCCTGCTGGAAGTAGCCATCAGGGGATGGGTATATGGTGGCCATAAAGGGATGGACATGGTCAGAAACAATGCTCAGGCAGGCTGAAAACATCCCCCACACCATTACACTACCACCACCAGCCTGCACAGTGGTAACAGACATGATGGATCCATGTTCTCATTCTGTTAACGCCAAATTCTGATTCTACCATCTGAATGTGTCAGCAGAAATCAAGACTTCTCAGACCAGGCAACATTTTTCCAGTCTTCAACTGCCCAATTTTGGAAAGCTCTGGCAAATTGTAGCCTCTTTTTCCTTTTTGTAGTGGAGATGATTGGTACCCGGTGGGGTCTTCTGCTGTTGTAGCCCATCTGCCTGAAGGTTGTGTGTGTTGTGGCTTCACAAATGATGCATACCTCGGTTGTAATAAGTGGTTATTTCAGTCAAAGTTGCTCTTCTATCAGCTTGAATCAGTCAGCCCATTCTCCTTTGACCTCTATGGGCTCCACAGAGGAGAATGGGCTCCTCTAGCATCAACAAGGCATTTTCGCCCACAGGACTGCCGCGTACTGGATGTTTTTCCCTTTTCACACCATTCTTTGTAAACCCTAGAAATGGTTGTGCTTGAAAATCCCAGTAACTGAGCAGATTGTGAAATGCTCAGACCGGCCCGTCTGGCACGAACAGCCATGCCACACACAGAATTGCTTAAATCACCTTTTTTTCCTAATTCTGATATTCAGTTTGAAGTTCATGAGATTGTCTTAACCAACTGCCATGATATTGGTTGATTAGATAATTGCATTAATGAGAAATTGAACAGGTGTTCCTAATAATCCTTTAGGTGAGTGTATATGAGTTTTTCTTTTGGAAAACCACACCCGTGCACAACGTCTACCAGAGGAGAACAAGATTGCGCATATCAACGTGCTTCAACAGGAAATCATAGGCAGTGCTGCATAGGCTTTGTTCAAGAATGTTTTAAATACATTTGTTTAGCCATTGTACGTAGGTGTCTGTTTGTGAAACACATGTCCTCATATACCACAAGTAAACACACAAATGTTGTAAGTTATAACTCGCGCATGACCCTCCTCCCGCCTAAGTTGGCATCAAACTACACTTCCCTCATGTACACCTTAAAAATAATTAAAAAAAAACAAAGAAAAAGTTATTGATTTACAAAAACCGCTAAGTAAATATAAGTTAAATACAGTTCCACTACACACCACATAGAGACTTAGTCGTTGCTGCTGCTCGTCTTTTGATTTCGTCGGGATTTGATTCGGGATCATAAATGTATGGCTGAATTTGATTGTCAGCCATGGTTTCTTTTGGGATGTGTCAGCTTCCAGACGATTTCAACGCAAAAGCTTTGTGCTCTCCTAATTATTTAGCTCCACCCACACAGCACGCCTTTTATAGAATTTAAAAACAATTAAAGACATTTTAAGAGAATTTTGGGCAAATGGCTAAAAAAAAATCATACAGTAACTTTTAAGATGATTTAATGAATTATCACTTTACACGGAACATTATGACACAGAAAATTACGTCATGGTACGTCATAATCGAATGGTCATGAGCTCAGGAACCAGGGGGAAAAATACTTTTGTTGATATGCCATACGGTTCTATTATGGTTAAGTTATTACCATACGGTTAAGCCATACGGTTAAGTTATTTGCATACTTTGAGTGAAAATTTGGACAGGTGGTGGCGCTAGCGGCAATGAGTTAGAGACACCAAAATTGGTGTATTTAATGTTGGGACTGTCCTCTATCAGAATGTCAAACCAAAACAACTTTCCCACAATAGGTCTCTCCGCACCTTCGGTGCTTGTCCCCTTATTATGAGTTTAAATTGATGTCCTTATTACATAAACTTACCATCGTATTTCAAAGACTTTATTGTTGCAAATCCCAGTATAGTGTAACCATCAGCTTCTTTTTACACATGTAATATTTGTTCCAGGAACCAAGCACTTATCTCATCACATTTGACAAGTAAGGATTGTCTTTCTTCTCTGATTCTTGCTCGCCTCTTGGCCTTCATTTTCATGTTCATGTATCAGGTTTAGGTTTCCTGTGTTTCTAATAGGTCACTTGATCTTAAGGTTTCAGTGTGTCAGTATGTAAGTATATCCTAGTTGAGCCACCCATCACAGAAGAGGTGAATTTGTTCCTTTTTGTCAGGGATTACATACCAGTACCCACTCCCAGTGGACAGCTCGGAACGGGGATGATGATAGCCTTCTACTGGACAGCTAAAGCCAAGTGGTGTGTCTGTGGACAGCAGACTTTTACTTCTTAGAGGTCTGTGTGCTGAAGAGATCAAAGGTTGGTGTAAGTGTTGAATCGGATATAAAAATGTGTAGATTTTATTTGGATAAATTGTTAGTTTTACATATTACTTTTGATCGTTTTAAAAAAGGCATTGTTTTCCTTCCACCTATTTTCGGATCATGGTGAAATGTTTCTCCTTTAAAAGTTTTTCTCACTGAATAAATAACTATCTAATAAGTTCGTAGGCCATTTCATTCGAGCTCAGGACCAGGAGGTCATGGTCAGGATAAATTTTGTACATCAGAATACAGTTACCTCAGGACTCTGACCTTCTTTTCCTCTGCTGACTGACACTTGCATACAGAAGCACCTTTAACTTCAGTTGGACCACAATGATGTCGCTTTGTGCATCCTGTGTGGCTATTTTTTTTTTGTCACCATAAAATCAATTGCCAATTCTTGTTTTTTTTTTTTTGTTTGTTTGTTTTTTTTAAATGATTTATCCTTGCGCATAATTATTTTTTTAATTCATGTGCTCTCATAATCTTAAATCAAAATAATTTTCCCTTATGCAGTGACTCTTCTCTGATGTCGAGTTACTGGCGTGAGGGTGGGAAGACCTGTTACTCTCATGAGATCACAGCAATAGGCAAAGTTGGGTTCAGGAAGTAAAAACTCTGTTTATTTTCTCTTTATGGTCGGAAGCCGTCACCCCACATTATTTCAGCCTATTTTTTAAAATAATGGTGATTAACCATGGAATTACTGGTGAAAACTATATCAATCATGATTATGTACAGAAAATTACACAAATCAGAGAGTAAGAAAAAGCGACATGCTTCTCCAAAATAGCTCTTTAGCTCCGCCCACTCCCATGTAGCACTGCGAATGACGTAATGGAGTTGATCTCTCGAAACACTGAAATGTTTGCATATGTATACTTTGCAATAAACTTAAAATATAATGTTATTATACATATAATCAACATTTGTAAATGAGTAGTTTTATATTTCTCCATTATGCTGTTCGCAATACTACAAGTTCAAGGGAATTGTAGTTCTTTCCCTCACTAAAACCGTAAAGTAGCCTACACAGTGTTTTGTATCTTTTTTCACATCAAATTACTTCAAAGTTTGTAGTGTTATGATTCACCTTATAGCTGCTTGGCTTGGTTTATGGCTTATAACTCTTTAACAAAGACTATTTTGGAAAAAATAATACTAAATAAGGAGGTGGGCACTGTTGCACTTCTATAGCAAAAGACAACAAACCAATAAATTCGCAATGGATCAAGTCAAGTCCCGCCCTACATTCTTTCTTGTTCATGAAGAATTTGGATTTCTTTGCAATAAGGAAAATACTTTTGCAACTTCCATTTCATGCCCCTTTAAATATTAATGATGTAAATTTATTGGACCCATTGAATGGTTTAATACTGAAAATATGGTTCACTTTAAATATTAAGTGACCTCAATCATGTTGTTGACAGGTGTGGTATTCCACTATGGAGACAAACGGGGACAGAAACATGATGCTAAGCCTTAGTATTTTGCCCTTTACAAGCACACTACCGATAGGGTTGATTAAGTTTCACATTGAAGATGGGACATCACGCAGCAATATTAGATCTTTCAGCTCATAAGTTCTTAAATAGGTGTTTCACTAAATCTCTCAGCCCTCGCTCAGTCTTCATCAAAGTTTTATGTGTGTTCTCAGAATGGGGACACCAGCGGAGCACTCAGTGAGTGAAGTGTCTGATCCAGCAGGGGTGGAGGGAGAAGGCTGGGGAAGTGACACTCAAGCAGAGCCCTGTAACACACCAATCCCTCTGCCTGCAGCGAACAAGAAGAAAAAGAGAAAAAAGAAGTAAGCCATTTATATATTATGGTATTTATATATACTACCGATCAAAAGGTTGGGGTCTGTAAAGTTTTGTTTTTACAGACATTTTTAGCTGTCATTACCCCAGACTTCAGTGTCACACAGAAAATGTTCTAATTTGCTAATGTTCTTATTTTTTATTTATTTTATAGAAACTGATACTTTTTTACTGTCACTTTTGATCAATTCAATGCATTCTTGTTGAATAAAAGTGTGATTTAAAAAAAAAATCTTACTGACTTGAACATTAGCGTACATAAGATATTAAATCATTGACATTAGTGAATGCATTTGGTAACACAAAATAACACTGAACAAACTTGTAGCTACATAATTTATTAATCTAGGTTAATGTTAATTTCAGCATATACGTTTTTAACAATTCAAGTTGTGTAAATTAACGTTAGAAAATGTATAAATGGCAAGAAAAATCAAGTAATTAATTAATTAATGATGTATAATAAGAAAACATGAATTTACAATGAACGAATTTTAGAATTTTTTGATTAATAAATGCAGTAAAAATGTTGATCATCACTTAGTTCTTGATATCAATTGCATTACCCAGTGGTAATAAATGGAACCTTATTTAGTTGTATTTATTACCTTAAATTATCAGTAACTATAAGCAATATTTGTAGGATTGGGGCCTTTGAACAAGATTATTGTAATTGGATGTTGTGTAAAAGTTAAAAAGGGAGTTTTTCAATTCCTGAACAATGCACAGGTCTGTCTCTTTGTCCTCTTCCTCTTTTTCAGATGACTGTGGATAAATCTCACCAACTGCAAATATGAAAGTGGTGGGTTTTTTACTCCAAACAGTTATTGATATTATCTCAAAATTAACTGTATTATTAAAGCCTTGAGTAATGGTATGTTGTTGTTTTTTAAGTGCGTCGTGCTGCTCGCAGATATGGGCTCCGAGAGGCTGCAGAAGGAGAAGACTGGACCCTGTTTTGGACCGACTGCTCGGTCTCACTAGACAGGGTCATGGATATGAAGCGTTACCAGGTGTTTGCTGTCAAACATTATTCTTCTCTTGTTTGTTGTAATGCTGTGGTTAACAAGATGCTTATATTTTCCCCACAAAGAAAATCAACCATTTTCCTGGCATGAATGAAATCTGCAGGAAGGATTTACTCGCACGTAATATGAACCGTATGCTGAAACTCTTCCCGAAAGAGTACAACATCTTTCCTCGCACATGGTGCCTCCCTGCAGAGTGAGTCGATTCGAGTCCAATCATACATTCAGGTCATGATACAGATCTTTTAATGAGCATAAAATGGAAGTTTTAATCGTTTCCCTTTCCCCACTCTCTCTATGTCCTTCAGTTATAGTGACTTCCAAGCCTACACCAGAGCCAAAAAGCACAAAACGTATATCTGCAAGCCAGACTCAGGTTGCCAAGGTCGTGGTATCTTTCTTACCAAATCCAACAAGGATATTCGGCCAGGTGAACACATGATTTGCCAGGTGTATATATCCAAGGTAACAAAATATTTATAAAGTCACAGTTACAACAAGAAGCCCCTCTGCCATAATACTAATATCCAATTAGATTCAAAACAAAGTTGCATTTTATTTTACAGTACATGTACTTACAGTCAGTGTGCATACATAGTATGTACATGGAGAACAGGACTGTAAAGTAAAGTGCTACCCCAAATAAATAAATATCATTATAAAAAGGCACTGATAAAATATCTTCCATTTATTATATAATTAATCTTTGTTTCAACAGCCGTTCATCGTTGATGGGTTCAAGTTTGACCTGCGCATTTATGTGCTAGTGACCAGCTGTGACCCCCTTGGCGTCTTCATGTACAACGAGGGACTAGTCCGTTTCTGCACCACTGAATATAATGAGCCTACTGGCAGCAATTTGGTGAGAGGGGCTTTAAAAATAGTAAATAAACTTAAAACAGATTCATAAATTTTAGTAGTAAGTATTGCTTAAATCACACTGGTTCACAGAAAACTTCTGTATTCTGTAAAACAGGTTGCACTGTTTCAGGTTCAGATCTTTTTATGTGTTTCGTTAAATAGAGCCCGACCGATAAAGGATTTTGAAGGCTGATACCGATACAAATATTTTTATTAAATATTTTATATAAATATTTTTTATTAAAATAAATTTTTATTAAATATTTTATATAAATATTTTTTATTAAAATAAAATGATAATTAGTCTCTACATTGCCTTTCTAAGCTACCTTATAATTACATTGTCAGGTTAGCTAGTCTATGATAAGCCATAATTTAGCAATAGATAACGTCATACTGCAAATGGTAAAACATACATTTTCAATTTAACAGGCCAAGGAGAGATGATTGCAGTGTGTTTCTTCCGTTTTCATTTTATTTTTGAAATATTAATTTATCGGCCATTATAACTGCCGATACCGATAGTTTGGAAAATGTCTAATATCGGCCCATGATATCGGCCGGCCGATATATCGGTCTGGCTCTATCGTTAAGTATAGAACCGTTTTACTCAAATACCTTTGTAGGAGAGACCAAAGATGAGCATAACCAATGTCTATCGCCTATGCAGATTGATATCTAAAAGTTATATTATATATACATATATTCTATAAGACTTGTATTCATCTTTGGAACACAAAGGACTTTTTTTTTTTGATGATGATGAAATCTGAGAGCTTTCTGTGTCTCCTCAGACAGCTGTGCCACTACCACTTTGACGCTTCAAAAAATTCATAAAGAGATTGTAAAACTAATCCATATGAATTGTGCGGTTTATCCACATACCTTTATAGAATGAACAGACTGAAGTGCTGATTTTAGCCCTTGAAAAACACAAAAGTAATGCTTGAAAAGTCCTTGAAAGCCATGGAATTTAATTTTACAGAATCTGTATGAACCCTGTAGATATCGCTGTCAGTACGTACTACTGTTAACAACGGATGCAAGGAGACCTGTTTTCCTATTTATTCATGTGATCGTTGGCATAAAGCCTATTTGATATTTTATTTGCTTTTCTTTATCCAACTCTACAGGAGGATGTTTGCATGCACTTGACTAACTATGCCATCAACAAGCATAGTGAAAACTTTGTACGTGACGAAGATACCGGCAGCAAACGGTAACCTATAAGTTCTCGCAGAATATGATTTTCTTCTGTTTGTCTTTAAAACTGTATAGGAAACCCTTTTTCCGTTTTACATCATCACAGGAAACTCTCCAGCTTCAAGAAGCACTTGGAAGCCATGTGCTATGATACTGAGAAGATGTGGAGAGACTTTGAAGACATCATCATTAAGACACTAATATCTGCCCACCCCATTCTCAAACACAATTACCACACCTGCTTCCCCAATCATGCATCCGGCAGTGCCTGTTTTGAGATCCTCGGATTTGATGTGCTACTGGACCATCGACTTAAACCTTGGCTTCTTGAGGTCTTGGCTTCCTTTGCGCTCCTTTTGAGTAGTTCATACCATTTTTAATTACCTTCATGATGTAACAAAATAAATGTGAATTGCTTTCATTCTAGCTGAATGCAATCTTTGAACCTGTGTGTTTAGGTCAACCATTCGCCTAGCTTCACCACAGACTCCCGTTTAGATCGGGAGGTTAAGGACGGTCTGTTGTATGACACTTTGGTGCTGATTAATTTGGGAGCCTGTGACCGCAGGAAGATCACAGAAGAGGAGAAGCGCCGTGTAAAAGAGAGACTCCAGCAGAACCGCACTAGAGAGGCCAGGTACAACAATGACCACAGTTGCACTTAAACACAGCACTAGTTAATGGAAGCCTGTTTCCACCATGGAATAAAATGTTAAAAAAGGTAGGCCTAATTGCTACTTTTTATCTCACAATTATGCCTTTATATCTCGCAATGTCTAAGAATTGCAAGTGCAGAACACACAATTCTGACTTTATTTCTCGCAATTCCAAGTTTATTACTTACAATATACAGTATATTGCAACAGCTGGGTTCCGGAAGTAAAACATTCCTTTTTTCCATAGTGAAATAGATTTTTAATGATAACAATAAACCTTTAAAGAGCTACGAGGTTGGTATTTCCATAGTATGTACTTTTGTTGAAGCCATCAACCCAAATTATTAAACCAATCAAGGGTCAAAATGCTCTTTAGCTCTAATGAAGAACTGCGAATAAACTTAAAATATATTGTTTTATATAATGAAGAGCTGCGAATAAACTTAAAATATATATATATGCTTCATGGCATTGTAATTTTATAGTTTACATTTTTTGATGAGGGGTGTTCAGAATTCCTGAGGAAAAAATATCTGATTTGCGAGATATTCGGGTATATCTCGATATAAAGAGATATAAAATTGTTAGATAGATAACTATGGATCTTCCTTATCGAATTAAAACAGTAATATCTGATACCAAGAACGATGCAGACATTGAAGTGTAGTTCACTAAAAGTCAAATCTTTATTGAAAAGCCTTCAGCATATATGCTTCGTTTGTGCGTAAGAGAAAAGTTGTGTATGAACCACAACCTTGATATAGATGAGGCATGATAAAAAGAGAAGAAACAAACATCTTCATATTTGGTATATCATGCGATGCACTCATGCACAATGGAAAAACACAGAACAATTTTTGTTAAAAGAAAGAAGACTTTGCAGATATTGTAGTCTATTAAAAAATCTACATTGTCTATTAAGTGCCAAGCGTGTTGTCTCAAAAGGAATGAGGAGATTCGTCAGTCTCAGGCTGCTAGTATAGAGCAGATGCAGAAATATGAGGCAAAACACATGGGTGGATTCCGGCGAATCTTCCCTCGGGAAGGAGGAGGAGAGCAATACGAAAAGTATTTTCAACACAGCAGCTCTCTCTTCCAGGAAACTGCTGCCTCCAAAGCCAGGGAGGAGTGTGCCAGGTATGCACATACTGCTTGTTGTTTTGCAGGAATACATCAAGCTAAATTTAGAAAGAAAAATGTTCAGTCAAAATGTGTATACTTATAGGCAGCAGCTGCAGGAGTTGCGTCTGAAGCAGGAACAGAAAGAACGGGAAAAGAAAGGATCACGTAAGCAGGATCTTCAAGGTGAATCTGCTGGAGAAAGAGCGAAACCAAAAAGAATTCTGCCTCCTCACCAAAACCCCAATGCAGTAAGTCATGTGTACTTTGATAATGCATTGTTTATTTCAAGTTTCTTTGGTTGACTAAACATTGGGTCCTTTGACCTACCACTAGAGGGACCCTGCTGTCTATTTAAAGAGCTCATGAATAACTAATGAATTCCTTTTGGTCTTAATGATTTCTTTAGCAACCAACTACGTCAGATCAGACCACATTGAGGGGAGAGACACCTGTTGCTCTTGACGTAATAGAGGAAGAGGAGGCAGAGAGACTCAGTGAACTTCACCAACGAGAGACTCTGCTGGAGAACATGGGTGTTGTTAACCAGGTGCGCCAGCTACTTCAAAGTGCCAATCATCTTACTGAACTTATCAAACACTCACATGAACAAGCCAGCTTTTCCCGACACTGCAGACATGAACCCAAGGTATGTGAACAAAAAAAAAAAAAAACATATTAAAAGCCAACCAAAAATAAAAATACTGTGTTCATACTTATGTAATTTGAAACCTGCGAGATGCATAAACTGCTAAGAGTCTTACAAGTTGGTCGTCCAAATTTTTTCTTCAAGACTGTTCATAACTTTGTATAGTTAGTTACATAAAAACATACTAATTTGATACTGAACAGTAAGACTGATTACCCCTAACTAACTGCTAGTTAGTCATACTAGTTCTTAAACCACTGTTTTAACATAATGGCTTTGTTTATGCAACTTGAATGAAATGATCTTCTTTGGAGCTCAAAAGAAGATATTTTGAAAAAATATGTGAAATAAAAGTCAATGGGGTCAATGTTATTTTAGTATTATTTACATTCCTGTTTTAGTATTTATGCATATTTTGAATTCGCTTTATTTTTATATTTTCAATTTAGTAATTTAAGTTTCAGACATTTTGTTTTCATTTGTATTATTTTGCATTCATTTATTTCTATTCAGCTTTCATTTAGTTTTCATTTTTATTTTAGTTTTTTGTATTTTTTTGTACTTCAGCTTATTTCAGTTTTTCAAATTTTTTTTAGTTTATGTTTTTCATATTTATATTTTATTTTTAGTTTAGTTTAGTTTTAGTTAACAGTAACAACACACATTCAATGTTGCTTTCGACCCCAATGACATTTCATTGTATGGACAAAGAAGATTAAAAAAAAAAAACTCTTCAAATTATCTTTTAACTTTTGTGTTTCCACAGAAGAAAGAAAGCAGCTTAGTTTCTCCTCTCTGACTAGACACTATTTTAAACCACCTTTTTTGTCAGTTCTCCTGATAAATAACTCTTCCTATCCAGTTGGACTCCATTGCAGAGATGTCTTGGAGACAGAAGAACATCTGCACTAACATGCAGCAGGTGTCTACAAAAGCCAAGCCCTGTCTGCAGTGTGTGCATTCCCAACCGCTGCAAAGCCGAAAGCCGTGGCCTTCTCTGGAACATGGTCTTCTCCAGCCAATCCAGACTGAACTGGGCGGTTTGGCGCACTGTGGAGCAGAAGAGATGGCGGCGTCAAATGCAGAACGACAAGCATCTGCTGGTCTAATGAAAGCTGCTAGTGCTCAGCGAAAACCTTTCACAAGTAATTCACTTTTTGAATAGTTACTCCCATATCATAATGCTAATAAGAGATGGTTCGTAGAAAATACACCTCTCTTCTTTCTCCGCTTCACAGTAGGCGGGTCTTTCTCTTGGCGTCGAAGCAGTATGAGCTCCTCTTTGGCTGAGTCAAGAGCGAGAGCGTCAATGTTAGGAGTGCCTCCCCTCGTTCCAAGGCAACCACAGGGTGCCGGGATGTTCCGTGACCCCAAGTCTCTCTTCGTCATTTCCATTCCTGCTCCTCTTGTTCCAAGGCCACTCCTCTCACACGCCATTCGAAAGGCCCCTTGCAGAGTCCCCCCAGATGATCACAGCCACTGATTCGGGATGATGTGAACAAGCTCATCATAACCAAGTAAATCAATACAATAAATATACACTAAGGAAACTGTTCAGTGAGATGTCAGTATGAGTCAGGAATACAAGGTGCACGAGAAGGTGTGCATTCACTGTCTGTATTCCATAATGGAAATGTGAAATTTCGCTCTTTGCTATTTTTTAATATAAACCAATTTCTCAGGTTTGTTAACTATTTTCTGTAATTCATAACGCTATGGGCTGGTGCCTGCTTTAGCCTTTTTAATGTTTTTAGCCTACATTAGTTTGAAACAAGCCATAAGTGAATGATTTTAATATAAAATAATGTGAATATACTTTTTTATACTTATACATTATTTGATTTAATACAGCCTTTGTAAGCTATTTTCACAACTTCATATCATACTGAGCCAATATGAATAAACATTTCAATGGAACTTTTTATAGTATTTTTTTATTAGTTCTAGAATGCAAATCCTAACTCTTGAATGAATACATTACCCAAAAATTAAAATTATGGCATCATTTACCCGCCCTCTTGTTGTTCCAAACCTGGAAACTTTTTATCTTTGTGAAACACAAAAGAAGATCATTTTTGTCCATACAATAGAAGTCAATGGAGTGGGCTACAATGTTGTTTGAACACCAAATTTCTTCAAAAAATTTTCTTATGTCCTTCAGAAAGAAGTAAGAAGTCATACAGGTTTGGAACACCATGAAGTTGAGTAACTATTTTCATTATTCAATTTTCAGCTGCAAAACAGATTTGATATTTTGTGGTTAGCTAGCGTATATATCAGACATTCTAAATAAAAGAATTAGCTACAATTGAGCAGGTAAATTCTCCACTACACGTTTAACAAAAACATAATTAAAAAGGTATGTATACTAGGAAAACATCATAATGTATTTTTTTTTTAATGTTTGTGGTCATAAATAAAAAAGACGCGTAAAGAGGGCATACAAAAATACGGGTAATGTAATATTACAGTCAGACCAGTCAGATAAGCCTTACACTTAAAATAATGTACCTAAAAAAGCCTTTATAATATATTAGGCTATTAAATTATTATTATTATTTCAGCCCAGTTATAATTTAACAAAAAGTAAAAAATAAAATCAAATTAAATGATACGTCTGTATCTCTGTGAATGTGATTTCCTTTATCGCACGTTAAAGCAAACTGCTTACCGAAATCTTCCGTCTAATTTCATCTCATTGCTCAATAGCTACTTATAGTTTTGTTTTTTATATATTTTTTGTCCTGTCTGGCTAATCAATGAGTTCAGACAGTTTCTTTATTCCTTTTTTAAATAGGCTACATTGGGCTTCAACGATGCACACAGATTAATTAGCATTTTAGAGATATATTCTGACAGAAACACTAATAATAAAGCAACATAATTTATTTAAAAAACACTCATTCATAATTTACGTTTGCAAATGAATGTATTATTATTATTAATATTATTAAAGAGTAAGAATACATTAAATAATATTATTTTACAGATAAAAGCAGATAATACGGGATTGTTTTACAGCGAAATGCCAGTTAAATGCAGAAGCAGAGGTCTTGATACAGAAGAGGCCTACGCTTAATTTCGCGTGGCTTGATCTAATAGTGCATAAAATGAAGGCAGTAAAAATCTAATTAGTTGCTCCTCTGGTCGTAAAGTAACTGCGGAAAATGAAAGCATGTGGTATGAAAATATCGTGCAGCTGTTCAGCTCCGCGTTGTTTGCTCTCTCGTTTTCTCCACATAATTACACTATTCTCCTTTCCCTCTCATGGCGCAAACAGATACAGAGAGAAACCAACCAAGATAGTTTGCACTCAAAAAACATTTTTTTTTTATTTTTGATAGTCTAAGAAAAAATGACAGTTAAAAGCAAACAATGTTATTAGTGTGATGTTTTTGTGCGCATAGATTCGTTTGGATTATTCCGTTATCTCCCACTGTAGACCAACAAATTCTTTGTCATCCTTGAATTAATTCAAGTGAACTTGCAATGTTCACCACACGATGTCAGTGTTACTCTAAAACCAGACAGGATAACTCGCCCAAATTCCCAGTCTAACCTGAAGAGAGAGATCCTCACGCTTTACTCGTTTTACAAAACAACAACAAAAAAAAATACATATGGACTAGACTTTTTTCTCTTTTTTTACAGTTAATTCTCAAATATAGTCAATAAAAGTTTGTGAAACAATTAATTAAATTCTCAAATATCCAAATATTAAAAGTAACCCCTCTCACTTTCTCTGATGTGAAATGCAAGCTTGATGTAGACTAAACATGGGTGGTCTTTTCTTCTCTGTGTTGAGTGATACAAATCCTTTCCACCCTAAACTTCTCTGCACTTCATGACGTTGCGGAAGAAGCCTTATGTCAGTAGCTAGTGCATTAGACTTATGGACACAGAATAGCCTAAATTATCAAAACAAACATAAATGTAATTACAAATGTAGTAGCCTATATTTTTCATCATACGATGGACCTGAATAAATCTGGTTTTGTTGTCCCACAGGAAACATTTCGTTTGTCGTGTGCATGTGCTCTGGCGCTGAAATGGTTTACCAATAACACTCCTACTCCGCCTTCCCCTCTACCTCCCCAAGAACTCCCTCTCTCCCCTTTTTCATCTCCTCTTTTCAGTCTCTTCAGCTCTTCCTATCACAAGATCGCGCTTTGTCTGTTTGGAGATGGCGAGTCCATCCAATGATACAAGGAATCAATAACTGACGCTGATATGAAATGCAACTCACTATCAAAGAAAGTAAAGAAGGAAAAGTATTTATTGCTCTGAGACCGTTACTAAGGAGTCATGTGGGTGCAGCTACGGATGGATTTGTTTGCATGAATATTTACGACATTTTGCGCATAATTTCCTCCTGGATGAATTCACTTTTCTCGTAATAATAGGCCTGCATTTGCTCAAAAACATTATTCATCCATAGACTGCGTGATCGCAATACAGTTGTCAAAGTTGATCGGGGACTTGATCTTACAAGCAATGAGTTCTTACTTCGTCAATTCCCTCTTCACTAAATTTAAAGGAGGCGATTCTCTGCGCTCCAACTGCTATGATTGCTCAGGGTACGCTCCGGATCTCGGAAGCAGACCATCTGTGCTGTACGGTCACAACACAGGATCTGCGTTTCAGCACGCGGCTCAGTTCCCGGAATTCTACCACCACGGTACATCATCGTTCTCCCACGCATCTTACCAACAGAGCCCGTGCGCAGGCGCTTACTCTGGAGATGCCACGGGAAACATCTTGGGCCAGGACACTTTACAGCGACAGTCGTTCTTCAGCGCTCCAGATGCGGATTTTACGCAATTTGGGGATTTAAAGGTCAACAGTTTCAGGGATGATTTGGAAAGTGCAGAACCGTGCGCAGCGCAGCTCTTCCCATGGATGAGACCACAAGGTGAGATGAGCGAAGAGAAACACCTAGTCTGTTACAGTCCCACATAAAACACCGTAGACAATGGTTGGCCTACTTATTACCCCCAATTAAACGCTTTATGGCACCTATAGATTAGTGTGGAATTAACACCCCTTAAGAAAATCCGGATTGCTCCATACACATTATATAAAGGCAATGAATAGAAACTTTGAGAGTTTTAAGACTTTGTTGTTTTATTTCGTTTACAGATATAGATATATGATCAATCAAACACTGTTTACCCGGAAATAACGCTTCTTTCCCCCCAATAGCTACCGGCCGGAGAAGGGGCAGACAGACCTACAGCCGCTACCAGACGCTGGAACTGGAGAAAGAGTTCCTGTTCAACCCTTACCTGACCCGCAAGCGGCGCATCGAAGTGTCCCACGCACTGGCCCTCACCGAGAGGCAGGTCAAGATCTGGTTTCAGAACAGGCGCATGAAGTGGAAAAAAGAACACAACAAAGACAAGTTTCCCTGCAGCAAAACGGAGCAAGAGGAAATTGAGAGACAGGGGCAAGAGGGGAGCCAGGTATCAGAAAAACACACATCAGGAGAAGATGACTCGGAGACTTCCAGTAATTCTTGTCGACTGTAAAAGAAAACCATCGCTGCAAATATAGGCTAAGTTTGAGGTTCAAAATGACGTCTGTCGACAAGTAAAGGCTATCAAATACAAAGCCAATCATGTGGTCCGTTCATTGAGGCATTTCTGTTTTCCAACAGTGATTATTTCCGCTTTTAATGGTTCGACGATAGCTATCAATCTCAGTTTTGTAAGGTTCAACTGGTGTTTGTCCTTGAGTAGATTACTCTTGAGGTTACTGGTGCGGTGAGGGCATATGAGGAGAAGGATATGGTCTGCATGGCGTCCATTTCCTATCTTCAAATCTTCCACAATCCAATATATGTTCTCTTCTTCAGTAACTTTGCTACAGCGTATAACATGGGCGAGGAATCAGCAGCATTAGTGAGTGCATTACTGCATATCTTACTGTAAGAAAAGCACTTTTTGTGATTGTTAATTACTGTTCGAAAAGGGATTATTAAAGTTTACAAATCTACAACCGAACTACCTAATAAATGGGTCATTGCGTCAATCATTATGTCAGTGTATCCATGCGTTATGCTTTCCTGGGACGCACAATGTGATTCTTAAAATGCTGTGTAAATATTTCGTGGAAGCACTGTTCTATTGTATTTTCTATTGTCTTTAACTGGAAGTGGTTCCTGAAAGAAGCCACAATAAAATATGAGAAAGAAATGCCTTCGTCCTTTGTTCTTTTTCCTCTTCCACTGGATAATAAAAGGTTTTCTTTTTCTCCTTACAGAACACAAAAACCCAAATTGTTCTAAATAATTGTCTCACTTCACAACCTGAATAAAGAAATATAAAAGCCTCGATTGTACGAATAGCCATGATGTATTTAATAATTTGTAAATCAATCTCAAATTAAAATAAATATTTAAAATAAAATAAAATTGTAAACCAATAACAATCGCATTACACCTGTAAAAAAAAGGTTGCTGCCTTATAGCTACAATCAACTTTCAACCTAAATTACATTAAACTGGCTAAAAAATGTGTTGAATCTACATAAAAAGTTGAAAATTGCTTATTTTGATGATTTAAGCAATGTACGTGTTGTCATAACTTAGCCTTTTGATTATATGTTTTTTTTTTACATGTGAGATTGCAATAAATATGGGTGGCCAAATGTTGTCTTGGTAAAAGGTTTCAAAGGTGTTTAAAGAACCTGCATCTGAGGATATTTTAATATTTTAGAGCCATGACAATAACCAAGCATAATATTAATAAACAAATATAAGCCTATACCCTGTATACTTTTTTTCTTATTCACATTGAAAACAAAGTGTCGACCACTAAAACCATTTGACCTCAAGCCAAAAGTTCAATATGAGCACTTGCAGGCAGTTTACAGGCTTTTATTACTCTGGTTGGATTCCCGAGCAGTCTGGTCTCAATCTCTGTCTCGTCCTTTATGAACAGCAAGTGCCAGATGCCTCTTAATTGTGCTATATACCTTTTTTCAGAGCTTTTGGCTGCCTTTAGTCTATAGGACATTCATTGCTCGAGATTAAATATTTGAAGTTACTGAGCTCTTTTCTGTGTACACTCTGGTCTATTAATGTGATGTGTAATTTACTCTGGTATATAGTGTGATTTTAAATGTTTTTATATATTCCTTGAATGATTATTTGAATAAATAGATCAATTAGTGATTGTTTCCTTTTTATGTCGTCTTAAAATTGACTTGAAAGTATTCATTATCATTGATATCATTAAAAAGATAAGAATTAGGAATTGTAGAATTCTCTAAATTCTAATTAAAGTTAAAGTCGGAGCTTATAGTTTAAGCTGATACCCTACAGAACAACAAGAATTGTTTGATAGCAGTTTAATGCCTTTTTTCTCCTTAATTTAATTCAAGAAATTAAATGATTTTGGTTAAACGCAATGTAAGCCAAAATGTTTTTAAATAATATTGTACACCTATTATATTGGTATGATCGTTTTACTGAAAAATACATATTAAATATAAATTGACGAATTTCGATGTAGGCCTATATGTTTAGAGGTAGCCTGCAACAATTCCGTTATGTGATCTGCATTTGTATTCATGTTTAATTCAGCCGGCCACTGAGAAGTGCACGACCAACCAATATCTTGAAAATTCAAAAAGAGAGACTATGGCCTAAATGTTCAAAGAGAAATCGAAATAATGGGAACATGAATGTTGCATGATATTCCTTTCGCCAAAGCAACTAGAGTAATGTAAAATGTAGGCCAAACAACAATATATGCAACGGTATAGTAAACACAGGAACTGATTTGAAGTTTATCTGCTGAAGAGATGCATTCAATTAAAGCTTCGCTATAGAGCTTTACAGATATACTTTTTAACTTCCAAAGAACGATAAAACATCCAATGCTGCCAGACTGGATTTTTTTTATACTGGTTTAAATTTTATTTCGTTATTTTTTTCTATGAGCAAGACATGAAGACATCATGAAATCAAACATTTTAAAAGCCCAAATTTTCAAAGAAAGAGACTAAACGAATTTTGAGGCCTTGTTTATATATTTTATAAACGTACCATTATTATTATATCAGATATTTTCTGAAGTTTTCATTATGAAAAGCTGCCTATTTTCATGTTTCTGAGAATATCAATATCACAATCTCACGGGAGGAACTGATTATATTTTTTCGGCTGTAGGCTAATGTAATCCTAAATTAATAAAAAACGAAATAGCCTAGCCTATATTATGCCACACTTATAGGGCCTTCATCTGATTTCATTGGGAAACATGTTTACTATTATTGACGAGAATACGTTTGAAGGAACATATAGCCTGATGTAAAAAGACTTCTGTTTGTGTGTAAATGTATAAACGCATTACATTGTCTACTCTTCTCAGAAAACGGTGGTATATACATATTATAACCACCGTTTTGTGCGGGCTCATCTTGTGGCCTAGCAGAATCATGCATTAAAATGTCATTTTAATAAATACATTTATAATATATATTTATTTAATAAAACAAAACAAGTTATTTAAAGTATAGGCCTACAGCTAACGAATTCAAGGCAACACTAGAATCGTTTATGCCTAAAGAAAGACGTAATTTAATTATATTACATCCAATTATATTCAATGTAATTCTCAGTCTATGCAATCTATTTTCTCTTTCTAAAGCTAAACTTCAATAGAAGTGACTAAACTCAAAATATAACAGATGGAAACGCTTATATTATGAGGATGAAATAATTATTTTGTCCATTTTAAGTTTTAAAAATACAATAACGAAAACACTGAATGCATATCGTTTGTAAAGCTAAATGAGAATTTGATTCTATATTTTATTTAGCAGTCTTAAACAAAAAATGTACCTTTCTATACAAATTCAAATACATGCTTGTCGAGTTAATACATTTAAACGAATATAGAGTGGATATAGGCCTATTACACGTTAAAATTTGAAATGAATATAATTCTGAATGTATACCTCTTATGCTGCTTTTTTGGGCCTTTTTGGACAGCACGCGCTGCTGATCTTCAAGAGCATTGCCTTGTCGAGGTATAACCTACAGACCATTCTCGGTCACTTTTGGGTTATACTGTTTTATGGCCCCAATAAATGTCGGAAATAAGTGTTTGTTCGTAGATACAGGAAGCAATTCTTTCCTCCACGCATGTTTAGTGCTGTAAAAAGCTTTCACGTTCCATTTGTCTATTCTTCTCATAAAGTCACCTGACAAAAGAACGCACACTACTGAGAAACTGGGACGGTGCTCTTTAATTTTTAGTTTAATTGGTCCATTTTAGTTTTAGTCACAACTGGTCCAAAGATATGACTAGCTTGAATGGAAATCGTTTTTTCTCTCTACATTTCGTTACATTTTCATTGTGTTTAGTTATAAAAATGGCAAAACCTTTGTGTAGCTGGTCTATGCAACCATCTATAAAACTGAAATGCATAGCCTAATAGACTTAATTCTTCATCTTCAAAAAATAATGCATATAGCCAATATCTTTGGCTGGTAATGAAGTGAAGTCGTGCTTTTTTCCTCTCTTTTATTAACGAATAAAGATGGCGGCGACCGAGTTGCTGCTGAAGCAAAGCAATAAACTCACAGCTGTTTATGAAAATTTACAACTTTGTGATAGAACTTTATGTGTGCTTCTGCCAGTGGATTGGCTGACAGGGGTCACGTGAGCAGCTCTCTGTGAACATGAACTTTTTATGATTTCCCAAGTGGCTATAATGCAGCATTCTTTTGGTCAGGGCGCAGTCAGTAGCACCTCTGTCCTTTATGTTTTTTACGTTTAGTTAAAGCAGACGGAAAGACAAATTCTCCTGAGCTGGGCGAATTGTGTGCGTTAATATGGATGGAAAGCTCGACGTCACGCTAGGACGAAGCGTCTTTAGATTTTCACATCAGCTTAGAGTGCAAGGGTCAAAATTCACCGAGGACCTTAGTTTATTCTTCTCTAATTTGTCAAGTTTTAGTTCTGTCGGTTTTACCCGTAGGCTACATCCAAAACATACGACACGAGATCCTGGTTAACCGACGAATCTGCGAGATTGTTTTGGATCATTCCATTGAAGCGGTGATGAACGGGAAAGGAAAAGGTAGGACTGGACCTATAGGCTTCTGTAGGCTTCTCCATTTATTCCAGCGATGTCATGATGAAAAAACGAATTTCCTTACACAATATCATGTTCTTTAGCTTGACAAACCGATCAAAGATAGATCATTGAAGTAGATAAGAACTTGTATGAACATGCAGTAGCCTAAGACTTCAGGCTTCGTAGGCTAAGATGGTTTAAAAAAATCGACACGATGTGCGTCGTAAATAGGCCTATGTGTATCGATGTTTTAAAATGCTGACTGTTTTATTTGGCTAAAATGTATGCTTAAAAAGAAGTATTATTTACAGACTTGCAAGATGGCCGCTGCATTCAAATGATTATTATGATATTTAGCCTACATTAACTTTGAGTTTACAAATCAGCATTACTGAGTTTCTTATTAGCAAGGCAATGCCCCATAATAACAGTAATCTGCAAAGTCCTTTTGTGATTTATTTTTAAATTAAGGGCTGCAAAGTTGGCTGTAAAAGTTGGGTGTTTCAGCCATTGTAATTTCTGCTGTTTATAGTTAAATGTTTCACGGAATTTGCTTAAGCCCATGGCATTACATCTTTCCATCATTCATTCATGTTTCTGAGGACATTTGTGAGATATGTTTCAAAGCATCAACAGCTTAATTGATGATTTTTGTTGTTGTTGTTGTTTGGGTTAAAAATGCATATAGCCTACTTGGAGCTTTATTTTTGTATGGGTTAAATAATTTTGTCAATCTGAATAACCAAAATAATGTCTGAATTAGAATCACAATCAAAAAATTGTTCTGGTGTATCCCTGAAGAAGCACACCTTTTCTCAGTTCTTGCTCTGTGATGTCATCTAGTGACGAAATGTGGTAACTGTGGTGAAATTCAGTCTGTTTTTGGGTCTTCTCTGCAAGTGATCTGACTGACAGAAGACGTCTCGTTGCCTATATGTTTAACCAAAGTGTGCCTACAATGAGCTAGTAATCGAAAAATGCAGTTTGGGAATGGTTTATGCATTGGGTCTAATTTGTAATGGTCTATACTCTTGCTCTACGATATTTTATATTTCTCTGCCCTTAGAAATTGACCTTGAATGGATTCTTTCTTTCTTTCTTTCTTTCTTTCTTTCTTTCTTTCTTTCTTTCTTTCTTTCTTTCTTTCTTTCTTTCTTTCTTTCTTTCTTTCTTTCTTTCTTTCTTTCTTTCTTTCTTAAATCATATCTATAATTTACTTAATCAGATATCAAATTACGACAAAAGAATCACTGCAGTCTTAAGAATATACGAGAAGGTCCCATTCTCTTTCCAAGGGATAAGCTCGCAACGATAACGTCATGAAGTAGCCTACTTACAGCAGCCTATCGATATTCAATAATACCTCTAAAGATCAATTTTTATTAATTTACAAATCAGTGATTAAAATAGTGATTGATGGTTTGCTTTTCTGAGAGGTTTCCTTTCGCATTAATTGCTTAACTGCTTCATAAATGTATTACTCCAATATTACAATTGAAAGAATGTTTACAGAATGTTTTTAACTTATTAATTTGTTTTTAGTTGTATTTTTATATTTCAAGGACACTATAGACATTACAATTTTCAAATAAAATGTAATTGGTCCTGTAATTGTGTTAGGATATGACAACTCTGACGATTTTAAACAAGACGACAACAAAGAACGACATGGAATGTCAATTTAAAATGGAAGTGTTAGACGAAGCCATTTTTTAAACGTGGATTGTTGAGTTTGTATTTTCTTCTGTTTACCATTGATGCATGTTTTTTACGATATAGGAAATTTGCTTGTTTGTATGGTCGTTTTGATTAGGCTACATAATGTATTGCAAAAGATTTTCGTGTTGAGTTCACTAAATATGCAATCTGCATTGAGTAAATGTACGCAATATATTTCGATATACAACGTGAAAGCCATTCTGTATGATAGATAGATAGATAGATAGATAGATAGATAGATAGATAGATAGATAGATAGATAGATAGATAGATAGATAGATAGATAGATAGATAGATAGATAGATAGATAGATATTGTTTGGAATGATTTGTTTGGAATGTCTTTCTAAAACGAGCATAATCACTCTTCATAAATTAACGTATTGAAGTCAAGTTAGGCTACTTTTCTAATATGCTGGGTAGTGTTTATTATTATTATTATTATTTTAATATAGCATGCGGGCGCGCTGTACACGGTGTTATTAGGCTAAAGAGGGTAAAGGTCAGTACAAGTTCGAGTCGGAGAGTGAGAGCCTGTCTGTACGTCTCTGAAATTCTCTCGTGCACCTGAATTAAGTCATGATGTCTGCATGATTTTCAAAATTTTAAGCACTGGACGTTTTTTAATGAAGACAGTCGAAATAAAAATGACGTGCAGTTGCACATTTATTGAAGGCGTGCTGAATATTTCGTTAACAAAATTGAAAATGTGTTGGGGAAATTGATTATTGACCACATACTCCTATAAAGTAATTGTTTATTAATATTATCGCACATATATATATATATATATATATATATATATATATATATATATATATATATATATATATATATATATATATATATATATATATATATATATAGTTCTTTATTTTTTGTGGTAAACGGAGAAAACACTTGCAGTGTTTTGAAATGCCCTGGGGATTCCATTCTGTGCAACAAGAGGGCCCCCACCACACGTTTGTCAGAGGTGCTCAGGATTGGTCAGGCACTGATCAGCTGGTCCGTTTCCCCGCGGTCTCAGATTGGCACCTCGCCACCCCCCTTCGGCTAAAACCAAATCTCAGATAAAGTAATGGCAAAAACCACTTGGACTATAAAACACAACAAATCATAACACACGGACAATAACACTGGCCACCCCATGAGTTCCTATTTCGTCAACTCAACTTTTCCCGTGTCCCTGCCCGGAGGACAAGAGTCTTTCTTGGGTCAGATACCGTTATATTCCTCTGGATATACCGATCCTTTAAGACATTATCCAAGCGCTACGTTCGGAGCTACCAATGTCCAGGACAAGGTTTACACCACCTCGTATTACCAGCAAGCTGGGGGCGTTTTTGGACGAAGCGGATCCACCAGTGCTTGTGACTACACAACACCGAACATTTACCGAACCGCTGACCGCTCGTGCGCTATCGGAGGTCTGGAAGACTCGCTGGTCCTAACTCAGGACCAGTGCAAGACGGACTGCTCTGAACAGGCTACAGAGAGATATTTTAACACTGAAGACAAACCGTGTACCCCGGTTTACCCGTGGATGCAGAGGATGAACTCGTGTAATGGTAAGACACGTTTGCATGTCAGAGAACGCCACACTACTTTCCACTACGACTCTGTCAACATATATATTCCCAGTCTGCAATCTTTAGAGAAAGTTATACCCTGTAAAATAAATAGCTTACGGGTGCAGTTAGCTGCATCCTGAATAGCCTATTACGCATTTGAACCGTGAAGTAGGCATAAAGTCTTCCACATTTTATTATTATCTATTATAAGATAGCCTACATTCAACTGAACGAATTTTAATATACATTTTTTAACATATAGACAAGATAAAATGCAGGTGTCAAATCTGATGTCGCTGCTGCAGTAATAACAGTCTTCGTAATAATGATAATGGTGACGATTGAAACAGTGTTCTTTTATTATTTTCCTGTTAGTATGTTTACTGGATGTTGACCTGGCTTTC
The DNA here is from genome assembly GCA_038021265.1 of Cyprinella venusta. Classification (NCBI taxonomy): domain Eukaryota; kingdom Metazoa; phylum Chordata; class Actinopteri; order Cypriniformes; family Leuciscidae; genus Cyprinella; species Cyprinella venusta. Next base: position 20,907,322 of record CM075877.1, read on the forward strand.
TTTCACCTTTTTTGACAGGAATGCCTGGAAGCACTGGCCGCAGGGGTCGTCAAACCTATACTCGGTTTCAGACTCTTGAACTGGAAAAGGAGTTCCACTTTAACAGATATTTGACCAGAAGGAGACGAATTGAAATATCGCACGCTCTCTGTTTGACGGAACGTCAGATAAAGATATGGTTCCAAAACCGTAGAATGAAATGGAAAAAGGAGAATAAAGTGATGAACTCCGCAAAGGGCAGCGAAGAGGAGGATGGTGGAAAGGCGGGGTAAATGTTAAAAGCAGCTTATGACGAAGCCCTGGAAACATTGTACATAACATGTAGCCTGTAGTTTGAACTAAGAAGTAGCCTACTGGTCTGCCCAACAAGAAAAAAAACTACCTAATAAGTTTTATGTTGCTCTAATAAGCTTCAAGAAAGACTTTCTCTTTTTTTTTTTTCATAAAAAAACATGCGTCTAAATCACCTCTGGGTGCTTTTACCACTATTATATATTTTGCGGTATTATTCTAAACTAATAAGACAATGTTTTCTCTCTGTTTGATAATTCTAATGCCTATAATTTGAAAGAAATCATAATTTGATGTTTAAAACATCGGGATTAAAGGTCTTAGGCTACATTGAATATGTGCTATAGAAAAAGAAGAAAATTGGACATTTTGATGGTTAATTTATTGGGTCGTCACTTTGTGTATGTATATGTGAATGCACTAAGAATAACACTTTGTTAGCAATGTCATTTTGTCAATAAAATGATTGTTTAACAATTACTGTGGTTTATCCTTCTTTGTTTCTATGGGCATCTTCTCAATGAGCCAGAGACATTTTCTTATTATCAGCTTTATGCGTTGTTATAAAATATTTTATCTGATAGACATCTAATAATAATAATTATTATTATTAGGCTATATAGCCAGCTGCATTTTAAATCCCAACTCTTTACTGGCTCGTGAAGCTGTGCTGGTCTAACTGGCCAGTTTGAAATATGAATCTGGACTATTTTAAATTTAAATTAATTTATTATTTTTTTATTCATCTTGTAGATCTAGGCTATGTCTTAGTTTGACGATCAAAAACTAGGTTGACTAACCTATGTTGAAAAGCCGGTTTGGTAGACTAGATGGAAACTGAATAAAGTCGCTGAAACAGCCAAGATTGCTCTGAGAATCTAAAACTAATAAAAAGAAAAAGGATAATGACGTGAAATTTTCACACTTTATTTACTAATATAGCTCACATCTAATTGTAAATACGACTTAGTGTTAGTGTTAAAATAGCTACAGTGTTACAAAATTATGCAGCAAAAAGGCTTTCCGAAATGTGCAGGTGTTTGGTTATGTTACAGTTCTTCCAGTAGGTGACGCCCTCCGCTAACGTGGGATGTGGCGCTCGATGGGGAGGCACCATTGAGTTGAACCCAACGATCATCATTTCGTCATCATTTGTAACCATAGAGCATGAATTACCTCTTGAAGTCATCAGAGAGAATTTACGACTGGTCAACAAAGGCACGTGATGCCCTAACGCTCTCCCATATTTGGCCGCATACATGGCAAAAACGAAGTACAGTGCATTGCTATAATTCATTATTACATCATAAATTGTGCGGCGCTGGATTTTAACGACCAAGATCTACAAATCAAGACATTTTAAAACATCCAAATGAGCTCTTATTTTCTAAACTCGTTCTCAGGGCGCTATCCAAATGGGTCTGACTATCAGTTACTAAATTATGGTACTAACGGCGCTATGAACGCTTCTTACAGGGACTCCACCAGCATGCATTCCGGGTCTTTCGGTTACAACTACAATGGAATAGACCTTAGTGTAAATCGTCCCAACAATGGCCATTTCGGGGAAGTTGGAGATAATTCTCGCTCTTTCCAAAATCCGGGTCAGGAGACCCGGTACAGACAGTCGAGCTGCTCGCTCTCGTCTCCAAATCCCCTGTCTTGTGCCACCAGCGAGACTCTGGAACTGAAGGGTTCATCTCCTCCATCTGATCAGAGCACACCAACCGGCAACAGCAGACTCACCAACAGCAACAATCTCACCAGCAGCAATAGCACACATTTTGCGGACACAGACGAGACCAATGTCTCGTCCGAGACCGAGGAAGGAGCACAGACCACCAGCACCACACGCACGCAGAAGCAAGAATCAGTGGCGACCTCGACTACAACACCCAACGACGGTCAAACTCCACAGATATTCCCATGGATGAGGAAGCTGCACATTAACCATGGTATACACATCTCTTTTTTTATTTAGGCATTATAGGATGAAAATGTTAACGCCTTATTTGGATGATAACAGCTTATTAAAGAAGTTGAATTAAACATGGATTAAATGCATGTTTTTTTTATTTGTAGCTATAGAACTAACGTTTGTCTTACAAAAAATAATCATTTGACGAACCATTAATTTCACTTTCAAGTATAGCTAAGTATAGGTTAAATAGAGAATAACCACTCTGGGAGGTGACTGCATGTAAAATTATTGCATGTGTGCAGCAATAAAGCCATAAAATGCAATGCTAGGCTACTACTACACGTCGCCTTGAACATATTCTAAACAGCCAGCAGTCCAACATCCAAAATGTAACGGACATTTAAGTCCATTTCCGTTTGATGGGTTGGTTATGTTTGCTTATTATCTCTTTGCCCTTGCTTATGCCAGATATGACTGGACCTGATGGGAAACGGGCTCGAACAGCTTACACTCGCTACCAGACGCTCGAGCTGGAGAAAGAGTTCCATTTCAATAGATATCTAACACGCAGGAGGAGAATAGAGATTGCTCACGCTCTCTGCCTCTCAGAGAGGCAAATCAAAATCTGGTTCCAAAATCGCAGGATGAAATGGAAGAAGGACAATAAACTGAAAAGCATGAGTCTGGCTACGGCGGGGAGCGCATTTCAAAATTGAGCAAATCACATCACGTTAATTGGAAAATTCGACTACTGTTACAGCGCTGCACCTTTCAGCTTGTTGGTATCACCTGACAACGTGTGATTTTCCCCCGTGCAACTCAAAAATTGTCAGCTCTTGAATATTGTTATCACATATACTAAACTAGTTACAATTGCCATAAAATGAGTGTGAATGTCAAGTGTGTCAAGTTTATACATTCGTGGAGGAAAGCATGTTCCATGTGAGCTATTCGTGCAACGTATTCTAGACCTGTTACAGGAATTATGTACAGTACAACTCGCACTACCTAACTATCTTGAGTGATAGTGTAAAAAAAGAGAAACTTTTGTTGTATCCTTGAACTTGTATTGAAACGTCATGTATTATTCACGCAACATGCTATATTCTTGTTATGTGCCGGGCTTTTTGGTTTCTCGTATAGATGATACCTGCATCGCGAGACAAATAATCTTTTCGCACTTACATTTGTGTATACTTAGGCTGCAGCACAAGATTACTTTGGGCTCGTAAGATGTCCATGAAGAATGTCTTTATACAGTAGTGACCAATATGTTATTTGTAGTGCACAACGTGAGTTATGAACGTTCTGTGTTAAGAGTTGGAGAAAAAAATGTTTTGTTATTGACATGTTGATGGTATCTCTGCCATTTTTTTGTATTTGTGTCTGAACTGAAAATGAGTTAAAAAATAAAGTTTTCTCTCAGTCATAGATGAAAGTCTCTTTTTGTCTTGGCCTGTTTGGTTAGTGATCCCAACGTTGGACAATTCATTACACGGGACACTAGTTCTTATTTCACCTACCAGTTCACCATTTCTTTAAATAATAATTTTCTCTTAAATGTAATCATCATTCTACATATAGGCTACCTTAAATTAAGCGTGGGTGTCACTGTTAATGTGTTCTGTTGCCTATAAAACAATAGTCCGTTCAGTTTGGGCTGCGCTCTGCGAGCAAACTTTGGATATCGATAAAGATAAAGAATATGGCTTATAAAACGGCAATACTCTAACTCAGCACTTATGTGTCACAGCACAACTCAACAACTTATTAACGATGTTTTAACCATCTGCATTATTTGGTTGGAAACACAGCAAACAAATCATCCACCTGAATATTTTCTTCTGAAGTCCACTCCATAACACCAACATGTAGCTCTAAAAGTCACGTGAGGTCCATAAAGTTAGTTTTATGGTTTTAGGGGGGTTGACAATGTGCTACATAATTCACATTCTTGAATGTAACTGACTGTTTAACTGCTTCAGCGGGATTCTAAAGGTTGTGGGCAGCATGCGGAGTCTTCTCAAACTGGACAGTCCTTATATCCCATGCTGACTAGGCTGTCAACAATGATTTTCATAATATTTCTGCTGGATGTGAAACGATGTCTTCTCTGTAGTTCTCAAGTAAGTCTCTTTCTTGGCTACAGATGTTCATTCTTTTAATTCATTGTTTTTTTAAGGATCACGAATTTAACTAATTTAGTTTAAAGCTTTATAAATGTCAGATAATGCAGACTTGTTTGATTTACATATTCAATTATAAAATACAATTTTAAAACACGGTGGATTTTGACTTAAAAACGTCATTAACCTTATGTGTGACTGAATGCAGAAGTTAACATTTGTATTTGCGAAGCTATTTATTTGCGTGGATTATGGAATATATTTTATCCTTATATTTTCAGTAATACTTGAAGAAGTAAATCTAAAAATTATTTCACTTTTACAACATTTTAAAAATCTACTTCACAACAGATGTCCAAAAATTTGGAATAGAGACAATTTATCATTAAACATATACAGAGAAAGTTCACATGCCTACATTTTGTTGGTTATTCTATTCCTTGGTAAATTGTGTGATTAATCAGGAAAATACCAACCTGGGGAAAAAAAGGGGAAAAATAGTTTTACGCTCGTTTGTGTATTGCACTTTTTTTTTGTCAGTACCCTAGGTGCAACATTTTGGAGGTGAGGTTCGAAGTGTGTGTGTGTTTTAAAGATACTAGGATGGATGTGAGGATGTAACTATTTTCTCGTGATAGAAACGGTTCTTCGATTCATAACTATTAAAGTCCCATTTTACCCCTATAATGTGTTTTGCATATTGATAGGGGTAATCTGGGCGCTGTTCTCATCAATTATTCATTGGCAAGGGATCACTCCGAGGTCAGGAGACAAGAGTGGCACACACACATGCCTTATACGAGAGAAGCACAAGGTCCATGCCGACCGGACTAGATGGTAATCATTCACAGTTTTGGAATACATTTTCACTCAACACTCAGTTCGGTCTAATTCTCTTAAAGCCATTTTTATACTGAAACGACATTGTTGAGAGGGGCAGACTTTGAGAGTTGTACGAGCAAATAGAGTAGCCTAGTCGACGAAACGCTAAACAGATTAAATTATTTTGAAAGTTCTGTTATTGTTAATTTTGTTCTCCTTGATTAATAAATAAAACCGATGTCTCTGAACGTCAAATTTGTTGCTATTTAGATTGATGTAATGTTGCTTCATCACCAGCAGGGCCCGCCTCACACCGAGCTCCTGATCGGTTTTTACTCATTCTGCATAGCGGGACATTCTGACGCTTTCATTTTTTTTTTCATGAAATTAGGCCATATTTAGGGATTAAAAACACACACATACACGTAAACCGCGAAAATGGAAATATTTTTCAATATGGCAGCTTAAATTTTTCTTTTGTTGGTTTTTGATGTGGGACCCGTCTAAACAATTGTTAAAATAAGCTCATTAAATAAACTAGCCTATGAGGAAGGGTGTAATCATAAAGCAATGGGACCTAATGAGAAAAAAACGCTTTCTGGTAGCAATATTAAATGTGGAAATGTCCAAATATCATAGGTAGATAGAATATAATAATAAAACAGTAAAATAAAAAAATACTGTGCGTGATGGCATGGTGAAGGATCAGAGTTCATGCTGAGGTCACTCACCCAGCTTATGTGATGGCACCATTCTCAGCTTTTGTGGAAAGGGCAAAAATATAAATACAAATTGAGAGCAATGACTTATATAAAACTCAGATAATTTATGTTGTAGCCTAAGCTATGATGTAGCCCAATATTTGAAGGTATGCTATTTTTTTCTAAATAATTGAAATAACTTTATAAATAACCATACTGCTAGTGTCTAGTCATTTAAAACATATATGTGTATTTACACGTTGAATGAAATTAAAATAAGAATTCTTGGTGAATATTTAATCAGCGGTCTGTCTGTATAGTTCGTAGTGCGATAACACGTTCAGAAAGCACTAATCGAAAGTGTGCTGCAGCAGCAGGATTGCCTAATGAAGTTGATAAACGATATTTCGCTTAAGGTTATCTTGAATTTTTCATCTTTAATCGATCGTTATGCGCCCAAAAGGTTCTGCGATGTCTTCAGTGAAGCTGTTGGAAGGCTAGTCCTGCAGAGACACACGAAATGAAAGTCCGAGAGAAAAAAAAGCCAAATGCATACGTAAAATTGTACAAATGGATTTACAATGTGAAATGTACAGAAGGCAAAGAAAATGTAGAGACATCGAGAAACAGGATGGGGACCATCGTTTGTGCAAAAGAGTGAGGCACATAGTAAGTTTACTTATCTCTTTATGATATCAGGATTTCATCCAAATAAGCAATGAAACAGAACAGATATGCGTGATAGCCTTGCTTTTATTTATTTATTTATTTTGCAAGCTGTTATATTAATATAGCCTACTAAAATAGCATGTTTGCTTAGTATCCTATTGGATTAGAAATATTGAGGTATGGGAAAGTAACAAGTAGCCTATAACTAGTAATGCACATGATATAATGGGTGAAAATCTGAAAGTTATCTGTGCTCAAATGACAGTTGTTGTTGTTGTTGTTGTTGTTGTTGTTGTTTTCAACAAAGTCACGATAAAGGGGTCACGTTTGGCCTGGCAGAAAAGTTTAACAGATGCCGATGATGTCTGTCATCTATATATACCCTGTAGATCCGAATTTGTGTGAATAGAAAGTCGCAAATTCGTGTCTTGGGGAAGATGTAGTTGACATAAACACGACGCCATTGTGGAATTGTGGATATTCTGCACCTTTTTGTCCCGAGCATAGGCTTACTTTTTATTTACTTATTTATTTATTTGTGTGTGTGTGTGTGTGTGTGTGTGTGTGTGTGTGTGTGTGTGTGTGTGTGTGTGTGTGTGTGTGTGTGTGTGTGTTTAAGCGTGTCATTATTAGAGTTATGGTTAAAAAACAAAACATGATGCGAAGGTTTTGAAAGTTAGACACCTGATGGCGCTACATCATTTGTCATATGGAGACACATTGTCACCGCGAAAACATGAGGAATTTTTCAGTATTCAGCAATGAATTTTTCCATGTTCTCAGAGACAGACAATGGTATTTTACAGGTATCAAGCAAAAAAAGATGAATCCATCAACGCACAGAGGCTCATAACATTTAAGCTATAAAATTATAAAGCCTAGCAATTTACATAAGAATAATACAGTAATCGAAATTGTAAAATACTTAAGGATATGACAAACTGTGTTAATCAATGTCTCATTATGCTAATTAAACCTGATTTTACTTTACTTTATTGTTCTAGCAACAAGTGTGTTCCAATGGGGCTGCGTGTGACCCTGGACACGTTTTCCATGCTATTCATCAAATGGACAGTCTGCAGACAGCTGAGAAGAAGGAACATGACAAGAAACAGGTAGCCTAATTTTTACATCAGGAAATACTGCCAGATATCAACTGGATTTATCTTTCCTTTTATATTACATAATGCATGAATAATAAAGAAGTCAGCGCCTATCCATAGTGTTGTGTGGTTAGGCTATTTTTGTTATTTCTTGAATAAAATAGACTTCTGTCTCTCGTTGATATAAAGAGCAGGCTAGCTAATTTAAGGTGAAGGATAAAGAGGTGGATTAAGTAAAAGTGAAAAGATACTGGTTTCACGTCCCTTATTTGCCAGTCACGTGATTCATTAAATTATTAATGAAGAGGCTGCAGAACAGAAAGCCAACGCAGCCAATTCTTCAAGAGTGGCTTTTCGCCGAGCTAACTTGAGTGCGTTTTTTGGGGCTTTTCCCTCGCAAGAAGCTATCCTCATTGCCGTGAACAGTCGAGGGAGAAATGTAGGATCAACCGCACAGCATAAGCACCACACATTGTGAGTAAGCCTTTAGATCTAAAGCTAAAAGATGCTTATGCTACTGTTTCGCAGACTTGAAGAGAACATGTAAAGGCCATAAGATGCATATTCGTATTTTTCCAATGTTTTTGGGAAAATTCACAATCCGTTCATTTAAATATAATTGTATGAAAACACGTAAGCTATTACAAATGCAAGTAGTTATAATAACTCGTGTTAGGCTATTTGTTATAGCGAAAGAATGTCACGGAATATTTTTTTATGTTACATTTTCTGGATTTTTGCAGGTTTTTGTATATCCTTATGAAATATATTTGACATAATATTACAATTGTAACAGAGCACTCTAAAAATGCTGGGTTGTTTTAACCCAAATTTTGGTCTATGGACAAACTCAGCTATAGGTTAAAAATCGTATTAAAAAATGTAACCCAATGGCTAGGTTCGTCCATAGTTGACCCAAATTTGGCTTGAAACAACCCAGCATTTTTGTATACGCTCATAAATATTTTGCCTACAAGTTAGTCTATCTTGATGATTAATGAAGTGGCCGATATGTAGCCTATTGTGTTGTAGGCTGGGTTATGGACTGGTAATATCAAAAAAATGGTTAGGGTTAGATTGTTAAGTCCTTAATTGGTTCGTCTGATGGTGACTATATCAGTTTTGGACCGTCTATAACGAATCCACTTTTACAATGACCTGAGCAAAGCAATGGAACACTAGAGATCAACTTGAGAGATCAAAGGCCCTCGGACCTTTGGGGAATTGATCGCAGAACCATCCCAAGACAGCGGCACTCTCTCATCTTCAACATCGCTAATTACAATATCATGCACGAATAATTCGAAACAGATGTTCCCTTTACAAGCATTTACAACCATTTAATTTAAAGATGTTAGTTGACATATAGGATAATCTACATTTTTTTGATGGTGCAGGCATCTACCAGAGTTATTTTTGTGTTTTCAGAATATAACTCGTTATCCTGCATGCCGCAGAGAACACGTATTTTCAGTTTTCGTCGCCATAACCAATATATTGGCCTAGGATATGCAGTAGCCTATCTATTTTAGCCTATTTGTTTTCTGTAATTTAGCTGGTGAAAAACTTATATATATGCTAAATTAATTTATTTTCATTTTTATTAAAATTAATTTTAACTGGCTCCTCAATAAATGCATTGAACGTTTATCTCACTAACCCACACGAGCCACTACCCGTTTATTTAATTGAAAATACCACACATCTCTTCATTGGTTTGTGTTCTTGATCGTTTGGTGTACACCACGTCAATACTTCTTCAGAGCAACATCCTGATCTTGCTTAATTTTTGTTTGTTTCGCAGTTCAATTTATATCGATTGCTAACTCCGAGAGACATCCTTCTTTGCCTCCATCAGCTTTTACATTCAAGACATTTGTATTCCTCTCAGAAGAGGACAATTTCCTTTCAGGAGCCTGATGTTGCTTTAGACAGAATATGGATAATGAACGTATTTTTGTTTGGTTATGTTTTCTTTTCTAAAATGTGTCTGATTAGTGTTGGTACATTATGCACATTTTACACGGGTCTTTTGCTCACCCAGATTTGATACACTCGATCCTTTGGCTTTAATCTCTTAGGCTATAGGTAAGCATTTATTGCATTTCTATCGTCATATCATGGAGAGGAACATTTGTATACACGTTAAGACATGACTTATATTCAGTGACAATTACAGCAGCACTTCTGGTACCTGAAAACATTATTGTTTTCAACAAGGATTTAATATAGGATATATGTATTGCAAATATTTCTGTGATTTGTGACTCTGCGAAACCAAGCTGCTGAAGTATAAGCTCACAGTTTGTGAATGGCGGAGGATCTGTCTGGGTGATTAATAGCCCTAGTATTTTGGCAAAGGTTCAAGACGAGTTCACTGGGCTTTGTGCGTTGTTTTAGACCACTGCACACAAACCCTTCTCATTGTTTTTTCCGCAACTACTTCGTTATTTAGTTATTTTTTTTTTCATCCCAGTCACGATTAGGAATATATATATTCAAAGAGCCACCATGTTCTTATTTGACATGCTTGCAGCTATTATTTACCACAATGCCACAATAACCGTTTGATTTAAGTGATTTTCAACTGAGATCTTGTTGTCTACTATACATTTGAGATAATTCATTCAAGAGCATTATTATTTTGATGCTCATGATTAACGATTTTCCAAACGTTGTTTTTCTGGTTGAATTGCCTTCCAAAAAGACAGACGATGTTACGCAGCAATACAAAGATCAGATGTCGACCTTATAGGCGAATGGGTCTAATAAAACGAGAATATGACGTGCTAATGGATCTTTTATTTTTAAGTTTTTCATAAAAAAGTGAATTGTTCCGCTACCGATATGCTATTTTTTCCTCAAATCTGTAGAATTATTTCAACACCCTGATTTTATGTCGGTATGTATGAAAAAAAAATAAAATAAAAAAAAATAAATAAATAAAGGAAAATACTTTCTTAAATATTATTAACGCATTATTTTAATGTAGCTACATTAAGCCTACATCTCATATTAATGCAATTGTAGGCTACATGTATTTAGGCTAGCTTATTTATTTGGCACAGTGTTCGCTAGAATTTTTTTTTAAAATACAAAATAATATTTGATTTATTCTGAGTTTGTGATTTGTTCAAATTGCACAAGGTGAATTTTTAAGCAAAAAACAAAAACAAAAAAAAACTGTTATACATTAGCCTATGTGTTTTTGTCAGCAGCACAGTGAGATATTCTGGTTTTAGGCAGTGCATGCTCTGCGAAATAAAAACTATTCATATCTTTTTGTCCTTTTAGTTGCGATGATGGATTCATGTTCCCTGACTCACACCGTGTTGCTCTGACCCTGCAGGTCATCTCCAGCGGGCCTCCGGAATCACACTGTCACATGACACGAGAGGACAGAGTTTTTCTAAACCCCCAGAAAGGACCATAACTGATGAAAGCCGTCCAGAAAATGCATATAACGAACAACAATAACGCCTCTCACAACGTCGCGGAATTATTTGCAACAATCTCGTGCATTTGAACGTAATGACAAAATTCATCAAAACACCAAACACTTTGGGTAAGAGACCGCTAAAGACGAACTTGCATACTGAGATGGATACAGAACAAGATAAAGAGGACGTATAAACGAGAGAGAGAGAGAGAGAGAGAGAGAGAGAGAGAGAGAGAGAGAGAGAGAGAGAGAGAGAGAGAGAGAGAGAGAGAGAGAGAGAGAGAGAGAGAGAGAGAGAGAGAAACAAAGTTGAACCATCCTCAATCAAGACAGAAAAACGCCAGTGTTCCTTGCTGCAATCTGCTATCTACTGGAGATAACTTTAGGAATCAACAAGTTCTAACTGTATTACCAACCCATATTTTATTGGACGGCAGAGTTAAAGCAAACGACAAAGAGCAGCGCGGCATTTGGTGGTGAGTATCCCGCAGTCATTTCACAGACAATGTGGGAAATTTATGTTCGCTGTTGTTAATTTAAATATTGTTAATCCGAGTTTTATCCAAATAATTGGTTCAAATCCAATTAATATGAATTATATCCTCTTTAACAGCTCAGGAGTGACAAGAAAACCCCGCTGGGATTCATTGCCTCAAAAAAGCACATACTGCTATACCCTACAAGTGACCAGCTGTAGAGCTTGAGAAGTTCCTCTTCAACCCATATTTGTGCTGGCGAAGACGTGTGAAAATGCCCAGTTTACTCAAACCTCTAATGAGAGGAAAATAAAAGTCTGGTTTCAAAACCGGAGGATGAGGCAAAAAGGTTCTAAAAGAATGCCTCTCGTTGCTATCTGGACCATCTCTTTTCAACAGCCCATCTCCGCCGTCTTGAGTGAAACATGCAGAGATTTATTTATTCATGGCATCTAGTGCCTCAGGTAAAAGGTCATTTCGCAAATATGGCTGGGTATGCTTATCCAGTCTATACATTAATGGGTAGGATTCTCTCGACAACCACAGAACTGACATGTTCCCTATAGAGCGTATAGCCTAATGTCCCCCTTCAAATGATTAAATGCCAGTTTGATGTAATATTTCCAAAATTAATTTTAATGGTAAATATGTATTATAATAATGTACTTGGTTGATTTAATAACGTCATTGGGGTAATAATTCAAAGTATCGTGTAAAAATGAAAAGCTCTGTGAATTTGACATTTTAGTGCGTGTTATTTATCATTTATTTTGGCCTATTGCTTCTGATGGGCTCAATTCAATGTTCTCGCGATGTTAATTTAAAATCAAGATAATCATCAGAGTTTAACTTGGACAATTTACAACTCTATGGCCTAATAATTTAATCTATTCGAATGGAAATTGTTTGTCACTTGAACACAAAAATTATGTTTTGGGTTTCACTAATCGAAATCCATAAGATCTTATCTTTTGCTTTAAATCCTATAAACCAAGAGCACGTTCACAATCTTCCTCTGCTTATAGGAGCAAAATATTCTAGCATGCTATAAAACCTTACTTTAATGGGAGATTAGGCTTATAAGCATTATTTTAGAAAGTGGCTCACTGTATCGAGAGAGCGAGAACGAGAAAGCCAATCTCTGGCTATTGGTTTATATAGAAGTTAATTAAAATTGGAATTTTGACTTAAAATTAGCACAATAAACTCCTTCGGAAAAAAACACACAAAGGCAGACTACTTCAAGTCAAAGGTCTACTCTACAGGCTATGGGTATGATGAATTTTTGGGGCCTATTTATTTATAGCTTTCAACACAACCTGCAGTTGTCCCCTCCGTCACGAACACAATGAATTCACTGTTATAATTGCTGTGCTCGCTTTAATTCACATTAGATCTACATTGGCAGTTTATCAGATTGATGGGTGCATTCGATTGATGTGTTTGTCATGTAAATACGAATCGTTTGATGGACACCTGCAACGCCCAGAGTGCTACCGCAGGTCGCACACCATTGGTGCAAAATTAGTCACATGATGTGTCACTTAACTGATATGAGCTCGGATACAACTTTGTGTGGTTTGACGTACTGCTTCGAGGTTGTAGGGGCACTGGGACCACACATCGGCTTATATTGACCCTGCTTAATCAATTTTGCTTGGTCAGTCAACAATGAATTCCTACTTAGATTATACGATTTATAACCGTGGTGCTAACACTTACAGTTCGAAGGTTGGGTGTTTTTCTATGGAACAAGAATACTTGCCAAGTGCTTGTGCAAGTAGTACAAATAATTACATTCCCGAGGGACGGTCAGTCGGAGGAAACACTTTTACACCAGCATCGCATGAAACTCATGGCACAACTTATGCACAACAGCCATACCACATGAATATGGATATGGGGAAAACTGGACACACCAATTTCTGCAAGCAAACCCGACCTCCTCTCTATGGACATCAGCACGTTCTCACTCAAACAGATGACCACATGCGCCTTCAGTCCCCTGCTTTTTCTGTCGTGAATATGGGATCCAACATTGGAACTTACAGTGACTCGAACTGCAGGCCTGGCTCGGTCTCTGCAAGCCATTATCAGTCATTTCCTTACGGAGAACACGAACCGCACGGCTACGGCTCGTTCAGCAAGTACCAGGTCTCCCCTGACAGTGACAGCGATTCCAAGACGAACATCACACAAGCGCCAACGTTTGACTGGATGAAAGTCAAGAGGAACCCCCCTAAAACAGGTGAGTTTGTGGTACAGTAGCCACTACATTAATGAAGGCTTGGTCATATTAAAATGTTCTCAAATTATGTTTCTAACCTTATATTTTTTTGTTCATAATTGTGTTTTTAGTCGCTGAATATGGGATCCACGGCCAACAGAACATAATACGCACCAATTTTACCACCAAGCAGCTCACCGAACTTGAGAAGGAGTTTCACTTCAACAAGTATCTGACCAGGGCTCGCAGAGTGGAAGTGGCCGCAACCCTCGAACTCAACGAAACGCAGGTTAAAATTTGGTTTCAGAATCGCAGAATGAAACAAAAGAAGCGCGAGAAGGAAGGGACAGTCCCGATAATTAAACGAGCGACTCTTTGCACTTCTAGTCAAAGCGCAGAAAACTCAAACAGCTCATCCCCCGGTGCTTCGCCAACCTCTGACACTTCCACTACTATTTGAATCTTACGTGCAGCAGTTGTGGCAAACGAACTTCTGTTTCATCGCTGTGCTGTGGAGAACTACCTAACTTATTCTGCTGTCCTAGACAAAGCATGTGCTAGTGTGTGCAAGTGTGTTTAAAGTAATAATTTGGCTGCATTAGAGCTACTGAATTCATGGTTTAACAGGGTATATGCTTAATAGTAAAAAACAAGACTTTTAAATGTTATTTTTTTCTGCCATTGGTTGATAATCTTATGTTGCACTACAGATTCATTCCTCTGCTGAAAGAGAAAAAAAACTGTAGAAAAGACTGACATGTTCAAGTATTTAGAAAACAACTTGGCTTGTGACACTGTGATAAATAAATATTTTATTTTTCTGAAATATGTTTGATTTTGGATTATATTTAATTTAAATCAATTTATTGATTTTCTTTTAATTAAAAGGCTTTTCATGATGTTGGTAAGATTGTGTCCTTTATCCGAGGATGTTGCAATACAATGGGACCTAATTTAAATCAGTGTTGCTCTAGTCTGTATAGTTTGACAAGAGGAATGTTGCATTACACACCGGGTGGCTTCCTATGACCTTTTCACCTTTTTGTGCCTCCAAGCTCTCTAAACATGTAAACACTCCTTGGTGCTCAGAATACCACTCACTGTCTAGATTTGGGGTTTTAATCCTACTTGGCACAGCGCAACAATATGGCAGGTAAAGAAATAGGACAGCTGAGTAAGACCCTTTCTAAGTCATTATGATAATTCATAAGGCTCTTTTCATTGTATTTGAACAATCTTCAACAAGGCCAGAAAGAAGAGTGATTAATAATGGCCTGATTGGCTAAGCCCACAGACAGGGCTTAGGGGGCTTTTACACTGGGCTCGTTTGCTGCGGTCCGAGCCCCAGCGCGTTTGTTTCCGGCGCCCCCTGCAGCGTTGGTCTGGTTTCACACTCAACCGAACCCTGGTGCTTTCTATAGACCATTTCAAAAGATGTAAACAACACTGGCCCAGAAGCACTTCCTGTTTCAGTTTTTTAACACTACATAAAAGCTGGGATAAAATACAACCATCAGACCATTTAAAACTGAATCAAAAAGTTAAACAAACATCTTTAAGAAGTTTTCTTTACATGTGAAATAAAGAAAACAGTTACAAACTGAAACAGGAAATGCTTCTGGACCAGTGTTGTTTACATCTTTTGAAATGGTCTATAGTAGCCTATCTCGGTGCTTTTGCGTGCATCTTACGTCATCGCGAACGTGCGCGTCGCATGATAGAAAGCAGAACGTGGGTAAATATTGTGTTTTTTTTATTAATGTGCTGCTATTATGAGCAGTTGAGTGAACAATACAGGTTTACTGTGCGTGTGTCACATAAGGTGGACTTCTGCTGCTTGCAAACGGACTCTTTTGAGGAGACAGTGGATTTCCAAATGTGTTGCTCTGATTCCATGCGCAATGCACGGATACACTGCAGGCTCAGTTCGTATCCAAGGTAATTCTTCAAAACTATCATCCCGTACAAGTGTTTTATTTAACTGAATACATTACAATAAGCTAAAACGCATGCGCAGGATACTTTACTTCCTGAACAAGTGCGCACCCGAGTCTTGTGTTGATTTCACATTCACGCGAACCGTGGCACGGTTCGGAAGCAACCGAACTCACACCACCTCCTCCAGGTAGTCTAGGGTTCGGTACCCCAGTGCGCACCCGGGTCCCATGACAGCGTTCACATTAGCGATTTTTCATGCGAACCGTGCCCCGTTCCGAACTAAACTGCCAGTGTGAAAGCCCAAGCCAGGATAAAGTTCGTATCTACAGCACGAATGTCATTTCTCGTGCCATTTATACGCAAAGTAGCATATTATACGCACTTTTTGGCGTATAATAAGTACGAACTCCCCACCCCCTTCCCCCTAAACGCAGGAGGTTTTCAGTGCGTAGCATATGCACGCGAAAAACATGTATAAATGCAACGAGAAATAACAATAGATACGCACGTTCATGAGACTGTGTTGGGATAAGGTCTTAGTTCAATTTTTATTTAAATAGCTTTTACAAACGTGCCTTTTGAGAAAAAACATTACTGGTGTGCATCTTGGGGCAAAACAATGGCACTAACATTTTAAGATATATGCAAGTTTCTTTCAGTTACAACATCTCAAACATGCATTTTAGTCTGGGACTAGTTTAAGCCTTGTCTGTGAAACTGGTGGTGGTGGTGGGGGGGGGGGGGGGGGGGGGGGTACTGTTTAACCCTAGATACTATCTCCATTAGCCTCAATTCTTCTAGAAAGTTTGCAAAGACTTGACAACTCTGTTTCATTCCCCTGATCATCTGATGGACTGCTCCAATATTTACCCAGGGTGTTGGGTTTGCACAGTATTTGCCCCAGCAGCCACGCACTGTCAGCACCATCTCCACTGACCAGGTTCATTTGGAGTTCAGGCCTAAATTAATTCACAAAAGCCACGGGCCTGTCCAGCAGGGGATGAGAACTGTGTCTTCCCAAAGGTCAATCAGAGTGTTATCTCTCTCCAAAACAAATTATCCACTGTAAACTGAAAATCTAATTGAATCTCTAATATATATAAAGTCAATAAAATTCATTTTAAATAAATGAATAAAACAAAAGCTGCGATTGAGGGCATTGAGATATGTTCACTGAGCAATTCCACATCAATTCAAAGGTGAAACCCTAACAAAATGGTGAAATTAAATCCGTTCCAAGCCCATCTAACTCAAATGACAAAAATGGTTAAGGACATGATGCTGATTATTTCATTTCATTTAAAATTTTAAATATGTCATAATGGCACAAATGAAACTAGCATGTGGAAAAAGGAAAAAAAAAAAGTCAGTCAGCTATACAAGGAAGAAAACAGCAACAATGCAATGTGTGCTTAAAGTTATTAAGCATGTATAGTGTTTGTTGCTTGCCCTTTTGGGTTGTGTGGCTCTGGGCTCCTACTGGGTCTCCCATCTGTGGGCTTTAGTGGAAGAGCTAGTGCTGCAGAGACAGATGTTCAGGCAGCCTGGAGGAGGAGGAGGCTGTTTTTCACCAGGTTGTCAGCATGCAGAAAAGGCTCACACTGCAGAATGTAGGGCAAGAGGAGGAATTAGAGGAAGATAAAAGTAGCATCGTCAAACAATAATAATGTGTAGGGAAGAAATAGTCTGTTTGGAAAGAGATTGAGAGAGAGATAGATGTGTAGTTGGGAAAGAGGCAGTCAGCAGTAGTCATCAAAAAGTCAGACATTCAGTGTAAAAAAAAGAAGGAATATTTGTTTTATGATTACATCAGGTAAGATTGGCAAATATTTCAAAGAAAGACGCACTCTATATTCTGATAAATGATGCCACAGTATTCCATATCACTTTGCTGGCAAAATTTTATCCTTTTATGAAATATATATATATATATATATATATATATATATATATATATATATGGATGTTTAAACTTCCCGACAAAGAATATTATAAACTAATGTTCAAAACTTTGGGGTTGGTGAGCTATTTTTAAAAAAAGACATTCATATATTTTTTTGGCAAGGATGCATTCAATTGATTAAAAGTAACAGTAAAGGCATTTATAATATCACAAAATATTTATGTTTAAAATAAATGCTGTTTTAAGCTTTCTATTCATCATTCAAATTCCACAAAACTATTAACGCAACTGTTTTCAACATTGGAAAAATAAGAACGTTTTTAGAGTCATGTGATGCTGAAGACCGGAGCAAAGGCTGCTCAATATTCAGCTTTCACATGAATATATTACACTCTAAAAAATGCTGGGTTGTTTCCACCAAAATTTGGGTCAAATATGGACAAACCCAAATGTTGGGTTAAAAATGCAATTTAAAAATTTACAGTTGAAAGTGAAAGTTGAATTTGGGTTAATTTGAAATTACATTTTTAACCCAACATTTCGATTTGTTCATATTTTACCCAAATTTGGGTTCAAACAACCCAGCATTGTTTAGAGTGTATATTTTAAACAAATATTTAAATTGGGGAAAAATGACATCCAATACTTAATAAAATGCAATGGGGGGACAAAAACTGATATAACAAATTAAAAATTCAACGACAAAAATCATATTGACAGGTACACCGCCTTTGCTGTCAGGTCACTATTAAGGTGATGTTTGGGGCAGATCTGAAGCTTGCGATGTATATACTCTCCCTGCTGGGTGTGCTTGTCAGAAGGTCTTTTACAAATCAAATGCCTGGCTTGACTTCCTGAGTCTTGTTCAAGTCCCTCTGAAGCATGTCACTCTGCTGGGGTGCGTGACCTCAAAGAGATAAAAAAGAATGCTGTATACACTATTCATGGGCTGGAAACAGGGGTCAGGGGGTCATTTTATATGTCCTCTTGTCTTTCACAGACATACAGTCAACAGGAAGAACAGGAAGCCTTCCTCTTGCCCTCTCCACACAGACCCATATGACCATCCCCCTCTCGCTCAATCGTATCCATGTCCTCACGGGGCGATATAATCAGTCCACCGCCTTATTAGCTGAGTAACTGAGAGGGACAAGCTTCCAAGACCATGTAGCACACAGGCTGGGTTCTTGCCAGTGAGCAACCAACAGATATTGGTTTAAGCAGTGTAAAAACAAACTTGCAAGATTTTTTATAGCGTAACACTGATTAGATTGTGATGTCGAGAGAAGTGAAGTTATTGGACCTACTTAGAAAGGGCGATTTGGAAAGTTGCCAGTTACTCTCAAAACCAACACTGGCGTTTTTTTCATAATTGAATTGACGAATTTCCTGCATGTGGTTTTGTTTGTGGGGATCATAGAGCTTGACAAAGTGTAACCGGTGCTCTGTCACTCATATGATTTAGAGAGGAAAGTAGTGCGCGCCAGAGGGAGACAAATGAAAGCTGACAGTTCATTTTATCAGTGACAGATCGTTGATCTCATGGACTGCCTCCCTGGTCTCTCTTAGAAGACTGTGAAGGTTGAATATTAGTGGATACTGATACAACCAAACACCCCCTTCTGAATCCCAAAGGCTTTATATTCCAACCAGCAGAATATGAGCTACAGCTACACTATAGAAGCTACAAAACCAAAGTAGTTTCAGATATTAGTGATACAATTAACATAATATTATTTTAGGATTAATAGGTTCCCTTTCCACAGTTCAATCTCATAGAAACCTTTGTATTTAAAAATTACATAAATACAAGCAAAACCAGTCAACTTTTAGTTTATAGCTTCATGATGGAAATATAGGCAGATGATGTTTAAAGGGATAGTTCACCCCACCAAATAAAAATAAAAAATAGAGTAGACAATGAAAGTCAATGGGGTCCAAAACATCACTATGTGGACATTTTTTTTAATGTTTCATAGAAAAATATAAATTCATACAGGATTTGAATGACATGAGGATTATTATTATTATTATTATTGGGTGAACTATACCTTAAAGAATATGCACGTTAGCCTCCAGGTTCCCAAGGCTAAAATTTGAGCTGGTTTAAAATATTTTAAGATTAGGGCTGTGCAAAAATGAATTGCGATTAATCGCATCCAAAATAAAAGTCTGTGTATACATACTATATTTGTGTGTGCTGTATATAATTATTTTGTATATATAAATACCTATGCATGCATGTATAAATTTAAGAATTATTTATACATTATATATGAATAACACATTTTCTTAAATATATACATGCTTGTGTGTGTATTTATATATACAAAATAATATACAGCACACACAAATATATTATGTAAACACAGACTTTTATTTTGGATGCGATTAATCGCAATTAATTTTTGCAGAGCCCTACTTAAAATATGACTTTGCTATAGTTTTTTCTCAAGGCATGTTTATAAAAGCTACTTAAATGTCCTAATTACGTTAAAGAAAAAGACGTTATCTGAAAAATTTGAATTTTTAATTTCAAATGTACACTTTCAAATGGTCCTAAACAATTTAGCCATTTGTGTATGAGAAAACAGAGAACTGAATTCATTCTGCAAAAGAACTGTAGTGAAAAACGTTCCTCTGAGCTCACCATGATTGATATGTGGGCGTTGCCATATCTGATACCTGGGAAAACCCTTTTGACAAACTGTTATACTTTCCCCCATCTTCTTTAAAAGTATATACCTCACAGGTCTTTAAACACCCACACAAACATCTTCTAAGTGATGCCTGCAAGTGTCTGAAGTGTCTTGTGTATGTGTGGGGAGGTTAATTAGCAGCAATGAGCTGAAACTGAGTTCAAAGGGTCAAACCAGCGACAGAGATCAGCCCAAGGCTTTGAACGGACTAAAATCTTTTCATACCATTGAACAAGAAACGCATTATAAATCGGTTGATAGTAATTAAATCTCATGATGGAATATTAGACAAACTCTGAAACTGTTCCAGTGCCTTAATATTGACCCCTGGGTCTCTCGAGCGGTGTGCGACCATGTCGGAGTGTGATTTCTGTCAGGTTGGGAGCTCTCAGATGACAGAGTTCTGCCCCTCCCCCAAGTGAAACGCAAATGAAAAGGAATGCAGAGATAAAAAAGCCTGTGTTCCCAGATAAGGGTACAGAAGAAAGGAGTAGGCGAATGCTAAAAGAGCTCTCTTGGGGAGATGAGAGGCGCTGATGTCAGTGTTGGTGGTAGGAGATCATAGCAGGTTCCTCTCATCAGCCCAGGCCTGTGTTTGATACTGGGTCTTTGTCGCTCTTTCAGCTGTGCATTGTTGGGAGGTGTAATCCCGGGCGGATTACAAAGGCAAGATCCTTTCATATGGCTGTGCCCAGCAGGCAGGAGGCAGTGCTCATGCTGGAGTGGAGGGCCACGCTCATTCCTCTATCTACCTTCACAAGGGGCCATATAGCTGCAGGGACAGTGACGAAGGGGTCATTCGGTCATGTCCTCTCCTTGGAATTCTGCTCCCCCTTCTCCATTCAGATGTTTTTCTTTCATGATCTGCCTACAGCCTATACCTGTACACAACGCCTTACACCCAGTAAACTGGCAAATGTCATCAAATAATGAATATGAGCTCTGATATTTAGCTTGAATTAAATCTTCCACAATGAACAACTGTGTTGAGGTAAACCAATATTAGGAACATCCAATATAGGAACATTTATATTTTTACCTGGAGGACGAAAAAAATGTGTGGGAAAATCTCAGACTTATACTGAAGGATGATCTCAAGTGCTCTTTTAAACTGGCCAGGTGACCATAAATCAATGCCACAGCAACCACACGGCAACGCTCTGAAAACAACACACAACAGCCTACCATTGTGGCAAGGACTTTTGTAATCATCATTTACATTGTCAGAAAATCGAAAAACATAGGCTTTTACATTTGTCTGCAAGGTAAGGTTTATGCACAATATATAAAGGTTCCTGTGGTAAAGGGTTCAGTTGAAAAAAAAAAAACAAAACAAAAAAAACAACAACAAAAAAAAACAGTACTTTGCTAAACACCACTTTGTCAATATGCACTGAAAAAAAACCCATAAAATCATCATGTGTAATGATGATTTTGATTAAATTAGATCTAACATGTAAACATTTTTTGATCATTGCATAACAGATGAAAATCTCCGAAATTATCATGTATATTGAGACAAAAAAGGTAAAAAAAAAAACTACAAATGAAACACCACTAAAAATATCATTGGGACGGAACAGATATGTAAAGCGGATTACACTAACTTCTCAAATTAAAATGGAGATTAATTAGTTAAAAATATATATTTATGTTGGAGCTCCAAGACATTGTTCTGGACTAAAGGCAAAACAACATAAGCTCTTATAAATCATTTAAATGTTTATGAAATACATGAAAAGTGTTAAAATATACTGCTACAAATGTCTGGAATGTCATTGTCTTTCATGCAATTTGAGCCTTGCTTTAAGCACACCATTGCCCTGTGTAACTGCAAATAATAAATTGCACAACTTGACCTGACTAAATAAGTTGTTTATATGTTACTCAAAAACATTTTGTCTAAAACATTTGGATATGATGAGATTTTTTTTGTGCCATATCACTTCCCCAGAGGCTTTTTGCCCCAGGTTGCAACTGGAGGGGTGGGGTGATTTTACTCCATGTGTGGTTAAGAAAAAAAAAAGAAAAGAAAAAAAGCTTAATACAAACAAACAAACGTTTTTCACCTTCTTTACTTCTTTTAACATTTCTTCTTACACATATTATGTTGGTCAATAAATGTATGTAGTAGCATAAACATAATCAAAATAAATGGGCTTTGCTGTGATTACATTATGTTATTAAGGTAATAACTTTAAAAACAGAAGAGATTGTGCCGACCCAATGTGATGCCAGCTCAGCATCAAACTGCTGATTCAGAATTTTGCACACAATTGTGAGAGGCAAGCAAAAGCTTTTGTGATATGATGCAAATAGATCAGACAGACTACAAGACATTCACGTAAGTAATTCCACTGAGCAAATGTAGGCCAGACCAGGAAGTGTCATTAGTCTAACCAATAAAAAGAGCAACAGGGGTGAGTCATGTTTACCACATGTCCTGTCCTGCCTCTGCATTAAACAGAGTAAATATATATATATATATATATATATATATATATATATATTTACTCTGTAATACTATATATATATATATATAGTATACAGTATATACAGTTTATACAGTATATATAGGCTATCATTATTTTTACATTTTTGAATAGAAAACGAGGGCAAGAGGTAGTAGTGATGGCAGATAGCTTAGTAGGCTAATTATTTCCAAAAAAAAAGGCAACAGTAAAGAATAGGCTAATAACATTCAAAACAACAAAAAATAATAAATGTAAGAACACCTGATTATCACAATAAATTAATGGCAGATTTAAAATGTAGGCTAGCCTGCAAGTTTTAAATCCAGATTGGGCTCTATGCACAACTGCACTACTTCCTGAACTTCAGCCAGCTCCTTGTTTCCTGTCTATCATTATTGGACAATTTGATTAATCCAGGTGTGCTTGACCTCAGTAGTCACGGCAACAATAATCAAACACACCTGAATTAATCAATGTGTCCAATAATGCCAGACAGGAAACAAGAAGCTGGATGAAGTTCAGGAAGTAGTTGAGCTGTGCATAGAGCCAGTATAGGCTATTTAAAGACTTTAATTTTCCTTTATTCACACAAATATTTAAACTTCCGGTCTCCAAGGTTGTTTTGCTATAAGATGGCCTCGACCTTTTGTAAACATTGATAAATAATAATAGACGAGAATATAGACTCGACCTATATAGCGATATGGGAACTTAATTTAAACAAACAAACAAAAACAAACAAACAAACCAGGCCTTGAACCAAACATTTCGAGTCTTTCGATGTGGAGTAAAAACATGGCCACTACTTGTACAAGACCGCTGATGGTAGCCTAGGCTAGTCACGAAGAGGATATGATCATCAAAAAAGAGGTACAGTGAGTGGTTTTGAGCGGATAAACGAATAAAAACACTTCAAAGTTGATAACAAATTTGTGACAACAATTTCAAGACGGTGTAGCCAACTCACTTCTATTTTTTAACTGGGTGCATGGTCTAAAATTAATATATGGTGGAAAAGGAAAATTCACTTGTAATATTTTGAAATTAGTTTGACTTTTATCTGAGACTTATGTAACAAAGTAATTCGCCTACATATCTTTAGGCAGTGTTTCATTGTTACAACAATGTGCTTTGCACTTCCTCTTCTCTTTTCCTCCGTGAGCCGGTTCGTGTGGTGTGAAATCTCTCTCGATTACTTTTTATTTCACACTGCGAACTCACTATGTGGGATGACAAGTGACCAACAAATTCACTCAGAATTTGTCTGACCTTCCATCGTTGACATTAGCATATTGTATTAGCTTTTATTTCTGTTTGTAGTCTCACTCAGAGAGTAAGAGATGGGGACGGCGATTGATGACATCAGACAACTATTAAGAGGTAGGCTAGGCATTGTTTCAATGTTAATGTATTAAAATCTGACTTTATTGCTTCTCGACGTAGGCTAGCTATTTGTTTGTTGGATTATTTTATCTGTTTGTTTTTATTAAGGTAAATTAGAGCATTTGTTAAATGTCAACTTTTGACTTTGAAGAGATGCTTCTACCAAACATTGATTCAATGAGAATTCACAAAGAAATCATAGGACTTAAAGCACATCATGATTAGGCTACATCTTAAAGTTAGCTTTCAAATTCATTGTAAACATGTATTATAGAAGTTGTAAACATTATAGAAGTTGTGGTTTGTGTTATTAAACATACAGACTTGTGATTTCAGTTTTATGATTTCATTAGTTTTATTTGCTCTAATTAGCTGATTTGCTGCGTTTACTCTAGAGGAAAACATTAAGTACAAAAGGGTACTTCATGAATGATGCCATCATGAGATTGTTATCGTCCTTTTGACACGCAGACAGGATGACTGTCATTTACACATTGTGGCATCTATGACATTTGCATGAATATAACAATCCTTTTCTGATTTGCATCTTTCAAAACATATTTAATTGCAATATCACATGACATAAAGGTCACATTTTTCTTTTTCAACATATTGAAATTCAACATAAAGTTTTTTTTTTCATTGTGTCATTGTTTTTTGCTCTTGTAAACAGACTCTTACGTAGCATTTACTGACATTTTCTCTCTCTTCCTCTGTCTCTTTCAGACTGTGAGCTGTTTGTTTTTGAAATACTCCAGGATGAGAATCTCAGTAATGTTGCTCTAGAGTCCAGGAAAATTCTTCTACGAAATTTCCATGTCATCCAGAAGAGGTGAGGGATGTCACAGTATGTTTTATTTATGTGCAAGTATTAGACATATACTTGCTCCCCTTTGTTTGTATTGCACAATGAAGACCACAAAAAATAAATTTATAGGAGCAAATTATTGTCCGCTTGAGAATCTGTGCTCCCAGTTGAGCTACAAATGAAACACAACAGTTAAACAGACAGGAAGCAAATTACTCAATTTTTCTATTGTTGTCTTTTTAGAAGCTAGGAGTACAATTACAGCGCTGGAGTGGTTTTGTGGTTTGGTTTGCTAAAACAAAGTGTTTGCAAGGAGAACAAGCACAGTTCGAATTTTTTTTCCTGCACATGAATACTTTGATGCATCGTTTGCAAATGCTGCAATGCACCGTTTTTTTTTTTTTTTTTTTACAGATGCATGTGTTTATAGTGATACTCAACCTGCCATCAATCAAACGCCTCTTCAATTCTTTTTTTTTTTTTTTTGAATTTGCACTACAGCTTTCATTGTAGAGCTGAAATGTTTATCTAGACTAAGAAAGATAGTGGAACAATGCAAACATTACATGCACTTGATTAGAAGCATTATACAGTGATCCATTTGAGTAAAAACTTCAGTCCATTTGTTTAGAATGTTATTTTATCCTTTATAAAACCTACCACTCTAAAAGCATTTCTATATTCTCTTTTCAGACACCCACAAGAATTTCCCCACAGATGTAAGTGAACAGCTGCTTCATAATTCTAATTAATTGCTCACCGAGATTTCCGGTTCAGATTCAGGCTTTCCCGGAACAATGGGTTCTTTAGAAAACAAGTCGGTTTGACAAAATTGATTAGATTCTCCTCCCGCAGCAATTTTCATTTTATGTATATCTGTCAAACTCACTCAACAAAGTTTCTACTTATGTGAAGCTCTTTTTTTTTTTTTCTCCTAGTTGAATCCAATCTTGAGGACAGTTCAGATGACAACCGCAGCTCCAGTCTGGGACGCTCTGCCCCCTCAGATGATATGTCAGTGGCCTCTGACTACCAGGAGGAAGGTGCCAGTGAGCGTGAGTTCAAGCCACTATGTGTATATGAGTGTGTTTACTCGTATGTCTAATGCATGTAAGCTGTGATAAGTCAAGACAGGAAACTTGTCTAAAGCATCTTTAGCACATTGTTGTGGGGGTTTCACTGCTAATGATGAAATACCCCAGTGGAGGTGTTTGGTAACAGATCACCCTCTAGTGGATTCCCACAGCTCTGCTGCTGGCATTGAGGAGTGTGTGGAAGGGGAATGGGAGGGTGGTCTTTTACCTCCAAAGAAAAGGGATGAAGAGCTCCCTCTAGTGGCAGGCGGGGCAGATGTTTGGGCATGTGTGGGTTCTTGGGGTTAAACCGTGGCATGTTTGCCTGCTTTTAACAACGGTGTCTAAATGTTAGCTTTCTTGTGCTTCTGACACAAAGCAAATTTACTTGTGCGCATAGCCTACTAGAATTTGGAAAACGTTAACTGGAGTGAAATTCGACGTTTAAAGAGAGTTTAAAAACAGGATGTACTGCAGATTGAAAATGGCCAACCGAAATCTGTTTCGTGTTTGCTGATTGTGTTTTTGACCAATATGGGCAGTTTACGGTTGCTTCAGGCCAAATCTTTTGACTGATCATCCCTGCTTCTGTGTAAGCAGCTGGTCTTGAAACTCAACACTGTACCTGAGGGGCGTTTAATCCATTTTCTCTTCTTTATCACTCATCATACAACTGACAATTTTCTCAGAGGCATCAAAAGCCTGCAGCTTTGCAGAAAAAGTTGAAAAAATGATGAAGGAAGAATTAAGAGACATTCAATTCATTATCATTGATCACTAGTGACAATCCGCTAAAAATCAAAGACAATCCGGATTCTCTCGCTCTCTCTTTTTGCCGGATTTTACTTCGTATTATATTCTTTTAACAGTTTTCCAGATTGAACAGAACAAAAAAATGTCAGGCTACACAATTGTCAATTGTGAAAACCATAAATTATTGTTTTCATCTCAAATGCGTCTTGTTCACTGACACGAAACTTCTCAGCACCCCGGTAAAAATGAATAGCTACTCCAATATCCCATTTATTTTATATGTTGTTTGTAATTTAGCAACAAAAGGGGGTCAAACCTGGATGTGCTCCTTTGATTCGCTCCTTTGCCGGAAAAGGCATATAAGTCAAAGAGGAGTAACTCGAAGAAGATTCGCATCATGTCGCTCTTTCAATAAAGATAATGACCAGCAAGGGCAAGTGCAGTTCAGGGTTCATGTTTAGTTCACAGGTTGGGAATCTCACATCAAACCCTGCGATGGGACATTTGGAATTTGAGCGGGAGAAAGGGAATGGAATTTGAGAGAGGAATATAATCATGAAGATTAAGGTTCAAATGTGCACCTTTTTCAGCAATTCAGATTTAGTTTTCTCATTTGCCGTTCATTCAATAAAGACGCACCATGCTGTGAGGCCTTCTGATTTTAGCTCGAGTGAATGAAAATCAAAATGCATATGTGATATGAATGCGCTGGTGTCCTTGCATGCTGATATTTTCAAATTTGCCCTATTGTATTGGAGGGTAAATATAGTTCAGGCATTCAATTCCTGCACCGCCACTCGCTCCGTGATGTCACATGCTCGCCTGTGTGAGGAAGGGAAATTGACTGTGTCTGCTTGTGCTCTAACCTGACTGGAAGAGAGGCAGCAGTTGACTCGTCGGTGGGAGGAGTCAGTTTTATTTCATTTAGCCAGCTCTGCCTCCCTGTCTCCAGAGGGAGGTTTGACAGTAGATTTGTTATAGCTGACAGGAACAGATGTGCGCTCTATTGTCAGGGCCCCTGTCTGTATGGTAATGTGAACTGAGTTTCACCCGCAGACCGCACGGTTGACCCCACCGTGCCTGCAGCCTCGTCTGGATGACAGCAGCCCTGCAGCCGTGGATGGGAAGCCCAGGGCAGGAGGAGCCTCACAGTGGGGTGGATGTTTTGCCAGGTCAAGTTTAGGAAATGCAAAAGTAGTAGAATAAAAAAAAACAGTCTTATCTCTTTGAATGGCCCGAGTCGTAGATATTTGCCTGGGATTATCTCTTAAAATTATTAAAAAACATACAAGACGTCAGTTCCACCAATCGTTTCAGTCATAACAAGTAGAGCAGAAAAAGGTGTATGGTTTGTCAGCCTGACAGGAGTTTGTGTGTTTAAGAGGCTAATATCAATGCATGTCCTATCAAAGGCTGCACATGCTCTGGGCTCTTTGTGTGCACTGACTTGATTTATGTCCAGAAACAAAAGCCCCTCTCGTTCCTGTTATCTTACCCCACCACGGCTCTACAGGCATAGCTGGAGAAGCCAATCAGAGAGAGGCAGAGGAGTCAGAGTTGAGTTGTTTCTTTATCGCAAATTAGATCATCAAGATGTAAATTTGATTTTTTTTTCAAGATCTTAAAGCCTCTTAATTAATGGTTGTGTTGGTTAGGGAATTGATTGCTGTAATGAATCTCTGGAGAGTCCAAAAAGAGCTTGCGTCAATGAAAAATACATTGTAGCCTGGCAATTAAGCGATCCCTCGCAAACCAAAGTGACCAGCCAAACATGCAAATCATCTTCCTCATCATCACGGTTACTGTCAGGAATTTCAGCCCGATCCTGTTATATTTTCCCTAATGCATTGGCATGTGGCCACGTAAAGGTGGAGTCATACGCACCTTACATGACCTCAGCGTTTGAGTCGTTGTCAGCTGGTCCTTATCCACGTTGCCTCTTAACTCTGACACTTGGAGTGTTTCTTCCTCCCTACAGTAAACTTTTGACCCCTTGGTCTTGTTCTGGTCATTTCGTGACCTGTCTGAACTCTGTCTAGGGCAACTGAGTCTACATTATTGACCTCAGTTGCCATAGCCACAGCACAGTTCAAATAAAGTTTCCCTAGCTGGGACAGGATTATTAAAAAACTTTTTCAAAACCATTTTTCCCCCCCAATAGCCTCCTTCCATTCTAGTAATCATCCATTAATTTTCCTCTAATCACAATTAATATTCCAATGCGGTTATAGAAAGCGTAAAGTATGAGGCATTGGCAGGCTTCATAGGGCACGTTAAACGACTTCGGCAAAGATGACACCATCTTTCCTCTGCTGTCGTTTTTTTCCCACCCTCTGTTTCCCTTTGCATTAATTAATTGAAATAGACACATATTAGAGCAAAGCATCCTCAGTGCTTCGCTGCTTCTGCCGAACGGGTTCAAAAGTTCACCTCACTCTCCGAAGGCTACGATGCTGCTGAAAAAGCCCATATTTGCTCTCGCTCTGTCTCTCGCTCATTTGTAATTTGCACTGTTTCACCCAAACAAGCTCCTGCTCTGTAAACTGATCATTTGGAAGAGATTTTCAACTGTTAATGTCATATCATTGTCAGTCACCCTATTCATTGTGCAATGATGAGTCAACAGAGCATACATCACTACATTCATCACGCTTTTTCTTTTATTAGTTAGGAAAATATTGCTTCTGTGCTCAATATTATATGTCCAGGTCTAGTAAAAGTTAGCGTGGGTGAAGAGAGGAAGTCTTTCATGATTTGCAAGGTATGAAATAAGCAGAAGAGGAAGTCACAACCTTGAGTGTCTAATCTTCTTTGCAGCCTGTCAGTATCGTAGACAAATGGCAAAACGATTCAATGCTGTGGGTTCAGCTAGAGGTTAGCCTTCCCAGGTACCCCTCTCTCTCTCACTCACTCTCTCTCTCTCCTCTTACCCATCTTGCAAATGAGAATTTGATTTTTCTCTCCACTGGATTCCATTTCTGGAGATTGATGAAGTTTCGATGCAAGGCCCAGGTGGCCTGATGCTTTCATTGGGAAACAAATGAAAGCGTGTGTAGGTGTGTTTGCTGTACACCCACAGGGAAAGAGTGCTGTTCAAATGTCTTCTGTGTGTCTTTTTTTGGTTTATCTTAATGCAGATTTGCTCTTGGCAACCTTGTGCATGTTGCATTTTTAATATTTAGAATATTTGTGTTTTACAAGGTTAGCGGTTTTTAATGCTCGAAATGAACATTCGCTGATTAAGAACTTTTTTTTTGTTCATCTTTATATTTACCGACATAATCCATTTGACATGCCTGGCTCTCTGAGGTTCTGTTCTACTGCAGCATTTGGAATGTTTTCACATCTTTAAACTGACCAGACGAACTGTTTTTCCATTAAATGTCTTTCTACCCTCTGATTTGTCAGCCTGTAGGTATCATTTATCTGTCAAAAAATTGAAAATATTATGCTAATTGCCTAATTTACCATATGTTTTCTATTGAGTGTTGAAACATGTAATAATCATAAAAGAGTCTTTTCCCCACACGGTTCTGAATTTGAGTAAGGATCTCCACGAGTGAGAGGTTATATTTAAGTTTGGGAGGTTTAGGCTGGCCTGGTAATGAACATCACTGCAATGTGTGTGTGATAAAACACAGCCATCGGTTACCACTGAACCAAATCATCTTCACATGACTGGCAGGGCCATGGTATGATAGATTCCCATACAACAGAAAAAAAACCCTCTTGATGTAATCACAAGATGAGGATTTTCTGTAAAGTGATCTTTTTTGTAAGGACAATTCCTGGCTGCAGTCTGTAAGCATTTCCAGCCAATACAAACACTTCAAGTTAAATTATCCTGCTCTCCTAAATTTTATAGAGTAGCATAAGATGGAAAATTGTTTCCAGATTTTTGTTGTGTACATATAATAAATTATTTAAAATAAAGCACACGTTTTATTTTTATAAAGAGGATATTGCTCATATATGGCTGGATTAAGATTACAGACGTGTCTTTCTATCATTTAAACAGTTAAGTCTTTGAACTTTCTATTTATTTACTGACGGGACAAGCGCTCAGGGCCTGCATGCGCGTGCTACTCCACAAAGGCAACATGTGCGAATAACTAAAAAAGTTATTTAGAAAGCATTTCGAATGAAAATGTTTCGTTTTGGAGATATAAGCTATATGGGGTTACCCAACGAAACGAATTATAAACGGATTTTCAAAATGTAAGTAAGAAAATAATTATACGGATGAAATTTTCTGTACAATAAAGAATAAAAATAATTACGCATTTCAGTTTGAAAATAATTACAAAGTAAAATAGTATTTTGTGAAGTCCTTTGATAGCTTGGAAATATCATTTTAAATGAATAAAGTTGGCAACTTTTTATTGTGGAATAAATTAATAAATAGGCTAAACAATTAAATATCATTTTTTAAAAATGTGAATGGCGCCTCTAAGTAGTAGGCTTACGAGAAACCAACACATCCATTTAGTTAAAACCTGGGGGTGAATATGCTTTTTAGGCATAAACACATAAACATTTGAGGGAAACAGAGACATTTAACAATAGCCTACTGTTATTTTTTTATTAGGATCTCGTTTAATTATTTTTCTTCGTTGTCATGTTCTGTTAGGCTAGATTGTTTTATACGTTTGGTATCTTTTATTGATTTACTTTAACAAATCATTCTCGAGTGTGTCGGCTCTTCAGAAAACACCATTCACTTTCCCTCAACACGCGCCCTCTGGTGGCTTTTTAGTCTTTACCACTTCCTAAAACTAAAGCAATTCTGATGATATTTACACGACTTATATAAACAAAATTACACTTTTGGACTATAACTTAATACTGTCGAATTTTTCCCCCTCTGAAATGAGAAATTTAATTATTTTTCACTCACTCATTCTCAGTTAAATAAAACAGACCCACAATAGGAGCTTTCTGGAGTTTATCAGACGGTCATAAATACCTGTGTGACACACATGTATGTGAGCGTTAACAAACACGTCAAACTTTACGACCGTGGTGCATTCCTCATGTGATCGATGCACGATATCATGAATCATGATTTGCAGTCTGCAGACAGTCGACACGTGTCTGCTGGCATATTTCATCGTTCTTGCATCAAATCTGTTCGACGTACAAACTACTGAATGTATTAGTAGGCCTATTCCTTTACAGACCTTTGTCATGCTATTTTATAGCTATTTACCTGCGAAGTATGTTATTGAACTCATTTAACTTAAATCCAATAAATCGATATTAACTGGGAGACCATGAAGTAGCCTGTATGATAAAATACCTTTATTTTGTTACATCATTAGCGTCGAGTAGCCTACAAGAAACCGTGAAATTGTATGTTATTGGTCGGCTAAACAAATACGATTTCATTTTTTTTTTTAAATTCAAAGCAGCATATTAAATATGAAACGAATGTAGAAGAAATGCATAAAAACACAGGAGAGCAATTCTACAAAACGGGCAGTGTGTGTGTAAATTCTGTGCTGCCTTTGTGAGTCCCGTTGAAATTTCTAACCCGTCTGGCCAACCATAATTATATTTAGGCTATATTTTAAAACATGATGATGAACACCTTTGTGTGTGATGGTATGTTGCCAGCCTATCAAATAAATTACACACTGCATTAGTTGATACCAGTAGCCTACCGTTATTTCGCATCATGCAATGCAATTGGAAAGAAGAAATTATATTTCCTTACCTCAATTTTTTCAGCCCTGTAAATCCTTTATATTTTTACAGACTTGGGCTACAACTTGGACTGTCACCTCAGGAGTATGGTGTAAATAGGCTATATGATTCAGCACTAAAGTTAATTTCTAATTGGTTGAACTGATGCTTTTACAATTCATCCTGAAACAACACTCCTTGTCTTGCCCCTTTTTTTTCTCTTTTAGGAACGTCTCAATTTCTCCACACATTCACAACATTTGCCAAAATTATACTGAACGGCAGTGCAATGTTATATTTGAAAATAATTATACTTTCCTGAATTATACACTCTGTATAAGCAGTTTATTTTTTTAAAAAAATGTTTTTCTTCATTAAAAAGATTTGAGATAAATATCTGTAAATCCATTTTAGTTTCTCATGTAAAATAAATTAATATACTTTCAGGGTTTCTTATTTTCTTCTTTTTTGTAGCATTTATTTTAGACAGGATCCTGCTCATACTTCTTGTTGAAATAAACACACACTCATTTTTATCGTATATTCATGTTTAGTTCATTTTTCTTTGTGAATTGGCTATATCAAAAAGCGCCGAATTCCAAGCTTTCTCATGCCTCAGCTCCACTAGTTTAAGTATATTTCCACATCTCGCCGAACTCATTTTTCTTTGCGGCCGTGTGTGATGATGACACTGCTTTCGAGTCATATCTCCTCTGGCTGTCGCACCCCGGTCCACCTCTCTGCCATCTCAGGATTATAGTATTTGCAGTTAAACTTTTGAATGGATGTCATAATATATGGGGGTAAAATTTATAGAGCTCCGGTCTCTGAACGGAGGACCCCCTTTGCTTTCCCTGCTCATTGCCAGGCTATAAATTCTCCTCTTGTACGGTGCGGCTCGTCAGTAAAGGAACAATGTTGTGGCACTAAAGCATGTTAAATGGTTTCCCACATCATGTGTGAAGCCCGCAATTGTGCCGTTAAACAGAGGCCGGCTAAAGGTCCATCCTGGAATCTTGTAAATAATAAGTAATACTGCAAAACTGTTCAGGGGCTGCATGATTTCAGGTATCGTGTTGTGAATAACAGATCCTTTTCATTCAAATCGAATCAGTTCTTGTTAAGGACAATTTAGAGAGGTGATGTTCAAGTTAGCCATTCACCTAGGGATCTCTCTCTCTGTTTTTCAACCCCCCTCCCTCCCTAATGCCTTTCCTTCATTTTTTCTCACCCTCTTAATGTTTGCTATGCGCAGGCATCGCACAGAGGCCACTGCCTTTGCCTTTAATGAGGAAAAATGTGTCAATTTGCTGTTCTCTGTGTGCAGTTTGCGTATTGGTGTGCGGTATGGGGGGTTAAGGATGCTCAGAGTTCTCCTTTTTTCTAATCAAGTGCTGTACAGGAGAGCGCAGCAATTCCGGTCTCTCCATCTCTCCCTGATCAGCATTCCTCCCCTGCCTCTCTCCTCGGCCCCCCAGGGACCCTCGTGCCTTCTGTTTCACCTCATCTCTGAGGTTCACGCCGAGGTCAGCATCAGGCTCGTGCGTCCCATGCTAACAGAACAATACTGAGAAGACATGGATAGGTCAGCGATATGATGCAGATTTCGTGCACTGTTTATACACTGTATATGTGGGCAGGTCTTTTTGTTGCATTATAGTAATTGGTTGATATTAGATTTTATTTTCATTTAACAATATCGTGTGTGTATATGTTCTAGATGGTGCATGCTCATTTTCACAATTTTACATTTTCCTTTGCCGTCATCTTACGTTCACTTAATCATTAAAAGGCTATTGAATTAAAACTGTTAAGTCATCTTTAGCAAATATCAAAATTTTCATACTGTACATTATAATGTTTTTGCTGACTGAATTCGGTTGTAGTGTCCAATAATTTATTTTTTATTTTCTATTTATTTTGACAAAACAGTATAGAATTTTAATATTCATAATCATTATCGGCTCATCTGTGTTGGCCAGAGTAGAATTTGGTGCAGTATATTTTGCAGTGCAATATTGCTTCAGTTTGCAAATGTGATCACATGATCGGTTATTCCTTCATGTACTCATTTAATCAATAGTGTAAATATGTTAGTGGTCTTGACTTTTGTGTCCACTGAATCTACAGTAAATCATTGTATTGTGTCGATGGTCGCATTCGGAAATGTCAAGGTAAATCGGCAATGTAGTCATTCAATCTTCCCAAGATATTTAATAATTTGATCAATTATGTGCATTTTGATCATTGCAAATGTTGTAAACAGAGATGAGAAAAAATATGCACACCACCATATCTTCTAAAAGATACAATTTTTTAATGCAACATTTTTGTTATCTGACTAGGGGTGTAACAATATATATCGTGTCACAATATATCGCATTACAAAAATGCAACAGTATCATGGATGATGACAAATTTTTTTGTGTGTAGTTCACCCAAAAGAGAGAAAAAAATTCATAGTTTTAGTGTCCGTACTACATTAAACTACAACATATAATGTTGAATATAATGTATAATAATGCAATGGGGGAATATTTGTGGATACTGATAAAATGCCTGTTACCAGTAAAAGTTACATTATTTTAAATATATCTAGTCACTGAAACAGTGCAAGCATATTCATCTAAAATAATTCTGTATACTATTTTCAGTTTCAGAATCATGAATCATTTTTTATTCTGGTGTTACCAAGCCTTTTCATTTCCACCCTCAATGTAATCAACAGTGCATTTTTGGTTAACCTAATAACATGTCTTGGTGTATTGCAATAATATCGTACTGTGAGTTCAGTGCCGTGACTTAATTATATTGAATCGTGACATTACATCTTTTTATGTGACCCTAGTCAGGCATTATAAAGAGAATGAAAACCAACTTAAAAACATTTAGTTTTTTGACAAACCTTTACATCTGCCACTACTGATTGTGACCGATCTTTGTTTTTTTTACATTCAATTCCTCAGATCATTACAAAATCAATCAGATTTTTATAGCTGGATCACCTGCTGTGCTCTTAACATCACCTGTGAGCGCAATATTCTGCGTGTCGGTGATGTTAAATGTGCGAAGAGCCTAGCTTTATTATCTAATATGAATACCTGAAATGAGCTTATGATGAATGGTAATTAATGAAATAGTATATGAGGTTGTTTGTTTGCCTCTCATTTGAGACCTGCTGCTCTGGCTGTCATTTGTACAGAAGGGCTCTCTGCAGAACGAGTCCGTGAGGAGTAAACACTGCCGCACATTGGTGATGGCAGGCAGTGTGCTGTGGAGTGATGGCAGTAGTGTGACCTGGAGCTGTGCCTATACCTCCATGTTTAGAAGGAGGTGGAGGGAGGCTCTTGGTTCTCCGGTATCCCGCCGAGCTCTTCTCGTGGCATCAGTACCCGCTCTCCTGCTGCCATGGCACTGATGAACGTCCCTCTGCGTGGCACGCTCAATGCCTCACTCCACCAATCTCGGCCTGCCACATTGCAGAGGCCGCGTCATGCATCACCACAAAGCGTCTAGCAGCCGCCGAGAGCGCCTAGAGGAAAGTCATTAGCTTTGCTTCGCTCCCTTTCTCCTCTCCCCACATCTCTTCGTTTTTGTGTGGCTCTTGTGATGAGTTACTGACAAAAATCGAGCTCGGAATTGGACGTCTGCTTAACGAAAACTAAATATATAAGTGCTCTGATTTATGTTTTTCTTTTTTTGATACAATTTGATGCTCCGTTTTTTTTTTAAATCACTGAATACTTTATGAAAAATGACGTTGGCAGCGAACAACATGAGAAAACAAAATGAATGAAGTTGGAAAAGGCACAAAGCCTCTGAGAATGATGGTGATGTAACACTCTTGAAATATTCATAAACATCCACAGCGCATTTAAAGGGGAATGATTGGCCTTATGCTAATTAAGGAGGGGGAATGCAGGGGTGAGAGTTAAGAAACCTCACCGCTCTGAATAATTAAAAATGCAATTTATAGCCGAAATGAAAATCCTCAAGACCGGTTCCACGTGCATATTTTATGATGCTTTAATAGTTCTGCAGAGGTAAATGATTGTGTTTATGATGTGCAGGTTTATAAAAACATGTAGAATCAAAGGAAACGGACCAAATGTAAGAAACAGGCAGAAATAGAATATGGTTCGCCCTCTTGATTTTTCCCTGCATTTTTGGCTGCTTTTTGTCCTCTGTGGCTTTAAAAATATCAAGCTCTGATTGGTTTGAAAGAAATGACTGAAGTTGAATCTGTTTGTCCAATCAGAATCTTGGGTTTCCTTGGAGACAGTTCAGAAAGGAAAAACATGCCATTTTTTTTTCTGAAGGTGAAATGTTTGGTTACACTGCTACCCTGTGGAAGAATCACGAATATAGCGACTGCCCAGACACACGCCCACTGTTTAATTTCCACAGAAAGGCAGGTCGTAGGTTGTGAAGAATGGCGGATTTGTGTTCAGTCATTCATTTTACCGTTGCTTAAGTCTCTGACCGCACCGTGGGGTCAGACAGCAAGGCCTGAGGAAGAAGGTTGTCAGTAGGTGTGTGAAGATTAGAGAGACTGTTAATTGTACGCCATTCTCACATTTCTTCTGTTTATTCTGTTTCTTCTGAACTATTACCGGGGCTTGACCTTTTAGATAAATGAACAGAGGGGGATGTGGATGGATGAGGGGAGTAAAAGGTGTCAGGACGAAAGCGCACAAGGAGAAAAATTAACAGAGAAGTGGCTGGACTGAGGCCTCGTTTTTTTTTTTCGATGATACATCAACATACCCTTGACAAACAGTGTGTAGTTCAGTTGTATTTATGACAAAGTAGATGTGACCGTGTGTGCAGAGAAGGTTCATGTGTGTTGGTGAATGTGAGTGAGGGTCAAAGGGCTCCTCTCTGAGATGGTCATCTGTCTGATAAACTGGACACATAACATGGCAGGCTACAGAGCTCAGTGGTGATGTCACACAGACTGGGTGGATTTGATGAGCTGAGTCTTATTTATAGGGGCATTAGATTCCCCAAGCTGTTATATCCACCACTCACATCCCAGTTGCACTCATCGTTTTTTCCAATGACAAGTCCTAGACAGCCCTGCACAGTTGACTACATAACATTGCCTGTTTTATGCATCGAATGGCAGCCTTAGCTCAAAGAGAAGAGATACCACAGAGATTACTTCAACATCAGCGTGCAGGCAAGGAAGCATCTGCTCATGTCTAAATGGGTTTTAAATAAGTCTGGTAGCGTGCCCAGAGGCCCACCTGTCGCCTACCCTCCCTTGAGGTTTGAAGCTGAAAGCTGGATCGCGAGGGTGAGGATTTGTGTCTCGTAAATTGTTCGCCTGCGCTGCCACTCTCATATGGCCTAGAAAACATGCTAAAAATAGATGTGTGGGTGCAGATTTAAGTTCAGTTGTAAGTTACAGTTGTCATCATATTAGCAGTGCTGGGACACTTTTTTATGACTTTGCCCCTTCTCCTCCATGCCTAATTAATCGGTTGTACATTTAGATAATGTTAAATGTAAATTTAGGTGTGCAAAGGCTAAAGGGTGCAGTGCTGGTCAGGATTATTTGCCCCCTTGGTTAATATGATCAAAGATGGCTGTAAAAAAAATCCCATTATGAAATAAATGGGGGGAAATCACATTATGAAATAAATGTTTTTCTCCAAAACACATTGGGAACAATTATTTGCCCCCTTTTATTAAAAAGGGGGCAAATATACTTTTTTACAAGATAACAGCTCTGAGTTTTCTTCTATAATGCCTGATGAGTTTGGAGAACACCTGACAAGAGATCAGAGACCCTTCCTCCATACAAAATCTCTCCAGATCCTTCAGATTGGCATATCCATGTTGGCGCTTCTTCTCTTCAGCTCAGCCCACTCATTTCGATAGGGTTCAGGTCATGAACTGGGATGGCAATTACAGATGCTTGGTTTTGTGCTCAGTGACATTTGTTTTGATTTTGATGTTAGTTTTTGGATCACTGTTCTATTGGAAGATGCAAACATGGACCATTATAAGATTTCTATCAGAGGTTGTCAGGTTTTGATTTTTTAATCTATTGGTATTTGATCAAATCCGTAATAAAAGAATAGGCCCACGGTATTAAAGAGCATGCGGTATTAATACAGCAGAGCATTTCATTTTATCCCTGTGTGCACCAAACCCATCTTAAGTGTTTGCTTCCAAAAAATTTTCAGTTTCATTTGACCATTGAACCCGTCCTGTTAAATTTACTCAATTTACTCAAAAATTTTCTTACTACTTATGTGTCACATTACAACATAATTTCCCTTGATTTCTGATTGACAGTTTTTGAAGAGATCCCTATGGTGGCTGCACAGGACCTGAGTAACATTCTAAAGCAAGGCTACCTGGAGAAGAAAAGACGTGGTAGGAATCTTAGAAAAAAAGTGCATCATACGTTACATAAGGTCCATTAGCATTTCTAATCTTTTTCTTTTTTTTTTCAGATCACAGTTTCTTCAGCATGGAATGGCAAAAGCGATGGTGCGTTCTGAACAACACCATATTTTATTACTTCGGGAGTGAGAAAGGTGGGTCCTGTCCCGCTGAAAGAGGTATACAAGTCTTTTCATAAATATCAAAAACAGAGATATTGAGAAACTTTGGATTTTGTCTTCAGACAAGGTGCAGAAAGGCTCCTTTTATATCAATGGCTACAGTGCAGAGTTGGTCCCCAGCTTACGCAAGGACTCCAAGAAGAATTCATGCTTCGAGATGAGCGCTCCTGGAAGACGTTCTTACCAGGTCCAACACACACAAACGCAGTCACATTGCTCATTACTGTAGCTGTGTTCAGTCATCTTGCTGTCATTATAATGAAGAATGAGCATAGCCTTCAAATCAACAATGATAGTTTCTCTCTGCAGTTCACTGCCAGCAGTCCTCGAGAGGCAAGGGAATGGGTGGACCAGATCAATTTCGTTCTTAAGGGTATGTGAGATATGAAATACATTTTTATTCTAATACATACCATATTTTATATTATGCTGAATGCATCTGACTTGAGCCGAGCACAACGGTGATCATCTTGATGTGAAAAGGGCAGATTTATAAAAAGAGGCATACCAATAACTTTCCTTCTGGCTCAGCCAATAAGATAGGCTCTAGACCTCCTCATGCCCCACGTCACTGAGCTTCTGATTCCAACGTGCCTCAGGCTGCCTCCTCTTCCCCGTAGCGCAGCGCTCTTTACAGGAAATTGATTGGGATTTGCCCGGTCATCCTTTAGGGGCATCGATCTGGTCCTGCTTGGCATCCAGGCAGTGAGGATACGATAGCCTGTGTTACAGAGCTCAGTCACCTGCAATCAGGCCCTCACTCCATCTGAGACAGATCTGAGGCACCCTCGCCACTCTAAAATGGGCTCAATGCGGCCCTCTGATTTGCGGGAAGTAATAGACACTCCTGAGATAGTTTTCTCCCTCCCCATCCCCCTTCACACATGTGGATACAGCCAAATGGCACAAACATCATTCAGTATTAAAACTGTAATAAATGTCAAATTTGGCTTTTTTTTTTAAAGATTTCTTTGGAGTTACTCTAAATTTCTATTTTATTTTTAGATTTTTAATTTTATTTTTAGAAATTCTCCAAAGCTTTAGTGGGGTCCAAAAGTGCTGAAAATCATTCAAATTTTAATTTAAACCTGGAAACAAACTAAAGTTTAATGATTTTGGAGTTTAACTTACTAATAAGTATACCACTCGCTTGAAAAAGCAAATTTGTGAAGTTTAATATTTTTATATACAACTTGTAGAATAAATGCAGCTCAAGTGCCACTGTCATCAAAGTAAAATTGTTACCAAGAAAAAAAAAAACACAAGACTAAGTAAATCTTAAAATCTTTTTTTTTCTTGTAAAGGTCAACTTTTACACTCAAATTAAAACAATCTATGTATTTTGTAATTGATAAGCATTAAATATAAGCATTTCTACTAGTGGTCACAGACTGTTGAGGCCCCACTATATGTAGATTGGTGATTTATCTGCTGACATTTTCCTTATTTAGATGTTAATGATTGCTTTTATGACTTCTCTGTAAGATCTGAGCTCTAACTTCATCCCCTTTGATGATGATGAGGAAGAGGAGGTGGAAGAAGAGGAAGAGACATATGATGACATTGAACGAGCTACCACACCACCACCACCACGTCCTGGGCCAGCATCTGTACCGTCCACAACCCAGAGTCTGGGACATACCCCTCAAAACAGCCGCGAGGAATGGAAGGACCAATCAGGGACTCAGGAAGATGAAGAAGAGGACGAAGAGGACATTTACGAAGAGCTTCCAGGTATAGACAAAAAAACATGAACTGGCCCTTTAAACAAAAACAAGGTTATTGAATTATTCTGATGGACAAACCTATGTATGTGTAAATGATTATCTTGATCACTAGCTTAAAATACTGATATCAGTGTTTGATGGGCTTTTAGTGGAGCAAAGCAACTGAGGCTGTAACCATCAACTCTATGATGTTGAACACCATCAATAAGAGCATATACATCAAGGTCTGGTCACCCAAAGTGATAGCAGGATCCTCAGAGGACCTAATGAGACCTCTGAGGAGAAATAGATCACTCTGGAGTGCTGTCATTTTCACCTTACTTTGCCATGTGTGCTGGGCAGCTGAGCTGGCCACAGATGGCGGATCGAGTGACCACTTCTCTCACTTTTCTGTCCTTCATTCATCTCTCTCATCTTCTTGTGCCTCTCAAATTTTCAGTTTGGAAAAGTGCTGAGCGGTCCTATTATGACGTTGTCTAAAAAGTGCTGAATTAACTGTAGTCATATATTAACTAATCTCATCAAACAAATAATGTAGGCTATATGTAATCGTGTGTATCACACCATACAAAAGGTTGGGTTCAGTGCGATTTAGATTTTTTAAAGGAATGTATTTATTCAGCAAGGATGCATTTAAGCAGCACAACTGTTTTTAGCATTGAAGATGTTTCTTGAGCACTAAATCAGCGTATTTTAATGATTTCTGAAGGATCATGACAATAAATACTAAGAAATGGCTGCTGAAAATCACAGAAATAAATAATATTTTAAATAAAATAGAAAACAGTAATTGTAATGATACTGTACAATATTACTGCGTTTTTATTTTACTGTATTTTAAAATAAATGCAGCCTTGATGTATAAGTATATATACAAATTGTAGATACATTTCTAGGAGTGTTGAAGTGTTAATTGAACTATATACAGGCTATTAGGGGTGTAACAATATATATCGTGTCACAATATATCGCAATTCAAAAATGCAGCTATATGTATTGTGGATAGTGACAGTATGTATTATGTATAATTCACCCAAAATGAAAATGTCTGTGTGAAAATTTTTATTTTAGTTTTTTTAATTTTTAAAATTTTTAATTTAATTAATTTAATTAATTTAATTTTTAATTTTTAGTTTAGTTTTAGTGTCCGCACTATGTTAAACTACTATATAGAATATTGAATATAATGTATAATAATGCAATGGGGTTATATTTGTAGGTCCTGATAATGCCAAATGTCTAATGTTACCAGTAAAATATGGCCTACATTATTTTAAACATATCTAGTCAGTGACAGATTGCAAGCATGATCGTCAAAAAAACAAAACAATTCTAGCTTTAAAACCATGTCAGGTGTCACCAATGTTCTGTACATTGGTTTCCAGTAACAAGGCCTATTCATTTACGCCCACAATGTAATATCAAAAAAAAAAAAAAAAAAAAAAATATATATATATATATATATATATATATATACATACATACACTGTCATTAATGCTTCAACACTATCCTGTAAATTAATCTGAGAATTTAATTTTTACTGGAAATTTTGGGGTTCCAGAACACACACCTCGATTTACACTTTGACAAAAAATCTCTACGCTTTTTAAATAAAGGCTTATTCAACAGATTAAAAAACATATTTTATACGCAATTTACCATATGCACACAAGCATTTGGTAAAAGGCTACTTTAGCTTTGCAGGTTTTTTCCTCATGCTGTTCCTGGAAGCTCAGGGCAAGCTCGTGCTGTGGGAAGTATAGGGTTGCTGGACGGTGGTTTTATCGGCAGGCTGACAGCGCGAGGATGGATGTGGGAGACAGAAAGCTGGGCTATCACTGTCACCTCATAGACCTAGAGGTGCCACGCCCAGAATCAATGCCTGTCTGCCTGAAACACACTAGCCATCTAACCCGGCCTGGCACCTCCCCTATAAATCAAACGGGAGTTGACTGTACTGCCAGCACCACATATACTGTTTAATTTACTTAGGAAAGAGTTCAGAGGTACACAAAGTTGATCCAGAATTTAAATCTGCAAGGAAGATATATAGCATTAATTGACAGATGAGATTAGCTGTATTAGCTGCAAGGCTCTTAGATTTATAAAGCTGTCTGTGGGACAGTACCCTTTAAAAAGAGTCTATGTACCATTTAGGTACTAAAATATACACTTTTCGTATCACTTTCGGGTACTAATATGCACTTTTTTTGTACAACGGTGTACAAGTGACGGCTATTATACATGTTTCTTAGAGTAAATAGATTGGTGACAAATATGTTTTACATTTAAACCTCAGCAATCGGACTTGTTTAACCTTTGACTGTATTTTTCAGATGATGAAATTTCTGACAACGCTGAAGAGATCATTGAAAAAGCTGGTGAGTACTTTGTGTACGCAGTGGTGGAGGGATGTTGTAAATTGACAAAAAAAATTACGATTAGAATTTTTAATGAATCTCTATGTTTTCAAATAAAGGGTCTTCAGATTATGCAAATTATTACCAAGGATTGTGGGACTGTGAAGCGGACAGACCCGATGAGTTGGCCTTCCAGAGAGGAGATATCATCTACATCCTCAGCAAGGTCTGTGTTTGCTCCTTCCATCTCTCTCTCTCACACACACACACAGACACACACACACATACAAGGTCAGACCTTTAGTTCAGCGCTGTTGGTTGCGTCCTTGGCTGATTTGTTGGTTGAAGCATACTGCATGTTTTTTGATTTTCTTTTCCTTTTCTCGCTCTATCCATCTCCTCACTAATGATGAATAATACGCAGCTGGCCATAAGATGAGTCATATCGGTCAATACACACTGACTTTCTCTTAGCAGCTATTCATTTACTCTATTCTAAATGACAAAGCTGGGATGGTCTTCACTTAGTCAGTAAATTCTTATTGTAGCATTTTACAAACAAGACCATATACAAAATGTAATGCATCATGATTTGTGGCTTTCTGTTTATTCATATTTTTATTTATTCACATTTTTCTGTATAAATCACACGATTTAGAAAAAGATGAATGGCATATCAGCCTTCTAACAAAGCTGTAGTATTTCTAAAGATTACAGATATCCGAGAGATTTGCAGGCAACAAATTGAGCCTGTTTTATAGCATGTCATATTGACATAACAGAAAACTGTACATCTGTGGTCTATAGACCACTGCAATACTGTGGCCCCACAGGCACATTCTCAATAATAGGCTGTTGATTCATCGCTGTAGTTGAGTCTTGGTTAATTGAGTGATCGGCCGGGCAAACCACTTTATTTGATACATTCGCTTTAATCTATATATTTTTGTGTTTTACAAATGGGGTATTAGCAGGAACGCATAGTGTAGCTGTTTCTTAAAGATACACCAAAAGATACACTGAAAGATACACTGATACACTGAAAGAATCAATATGATTTAATTTTGCCATTAACTGAGCTCAATGTCTTAAAGGGATAGCTCACCTAAAATGAAACTCCGTCATAGTTCCAAAACACACAGAAAAGACATTTAAAAATGTGTTCAGTTTTTGTCAGGCCATACAATGAAAGTCAATTGGATCCCATGTTTTTTTTGAACTGTCATTACATAGACAAAAACAGTTGAATTATTGTTCAAAATACTTTATTTTGTTTTCCATAGGAAAAAAGAAAGCCATATAGGTTTAGAATGACATTATGACAGAATTTTTATTTTTAGGTGAGCTATTCCTTTAAGTTAAAGAAAGAATTCTACCATCATGTTGAAATGTAAAGATATGGCAGCTAATGAACCATATAATCAGGATTAAATAACAAGACGGCTAAAACAACTTTGATTCTGTTATTCAGAAAACAGTGAGAATATGTAACGGTTGGCTATCAAAACATGGTAAGGATGTGCACAGGTCATTTATTATTTTTTTTATTTCATGTCATATTTCTAATTTGTATAAACAATGAGTCTAACCATCTCAGATAGCTGGAGCATGTCTCTGATTTTGTCATCAATCTGTAAATTCAGACAAGTACATTCAACAGCTCTTACTTTTAATCCCTCTGTGACTGACACGTAATTGAAATAGCTTTTATTGATGGCAATAATTTCGAAACGGCTGCACTTGTATCGCTCAAATCTCTTAGACCTCTT
The DNA here is from genome assembly GCA_038021265.1 of Cyprinella venusta. NCBI lineage: Eukaryota > Metazoa > Chordata > Actinopteri > Cypriniformes > Leuciscidae > Cyprinella > Cyprinella venusta. The sequence goes on from CM075877.1 coordinate 20,952,248, forward strand.
CAGATGCGTCCTCAGGATCGTTTCAAACAATGTGGGGCTCCTTGCTCTTGTTTTTACGGGTGTTCCCTGGAACGTTGACCTTACTGAATGAAATATAGGCAGTTGGCTAGAACTCAAGCCTAACTCTAGCGGTCCCACTCATAAAGCAGTGGTCATAAAACCCGAGTGCATAAATTCTGCTGCACAGAGGCGTGGAGGGGAGGCCAAGTATATTTGTGTCAACACCAAGCGTAATTACAAGGTGATAAAGACGTGGAAAGTGCTAAATCAATTCCTCTAACCAACAGGTTTTTGAGGCAGTGCTATGATTGACCGTTGTGAAGTCACAAATCAAAGAGGTCGACAGCGCTGTCACAGCACTGGTGTAAGCAGAGCATACAGATTAAAAAAAGCTCTCTCATCAGTCTTTATTGATCCACCACTTACAGTGAATAAACAGCTATTCGGCTCATCTACACAAATCACTACATGTATCTATAATATGTGGAAGCATTTTGAATAACACTTGCACAAAATAGTTAATGGCTTATTAGTGGAGTCTTTTGTTTATGCACAGGTGGAAACATAGAAATGAAATTTAAAGACCCTCTGTGGTGAAAATAGCTTTTTATGTTGTTTATATGTCTATGTGGTGTTTTTAATATGACAACTCAACGTATTCGCACATGGCACCCTTTAGCGTCAATATAACGGGCTTTGGTTATGGGTAGGGTTAGGTGTGGGGTAGGGTTAGACCACTAGGAGGCGCCTTCTGGCCCATATCTGCGTCTCATATTGACGCTAAAGGGTGCCATGTGCGTTGGATGTATACGCATTGGCAAAAGCGTCAGTATATGATGCCTTGGGATGAGAATGGGCTGGACAACTCGTGCAAATTCAGTCAGTCAACACCATTGCTGAGTATTTTATTTTCTCTTTAAAATTGCCGTTTTCCAACAGTCTCAAAACCATACCCCTGCTTCTTACAATCACAAAAATGTAACCAATCCCTTGAATGTGCGGGGTGGGGCTTTTCTCCACTGACTTAGTTGTTCAATTCCTTTCTAAGAATGCGGACTTTTAGAAGGCAGCTATCAGACTTTGAGCTGGTGAATAGGAACATGATTTGTGTAACATAAGCAACACATTGTTAACTGTTTGATAACATAGCCTAGTCAAGCTAAAGGCTAATCATATCAGTTAACAGTATGTGTCCGGCGTGGTAGTGAGCGATGATAAAACACATTACCATTCTGAAACATCGACGACCCTGTATGATTCGCTCTTCTTCTTCTGAATCAGTTTCTGGTTCAAAACGTATGGCTCGCTGAATTAAATCCATATTTCATCTTGCCATTGTGTAGCGTTTTCTAGTTGACCAAATGGATCAGGTAGTCCGAGCTGGTGCGATTTAGTAGAGGCGGGGAGCAATTTGCGTATTCATGCATCCGGGTGTACATGAAGATAATATTTTCAATATTGTCGTCTTTAGTGTTTCACAAAAGAAAAATAGCTACAGGTTTGATCTCCTTTTTGGTGAAGTACACCTTTAAGTTCTGCACTTCATTGCCTAGTAATTCATCTAAACCCAATGTTCAGTTTTAATCTTCTGGTGATTAATCCAGAGTTAATTTCGCATGCAACACCGATACTAATAGCTCCCTGTTTCCTTCAGATCAGCCTCCCCCTGCCACAATTGTCTCCTTTCTCATGCCGCATGGCTCCTCAGTCAGAACACTTGAACATGAAATAGTGGAGAACGCCAACATCCATTTGCCAGCTTTGCTCAGCACCTCAAGGCTGAAGAATCACGGCAGCAGGACAGCGGGATATTTGGTGGTGTTTTTCTTCCTGCTCTACTCGCTACCATCTAACACATATAATTTAATTTGTCTTATTGGTGTAAATCTCGCTCTTTGCGCTCTTGTTGGTTTGCTGTGTTTAGTTTTTTTCCTACGTGTAGTTGAAGGGGCCAATGGAGACTTTTTCCAAACCGTTCTTTTTTTTTTTACTTCTTCAACCATGCCATCCTTTTGCATTCCTAACTCTTAATTTATGCCCCTAAATTCAAAGTACATGACTCCCAAAGGTCAGACCCAACACATGCCAGTATTCCCAGTGGAATCCCCTTAAAATCCTGGAATGAGATTTATTGCACTAAAAATGGAGGCAGACTTCTCCAGGACTCCTTTTAACATGCAAGCCCACTGATATCCCTTTTTTTCATTTAGCCCTGGCCTTTCTACAGAATGTGCTTTACACTCTCACCATTAGGGGCTGTAAACCTGGAATCTTGGATGCCAGTCTAGACAAGGGCCAACCCACTGTTAACAACCAGATGCTCCATCAGTATGGCTGTAGACACTACTGCCACCTTCTGGTTGAAATTTGTAAGGTTTTTCAAGCTAGGTGGCCCATGGTTTGTGTTGAAAACCTGGGCGGATATATAATTTCCAGCTAATTTTACTGTGTATATATATATATATTATTTATTATTTTATATTGAAAAATATATATTTATATTCGGATTTTATGCGTTTCTGCTTTTAAGCAGTTCAACAGCTTTTGGACTACTATTTAATCTGATAGGTATGGATGTTTTATGTCTTTCTCTCATGTTCCGCTGTGCAGGTTTTTACAGTTAGACATAAATGTGAATTTGCATATGAATGTAGTTCTCATAGACAAAACGGGGTGATTGTGACTGTTATCCCTTGTGGGACACATCCTAATAAACTTCAGACAGATGACGGCTCCAGTTGGCCTCCCGCCCAGGGGGTCAGTCTCCTACAAAATGCCTAAAGAAAAGAAAAAGGTGCCATAAAAGAAAAGGAAAATCCAGTGGAAATAGACACTCCTTTTTTAACTCATTCTCACAGACTCATCTAAAGGCCTGCTTTCTTTGTGGCAATATAGGCGCAGAGGTGCTGTATAGACATATTGAGCTTTCTATTTACCAGCAAAGGCATCAGGGGGTGAGTCTGGGGTTCTGGGGTCATGCAGAAGGCAACGGTCATCTCCCGGTCAACTACAGTAGGTCATTATTCAGCCTAAGCCAATAGTCCAGAACTGCACGGCAGCCGCCCCCCCCTCACACTCTGCATAATTATTATAAATGGGAGGCCACATAAACAGCCATCATTACAGGCTCTCAGCAGCATACACAATCCACTTTAAATGCCTATTAAGTTTAAGTGCCATCAGTAATCCCCAAGTGTACTTTTACAACGGCAGATTATTGGGTCTTCCACATTTTTACTTGGTGTCGCACCTTCGGACGCCCAGGATTCGGGATTAAATAAGGCCTGTGGTGTTTCCTCTGCGGTTTATTTGACTACGCCAAGCAAATATTAATACTACATTTTCTTAATGGCTAGCTGAGATGAAAATGACATGCAAATGAAATGCACTGATTGAGATCAATTGAACGACGGCTGTCTTTGCTTCGAGCGGCAGATCAATACCTGTTCGCCACCTGCCGTGTCTGCTGCTTAGGACTAGCAAACAACGTGACGTATTGGTGTTTGTCTTTTAAGATGGCTGGATGAGTGAGTCCCTGTGCAGCACTGAGCGCGTGGAGCCGATGTTTTACGATGCGAGTTAAGGAAAGAGAAGCAGGAGAGGAAAAGTGGAGGAGGGGGGTTGTAGCACCCGAGCGGCGGGTTCAGCGGCGGGGCAATGAGAGACTTCCTGCGCTCCATCACTCCCAAGGCCTACCTCAGTCAGCTGGTGGCCAGGGGCAGAGGCCTCATGTCTCATTCTTATTGCCATGTCTCCTGCCTCCACAGTGTGTGTGCGTTTCTACTCGTAACAGAAAAAAATTAATGCGTGTGGGCACCGAGGGAGAGTTTGCAAATAAGGGAAATGATTAGAACACGATTGAGGAAGGAGGCGTGCATGCAAAGCGTGTCGTCTTGGAGGGGAAATTTATAGAATGGAGTGGAAAAAAAAGGGAGCTGGGTATTCTGGCGTTAATATAGACAGGAGTCACTTTTGAGCCTGTCATGATATTGTTCAGGTTAAGCCGCTGCTTTTTAAGGCATCATTAGCTGTCAATCTGTCCCCTGGCCGCTGGAGAGCAATGGGCCCATCTGAATACCATTGCCAGCCGCCCCCCTGAGTGAAAAATAAATGATATCAGTGGCACACTGCAGGTGTTGTCATGGCAACACACACTCTTGATGGCTCCCTGTGCCAACTCCGCCTTCCTCCAGAGAAGGTCATGTGGAGGTCAGCGCCATCACAACGACACACTTCACTTTCACAACAGCTGCCCACCAGACCTAGACCAAACGGAGACGCACCTGACCCTGTCCTGTTACAGAGCAGCTTCCCGAAAAGCCACCCATTATCCCAGTCCCATGCAGTTCTTTCGGGTAAATCTCTAGTCTATAACAACCTCTATTCGGCCTGGCGCAGATTGGATGTCTCCCAAATGCCTCTAGCTGACAGATGCATTGCCGAAAAGCAGATTGCTAATACTGGGAGGCAGGAAAAATGAGGCAGGAATGAAAAGGACACGAGTCATCGAAATGGGACGGACTGCACTGGAATGTATTGACTCTCTTTCTTGTACTGCGTGTGTACTCTGTTTGAACCCATGGTTACACCATGTTGGGGAGAAAGGCGGGGCAGAGGAGGCGTGTTCGATGGGAGGAGGTGCAGTATGTTCCAAATGGCTTCATTAGCCATGGGCACCTGTGATTTTGAGTATTTTGCAACTGTTTTTTCTGGTCCTCGACTTTGAATGCCATTCTAAAATTGCTGATATACCAGCCCGTTCTAGCCCAAGGCGTTTTTGCCAATGCGTATACATCCAACGCACATGGCACCCTTTAGCGTCAATATGAGACGCAGATATATATGGGTCAAGGCGCCTCCTAGTGGTCTAACCCGAACACTACCCCAGACCTAAACCTACCCATACTCTGTACGTGTATATGACGCCTTGGGATGAGATGCGTTGGATATACAGTTTAACTGGACTGGGACTTTTCACTGTTTTAACGCTTGTCTGCAGTGGTGGAGGAAGTACTGAATCTCAGTACTTAAGTAAAAGTACAAATAAACAGATAAATATTTTCTTTAGTAAAAGTAGAAGTAACACAATGACAACCATACTTAAGTAAAAAGTACCTGATTTTAAATGTGCTTTAAGTATTAAAAGTAAAAGTACTTGCATAACAATTTATTCTCTTAATGTCTTTTTTTCTAATGATTAATAAAACATTTAACTCTAACTCGTTCCACCTAATACTCCTATAGTGATGTTCAATAATTATGGGAAAAAAATATGTCACCATTTCTGAAACAAGCTTGCAATTAGGCAATATGCACATCATGCTTATCCTTACTATAAATTAATAGTTAATTAATAGTTATGTTTGGCAGTAAACGCGATTAATTTATGGTGTAATTCTGAACCTCTTGGCTTGCCATAATCCTAACCAAACATATATTACACACGGTGCGTTTCCTATGCACATAAAAACAAATTTTCGCGTATAAATTGCACGATAAACACACTGCATGCGAGAGGCATTTAGTGTGACCGGGTTGATGTATCTATAGCAACCAAACGTCACTGGTGAGACAAACGTGCAACGAACGGATGGTCAGATTACGTTTTGGCAGGGGAAAAACTGATCAGAAAATGTAATGAAAAAGTAACAGAAGTTGTAGAAATGTAGTGGGGTAGAAAGTATAATAATTGCTGCAAAATGTAACGAAGTAAGAAGTATGCACTATTTATTCTACTTAAGTAAAGTAAAGATACGTGAAAAATGTACTTAAGTAAAGTAACAAAGTATTTGTGCTTCGTTACATTCCACCACTGCTTGTCTGTGTGTAAAACACTGCCAGTGTGTGCATTACTGGTGGGGATTTTTCATTGACTCTTTATTTAGGTTACATCATTGCAACAGTAGGTGGCGACATTGCAATTATATTTTTACAATAGTAATTTCTTGCTAAAAATTACATCAAAAGTGGAAAACGTTGGTCAAAAACATACATTTGTACACAAACTGACCGCCAACCGCAACTTTCAGATGCCATCTTTCTTAGTCATGGAATGGAACGCACAGTATTAGTATTGTGGGATATCAAAAGCAGCAAAAGATTAATCTATGCTGTCTTCAAAAATCGATAAGATGCAATTTATTAATGAATGGTCCATATAAATGAGTTATTGAATCATTAACTCAATCGATTTGTTCTAAAAAACTGATTCATTCTGTAATGAAACGTTGAGTTTCTTTATGAAGGATTCATTGAATCATTTCCTCAACTGATCTGTTCAAAATACATCAGATTTAGGAAAAAAAAACTGGCTATATGATGCATCCAAAATCACCCTCTAAATCCATTTTCACTATTTCATAGTATTTACAATATTCATAATCTAAATAATTATATGGACACAGTTTTGACAGATGGAGCATCATCAACTCTCCATCACAGTGTGATTGAGCGAAAATGATTCCTTGATTCATTCAAACAACGCTTCATTCAGAACAACGCTGTTGCTCAGCGCGAATGATTTAGGCTTTTGGGCTTGTGCGTTGAAAAATGTTAAACGCAGGACAGTGGTATAAAAAAAAAACAAGGTCCAGCGACAACGTTTTTAAAAGTTGATCTGTTTACTGGAACAGAACAGTTAAACATGTCCATCTAGTCTAGTGTGTGTTTGAAGCTGCACATTAAAATGCAAAACTCTCGTGTGATTGTGAATGACCCCTTCTGGAAATATTATGCCCTAAAATGTAAGTTACTCAGTATTAACTTCTTGTTTACCTGAGCTGTTGTATAAGAGCATCAATCTACACCTCCAACAATCCCCATCTGCATGTGTTTCTCAAACAAAGAGCTCAAGTTCTCAGATGTACCGTTACCGAGGCGTTGATGCCACAACGGCATTCAGCTCACCGTCCAGATGGATTTGATTCCGTATAGCATCATTAAAGCGGCTCATCTGCATGGGCTGAGGACTACATTAGGCTCTGAGCACTGTGGGTGTGCTTAAAGAGAGGAAGGTAATTAGTTCCTACTCTCCTCAGCAGGCAGTGGATGGATGACATGCTCATCATGTCTAAATGTACAGTGTGTGCTTCTAGAATACTAAAGCTCTTAAAACCCTTCAGTCTTTCACTATCAGTCTATCTCTGTGTTCTTTAATCTCCTCATTTATAACCCCCTGTCCACCTGAGTCTGTCTTCATTCATTAAAGGCCAGATCTGGGGCTCTCTCCACTCTTACTCTGAAGAGCTTCGGGCTGGAATCGCTCTTATAGGTATTTGATTTTGAGGGGAGAGAATTTCGAGAATGTTACGCTGGGAAAACAAGAAGGATTTCTTCTGCTTCGCTCAAGGCATAAAATAGCATACCCTGCAGTTCCAGAACTCAAATATAAGCATTTGTGCATCCAAGCGCCAATGTTAAATCCTTGTTTCTCCAATCACTAGTCCCTTAACTTAACAACTGAATCATCATATTTTTTTTAATTACCATAGAAATGTTTAAATTGGTGTTTTAAGATTTAAATTAACATTTATATTTGCATTTGAATGGCTGTATGCAGGTGCATGTAATTTTGTTGTATTAAAAACATTTTATTACTACCTATTTACATGCAGTTCAAAGGCCCCGCTGAGAAAGGCAACTGAGTAAACACCTCTTCGTTCAGCAATTTTCTGTGAGAAGACTGAATACGGATATAAAAACATATTTGGACAATATATGAATATTTTATTCCTAAAAATGTATCAAACCAAGACACTCGAGAATTCAAGTTTATATATATATATATATATATATATATATATATATATATATATATATATATATAAATATAATTTTACTTTGGTTTCCTATTTCTGATCATTGGCCGAATCCTCACAACATTTTCTGTATTTCTGTCTTTCTAAACTAGGAATACAACATCCATGGATGGTGGGTCGGGGAGATAGACGGTGCTATCGGAATTGTCCCCAAGGAGTTTTTGCATCCTGCTTATATTCTATGAGGTACTTATATTCAAAGAATCATTGAACAGGAACAGCTCCCTATCTCTCTTAAACTGACTGAGAGTTTAACATATTGTTAAAGTTACAAAGGCCATTGTCCTATCTGTGAACTTTACCAGTGTTTTAAAGTTTAAAAAGTTTTCATAATTGCTTCAGCATTAAATTTATCCCTCCATGCTGACACCTGCTGGAAATTATTGTAACTACAAATAAATATGGCAGTATTATTTTAGATATACACAGATGCTTCGACTGAAATCGCATACTCTCTTTTGATTAGGTACTTATTTTGATTAAGTAATTATTCCACAACTGCTAAAAAGTACTGTGAAATTGGACACACTACTTTTGTCACATAATGTTTTTCGCATACAGTAGGGATTGAAGTATGAAACTGCAGATGCAGCCGGGAGTGTGTTGTTTAAACTGGTTTTAAATATGTTTAATGTTTTCTCTTCTAGGTTTGCTTATTGTGAAGATCACAGAATTCCCAGGGTTATAATAACACTTTCACATGTCATTGTTTTAAAATTGTAAGCGAATAGATTATGATAGTTCACCCTGAAATTATAATTAAGTCATAAATTACTCACTTGTGGTGTTCAAATCCCATATGCCCTTCCTTCTTTGATGGACTACAAAAAGGAGTAGCCTACTTTTAAAGAATGTCCCGCTGGCGCTCGTCCATATTGGTGATTCTATAAATGCAGGTATTTGGTGTCTGAAGTCATGTTTTTAAAATGGTAATGTATTTAATTATTTTTAATAATTTGTTACTCATTATCATGGGTCACAAAATGTTACAGGCCATAACAATATATTTTCTGTCTTATATAGCTGAAAATCATGATTAATCAAAATATTTTAACTCATCTTTTTGTAGTATTTCATTGATTTTATTTATAAAAGTCATAAATAGTAATTTTCCTAATTCTACATTAAATTGTTTAAATAGAACCTTTATAAATAAATATGTTTATAAATTTTGCGTCAATTCTGTTACAGTTGCCTTTGAATTGGTGGAATTATTTCCCACGTTCCCAGGAAATAATGCCACTTTCCCTCTCTGATAAGATCTGAAAGGCATGAGTGCATTCTCTGAGAAAATATTTCATTCACAGTTCTTACACCAAGAGTTATTTTGGAAAGAGTCAAAATTGTTACCACAATATCAAAAGGAAAAAAATAATTCATCACTGATCACACAGTGGGTTGTTTAAAAGTATTTTATTCATGGTTTCATTCGTGCCATGTGCTCTTAACATTTATGCTAACAAGTGGAGTTTTTGGCTAATTTTGATTTTTTTTTAAATGCTTAATTCATTTCCAATAATCACTTATATAATGGCAGCGAATAGCACTGCCAACCAGTACAAGCTTTTTTAAAAAGCCAAAAAAAATATCGAAGATATGGGTGTAAGATATGAAATTTAAAGGGATAGTTCACTTTGAAATTATTTTTTGGTATGCACTCATTTCGTGTCTTAGGCCATCAATGTGTACTTACATTTACAAGTCATTAAATCATGTTTAATTTGGACTTCTCTGTATGCTCTTTGAGGTGGACGCCATTGTATGATTGATAGACACGAAGGGCTTGACCTAAAAACATCAAAATTGAAAATACTGCGGAAACAGACACCTACATCTTGGATGCCCTTGAGGTAAGCTAAAACATATAAAAAATTAATTTCAAAGTGAACTATCCCTTTAATGTACTATTTAAAAAAAATTCAGAAAGATTAGTAATTTATTACTTAATTGTCATTTTAGGGCGAACTATCCCTTTTAAGTAAACTTGGATTTTACGTAACTAAAAAAATGTAATTAACATATTTTTGTGCAAGTCTTTTTATATATTACTTTATCAGTTGAGGCATATCTAAATTTAATTTTTAATTTTTTTTCCAAACATATGCTATATTTACACAAATTGTGTACATATGAAAAACCATTGTTTATTTTCCAGTTTCTCTCATGTAAAGACTGTATGTAAAGTCTATACAATTCTTTCATGCAAAATTTAGGCAGTGACATCTTCTTGAAAAAGCCATCTACTTTGTTTTCTTTCTTTTCAAATACATTTATATTGAGTTGAGCATACTACAAACCAATTCACTTGATATTACTTCATGGAAATAACTTGACATAGCACAGTTTGCTTTAATGAAAAGAGACATAAAGAGCCTTTGTATTTTAGACATGCCTATTTTTCGGTGGTGTAAAATGTAATCTACTGACTTGTTTTCATACATGGATTGCAAAACAACCAAGTTCTTTAATATGGAACAAATAAAAATATTCAGGACAAAAACACAAGAACAGCTAATGACATCCATGTCTTAAATGTATTGTAAAACAATAGTTTATTCAGCAAAACGTAATTTATCACTCTTAAAACTGGACAAAAAGGAACCTTAAAAAGCTTCCAGAATTTGATGTCACTTCAGATGAAAATATAATATTCCATAATAACTGTCAGTTCACACTCCAAATAAAATCTTGCAGATGAACCACCTTCCATTTTCGCCTACATGAACATTTCAGATGAACAACTTAAATTGCTTAAATGAAATACAGCATCAATAAGAGCCTCTCCGCTTCTCGACCTGAGAAACCGACCAGTAAGGGTAAATCCATATTCACTTAACACCGTACGGAAGCTCAGAACCACTTGAAATGATCTTAAAAACAGAGCTACATAGAATTTGGCTTTGCGAAAGAAAAATAAAGAAACCCATTGTTGAAATGTTTCTTTAATTAAAGAAAACCAAATCCGAGACAGTTTCCTCAGGACGCATGTTCAGGCTCTGCCTTGATACATTTACACCGTCCGCTAAGAAACAAAAGATAAATCAAAAAGGGGCTAGTTTTAAAGGGTTTAAAATAGTGACCATATTTTACAATTCTATCTTAAGTGGCATGTTCTATCAGGTCTGATTGAGCGGTCCCACTCTTGGCCTGGTTATAATGGGTGACAGGACTGCTCTAGAACCATCTGAAGGCTAAAGCTAGCTCCAAATGGTGGAACGACAGGCCAAGAACAAAAGGGGAGGGTGAGCTTAGTACAGAGCATCAGTGTTGCTGCTCCTCGGCCTCTTGATCTTCTCGATGTTCTTGAGGATCATGTCATGTAATGTTACCTGCAAGACAATTTTGCTTTATTAAATCGGTTATCACAACAACACCTAGGACAGCAAATACATGCATTAATCAAAAAACATTTACAGCAATACTTACGTATTGATTTCTCAGCTCTGACACTATGATCTTGAGGCTGATGTATTCTTTCTCATCAATCTCGGTCACTGTGCGGCGATAATCCTCCTGTAAAAGTCAAAATATATATATTATGCATATGAAATAACTACTGTAACCCTGATCTAAATGCCATGTATGTGTACTGGAGATATGACTTACAACATGAGGGTATTTTGCTATTTTGGAAACCAGCTTTGCCCTTGTGATGTAGTACCTACAAAAGATAATAATATTAAAAACAAAATAATGCCTGAATGTAATTCTTCGTCTGACATACCGTGACGTACCTTGAAATCTGATCTAAGAAAGAAGCTGCTTCCCCTTCCACAGTTCTGAGTTCAGCAACCGTCTCCTCCTGTGGATAGTGAAGATAAACAGAATCACAACCAGGTAAGAGGCTTCAATTTCTGCATTTGACACTCTCTGACAGGACCAAAACTTCATCTTGAACTCTGGCAAATTACTGCTTCTAGTCTATAACAAAATGTTGCGAACTGCTGTTGAAAGACTAGTAAAGGATGTGGCACCATACCTGAATTGAGACGCCAAAATTGTTGCCATCTTCTATTCTTGGGATTAACAACTGAACCCACATCTTGACCTAGAAAATGACGGTAATTACATTTACCCAGAACACTTTAAATGAGAGAGTATGTCTGAGACTATTGTTACATGGACCAACCGTGTTGCACTTTTCTATGAGAGTTCTGATTTCAGGCTTGACTTTTTCGATCAGTTCCACCAGCTTGCCATTGCTTTTCATCATTCCACCAGGCATGACAAAGACCTTGGTCCCGCCAACTACACACAGAAAACATAGGATAATGTAGGGAGGAGTGACAGTATCGATGCGTTTCAAACTTACTTTAGTCAGGAAAACCCACCTTTGTCATCTGCACCATCTTCGAGTTTCCTCTTTTTAGCATTTTGCTATTGAAGAAATATTTCAGGGTTTAATGGCTGATCTTTAGATTTCATGTATGGAATCTTATTTCCACCACAGAATAAAATTCGAAAATCTGAATTCTCAGAATTGTAAATAACAAGTCAGATTTGAGAGATGAAAACATTTTTTTATTACATGGCAGAAAAAAAATCCATGATATTTTGCACAAAGCAACAGAAGCCTTTTTTTTCTTTACCCTATTCAGAGTCTTTATATCATTCAACTTTTTGACTGAAGAATGAAGACACTTAAAATGACATTTTACCCCCTCAAGCCCATCGTGGATGTCTGCAAGTAGAATTGGGTCTGGCACTGTCAGATTGATCTCTGAATGAATTTCTTTCAGCTCACGGACATTAATTGTGGGATCCTAAAAAACAACAACAAGACAATCAAAATGCTATTGAGAACACCTGCAGAAGTAGATGTCTAGAATTCATCTTACTCTGATTAAATGTTTACCTTCAAAAACTGGTCGAGTTCTAACAATTTCTTCGGGAAAAAGTTTGCAACCAAGTCTTCAGCCTAAATTTGAATGGTTAAACCGTAAGCAGTCCAAATGTCAAAGAAATGTTCATAACCTAACGGTAAGTGCAGTAACTTACCTCTGCTGTAATTCGTCCCCTGAAAGCGTCAACCTGGCAAATAGGCAAGATAAGAAATATTTATATTCAACTATTAAATAACAAGACGGGCAATCTTGAGTTTTTGGGGTCACGATTTATTATGTCTTGTGTTTAAAAGTCATACGCTTTTAGAAAAATAAATAAAACAACGGGGAGGCCCTTCTATTGTAAGACGCTAATTAATCGTTCTCAAAATGTAACGGTACCCTATAATAGGGCCGGTTCCCACTATCCCATGATTTATTAACTAACGATCTTCAACGTAATCCATTGCGAACATAATCAAAGATTCAATGTCAAAATCAGGGTTAAAGCAGTAATGCATTTCTCTCGCAGCAACATGCTGCTATGCTAAAAACACGCTTCATTCACACACATTCATACCAACCAAGCATGCCATGTGGGAGCTCTGGCTTTCCCCTGAAGATTTGATATGTATAATCCACAAATACTCTACCATTTTATGAATTTTCTCTTTTAAAACGCTATAATTTTACCAGCATATGTGCGTGTTAAAGTTAGCTATCGCGCTCACGAGGTGAATCACGCACAAGCCGGTTAGCCGCAAGCTAACTACACACAGATCATTTGAGTACTCTTTATTTAAATAATGTAAGCGGCGAGAAATGTACCTTTTTCTTGATCTCATTGTCCACCTTAAGAAGCGAAGACATCGTATTAATTTAATAAATGGGAAAAATAAGGGATTGTCCTAAAAGCATTAACTAACCGTGTGGCTCACTAACTGCTGTCAGCCACAAGGCACTTGCGCGCTTGTAGATGACGCATTATGCCTCGGGAGCGTAGATGTAAGTACATAGATATCACATCATCAGTGTCGTGTGTAAACATTTCATCTTTATTCATTTTTAATTTAATACAGTCTGCAATACGCATAATAATCTGGCATTCATGAAAAAAAAAACAAATTAATACAGTATAGTGATCGCGTAGACGTACCTCTGTAATCAGCAGAGCAACTATTGCCATAATGGTATCTATGTATTCACATCTATGTTCGCGGCAACTTCGATATGCGTATGTGAATGCGTGCGTCATATTTTTCTCCGTGTAAATATTATTTATTGGAATCACAATTTTAAATACTTATAGAACGAATAAATACTTTCAATAGCTATTTAAATAAGATTGATGACGGTGATAATAAAAAATAGTTAGTTAGGAACAGGACTTTATGAAATCTGAGACACTTCCTGTGACGTGTATTGGGGGCGTGTACGAATCCAGCGATGTAAACAAGAACGCTAAAGACAAGACTCACAGTGTTGACACCACAACGGGTATTTTTAGAGCATCATATCACCGCATCATACGTATCAGTTGATTCTGGCTCACAGTCATGAACCTCCCCGTCACTGTCAAAGTGAACTTTAGGGGCAACGTGAAGAAATTTCCAGTCTTGGACACGAACAAAGCACAGTGGGAGACTGTGGAGGCCTGGGTAAGGAGTCATTAAGCCTTGCTGGGTGGCGTTTATATGGGGACGTTTACATTTCTTGGTCCTGGAAGGCCGTAGCTGAGGCCTACATAAACAAACCTTAACCGCGTTTAACCTTAAGTAAAATATGTAGCAGCTAATCATATCACAGCACATTGATAATAACCTATATCAAAGTCCTGTCTTTTATACTGCCCCCAGTGATCTAAATTGCAACAATATCTGTCATTTGATCTTGACCTTTCTGGTCGGCCATAAATCAGTTGACGGCTTGTAAATAAAGCGTAACGTTGGAGGATATCGTTTTTCATTATAATCTGCTTGTAACACTTCGATGTCTTACAAATCTTTGCAGTTCTTGTTGCTGTTTGTTTACATTGCCTTTTTATAACCTCCAGATCAAAACTACATTCGGCTTAAGCCATTTTCAAGTGAAATATTTTGATGAGGACAACGAAGAGGTAAATAATCACAGTGCAATAACGAGTTTTAAATTGATTTTTGATTTAACAGTTCATTGATGGTTATCCTTTTAAAATATGAGTATGACAACAATCAGTAAACTATGTATTGTTATAAATCTATTTTCAGTAGTACTTCTATTAACATTGTTCTCTTATTTTTGACAGGTGTGCATCAACAGTCAAGGTTTGTTATAAATTCAATCAATGGTTTTCACAAAATATGTTATCTGTAGTGTTGAAATATTGATGTATACATATTATTGTTTTTTTTTCATTTGACAACACAACAGATGAATATACAGAAGCTCTAAAGGTAAGAACATCAATATTTTTTTTTTAATTTTTGTGTCGCACAAGTCAGTCTACTCCACTGAGGCCCACTGTCAAAAATATATATATAAAATCCAAGGCTTTAAACAAAATGTGTATTTTTTTTTTTTAATTTTTAGAGTTCATTCAAGCAAGCCAATCAGCTGCACATGAATGTCTATAAGATGAAGGGTCAGGCTGAGGGTGGTGCGGTGAAGGCAGAGATGAAGGAACTAAAGATAGACCCTAGACCAGCTCCACCGTACCGAGCAAGGGTCAAGATGGCAGACAAGGAGACCCAGGTGACCCCCGAGCGGGACTCGGTAAGCAGTTTGCAATCTTTTAAACATACTATATGCCAGGGTTTTCAAACTCAATTTCTGCCTGAACCACGTGAGCATTATCTGATTCTGTACCATCAAAAGGGCAGACTGAAAATTTACGGTACCGCTTCCTTTTACAGTACAGTACTTACAGTGTACTTACCTATAAAATACTGGCTAATATAAGGTAAGTACATGGAACAGGGTTAGGTTTAGGGGTAGGTTCAGGGTTAGTACTAGTTATTATCCAGTAATTGTAGTTACTAAAATAAGTACATAGTATTTACATGGGTAACTGGACTGTAAAAGGAAGCGTTACCAAATTTACTTATATATTTTTACTTATGTACCTGATAATTTACTTCTTATCAGGGGCATTTCTATAGTTTTTTATAGCAAAAACAGCACCAAATCTTTCAATTCTGGTGATTTTGGGAGTAGTCTTTATTCATTTATTTATAGGTAACAAATCTTAAAGGAGTAGCTCACTTTTCAAAAAACTTTTGCTGATAATATTTACTCACCCCCATGTCATCCAAGATGTCCATGTCATTCTTTCTTCAGTTGAAAAGAAATTAAGGTTTTTGATTAAAACATTACAGCATTTTTCTCCATATAATGCACTTCAGTGGGAACCAAACGGTTCAAGGTCCAAAAGACAGTTTCAGTACAAATTGCAAACTGTTCAAAGGGCTTTAAACGATTCCAGACGATAAATAAGGTTCTTATCAAGCGAAACAATCGCTCATTAAAAAAAAAACAACAACAAAGTTTGTTTTATAAGCTCAAATGCTCACCTTGCTCTGTACTGTACAGACCAGAGCAAGGTGACCATTTGAGCTTATAAAACTTAAACTTTGTTATTTATTTATTAAATGAGCGATCGTTTAGCTTGATAAGACTCTTATTCATCGTCTGGAATCGTTTAAAGCCCTTTGAACAGTTTGCAGTTTGTACTGAAAGTGTCTTTTGGACCTTGAACCGTTTGGTTCCCACTGAAATGCATTATATGGAGAAAAATGCTGGAATGTTTTCATCAAAAACCTTCATTTCTTTTCGACTGAAGAAAGAATGTCATGAACATCTTGGATGACATGGGGGTGAGTAAATTATCAGCGAAAGTTTTTTTTAAAGTGAACTACTCCTTTAAGTATGTTGTGCATGCAGATAATTTCATAAGTTTAATATTACAGTCTAATTTCCTGCCTATAGGTTTGGTTGATGATAATAACAAACTCCCCACATATTTATACATTTGAACTCCATTTCAACATAGTAGTTTAAATTTTTTTTTTTGACAAATAATTTTGTCAATCACACCCCTATGCAATTTTATAATAAAATTATAAGATTATATACTTATCTAGATTTTATCAATAATGATAATTAGACAATATTTTGCTGTTGAATATTGATATTAGAAATTATTTAAGAAATTAACTACTTTAAATGTTAAATTAAAATTGCCAATAGGTGGCAGCAAGTCACTGTTATGAGTCAGTCATTGAATCATTAATTTAAACAATGTGTTCATTTTCTAAAGAGACACTGCTGTGAATTGCTCAGAGTTGCAAAAGATGATGAAATAGAGCAAAAACATGCATTTTCTAAAATGTTACTCACTTAATATTAACTTGTTTATTAAACTGTTATATAAAATCAAGACCGTGAATGTTTAGGGTGTCATTTGGGACAGGGCCTAAGACTACATCCCATTGTGTATGTGTGCACTCTCTAGGTGTTTTTGTAAAGTGAGGGACATACTCGATATTGTTAGATCCACATCGTTAAAACAACAATCACGATATTATCGTAGACGAGACCCCAAGCATACCTATTTCCATGGCGAAGCATTAAGCTGTTACATAGCGCTGTATGACTGACTATTGTTGCTTCTAAGGACATGAGTGTTAAAAAAAGTGTGAAAGCAGATTGGAATTTAGCAGTAGGTCACCCAGCGCACTGAACGTTGTTAACACACTGATGTGATCATATGCATCAAAGGCTTAATATTCACAAGGAAAGCTCTAAATGAGAAGTGTTAACTGAGAAGTGATAACCGAGGCGTTTCATATGTACATTTCAGATATTAACTTTCCAGTTTCACACCTGTGCTATATGCATCTCTATTGTGTGAGCTGTTTATGAGTTTATGCATATCTTGTAACAAAATGTAAATAATAATGGACTGGGCTTGTTGCAGAGCAAGACAATTTCAGACTGAGAAAACCTGTTTGTGTTGTTTTCCTTAAACAGGCTGTGGCCAAAGAAAACAAAGGGATGAAAACTGAGGAGGAAGCAGTCCCAACGTGGTTCAAATCCTACATGGACCGGGTACCATATCTTAAAATAATGTCCAACTGATAATTTTATAGGAATTTTATAGGTCGTTTTGTTGAATCTGATCCAAAATGTTGCAAAGGTTTTCTCAATCTACTGTTTGCAGTTCAAAGATCAAGTGGTAAGGGAGGTGGTGGACAAGATGTGCAGTGAGTTTTCAGGCCAGTGTTGCACACACAGAGCCTTGGATCCTCCCACAGAGGAGCCAAGCACCTCTGGCACTCAGAAAGCTACGAGCTCCGCCACGCTAAGGGCTTCTAGCTCAACTCCAAATTGCAGTAGTTGCAAAGGACCGGCCACTGGAGGAGGATATCAGTGCAGGTGAGACTGTCACAAAACTTATTTCAAGAATATTTATTATTACACACTCTTTGAGAAACTGAGCCACAGATGTATTACTGTTATTAAAGAAGTTTGCTGGCGTAATATTATTTGGGTGGGACAACCTGTCAATCACATGAGAACACAGCAATAGCAAACCACAGCGATCCAATGATCCAGTCAATTCCTGATGTACAAAATTAAATTCCGCTATATGTTTTTTTCTTGTTTAAGAAGCCATTTCACTTAAAGACTATCACAATGCCAACTTTAATTGCTTATGGAAGATAAGAGCTGTTTTTCGAATTTTGTCAGGGATCCGGCTGTCCGGATAGGGTTAGTAAGGTCTTCCCACCAGCAAGATGTCACAATGTAATGCTCAATGTAAAACATATCTCTCCTTTTATGTGCAGCGTGTGTCCATCTTGCATCTTATGTGAGCCATGTAGTCATAAACATGATCCCAGCCACAACCTAAAGAGAACAAGGACTCCTTTGTCTGTCCCTGAGCGTGGAGTTACTCCAGAACCCAGGCAAGCCAAAATAAACACTTGGTGCTCAGAGTTTTGTTGTGTATCCCCTGCTTAACCCGAATGATTGTCAAGCGATATAATTATACATGAATACAAATCGAATTTGATTCATTTTGGCTCATTCTCAGATTTCTGAGGCGGGGTGACAGGACGGTGCGAAAGGCGGAGAGGCAGCGGCTGAAAGCTGAGCGGAGGCAGCTGAAGGCCGAGGTGAAGGAGATCAAGAAGAAGCTGAGGCTGGAGAAGAGAGGGTTGCTGTGGAGCGGAGCCTCCAATGGGACCGCCACCTCGGGCCTTGCCCCCGCTCACGTTCCGTCTCTAGGCCCAGGACCAGCCCCAGCTCCGGCCCTGTGCCCAGACCCTCAAACTTCCAGTCCAGAGTAAGGGCCACACTGAGAGGGGTCAGGGCTGGGTGACCTCCCTACCCAGCCCAGAACAATCATTATCAAGATTATCACATTGTCTGTTATAGTTGAGTTATCGCTGGCAAGTGGATGGAACTACCTCAAAATGCACCCGCTGCCTTTATGTATTACGTCCTTTTTATACTTTTTTTTATATGAGCTTCAAGAAAAAGACAGACGCTGAAACAAAGCTGTTCTGATGATCCTCTGTGCACTCAAACCAGGGGTCCCAAGGTCTCCTGCTCCACCTTGGTGCCCACAATGACTGCCTTGTTTCTGGATGAGAATCTACCAGATGGCACTTGTCTGGAGCCAGGCACCAAGTTCATCAAGTACTGGAAGATGAGGAACACTGGCAACATCGGCTGGACTTCTGACACCAAGGTACTTTTTAAAACCCACCCAATAGAAGTTTATATAGGTCTAAAAAAAATGTGCGAGCTATGTTTGCATGTGTGCTTATGTCTTTATAGTTGAAGTTTATGTGGGGCAACCTGACCCTGGGATCACGGGAGCAAAAAGAGGTGGCAGTGCCCTTTCTGCAGCCGGGTCAGGTTGGTGTGGTGAGTGTGGCATTTGTGGCGCCCCTGCTGGAGGGAACCTACACGTCTCACTGGCGCCTGGCACACTGTGGAGTGCAATTTGGGCCCAGAGTGTGGTGTAGCATTGTAGTGGTGCCAAGCTCAGGGCAGAAAATAAGCGCACACTGCAGCAAATCACTGGTGAGCCAACACCATGGTATCTTTTCTAAAATTGCCTATGTAATGTTTAAACGGCATTCACTGTAGTTCCCGAGATTGTCATTACATATTTCATCTTCCCCTTGTAGAGGACTGATCTCTGTCTGATGGGAAAAGATGGCATGTTCTGGTCAGGCACCAGAGATTGTGAAGTGTCTACCAGCTCTAGGAGAGAATATTACATCCCCTCTGTGGACTTACTGACGGCACAGGTATGTACGTTGTCGGACACAAAAACACCTCCTTTATGTTTGTTTAGTGATGTGTGCCTGTGTAGTAATGTTTAAATTCTTGTTGTTGTACAGGATCTGTTGTCCTTTGAGTTGCTGGATATAAACATTGTGCAAGAATTGGAGAAAGTTCCAGCCAACACTCCTGTTGGTAAGGCCTCATTCTGGTCACAATTACTGTATGTCCTCAGGGAGAATCTGTTCTTCAATGTCATGTGCATAATTAGTCTGGCATCATTTTGAGTAATTGTGTAATCTCCTCAGATATGACCTCCTGTGTGTATCCAGCACTTCATCATGGATCCTTGTTTGGAAAGCATGGAACGGGACTAAGCAAAGCTGAAGCTGGACATTCAAGCAGGAAAAAAACTCAAGGTTAGAGCAACTGACGTGGAATTTGAATTGCTGATTTTTACTTGCATCTAACAACCACTACAGATCATTTCTGTCGAAACAGCAGAATAGGTCCTATATACTCAAATCAGCATTTCACGTGCGAAAGTTTGGGATCTGTAAGATTTTTTAAATGTTTTTGAAAGAAGTCTCTCATGCTCAGGCAAGGCTATTTATTAGGAAAAAATACAGTAAAAACTGTAATATTGTGAAATAATATTACGTTTTAAAATAACAGTTTGAATATATTATGAAATCTAATTGAGTCCTTTCATGGCAAAGCTAAATTGTCACATGGCCCTTCAGAAATAATTCTAATATGCTGATTTGGTGCTCAAGAAACATTTCTTATTATTACCAATGTTGAAAATAATTGTGCTGCTTAATATTTTTTGAAAATTGGAATTTTTTTTTCCAGGATTCTTTGATTAGTTGAAAATTTAGCATTTATTTGAAATAAAAGTCTTTTGAAGCATTACAAATGTCTTTACGGTCGATTTAATGCATCCTTGCTGAATAAAAGTATTCATTTCCTAAAAACAAATTTTACTGACCCCAAGCGTTTGAACGGTATTGTACGAAATTCATCAAACAAAGTGGCTTTTGCAAATAAATGAAACTGACTTTTTCTCTGACCTTTCTACAAAAAAAAAGAAAAAAAGAAGTAGCTAGTTTTTTCCTCCCCTGATGTTTGGAACTGTTTAAGGCTTTTGTGAATCATGGCAAATTTGATTAGATCATAGACAGGATGGTAGTGAACATGTACTGATGTGGCTTGTTCTCTGTTAGTGTTGCTGCCTCAGAGACAGAATGAGCTTCTGGACATTCCAGCCAATGAGGAAGGAGATGAAGACATTAGTGGGACCCAGTTTGTGTGTGAGACTGTGATTCGTTCTCTCACTCTTGAGGAGGAACCAGAGCGCAAGCCTCAACGCAGGATGCGGCCCAACCTGAGGAGGCATGACGGTGAGTTTCTGTCTGATGTCTTAGTGCTCAAAGAAAGACATTTTACGGGGCCTCTGTTATTTTGTTAATTTTACTTTTAATTATTTTGCAGTTCATGACCCTGCTCACTTTCAAGAGAGATTATTACAGGTGAAGCATGACAGACCTTTGCCAATCAGGCCTGAGGCTCCAGCCCCTGTGCCAAAGCCAGTCATAACAGCGGAATCGGTCATGCCAGGTGTGCATGTTCTCTCTCTTTTGTATGTCGCCGTAGCTTAAACGGGCATACTGAATGCACCGCAGTAACTATAAATGCAGCGCACCCTTGGGCTTGCTAAAAAGAAACGTGTTTTTCTGCTAGAACTGTACCTTCTTTCAATTCACACTTGGTTATTTCTGCAGTCTTTTCAGAGGTATTGATTGGCTCGAATGAAAACCTCTACACCGACCCAGCTGCACAGGAGGAGAATGAAGAGGAAGTGGAACAAAAGGGACATGAAACCGATCAAGAAAAAGAGGAAGAAGCAGGAGAGTGGGATGAGGTGAGCAGCCAGGTGTCTTCTGCCTCATCTGAGGACTACATTGTCATCCTGCCTGACTGCTTCGATACTTCCAGGCCACTGGGAGACTCAATGTATAGCTCAGCAATGTCCCAGCCTGCTGTCCCTTTTGCCAATGAGCCGGAAACACCGCGAATCCATAGCATGGCTGAAGGAGAGAATGAGGAGCCCACCCCTGTACCAGCGCTTCAAAACTCCCTAAATAGGATGCTGTGCACCTCTCAGATGTTGGACACCCCCCCTCTGATTCCAGAGACGGTACTTCCGTCCATAGCTCTCCCGCCACCCCCATCTCTTCGAACCCACAGGTTAAAGAACATCCAGAGAACTTGCTTATTCTTTTTTGACTAATTAATTAATAATGCAGAGTGAATGTAATGTATTATTATGCATGGACTTTCATTCGTTTAAATCACTTTATGATTCTTTTGCAGATCAGTGAGGTCTCATGATCTTGAGTCAGGTCCAGGGGCCTCTAAAGAGAACGCATCATGCCAATCTGAGGATGGGTCAAGTGGTGAGTTTTCTTGAATGCTAGACTCTGTTGCAGTCGTGATTTTATGCACAAGAGCACACACACAAACAAATAAATAAAAAAGATAAATCAATAAAAACAAACATACTGTACTACTATTATTATTACTTTAAATTAGTGTCAAACATTTTAGTTTAAAAGTGTGAAAGAAAAGCAAAATACAATTTTTAAAATATATTCAAAGTAAAAATGATTTAATTATTAAATATTAATCAATATGATTGTTTTATAGGCATACATTTCTTTGGTTCTGTAGACCAAACCCACTGTCAAAGAGTTAGACTGCATTTGTTGTTAAATATTGTATTCAGGCATCAAATAGCCTTGAAATGATTACAGGTTTCAGGATTAATTTTCTTATATGCACAAAAATAATAAACTTAATAAATAAAATATTTAAAAAAAAGCATACTATAACCAACACCCCATCCCTACCTGTTAATATACAATCCAGTGACATTAATACACAGCTCTTAAGTCAGCCTACAATACATTGCATTAAAGCTACACTGTGTAACTCTTTTAGTTTATTCTTAGCTAAAAACACTTAGTTCTTTCAAAAATATATGTGCTCATTAATGTATATTTACTTCGTTCAAGTAATAAAGTATTCTCGTGAGTGTATAATATGCCATTGAAAATACATACGGGTAAGGGGTTCTAATGTCGGCCACCATGTTGGCCTGCCATCTTGAACGTACATTAGCCAAAGAGTGACATACCCGTTAATTCAAGCTTCGCCTTGGACGACACTCATGGACGAGTTCGAACTGGAAGCCATGTTAATCTTGGACTACATTGGCCACCGTAGGAGTTAAAACGTAATCGGAATTGAGAGGAACAGAAACTAATATTCACTGTATGGTCATATACCTTTTCACCGCTAGATGGGGGTCGAAATCACACAGTGTAGCTTTAAAGAATAACATTTCTATTGAGGTAAAAGATGAAAGGGACCCAAATCTTGTTAAATTGTCCCTTGTTGCCTTTCAAAGGGCATCTAGATCGTTCCAGGTGTAGAGTAGACTGTATTTGTTGTTAAACTAGTTTATAGCTTTGAGGAAAAAAGTGTCACAGAATTGTATGTTGTTTATTTGCCCTAGGTTGCAGATCAGCTCATTCAGAGGCCCCTGTTAGTGCCTTTGAGACCTGCGGCTCCCAGGAACTCAGGTATAACAACACTACAGGCATATGATTTATTTTAGTATACATATATTTCAGGAGTTTTTTTTAATTCCACCTTTTGCTAAAACTGAAACTTTGAATGCAGCAGAAGAGGAAGTAGCTCTGCAGTCTGTTTTCCTGTGGTCGACCACATTTGACAACATGCCTATGCTAAATAGTTTGCTTATTTAAAAGGGTGAACCATGGCGGCTTTCCTTTTTTTTTTTTTGGACTGCTTTTCTCACAGTGTTGCTTTATGAATGGTAATCTCTGGAGTCAACAGGACTATTATGACACGACCTTCTGTTCCTGTTTTTGTTCTTCTGCAGGGCACGTCACGGTGGTCTGACAGAGGGGCTGGTGAAGGGAGCGCTCTCTGTGGCTGCCTCAGCTTATAAAGCACTCTTTACAGGCCAGAGCACACCGGCACAGGTGTTCGTTTTTTCCTCATCAGTGCACGACACTCCAGAAACGGAACATAAACAGCCACCATATTGTGACTTCTCTTTCTTTTACACTTGCATTTAAAAGTTTGGGGTCGTAATATGTCTCTGATACTCACCAATATGGAGCCCCTAAAAGGGAAGTAGTGATGTTATAAAAGATGTCAATGCTTTCATATTCTCTTGCAAAACTTTTGCGTGCTAGTCACTCTTCCCGTAACAATGCACTGAAACACGCAACTAAACCCCAAAAAAACACGTTTTATTACAATAGTCTTCTCTTTTTAACATGAAGAGAATGCACGAGTCTAAAATGCTATGTATATGTATAGTTAGCCTATTAATGTTGTGCATTGTTGTTTGAGCTGCAGGCACTCAAGCTAAAGATGATCACAGTCACACTTTACTAATGTGTTAATTCTTAACCAAATGCATCGTATATGGGATAAATCAGATGTATATTAAACAAAATAAACATATTACAACTTACAATTGCACAAAACAAAAGGTTGTGAATGCACAATCTAACTTATAATATATATATATATAACTTATAACTTAACTTTTTCTGTAACAACGTGCTAAAACAAAGTAATTTTATGTAGCCTATATGACACACTTGCGCTGCAACTGTTGCATTTAACTGTATTTTCCTTTTCGAAGTGATTTCAGTCATATTTCAATTCAAAACCGTCATGACGAACCGTGTGAATCTGAAGTTGAAGAAAATAATCCATTATTTATCGGTTTAAATATATCAGGTAAATTTTCTTATCTGGTTGATAACAATAACATAAGAAAACATATATATTTTGGCTCGTACATCCCTGTTACAAATAAGTTTGCCACTTTTGGTTAATTTAATCCATCCTTGCTGTATAAGTCTTAATTTCTTTAAAACAAAAAACAAATCTTACTAACCCCAAACGTTTGGATACTTGTTCACTAGTGCAATTTCTAGATAGTTGTATCATGCATTGTGTACTTCATTGTGGCTTTTCTGCATTCTTTGTTATCTCTGAACTCAGGGTTTGACATGTGAGTGACCTTTAAACATACTAACTTTGGTTTGGTTCTCTCTCAGCGGCCAGCGGTTGACCCCGCCTGCGAGGATGCCTCCATGATGGCTGTTTTACAGGAGATGGGTTTCAGTAACCAGCCGCTCAATCAGAGGTTGCTGAGGAAGCATCACTACAGTTTGCTTGATGTGGTCAACGAGCTGGTACAGTTGACCGACAGCGAATGGCACATCTCAAGACACTAGGAAGCGCCGTGGCAACCTCAGTGAAGTATAGGAATTGTAAATGATTTCATCGTGTTGCAGTAATGAAATGCCTCTGATGTTCTTATCTTAGAGAAATAGTTTGGACTCTCGCAACAAGAGAACTATATCACTATAACAGACCATAGCTGCAATGATGCAATTACTTGATTGTACAATTTTAGTTTCATGTTTGTAGGACATTATGAATAGAGAAACAACATAAGGTTTATAAAGAAGTCTTACTGCTCTCTTTATTCAGTGTGTGTGCCCTACTAACACATATAGACTGCTGTTAGGTAGGCTTCAGGTATCTTTTGTACTGCTTGATTAGATGAGACTAATAACCTAGGGGGTTTCCATTTGTTTGAGGGCTTTTGCCTCTCAGAGGAAAGAAAAGCTTGTGTTGATTTAGTTATTTGTCACAGTGACCTCTATATTTGTATATCTTATTTTAAATCACACTAATTCATGTCACACTAAGGTGTTGGGCTGCCTGACATATAGGAATGTGCAATGAGTTTTTCAGTCATGCTTAACTCAACCAGTGATTGATTGGTCAAAGTTTTTGCTAGGCACCAATTTTGGTCATCTTTGTCATTTTCATGTGCAATGTATTACTGTGAACTGAAGGCTTATCAACATGGCTTTTTGTGTCCAGCACAGTGAATAAAAAAACATTCCATTATAGTTATCAGTGAGTTTTATTCGCATTGTAAAATCATGACTCTTCTCACTATTGTTCAAATCACATCAATCAGCAAAACTATGTTTGGTTAATGTACACACATCTGAATTGCTGAAACCGTGGAATGTTCTAAAGGTTAAAATAGTTGTCGCTTTAGTCAGCTTCCTCCTTTAAGGCAGGAACTGAGTACAGATTCCCCTGTCTCTATGTTTTGTATCTTTATTTTAATATATTAACAAGACGTACTTCTCTTCTCAACACAGTGTGTGTAATGTTTCCAAGATGTAATGTTGTGAGATCTCTTGGTATTAATTTTTTTTAATTTAAATTTTATGATCTACAACAAAACCATGTTTCAAAAAGGGAATATTTTTAGACAACTCCAGAATACATGAAGATGGTCAAAATCGAAATGCTAGTTGCAGTTAATGATAGTTGCATATTCCACTATAGTTATGTTGTGGATAATAGTTTACTTTGAAATTTAGGGGTAATGAGAAAAAAATTACTCTATTTTTCGAAGCAATCCCTTTCCATTTCTGTGAACAGGAAGTGTATTGCAAGCAAATAACCATTCTTCATTTGTAATTACTTCCCATAATAATATTTACCATTTCGGTTTAGTGTATTTAGACGTTGTTGTTTTTTTTTTCGATTCTCCATCATGGCCCGATAGAGAGAAGAGATTAATCTGGGATTAGTCAATATTCAGAAACGTACCTTTTTCTTTTAATATATTTTTTTTTTACTCCCTTTCAAATTTTCACTTTTCTTTTGTACATTTTAAAAGTATATACTTTTTTCTTGGTTAACCTCTAAAAACTTGAGACACTAATTTCAAAAAGATAATAATTCCCAAATATATAATTGATAATCAACCGCTGATTTTAAACACGCAGTATCGATTATGACCACCAGATGGCGACAACAAACAACTGTGAAGGACTAAAGAGGGAAGTCGCTCGCTGTGCACTCGAACGTTCATTGCGTCTTCTTGAAGGAAACTCGCGTGTGGTGTCTTCAAAAACCTCAAGCAACGATATATATTTATCTGCGGGGAAAGATTCAATCGCGATATCACACCATGCTCAGATGAATTCACGGTAGGTGGAAAAGTGCTGTGAAGATTTGACAATAAACGCATTTAGTAATTTGTTATTGTTATGACACGAGCTAGATGTGTCATGATGTCAGTTTATGAAGGAAACTGATATAAATGTTACCAGTCTTTTGTGATTTAAAACACTCATGTCTCATCTCTGGTGCGACATTGTTAGGTTGTTTGTGTGCTGTATTTTTCTTAAAATACTGTTAACTTTACACATTACTGTTGTGTTCAGAAAAGTATTAAACTTGCCTAAGTTAGGCACGTTCAGACTTGGAGTCGATGGTTAATTACAAAATGCTGTCTAGTTTGGCAAGGCAGCTCATAGGTTTAATAGTCATAATTTGATAGTTGCATTATAAGATAGCAAACCCTAAATACATTTGCATTTACGCCACAAAACAGTTCACCTGGAAACGATAGGCATAAATTTGGTTTCTTTTTCCTAAACTCGAAAGTTGTCAGTGTGATCATCAACACCTTGGCTTAAACAATCACAATAGTCACTCTCTGTAACGTAATTTGGTTGTGAACTCTTCCATGCTACTTTACGTTCTTTAATTCAAAGTTACCGTAGTTGATGTAAAGATGTAAATGAGAGAATAATAAATAGTGAGAATAAATATTAAAGTTTATGAAAATGTAAAGAGTTTTACACCTATGTAGTATGTATAAATTTATTTTATTCAAAAAAGTCACGTAAACAGTGTCGTTTAAGGTCTTAAATTAAATCATGCAAGTTTGTTATATAATGCTCTTTGACATCTTTGCAGTTTTATTGTTGTGGAGGTTTGTTGATCATTTGGTGATATTTTACTGTTTTACAATGAGGTTTTGGAGACAGTTTGGGTTGTTACTGTAATGTATAACTAGAACAGTACAATCACTGTCACCCTAAATATATATATATATATATATATATATATATATATATATATATATATATATATATATATATATATATATATATATATATATAAGTTTGCTTATTGATTTCCTCATCAATGATGTACCTACATACCAACAGACAAACCTTACTGAAGCTGTCCTGTTGTTTAGGGTGGAGGTCTTTAGTTTTGACCTGTTATCTTCTGGAAATACAGCATTATGTCCCAGAATAAACATGGAGAGAAACGAAGGTTTTCCAAATGGTTGGACTATGGCAGTGTAAATGGGGAAGGACCGTCAGATCCATGCCCTACCTGCCAGGGCACAGGACGCATCCCGAGAGGCAGGTTTCAGTGTATTTTCTTATTATTTGGTTGCAAATAAAGTTTATTCAGCAGTTTTGGCTCTTAAACACCCTTATTTTGTCTGCATGATCTTGGCTCTTGACATCTCCAGGTCAGGAGAACCAACTTGTGGCAGTCATTCCTTGCAGCGACCAAAGGCTGAAACCTCACCACACGTCAGTATCACTATGACAAGAAGCCTATAGTTCTGCAATTTTCTCTTTCAGGGATTACTAAAATGTGCTTCATCATGTTAATATTCTCCAATTTATGTATTACACGGTTTAATGTCCCACAGGAAACTCTATGTGTCTATAGCAGTGGGGCTATGCCTCCTGACCTGCTCACTGATCCTGTTTTTCCTCTTCCCACGGAGTATGGATATGTCAGATGTGGAACTTGAGTCATCCATGGTCTATTTCACTCCAGATAAAGTTATAATAGTGCTCACGGTAGGTGATCTGACTTATATAGACCACACCCTAAGATTCAACTGTTGTAATGCAATTTTTTTTACAAAGCTTGTAATCTTATGTATGTATTCCATTCTTCAGCACGAAATGAACCTCACCAACCAAAACTTTGTCAGAATCACCGCTGACAATCTTAGTGTGCAAGCATTGATTTTTGAGACTGTGGTTGGCAATACCAAGTTGCTCAATGTCACCAACCTTCCTCCTCGATCACAGAAAACGGTAAAACTACTTTACTTATTTAAGAAAATTGTAATATAAAGCATTTTTCCAATTTAAATGTTCTCAAATGCATTGTACTAGGCATCAGAAACCTGGGAAGAAAATTATGAATATGTCTAAAAACAAAAACACTTTTTTTAAAAGCCTCCATTGATCCTACTGGAATTTCATTGATCTTTCTTTCATCTTTCAGATTAAAGTTGTAGCCAACATTGTAATTGATGACACAGGCCTCAAGTAAGTAATTCAATCAGTATCTAAACTTCACTAATAATGTCTTTAATTGTTGTGTATTGTTTCCCACTATAATCTCACTGTAAGTTACATTGTTTATGACTGTTTTCAAATACAACATTCTCTAAAGTCCGTTTCTTTTACAGTAATTACTGCAAGTCACGTGCCATTCAGATCCACACTTTATTCGTGCATTTGCAGTAAGTATACATTTTTACGCAAATATGCATTTCTATTAGCAAAACTATTCGACTGAATCATTGAATGATAGTTGCCATCTTTGGTTGATGTTTTGAAGGCTTGGATTTGGAAGGTGCACATTGAAGGATTATTAATATCTGGTATACAGTTTAAAACTCTAAAATCTATTCACTTTCACTATACATACAACTAAACACTAGTATTTCAGTCCAGTCAAGTCAAGTAGTCTCTTTATTTTATGAGGGTCAGTCCATCTCAAGTAGTCCAATTGAATTTTTTTTTTTTCCCCCAATGTTTTTTTTCTTCTTTTCATGGGGTGGAATTCCCGTCACTTTCAGGGTTGATTATAATTAGCGGGGGACTAGATGATAACCGATAAATTTTCCCATAACACAAAAAATGGTTGCTGTGGTTAAACCAAGTAAAATAAAAATAAAATTGGTCATGCAACGAGTGACCCATAATTTATTTTGCTGACTGTCAGTGATGTGACCTTCATAGTCTTGTTAAAATCTTATAGGTTTTAAAGTGCATGACCTATACAAAAAAACCCCATCTATACTAAAATATATTAGAAATAATAAAATATATACAGTACTGTTCAAAAGTGTGTCATCTCCTGCTTACCAAGGCTGCATTTATTTGATTATAAATACAGCAAAAAAACAACAACCTCATCTTCAGTCACATTATCCTTCAGAAATAATTTTAAAATGTTTATTTTGTGCCTGTAACATAAATTATCATCAATGATGAAAACAGTCGTGCTGCTTAATATTTTTTAAAATAAATTTTAATTATATTTTTAAATTAAATTTCTTGCACCATACAATGATAACTTGAATAAGCACATTTTATCTTTAACTTTATCTTAATATGTCACATGCCAATGTTTGATTGAATAAATTCAGTTCATATTTATTAATTCGTGTAAAATTCCTTGTGTTGTCTACAGATTGAATATCAAAGTCTCCTATCTGTCCCATTCAGAAGAGGTGTCTACAGATGCCTTTGAGTATATTGACTGTGGAGTGAATTCCACTATGCCTCGTCACTACCCTCCACGTTGAGACTAAACCATTGCCAATGAATGGCCATGAATGCTGATGTAATTAAAATCAAAGTAGGCTGCTTTAAAAAGGATTACTATTTTATGCCATAATTTACTACAGTCCATTTAAATAGGATTAGACTATGATGACAGTCACGTATGATACAATACAAATATCACTGGAATAATTAATGAATGTGTTCTGTTAACTTAGGCCACTCTTCTTTCCTGTTGATTTGTTAGTATTCACATAAACACGTTTTAAAATTTGCACACCACGATTTTGCACATTAAATAGAAATGTTTTGAATTTTTTAGAAAATTCTGCAAAAAAAAATCTAATCAGAACAGTTAAATACCCAATTCTGTTTTTATTAGGATTATGAAACAACAAATAAAGTCTGTTTTCCTGTAAAATACATATAGTACATATAATATGTGGAGTTTGTGCTGTCCCAGTTGTCTGGTCTTCATCTTCAGTCACCATTGCTGGGAATATTGGAGGGACTAGAGCAAATCAAGCACACATCTTATGTAGATGCTGCTTTATTCTGGATCAGTTTCACCTTATAAGTTCTTTAAATAATCGCTGTGGTATTATACACATGGCATATTCACAAATTGTCTTAATGTAAAGGTTAAATGTTTAAAAGAGATAATATCCAACCCCTGGATCTGTTGAATGTTACAGTTACAGAAACAGGTTAAGCAAGTTTGTGATCTCTCTAAAAGAAATGTACTCACTGTATATCTTTTCATCTTGGCATGACACTTGCAGCCGCATTGCTTGTCAACCTCTGAAGAAAACATGTTTACACAGACTGAGTGAAGATTCCATGTATGTTTTATGTTGTTAATTTGGTATTTTAGATCATTAAAATAAAATTCAGTCACCTCTAAAGCAGTGACCCTTTGTTCATCTTAATGGCATGCAAAAACTCGGGAGAATTCTTGAGTTTACTGAATGTTTGTTGACCTGTTATTATGAGCAGCTTTACCTGGAGACTCACTGGACGCTGCAGGTTCACAGGGTGTCATATGTGCCTCAGAATGCTCTTTGTTTTTACCTTGCTTGTCTTCCTAAAATAATAAATAAAACCGTATTATTTAGATCTCATATTTAACTTATTTATAAAAAAGGTTATATTACATGTTGTTAACATGGGAACCTGCTTAACTGTGGCAGATATCCTGCGATTCAGCACTTGCTGACGGCGGCGGGCCTCCCAGTGCATTGCTGACATGTTAGGCTACCACAAGTCGGCCTGCAACGTGAGACCATTTCCTGATTAATGAAATTCAAACCCACACGGTGAGATGTTTCCTTTGTCATGACACACTCATAAAGAAATAAACACTGAACTGATTTCTTAGCTGCTCATAAATGTTGAAAGTATAGGACAAAGCTGAGTTAGCAGAGTCTGTAATGAGCTTAAAAAACTAAACAATTCGTACTGTGACAACTTAACGTTAGTCAATGCCGTTGTAAGTTGTGGCGTAACATTTAACGTTAGTCTTGCGTAAGTTCGCATACCGTTACATATGTCCACAATAGAAAAGCAAAAACATATAAAAGTATGTCTTAATTTAAGGCAAACAACACTAATAATAATAAGTAGACTCTTAACAAACCGATAAGAAAAGCACATTTTCAGGGCAGTGGACAAAATTTACCAAGTTCTGATGTTCTACAGATATGTCCAAATCCACAGCGGACAATCCCACGTCCTCCCTGGTCAGTTTAATGTTTCCTAGCAACGTTCAGCTACGTACTGACGCCACAGAGGTCGATTGTAGCCCTTTGTGTCAAATTAATTGTTTATTATTTTTTTTAGAGAATAAATAAAAAATATTTACGAGTTAAAGCGAAGTTAACTATTAAATATTTTAAACAAAACACTAACAACTTTTTACTTAAATTTAGGGGCTATATGAGTAATAAAAGCATGATTTTCTAGTTTTGTAGACGTAGGCCTACTCTCTGATAAACACATTTTGATTGAGTTATATCGAATAACCATTTTCTTCTTAATCATTTAGGGAGAACCCTTTATAATTTGCACTCATGCACTGCCATAGATACAAGATCTACTACTTGGTAGTTTCGATGCCTTAGGCTCTCCACAGTGAGGTGCTGTTTATAACAAAATCGGCTGTCATTCGATAACTCACGTTGAAGACTCAGAACAATCAAACGCTAGAGGGAGTCGCGAGAGGAATGAGGGGCTCGCGTGACGTCACATGCAGGGATTGTTGTTCTGGATCTTGTGCGCTCAGCTCCACTTTCATCTCAGAGGTCGCTGCTATCGGAGGGAATAGAGACTCTGGAAAATGAGCATTGTTTTGAGTCGTTTGGAGAACTGGTCGCCTATGTTTTCAAAATGAGAAATGGAAAAGCTGCCTGTTTCAAGATAGACATCTATTAGGTAAGTGGTGTGAATGCTGACAAAGATGAAATAGCATCGTTTACAAGCCAGGTTTTCGTTCTCTCTACACTGCGGTTTTCGTTCTCAAGTAACGTTATCTGCTGAATTTGCTCGACAAAGATGTTTTTGATTTTAGTCTGCAATCTTTGTAATGCTTTTTAAAGTTGTTTTGAGTAGTGTTTTATAATTTAAACTATAAATTCTAGCTTTCGTACCTTTTACAGTAATATTACTTAGACGTTGCCATAGCCTACCCATAATTTCCATTTAAACTATGTGCGTGAATGTAATAATAAATCACAGCTGTTTACATGACATTATATTATGTGTTTTTTATTTTTAGAAATCTATTTCTGTTTAGACTTAAGAGGATTAGAATTGGCAAGCATTAAGAGCAACCTCTAGATCGATCTTTAACGTTACAATTAACTTATTTGTGTTCTTTTTTTTTTTGTGGATGATATTGACACTAAAGAGTTTTACAATGAGCTATTGTGAATGTAAAACCAAAGTCTTTTTCTAATTTAATTAAATATTTTTCTTTATAGAATAGAACCAAATCATTTTTCATTACTAGAACATTTTATTTAGTAGCTGCTAAAACCTTTCAGCTGGTTTACTGTGTTTGCTTGAAGGCAAATCTGGAGAAGTTGTAAATAACTTCCATATCGGTGATGATAATCAGCTTTTGTTTCTCCTTTAATTAGGCTCCACACGGTGCCGCCGATCTTACAAGCACGTCTGTCTGTCTCCAGTACCTTTGAAGTAGGTGCAAATGCCAAACACTTAGACAAATCTGCTTCTCCTTACAAGAGGGTGAGAAAACCAAGTTGCCATGGGAAACCAATTGACAGAGATTGCCCCCAACACACCGTTTCTGCCTAACTTCCAGTCCCTCCACGTTGTAGTCATTGGTTTGGACTCTGCGGGCAAAACCTCTCTTCTATACCGACTGAAGCTGAAGGAATTTGTTGAAACTATCCCAACCAAGGGATTTAACACTGAGAAGATTAAAGTGCCGGTCGGAAATGGGCGTGCCATTACATTTCAGGTGTGGGACGTGGGTGGTCAGGAGAAGCTTCGACCTTTGTGGAAGTCCTACACACGTCGCACAGACGGCATGGTATTTGTGGTAGACTCCACGGAGGCAGAGCGCATGGAGGAGGCTAAGGTGGAGTTGCATAAGATTACACGTACGTCAGAGAATCAAGGAGTTCCTGTGCTGGTGTTGGCTAACAAACAGGACCTTCCAGTTGCGCTGCCTGTTTCTGACGTGGAGAAAGTTTTGGCAGTACACGAGCTGAGTGCCTCCACCCTACACCACGTGCAAGGGTGCAGTGCGGTCGACGGGCAGGGGTTGCAGCTCGGTTTGGAAAAACTATATGATATGATCCTCAAACGAAAGAAAATGGTTAAGCACAGCAAGAAAAAAAGATGAGCTGAATGGGACATTCAACTTGCGAAGCTCATCGGTGAACCCTGACTTGTCGTAAGATTTTGGGAATCCCTTTATGAAGGAAATGCTCCAGATGCCCCAGTGGCCAGGAGAAAACAGATTTGACCTTTATGTGTCAGACAGTATTGAAGTTGAACTGCTTT
Organism: Cyprinella venusta; assembly: GCA_038021265.1. NCBI lineage: Eukaryota > Metazoa > Chordata > Actinopteri > Cypriniformes > Leuciscidae > Cyprinella > Cyprinella venusta. The sequence goes on from CM075877.1 coordinate 20,986,739, forward strand.
CTTCTCTGCCGAGTCATTGCTGTGCAGCTCCCCTTTGTAATGAAGGAATATGTGATAGCAATGATAGGCTGTAGTATCAGCAGAATTTTAAGCCTACATCCTTGCCTTTTTTATTTCTTTTTTTTTTTCCCAAGCAAGAAAGAGACTGAATCATAGCTTGGCAATATATTGACTTTTCACAAGGCATCTTTTTTTCACATACGTTAAGTTGATTGCCAGTGCCGATATAATAAAAGGCCCTATACATGTTCACGCTATGTTAGTTGTGAAACTGAAGTCCTAAGCTAATTCACTGAGATTCACTATTCACAGATCTACATTTAAGTTGAAAAACGTGTTTGTTTTTACATGCTGTATATAGTTTTTGTAATGCTGTAGAATTAATAAATTATAGATGGCTTTGATATAGTCTCAGAAGCCATATCTTTTATTCCTGAGGCTGCAGTATTTGCTGAAATAAAGGACAATTTTTATTATAATTTATTATTAAATCATGTATTATTCTATTATTAGATAGATATACAAGGTTTTAATTCACTGTGATGAAAATGAAAACTGCCCCTATTAAAGTATTAATAGAGCAGGCACTCATGATGATGTCATCTGTGTTCAGGGAGGATGTCCCACAGGAAATGCATTGATGCTGAAAGAACATTGATGTAACCACAGAGTCGAATTCAGAAACTGAGCCTAGAAATGGGCGGAAGCGATGTTATATCACTTTTGCTGACACAATATACAAAAAATCTATTTATTAAACAACCAATGTAAGATATATATGTAGAGACAAAGGCATGCAAAATGGAGGGTGACAGGTTTCATGCTGCAGCGCCTTTAATGTAAATCTACACTTATTTTGAAGATGGAATTGTCTTAAGAGAGCAAATGGTTTTTAGATGTCCCGACCCCCAACATTGCACCGACAGACACATCTATTGACTTTGCCATGGAGTTCCCAGTAAAGCAGCTGCTTTCCTCTGATTGGATTAATTGATGCTCTGGGTTAATGGTGAGAAGACTGAAGCAGGGATGATTTACAAGATGGGCTGAGAGATCAGTAAATGTGATAACGTAGTAAGACTTCTGAGCCTGCGACCTGATGATATGTGACTTACCAGTTTGATAATGTTATTTAAAGTTAGTGGTATATTTCAGTAATAGTACCTACTTTATCCAAACAATGGACAAAAATAGATTGAAATCCATCTGTCAATATCCAAAGAGCATCTGCTGTGCTGAAAGGGGCACACACGACCAAGGGAAATGTTAAAGATTTTATTGATCTCTGTGGTCATCCTGCCTCCACCTCAGAAAAAAAGATGCTTGTCAGTGTTTGTGATCCATGACCCCTGGGCTGGCTGTCAATACACAGTATCACACAGGTGGAGCTCTGAAGATGAAGACAAATGTCATTGCAGTCTTTGTATCAGTGGCATTTGACCTAACTGGTTCTCCCAGTGTTATCTTAAGAATGAGGCCAGACATCCTGCTGAGCTGGTTAATTAAGAGGTGGCACTGTCCTGGAGTAATCCTCTCCAACAAGACGGATTTACTAATGCAAATGTTTGTCTAAATATTTTATTACAATGAAGTGGATTTAAAAAAAAACCTTATTTTTAGTCTTAGAAGATGCCATTAAAAGCATTTTTTAAAAGGGGAAAGAGTTATGTAACAAAGAGCTGTTTCAAACCATTCTAAATTGTTCATGTCCCCTCAGGTCAGCCATGCATGATGTCACATGATGAGATCAGCTGTCATTAATGCACTAGTACACCACTAAACGAGCCCTGTGGAGTATTTCCATGCTCATGCTTCGAGCCTCACCCGAATACCCAGACAGCAACATAGTGCCAGCCCAGATCCGCCCCACACCTTGCACATGTGAATCTGGGCCAACACTATGTTACTAGTGTCTGGGTATTAAGCCTCCAACTTTACACTCAACGTTTAACTTTTGAGTAAACATGCTTCAGACCTTCATGATGGAATTTTATCAGCAATATAACTTGAAGGCTGTTCCATGTGTAGTTTGAAATAGCTCTTTGTTACTTCTTTTTTTGCATTTTTTTCTATTTGCCAAAGCTTCCAGGGCCAAATCTTAGGGGAAAATGGCAATGCCAAGGTAGCACATACAAACAAAGATGTTTATCTGATGTTCTTCTGCTTCTTGAATCACTGTTAGCCTTATTAAACTGGGGCTTATGTTTACTGTAGACAGTCCTGATAAACTGAAATGACTTTTTCATTTTACCTATAATAAAATCAGCAAAAATGCAGCAAAATGCACACTTTTATTTTTATAACATCCGTTTCTTTCTAAAACATCTGAAATGGATGTTGTTTTAACAAGAAATTAATACTTTTTATTTAGCAAGGATGCATTAAACTGATCACAATATTAACACAATATGTGATATAGGATAAAGGTAAAACTTCCGATTTTTTTTTTAACTTCCGAAATCTCCATTAAACAATGCGTGACTAGACGCACGAGAGATCACTTCCGGTGTAAAGTCTGGAGACGGTTCAGTTCGGTTCAGTTGGACAGCTGATGCAGATCAATTCGACGGCTGTTAACAAGAGGTAAAAACTGTATAAAATACTGTTCGTCTTCTCACACAAACCGCTCCTTTCGTGTCTTAGGCAAATATCAATGTGTACTTAACGTTACATTCACGAGTCATTAAATCATGTTTAATTTTGACTTCTCTGTGCATACTCTTTGAGGTGCACCGAGGGAGGACCCACCGGTTTGACCAAAAATGTCAAAATTGAAAATGCTGTGGAAACAAAGACACCTACATCTTGGATGCTCTTGAGGTAAGCTAAAACATATCAGAAATTAATTTCAAAGTGAACTAGCAAGTTGTTCAATTCGAATGGGGTTGTTCCATTCTTTCTAACTATAAGTAGCTTAGACAGCATCTGAATCAAAAACTGCCAAACATCACAACAAATTGCCCTTTGAAAACAATCCCTTTTCAAAATGCTTCCAACTGAATGTGAATCGCTGTTTAAGCATATCCTTACTAAAATAAAATAATCTACTAAAATAAGCTTCTGAATGTTGGTAAAATGATCCGCAGTGTGTTGACATGGACCCGGATGCCTCTGGGATTCTGAAAAGATTAAGAAGGGGAATCACAAGATGGCAGGTGCATGTCTCAAATCATGTCACATCGATCATAGAGTGGTTCCCCACAGTATTTCCAGTCACTGTGTCGAGCTTTATACTTGTGTATTTTAATCTAGGATAGAAAATAGCTTGCACACAAAACAGCAGTTACTAGTTTACTTCAAATGTGCAACTGCTAAAGAGCTTTTTTTATATCTGGGCTAGAGAGAGCAATAACATCAAAAGCTGACATCCTGGGATGCAATTTTGGCCTCAATCCGGCTGTAATTTCGCACAACACAAAAAAGAGCAGCGTATAGGTGCTCAGGGAGCCCCTTCTGTGGTATAGCTGGCAAATCAAACAAACCAGACGTTATTATTTGTCACCTCAGCAACTGTGAGCGTGTAACCATGGGTGACCTCTTAGCGCTGCACAGGACCTTTTAATTGCCTTTGTGGCTGGCTATGTATTTCATGTGGGGTGACAGAGGGGGCAGAAAGGGATATAGAGTATTTATGGTGGCTTACGATCTCCAAAAATCTTGCAACCCATATTGCTAAACCCAATATTGTCTTGAAATACACCTCACGGGTCTGGAAGAGATTCAGCACAGTTGTAAGACTGCCCCTCACACTGGGGGATGCAATGTGTTTATCCTTTAACCGTTGTTGTCAGGAGGCGGCGATCTCTCTAGCCAGCACAATTTTCCACTGGCTCGTAAAGCTGCCACTGGGACTGAGATGAGAAAGCGTCCTGGGGAGTGGGATTGTCGGGAACCGAACAGAGTCCCAGGGCAAGATAGTGTGGATCATAAATCTATACCCCAACTCAAAAGGTTTGCTGGGGAGAACACAACACAACACAACACTGCAGTTTCACTCTTCACACTGAGGAAAACACCCAGAAACAGCCGATACACACTGGACTTTATAGATGGCTTGGGGTTTTACTGGGTTTCAATGAGCTCACCATTTATCTCTGCTTTAGATTAAGGCAAGGCTGTTTGACAGTTTTTTTTTTTTTGTTTTTCACGCTGAGACCATTGGTGGCAATGGTTCAATCTATGTAGGGCTGCTATGCTTTTGGGAAATGCAGCCATTGTCAGTAGATCCAGAATACACATTTAAATGTTTAATTCATTACAGTTTATCTGTAATTACAATATAAAGGCTGTTTAGTTTTCTGGCTGCTGACCATACTTTCTGATTTACAATTTTATTGATTTTACCCAACATTCAGATTTGTGCAAATAAGTGCATCTTTAAATAGTTAACGTCTCATTTACACATTTCAACATAGCATTTCAGAAACCTTGTTATACAAATCAGTCTTAATGCCTGATTAATCAACTATGGTATATATTAGTTAGATTGTGTACCTTATTCACCTGTAGTGTATTGCCTTAAAGTTTCAGAAATGTTTTTTTTTCTCTTTTTTGTAAAATACCTAGTAAATTTTATTTCACACATGCAACGTGGTTTTGTAAGTGTGATTCATTAGGCGGGAGGCCCCTCTGGTATTATTGCCTTACATAAATACCAAAATGCTTGTTCCAAAGATTTCACATAAATTCAACAGTACTCTGATCATTCAAAACACACCGCATTAATGTTGTGTAACAAACCTTAACATCTAAAATAATAATTTACTCCTGTAATCAACAAATAAGGATGGGTTTCATACATTCGATGCGCATGATAAAATTCCAACAGCAAGCATCATTCTACAAAAAAAAATATTTTTAATTTTTTAAGGGATAGTTCACCAAAAAATTCCTTCATCATTTACTCATCCTTGTTCCAAATCTGTATGAATTTCGTTCTTCTGCTGAACACAAACAAATATATTTGGAAGAATATGAGTAACCAAACAGTTCATGGGCCCAATTTCCTTCCATATGGGGTAAAATTATGGAAGTCAATCAACTGACTTTGATTACAGACATTCTTTAAAATATTTGAAGAAAGAAATTCATACAGGTTTGGAACAACTCGAGGGTGAGTAAATGATGGCAGAATTTTAATTTTGGGTGAACCATCCCTTTAAGAATGCATTTTGTTGGTGTATACTCTTTGTGTCTGCTTTACTTTAAAATCCACATGTTAATCCTAAATATTGGAAAGACGTGTGGTCATGCCAGTGTGGGGCACAGGCAGAAAAAAATGTTTTTGTGTTTATCACCGATCTTTTCTCTGAGGTCTAGTGATCCTGTACTAGGATTATCCCAGTATCCCATCTGGCCAGACAGCTCTTGGGATTAATGCAGCAGCATCTGATCCAACTCAACAGCTGATTTATGTATCGTAGTGTTGTGGTTGCTAAGAGTGATTGAAAATTGATCCGACTCTCTTTCGGCACATTGGAAATCTGGGAATTTAAACCTGGAAATAAATAAAGTTTTAGAATCTTGAAAAATTAGGATTCAGAATCAGAAATCACATTGAATTTAAAAGAAAGAAGAACGTCTTAGAACCATTAAGGGGCAAACAAATGCTGAAAGGTTTGCAGAGCAGGTTTTATAATCAGTTTTTACAGTTCTTCTGCCAATGTGAACAAAGCACCATAAACGTAAGATTCCATGCATTACTTATCTTCAGTAGCACAACAGTACCGAAACTTTTTACATTTGACTGCACAAATGATTTGCCAAACACTTCTCAATGTTATATTTTGCATTATGGTTTAAGCATGTTTGCAGATGCAGCAAAATTCATGCTGTTTTACTATTACTTGTTAACAGATCAAAATCTCTTATATCACTATCAATACCCTGCCTACCCACACTCAGGGCTCTTCTCTCACCACCCACTGTTTGTTTTCTGATAGTTAAGCAGTTTTTAGAGTGGGTGGGTGATCTCTCACTCGCCTGCACTGCCTCTGGCTGAATGCACACTGGTGCTGACTCCTTTGTTGTACAGCAGGACACCCCTCTTGATCCAGCATTCTAAGCAGCCTGTCTTGCAGGCAAACAGTAGAGTATGCTAGATACAGTAGTGTTGTGCCATTATTGCTCAACCAGCCATGAAGAATCGTGAGTGGGGTCAGGCTGTGAGAGAGAGGAACGCACGTGTGAAGTGAAGCCCACGTGAGTGTGGGAGCTCATGTAGTAAACGACTCACTTGGTAACAAAAGAGGTCCTCTTCAAACACATTGCAGTGAACATCTCTAATTTAGAATCAGAAATCTCATCAGTATGTGTTCATATGAAAAGCTAGACCAACTTTCAAAAAGAATAAAGGGGAATTCACTGTGTCACGTGAAAAAAATAGGGCTGGGTATTGTTGGGCATTTCACAATTCGATTCGATTTCGATTCTTGAGGCTTCGATTCGATTCGATTTCGATTCGATTCAATATTGATTTATTAGCTTCGATATCGATTCAATAATAAGTAAATTCACAAGTAATTAAGTGCCTGAGTATATTTTTAAATAATGTGCGCAGTACCAATATTAAAGAACAAATTGACCCCATCATGTTTGTTTCCTGTCATTGTTTATTCATCAGAATAAACTGTACAATATTGTATGTGTTGAATACAAACACAACTGTGACAAGCACTGAACAGTGCTTTAACAACACCTCTAAAGTGCATGTAACTAAGTAGTAGAAAGTATATTTCTTTCTTCCTATACATTCAAGTTATAAAAGAAATGTAAACAGAAGCACAAAACGTGCATACTCCAAAAAAGTCTAATATTATAATTATAATTTTGTAAACAATAACACTTAACAGCTGATCACTCTTAACAGCAATTGCGAGTTATCAGGGGAAAAAAGACTAACTTAACCTTATTCCCTCTCAGAATAGTTTATATCTCACAATTCTGAGTTTATGTCTCGCAATTCTGACTTTATATCCCGCAATTGTGACTTTATATCGTGCATTTCTGACTTTATAACTCGCAATTCTGAGAAATAAAGTCAGAATTGCGAGATGTAAACTCCCAATTGTGAGGAAAAAAGTCAGAATTGTGAGATAAAAAGTCGCAATTACCTTTTTTTATTTTACATTCTGTGGCGGAAACAAGCTTCCATAGTTCCAGGCTTACAGTGGAATCCAAAATGAGCCCAAACGTCGGCTTTTAATGTTAGTGGGGCAGGCTTGAACGGAGTGCAGCTGCTGCCCGTCATCGCGCTGTTTTGCTAAAGCGCGTCTTGTACAACGCTGAACGCTCTCACTAGAGTGTAGCCCACAGCGCCGCCACTGGCCTGGATGGCTGAATCGATTCATAGGATTTGATGAATCGATATTGAATTGAGAAGCAAAGAATTGCAATGCATTGATGAATCGATATTTTTACCCAGCCCTAGAAAAAAAGGTGTTTTATTCATGAAGCATTTATTAATTTTACTTTCAGCATTTATAAATAGGCCATTATAAAAATTAAGCGTTTTTTATATTGTTCAAAATTAAATATCCAGTCCGTGGAGTGGAACGGCGAGCAAGCGAAGACACCCGAGTGGCTGGTTGAAGCGAGTACATGGGCGGAAACTGGCTTCACTCTGAGATTGTAGAATCTGGTGAATGTGTTGGGTGTCAAGAGCACCAGTTGATGAAGAGGTTCCACTCCAACTCGAAGGCATGTGTCATGGACAATGCTCTAGCGGAAGTGATGGTATCCACCACCGCTGGTGGTAGGGTACTCAAACCTGCCTTGTCCTGTCCAGGAGCCATACGTGGAGGTTCCAAAGATCCGGACAAGTGTGCCATAGTGTTCCCCCTTCTCTGAGAAAGGGTCCTTCCTCAGAGGAATTGGCCAGGGAGATGCTGTCGCAAGGAGTACATGTTCGGAGAACCAGGTCCGGCTGGGCTAATGAGGCGGAACCAACATGACTTGCTCCTCGTCCTCCCTGATCTTGCGCAGGGTCTGTGCAAGAAGGCTCACTAGGGGAAACCCATACGAATCTTAAAGCTTGTCAGCTGCACAATTCAGGGTTCCCAGAATATAATGGCTCGAAGCGACCTCAGATGCTTCTGACTCCATACGAGGAGGTGGCGGGCGAGTTGCGACACATGGCGGGAGCGTAGACCACCTTGTCGGTTGATGTACGCTACTGCAATATTGTCTGATTGGACTAGTTTGTGCTGATTCTTGCGCAACGCATGGAAGCAGTACAAAGCAAGGCGTACTGCCAGCAAATCAAGGCAATTGACATGCCAGGCTCTGGGGTCCTGTCCAGCACTCCGGCCTGTACAAAAATGCTGAGGTTCGTCCACGGGGTGAAGGTTTGACGGCAGGTCGGAGTAACTGGTATTCGGAGCGTGTCTAGTTGCCATCCCCATATCGGATTCACTCGCAAAGGCAGAGCTCAAGCGGGCTCATATGAAGCAATCCGAGCGGCGATGCTGCAGCTGCAGATGCCCCAGGTGTCTCTGAAATAACTACAGTGGAACCGCACTCTTGCCCTCAAACTAAGCCAAGTCAGCAGTGACTGTGCATGTGCTTGCTCATAAGCTGCGCACACATGGCGACTGAGTCGATTTCCACACCAAGAAAAGAGATCCTCTGCACGGGGCAAAGTTTGATCTTTTTCCAGTTGACCCCAAGGCCCAGACAAGCTAGGTGCCAGAGCACTAGGTCCCTGTGTTCGCAAACCTGGTCTTGAGAGTGAGCTAGGATCAGCCAGTCGTCGTAATAGTTCAGAATGTGAACCCGTAGTGAAGGCGAACTTTCGTGAAGGCGTGAGGAGACAGGGCTAGCCCGAATGGGAGAACCGCGTACTTGTATGTCTGCCTCTCGAAAACTAACCGAGTTTGAAAGTGTGTTTGGCCGTGAGTAGGTTATCGAGGTACTTTTTACCTATACTCTTTTTATGTGTACTGTGAACTTGGACATGCTTATTTTGTCACATACTATACAGTAGGGAAGTATGCGATTTCAGGTGCGTAGTTGTGAACAGGGATTGTTTTGATAACGTCATCTGCACAAAGAAATTATTAAGTAATTATTAAATTATTATTAATTTTATTCATTCAAAAAGTATTGTATTCATTAATCAGCTACAAACTAGTTTAACCAGGCACTAAATATTTCTAAAGCTAACCTTCTAAAGGTAATTTCTTGCCTGTGAAAACACACAGTTGTTCATCAAATTATGACGCAATGTTTGGATTCAGCACATTTTTTTACTTGATTTGAATACTTTCAGGTGCTACAACAACAGAGACAGTATATGTAAATAAACAACAATGTATAAATATTTCCTTCTAAGACGTCTGTGCAAATATACAGTATTTGAGGTCCACAACACTCTTCTTTTATTAAAAGAAAAACGTGATATAAGCCTATTTCCTAGAACTGGACTTTTCATGGCACTCACACCTTTTATTTTAGCAAACAATTGCCCTATTTAAGAAGTCATTCTCCTCTAAAAGGTGGCAGGGAAAATAGTCTTCATGCTGGCAGGCGCTGCTGGTGAGAGTTCAGGTAGCTGTTAATCTATGTGTGGATCAGCTTTGAGCCCAGGGCTGCAATTCAAGCACGGTTCCTCTCATGATTGTTGAGGGGAACCCATGCAAAGCAGATCGGGTATTCACTCAACAGTCCCTACATGGACACCTCCATAAAGAAGCTTTTGTTTATCCCTGTTGCTACCAAGTCCATAACAAGCTTTCCCGTACAATTATTTTCTGGCTTGTGCTCGCTCTGTTGACTATTCTGAACCCATTCTTCCAGAGCGGTCATCAGCTCGAGTTCAGAAAGGTGAATGGACATTCTATTCCACTCTTATGGGTTTCAAAAATATGGGTTGTATTTATTGCTGTAAGATAAACTTACTGCAGTCCGTAGCTTTTTTGGGTTAAAAATGATCCAGAATGCATATTTATGAAAATACTGTACAGAACCAGACAATATTCAAAACTATCTGTTTGCCTTAGCTCGATTCAAAGAGGTAATAATGTTTTAAATTCCAGTGGTACGGGTGGATTTCCGCGGGTGGTTCGAACATGTCTTTGCGTCATTACGTCACATCTGTACACATAAAGAAGCAGTCTCGGCTAGGCTAGTAGACTATTTTGTGTAAGGTAGGGCTGCAACGATTCGTCGACGTTGTCGATAAAAATCGATAATGGAAATAGTCGACAATGAATTTCATTGTCGAATTGTCGCCAGACATGTTTTTGTTTTTTTTTCCGACCGAGCACATTCGCTTCTCTGCTGAGCGATAACATACAGAAATGGCAGTGTCCAACGCAGCAGCTGCACATACCAAAACATCTAAAGTTTGAGAGCATTTTAGCCTGGATACGGTGAATAAAAAGATTACCTGTATCATGCAAAGCAGTCCTTGCTATCACGGCAGCACCTCGGTGATGCACGAACATTTAAAGAGAAAGCACGTCGGACAGTTGAATAAAACGGAGTTTGACTCGCATCGGTAAGATTTACCTTATTTTACGCACTATAAGGCGAACTTTCTTTCCAAACCGCGACAAACGCCAGTCTCCCTTTTCTGCAAAATGCAACATATCCGCTTAACCGATCACAACGCACCATTCACGCAATGTAAACAGTGACGGAAATGCCGGCTGTTGCTTGTTCTCACGCGACAGCATCAAACTTCTGTCACGCTGACACACTGACCCCAGGAATCTTTTGAAAAACTTTTAGTTGTTTTATTCAAAGTCAACGAAAACCGAGCAGGACCAAGCCATTTTACAGCTGATCGCCGTCAAAAAAGCTCAGCGGCAACATCCCTAGGTTGACAACAGCGATATCCAGAAGTAACGTTAGATCATGCTTAATAAATCATAATTCATGATGATGTGCTCATCTTAGTTAATGTTTTAATTAAGGTGTTGTTCATCCATGAAGTCATGAATGAAATACGTTGAACTGTTAAAAAAAATGTTGTTAGTTCCTGATGAAAATAATGAATGAATGAATGCATAATTCATGCATGATTCATTTTATCCGTGAATTCATGATAATTCATGACCTGTACCCTAAAGTGTTACAGAATATTGTTATATTAAAGCAATGGATTTATAGGATTACACAAGAAATTCAATGTGTATAAAAGTTTTTTTGATTAATTGCATTTTGAAAAAAATAAGTTAATGGATTTATTGCATTTTGGGGAAAAATAATCTGTTTTTATAATAAATCTTTGAAAATCAAAACATGGATTTAATTTTTTATTGATATTATAACCTACAAATGCTATGTGAAAATTTGAAACTGAAAATAGTGTTTTTCATCTTCCCATTTTCTTGCTAAAGAAAACACAGTTTTACTCAAATTCATCAAAATGGATTTATAGCGTTTTGGAACCAAACTCTTCATATAATAATGTCTATACTGACCAAGCACTCTGCCTAATTGGTTTTAGACAGGGCATTTTTATTTACTTTTAGTATGAATCGGCCTATCAGCAGCAAAGTTCAATAAAATATGCATTTTTTATTGAAGTACCCCCTTCTTTCTTGTGTTTACTATCATTTTCCACAGAATTAAAGCAATTCATGCTAAATTTTAGAAAAATGTAATAATTATCCGATTAGTCGACTAATCGTTTCAATAGTCGGTGACTAGTCGACTATTAAAATAGTCGTTAGTTGCAGCCCTAGTGTAAGGATGTTGGAGGTGGAGATTTATAGCCTTTTCTCACAGCACTTGATTTGATTAAACTTATCGATTTGATGGCGGATCCAGAAAGGTTCAAGCGACAATCACCGGCGACAACAAATTCACCCGCTGTAAAATGCAAAAAGACTTTGTTCGGACTTCGGAGTGGCTACAGGAAAGACCGCAACCGGATGTGAAAACAGATACATATCGGAAGGACATTACATGTTGTTACGCTATGCTTACGTTGTTAACATTAACAATTTGAGAACAAAGTATAATTTTCACGGTTTTGCGTGATATGATAACTTATATAAGCGATTGTTAGCTTCAATCAGCGCGGTTTACTGCAATATCAGAACCAGAACAGAAGTGGATGCTTCTTACTAGTTCAGATGACATTTTCTGGTGAAAATTATTATGTTGGTCATACTTCCAAAAAGAATGGAAGATTATGAAAAGCATGCATCCAGAGTAGAGCCCGACCGATAAAGGATTTTGAAGGCCGATGCCGATACAAATATTTGTTGGTTTTAAAATCCGATATTCCGATATATCGGCCGATATTATTATTATTTTTTTTTATTTTAGAAACGCGCAACAAAATATTAACAGATTTCCCTAACATTAGTTATTAGTAGTTAATTATGAGTTGTAACTAAAATAATATGATAATGCATAACTGGTTCTCTCTGCCCAGTGTCGCGTTATACACGAGTGTTGCCAACAGGGACGGTGTATAGTGCCCTTTGGTGGACAAACTAGAAAACTCCAACACTCATGACATGGTTGAAGCGTGATTCGTCCGTTTTTATTTTTGAAATATTCATTTATCAACTGCCGATACCGATATTTTAGAAAATGCCTAATATCGGCCGATATTATCGGTCTGCCGATATATCGGTCTGGCTGGCTCTAATACAGAGATGACAGCATTACTTTTCCATTGACTCATGTAAGAGCTGAGGACCAGTCAGACTCCTTGCTGTTACAGCTTAATACCATGTTTGGGGACAAACTCACCCGTCTTCTTGGAAACAGCACTTTAAGCAATTTAGTAACCGGCATTCGCATAAACATCACTAGGGTTTGTTTGGAGAGGATCAGAATGTTTAAAGTTTAACCACGGGCAATGAAGATGCATACTCGCTAAAACTTTAAAGATTTTTAGAAGACAAGTAAAAGATGGAAACTTCATAAATACTCTATATAACAATTTAGAAAAGATGACAGATGACTGTCATCTTGAACTCTAAAAATAGACAAGAATGAATGCTTGTATTTGACATTTCTGTGGTGTTATTTGAAAGGGTGGCTAAGCAATTCCAGACTATTCTCAATCATGTGAAAACAGAGGTCAAGAGCTACAATTAATCTACCATAGCATTATGGCTGTGAGGAGAATCGAGTAAATGATGCAAATAACAGGATAAGCTAATGGTTCTGTATTTTAGAGTGGTTAATTGCTAATTCAAACAGCAAAAGCTTTGATTCTGGTCTTTTGTTTGCGCTCATTCCATTTCCGTTTCATTAAACCCACCGAGCCACCACGAAACCTCACTATTGCTAGTATAAATGAGAAGTATGAATGGCCACTTTCAATTTAAGTTTGAAATTTAAATAAGCTGCATTTTAGCACTTCTTTGCTTGCAGTTTTACTACACACCAGTGATGCCAAGACAAAGTAAATATATACTCTTAAAAGTAAAGGATCTTTATTGGCATCAATGGTTTCATGAAGAACTTTTAACATACATGGAACCTTTCCATTGTACAAGTTTCTTATAATGGAAAAATGATTTTTTACATTATGAATATATTCTTTACACACACACAAATGGTTATTTTCAAAACTGTTCACTGAAATGCTCTTTAGTGAATCATTAGGTGACATTTCAGTATACTAAATATAGTATATTCCATTCTATGTGGCCATAATATTTCCCCTAAGTATCATGCAATTACATGCAACATTATGATACACTGTTTTAGGAATGTGTCACTCTCTGCCTCCAGCGTCCCACAATTCCCACTTTGCAATATGTGGGTCAGCATTAATGTATGCAGCACCTGAGCTAATTGGTGCAGCACAGAACCTAAAAAACCAAAGTACAATCAGGACATGCCATCCATTTCAATGTACATGACTTCAAAAAAAATAAATCTATGTGTGATGGTCTGCACAGATGGACAGTCAAACACAAACGCTGTGATTTTGACTACGAAGGAGAGCTTGACAGCTTGCAATTTCGAGGCAGCAGTCAAGGGGAACAGAGCTGTCATAGAGGTGACTGTAAAGGATGATTGGGACTTTGAAGAGTTATGGATGTAAATAGCACAGTTGTATGGCACAGGGGAAGAGAAGAGAGAGCAAATGGATGATACAAAGCAGCAGTACCGGAGCTTGCAGCTCTGCTCCCCAGGCAGACTCACACACTTTACTGCATTGCAGAGGAAAAAAGGGTGGTGGTGAAGGGGGGTTACACACACACACACACACATACAAAAAAAAAAACTCTCAAAAGCTTCCCTCACTTGTTTTCTCAGTGATCAGCAAAGATTTTTCTTATGCTGAATTATTTAAAGAGTCGAAGATGGTGTTTTTCTTTCAAAATAGAGAGCTTTATGTGCAATTACCTGTATAACGATTGGATGAAAGTACACTTAAGAGGTTGGAATCAATCTATACATTAACATGTTCTCATTTGCATGCAAATTCAAATCAGTGCATACATTTAACAGCATGCAAATGACCTCTCCTAACACATTGACATTGCTGTGAAAGGGTAACCTCTACGGTCTACCTGTCTCAATAGTTGAAGTCTGACCCTGATCTGTCCTGTGGAGGATAGAGTAAGGCTAACTGGTGTTAGGAACCAAGCCGGTGCCTAGTTTGGCAGACGTTTTTTTTTTGTTTTTTTTTGTCCTCACTTGATCCTCCATTGCAAGGTTAAGGGATTATGTGCAAGAGGGGGGAGATATGCCATAAAAAATTTACGAGTTAAATTATAAATTGTTAAAAGTTCTGAAAAATCGGTCATAGCAATCATAAAAAACTGTAATCTCTTATCTAATAGATACAATTCTCCATTGCCCCTTCGAGTAGAAAAATATATTGAGTTGCAATTAATAATGTTCTTCTGAACTGGTGTTGTAACCAAAAGTAATTTGAGGGCGGCCAGTCAGCCTGCAGGAAGAGGTACTGTGTGGTGTGGAATAATCAGAAATATTACAAACATAAATGCCAGTTTTGACCTACGCTATCTCACGACCAATTCGTACGAATTCGTATGAGTGATTAAAAAGTGGCTAATTCGTACTAATTCATACGACCTCACTTGTACGAATTCGTACAATTTGTCCAAACCCACGTGATGGGTAGGTTTAGGGGCGGGGTCAAGGGTAGGTCATTCGTACAAATTCATACAAATTGGCCAATTCGTAAAATATGTACAAATTCTCGTGAGATCAGGTTAGTTTTCACTATAAATCTCACCAAGTTAATGGTTTCATCATTCCATCCATCCATCCATCAACACAAGTTCGTTCAGGTCCATGAATCTGAATAGTTGAACAGAGTTCTAAAAGTGCTGATAAAACAGTGAACAGTACTGATTTAACATTTTGAAATTTATGAAATGATAAACAATTGTATTTTAAGTTCGCGCTGAAACTATATTTACCTTTTTTGAAATAATCCATTAAACCTGCTGAGAAACGAGGAGCGTGAACTACATTGAGCAGTTCCACACACATGCCCTTATTATATTCCGTAAAATAATGTGTTTTTGTGTTTCTCATTTACAGTAACCTAGTTGTATCAAATGTAATTTATCCTTTTGTCCATACAGTTTTATTTAATTAAAGTAACGCATTCATGCATATAACTCGTATAACTTTTTCAACCTTTATAATGTTTTTCCAAAACCCTGGAGATGGTACATCGACTGACAATACACACCAGATACTCACACAGAGCAAGGTCGAGGCAGTGAATCATTGGACCTAGATAGATAGATAGATAGATAGATAGATAGATAGATAGATAGATAGATAGATAGATAGATAGAGAGATACATAGATACATAGATAGATACATAGATAGAAGGGTTGTGTATCATTTGAACGATATTGATTCCGATTCCTTGTTTCGATTCCAGTTCCCAACGATTCTCGATTCCCATTCTTTTAAGAGGCAGGTTCAAAAAAGTTTAGCTAACCTTGCTAACCAACGGTCTTTCTGAAGGAAATACTCCTTTCTAAAGGGAAATACTCTGCATTTTGCCGAGATTTTGTTATTTTTAGAAAAGTGAAGCCACACTTTGGACCACCGACGTAAGCTACACGTTCCAATCGCACGGTTATGCCAACACTTCCAGTAGACGCTTCTTCATTAGTGTTGTTCAGCGGTTTCTTCTTCTGGTCAGCGGACTGTGAATATTGAAACTAGGAATCGAAATTTTAACTTTTGAACGATTCCGGGAAAAACGAAAAGTTAGTCCCAGTTCCAATCGATACTCGATTGTCGATACCCAACCCTAATAGATAGATAGATTTATTGATAGATTTATTGATAGACTGATATAACTTGAAAGCTAAAGCAGGACATTTCCCCTGTTTGTTTAACTCCTCCCTAACCACCAAGAAATAAAGATAAATGGCACACAAACATCACATTAATGATCAACTCTCTCTCCTCTCTAGCACATATACACTCATAATAAGCATCTCACTTATGCGGAGCTCGTGTCAGCACATAAGCATGCATGTGTGGGGGCCGAGGCCGGGGAGAGGCGTCAGTGCACTGCCTCCAGCTGACAGCTCACTTCTGCCTGAGATCAGGGCCAGCTGAGTGTACAGTCATTCATTGTCATACAAAAACATGTGGCATGTGGTTGTCAGAACTAGACTTCAACCAATCTGCCCAGTAACAGTTGGAGTGTGCAGTAAAAGGAATGAGCAGTGAGAAGAAGGGATAGTAGAAGAGGAGGAGGAGGAGGCCACTAGAAAAACAATCCAGCAATAGCTAAAGATAGATCTGAGCTTCAAGGCACGCTAAGGCCTGGCACACTCAAAGTTAGTGCATGGCAAACACTGGGCCACACAAACACACATGCACACGAGCAGATAGAAGCACGGACCAAAGGCCAATGGAGTGGATAAGCATTGCTTTTGTTTACTTGGAATTTTACATGGCCTTCAAATGAAAATGAGAAATGTTGCTTTGGCAATATATATATATATATATATATATATAAAATTCAATTAAAATTTTTTATTTCAAGTAATGTAATGCAATGTATTATGACTAAATGTAAAAATCAATTGTAAGCTTCACTCATGCGGCAGTGACCTTATCCAGCAGATGTTGCTTGTAAAAAAATATCACATATGGACATTGTGGAATGAAAGAAGGGAAATTACTGAAACTAGGAATTTAATTTACATTTTATGTTTTATATACCAAGTCATGAAACTCGATATGGCACAGGCTGATAGGTCCTTAACACAACCTGCTGATAATTACACTGTTAACTACATGGCCCAAGCTGATTGGTTTATGTTGATTCTGCAGCCAATGAGCTTGCTGCTGAACATTTAAATAGTTGGTCATTGTTAAGACAGTTTGCAGAGTGCTTTCAGAGTTCCTCTGCAACCCTTCCTGTATAGATCTGCTAGATGTATTTTCAGGCTGTTTGTATGATTATATACATTAAAACTGTAATATCCATTACCATGCTAAACTCTTCAGAATTGTCATGATAGAAATATTTTATATTATATGATTAGATATTGATTAGGTAATGTACAAAAAATGTGAAAAACATTCCACTTTATGTGGATTTTACAAAATAGTTTATTATTCAGGATGTTATTGTTCCCCAAACATATTTGAATTAGTAGATCAATCTGAACTGTTGACCCTGAAATCTAAAAAATAAGATATTTCTGTCATCATTTAGTCAACCTCATGTCACTCCAAACCTATATGACTATTTCTTCGGTGGAAAAAAAGTCTGCTTATAATAATACAATGAAGCTTAATGCTTTTCGTGCATCAGTTAAGTAATAAACATCTGCTCAGATGCACTGTCACGTGTACAGAACTTAACGCCAAGCTGTGGTTTTGCACTACCCCATCATACTGTGTTTAAAAAGGGAAGAAATTATGAGAAACACCACATTACTCTAGGTCCATTTTGGGTTGCATTTTCACAGGACTTGGCTTTGGCAACATAACACACTACATTTGCAAAAGCTTTAGATAGAACTGAACTTGTGCTGAACTCCCATGAGTTTTTAAACAAATCCAGAGTAATAGGTTCAAGGGGCTTTGTTTTTATTTATTTATTTTTATTGTTGCGTCTAGCCATTAAAGCCTGGTAATCTTTCCACTGAGACACACTAAGCCATTCGGGGACATTTGGGCTAGGTAATATGGTCTTGCCCCTTTGGCTAACCTAATAAAGTCTAACCTCTTTCCGACAGGCCAGTCTAGCCTTGTTGGTGTGACATCCTTCAGAAAAGGGTGTTGCAGTCTGAAGATTGTAGCTCTTTTGAACCTTTTTATTTAAAGGAAAAGAATCTGCGCTCTAGATCTTTCCTCTTAAACTGCAGCAAGATATTTTCTGAAACATACAATTTGGTGTCAAAAAATGTATAATTAAAGTTTCCAAGTATTTAACTCGCATAAGATAATTGTACCCTTTTTTCAACCCTGTGCTTACAAGGACTGAATCCTCATGTGACAGAACAGTCATCAATTTGGATTCAAACAAAGATACAAAGATACAGCCCTTTCAGAGAATGAAAACAAGTGCAGCCTTCAACTTACATAAGAGAGCTCTGAGAAACAGCCATCGGGGCTTGTGTGTTCAGGGCCGGTTACATACTGAACTCATGATGTGGAAAACTGTAGAGTACTGACTGTTTCATGGCACGAGTAATGAGAGGAAGAGACATCACAACACTTCTACAGAATCAGTTTTGTTCGTTTGTTTTCACTAATAGGCTACAGTTTTTAAAAGAAAAACTAAGCTATTTGTGTCCAACAAGACCACTATTGTATTCGTTCTAATTTGGTCTGGCATGCTTGTTAGAACTCTAATAACTACAACTCACAAAAGACGCATATGGATAAATCTACTAGCCTACTTGATAAGACGTCTGTTATAAACGTTGCAAAGAGCTTTAGATAAACTTCTCTAGCATGAAGATTTGGTTTGTGGTTCCGTTGTCTTTTAGCTTTAACTTACAAAAGTGCGGTAAGTTAGAGGGGACAAACCGAGCTTAAGCCGTTTATGCTCCTTGTAATGAGGGATCTCCCTTGACAATGTATCTCAGCTTTAAAAACACACCACTGCATCAAGTTATATCAGCATTGTTTTGACAACTTTGGAGACACTCCCCAGTTTATTTGAGCTACAATATATCTGGTGTCTGTTGTCAAAATGTATTTCGTTTAGCTAAACATCTTTAATTCTTTTATGAGAGCTGTTTAACACAACATACCCATGCCTCCCAGAGTACTGAATAATGCAATAATAACTCCCTATAAGCTATAGTAACATTAATAATTTAACTTGCAATGTACTATACTGTGCAGCATAGAAAATATTTAAAAAAATGTAGAAAAAAATAGAGCACAAAAATTATAAAGTATACACTCCTGGTCAGTATGATTTTATATATATATATATATATATATATAAGAAAAGATAATTCTCTTTTGCTCAACAAGGCTCCACTTATTTAATTTAAAAACACAGTAAAAACACCAATATTGTGAAATATTATTACGATTGATAATAAATGTTTTCTATTGAACAATTTAAAATGTCATTTATTCCAGTGATGCAAAGCTGAATTTTTAGCATCATTACTCCAGTCTTCAGTGTCACATGATCTCAGAAATCATTCTAATATGCCGATTAGCTAACATTTTTTATTATTATCAATGTTAAAAAAGTTGTTGCTTACCATTTTTATGGAAACCCTGATCCATTTCTTTAGGGTTATCTGATGATTAGAAAGTTCAAAAGAACATCATTTATTAGGAAAAATAGAAATATATATTTTTAAACATTATAAATGGCTTTACTGTCAGTCTGATTAATTTGCTGGTTAAAAATATGAATTTATCTGATGTTAAAAAATAATGATCTTATATTAAATATATGTGACTTATGCCTTAGACCTAAATCACAATAAATGATGAACACAAATTATCAAGTGGGTGAGACATTTAGGATGTGCAGAGATTCTGTGAGCTCTGTCCTGTTATTCAGGTTAGAAAACGTCCCACTGCTTATTTATGCACCAGTGAAGTAGGAGAGGGAACGCAGGGGGGTTCAAAGAAAGTGCAAATCACCACAGATTTAAATTACAAATGTAACCACATGTTCTGGGCACACAACATTATCTATAAGGGTTTAAAAAAACCACAATGGTTTTTGATCTCATGGTCAAACCTTAATGGGTAAAGGCTAAATACTTTTCCCTTATTAAACATGTGTGGTGTTTATTAACAGTTAAAGAAGAACAGAATGCAGAAAACTAAATGCATCTAAATGTCTCTAAATAAACATTATAATCCTCAGGTCTGACGCAGACAACAAAACAAAACGGCTGAGGACCAGATGACCTCATCTCAATGACAAACATGAGAGTCATGACCTCATTTCTCAAGTAAGATTCATGCGCCACCCACAACATGCTGACAATTGTAAAGGAGGTCAGTCTGAGTCTCTGAAACTCTTGGTGTCTCTTTGCAAAGTCAGGCTCTGTTCCTTGCTGTCATTTGCTCCAGGTGCTTCGGCAAACAGATGGTTAGATTATGCACGAGTAACATAGAGTGCGGTGTTGTCTCAGGGGGCTATATTTTCTTGAAGGTCATTATTAGTAATATATTCTTCAATAAGGATCTGACAGCGATGATGAAAGCAAATGCTGAAAGTAAAAATGCCATTGCCAAGGTCACAATCTGAATGACTGCTGTGTTGTATTAGCAAAACATGATTTGCTATGATAATAACATGCTTAGAGCTCGTCCTCATCTTTAGTGACATCCTTACAAATACAAAAATGTCCATTAAATAACTAGAGCTGAGTGCCACCTACTGGATGATACATTTTATTGACTACTGCAGTGAGATTTTCTCCTGAATATATGAATTTTCTAAGAACCATTATGTTTGATAGGGCCAAATACATTTGGAGGAGACATTTAACTTCACTCTGAATGTTTAAAGCAGACTGTTAATTTATTACAGTCTAGCTTAAATATATATATACCGTATATATATATATATATATGCTATAAATAATTATATTTGCAAGAAATAATATTTATATTTGTAAAAGTTTTTAAATGACATATTTACAAAAGGAAATTAAAAATTTGCAATAAGATCGAAATTGTACAGCTTTAACATAACTTTATGAAACATATAATAATTTTTTATTTTTGTTCGAAATATTTATAATTTTTAAACGTCAAGTAGTAAAAAAGAACTAATATGCTACGTTTTCTGAAGAAAAATATTTTGTTTACTTTTAAAAGGAAATTGGAAATCACCAACAAGCTGGAAATTAAACAGTTACAATGTAAATCCATTATATATATATATATATATATATATATATATAGGCTATATATTGTATAGAAACACTATTTATATTTATAAATGTTTATTTTAAAAGATTACAAATTTACAACATTTTTGTAGAAAATATGATTCTTTTACATGATAGAATGAAAAGTTATTACAGCAATATAAATAATTATGTTAAAAAAAGCATGCATAATATTGTGTTATCGGGGTCTCAGGTGGTTTAGTTCTTTCCTGGATTAATTGGATGGACAAGCAGAGTCCCAAGTTGCCTATAAAAAGACAATTGAACTGATGCAGTCCTTCCTCCAACCCATTACTTCCAAAATATTCAAATCATGCCCTTGGCTATATATTTTACGAAGAGAAATCCACACGAGAACTCTCTCTGTAGGAAATGTAAACACAAGTCAAATAAATTGGGATCGTAGGCATCTTTTTGAAAGGGTCGTTGCTATGGACTTGCATGGCACCTTATTTTATTGCTATGGCAACAGACAATGGCTGGCTTTATATTGTAATATCATGTCATCTATGACACAAAGAGTATGCAGACAATGACATTTAGACTTGACATTCCAATAAAAAAGTGTCCTATTAAGCTTACCGCTCCAAATCAGAGTTAAATTCTATAATCAGAGACTAACCAGTCAGATTGATTGTATTTATAGAACTGTAGAACAGAAGGTCACACCAAAGGTCAACTGTTATTAGACACAAGACCAGCTCTAACACTTTCCTCTCATTGATCAGCTTTTCTGCCAACGCTGTCTATTGGATTCTGTGACAAGCTGAGTTTTTTCTATAAAACTAAAAACTGGAATAAAGACGCTACTGCTCACTTTACTTATCTACTTAAATTAAAATAGCTTAACCTGTATTTTGGTCAGTAAATTCAGGTGTTTTTTGCAATGGGGAAAAAACATTTAAAGGGGCACTCAGTAATGTTTTGGACAAATGAAAATATTTTACTCTTAAAAAATACATATTTTTTAGAAACAGAAAATACAATGTAAAGGGCTACAAGTCATATCAGTGTTCTCGAAAAAAGCTGTTTTTCTACATAAGAAAGTAAACCATGCCTGAAGGAAGTTAGAATAAAGTCAGAATAAACATGCATGAGAAGGAAGAGAAATATAGTTTATTTCATTGACATTGTGTCTTGACCCTTAAACCATTAGGCTTTTCAAATGCTGTCTGTGCAGATTTGTTTAAAATCCAATAGATGTACTGTTACTCCCTCTAGTGGTTTAATAGTTCATTACAAATTTAGGTTTTATTATTTTATTATTTATTTTAATGATGCTCACAAGGCAGAAGTAGTTCATAAAAATAAACACCAATACTGGAAAATGACACTCGAGAATGGAAGATGAAAAATGATGGAAAGTAATAAATTTCCTCAAATCAATGACTAGAGTATTACTGTGCTATTAAATACACTTTATATCCTGAGTGAAAATTTACTGTAAGGCAAAATACATCACTTAATATGTGAACTTTGCAAGGAGCTCAGTTTTAGTGTGGCTATGATTCAAATAAAAAACATGAGGCACATTCTTTATTTGTTTGAAACCATACAAGTGGCCGTGGCCCGTGGGGTATATCCCGATTCATAATGTGGGGACAAAATATATATTTTTTGCTCATACACATTTTCTGCTCACACACAAATTATGTCACTCCCTCAATATTTAGTTAACTTTCTTTATAATACAAATTGGAGCGCTTGTAATTGAATTCGGGGTCTGTCAAATTTGACCTAATAAAGCAGACATTAAGTTTCAGAGTTAAAATAAATATGTGGGTTAAAAGCCACTTGTTGGATAAATAAAGGAGAGAGAGAGAGAGAAATAAATAAATAATCTTAATTACTTTTACTAAGCCTGGCTGTCACAACATCAATTAACACACAAATCGAGCCTCACGTGAAGGGAGGGGTCGAGGATCCGTGTTAATAGATCAATGGGAGGCACTAAACGGATTATGTGTAGAGAAAGAGCTTTGAAGACATTATTTTACGCACAACAGCCGACATGCATGTGCAAAATGCTGTCTAATCTGTCAGAAACGTGGATGGATTCGACTAGCGAGTAGAGTCCCCTTTAACGCCGCTCTCATTGACTCGTGTATCGGGGCGTTGTCGCCATCTTCCGCCAGTTCTGTTACCGACCTCATCACCGGAGCATCACATCAGACCGCCGGTGGGCGAGTCCGGGTGTGTCTGTCTGCCTGCGAAAGCGTCTAGAAACCTCGCAAATATCACCGAGAGGGGAGGGAAATAAAATGCTGGGTTCTCGAAAGCTGTCACATCTTCATCACTAGACACTTGTTGTTTCTTTTATTTTTTATTTATTTATTTTTTTTTTGCTTTGCTTTTGGAGGAGGACAGAAGCATGAAGAAGCATCTCAGCCCCGCGAAGGTACCACTGGAAGTCACCATACCAGACACCGAGGCGACTGTACAACAACTCAACAAGCTGCTGTCCAACGGCAGCGGTTTTTATAGCCTCCCAGCACAACATTTCAACGAGGTCTTTCCCAGGATTTACATCGGCAATGCGTAAGTTCAAACGATCTCATGCAGACTTGACTGCTTCTGATAGCAACACTGACAGGTATCTGCTTACAGCTCTTGGTCAAATGTGTTGATTCGTGAGATGGCACTGGCAATTGATCTGTAGCTGGATCAATAAATAAAACCTGGTGAATTCTAGCCGACTATTTTAAATTGTCTAGGTGCGAAACAACCAAATCAGCGAGTGTGTCACCTCTCCACCTATGAGAGCATCACGAAGCCACTGGAGATTTTTGATAACGTTTACATAGCGAGTCAGACTGCAAGGAAGCTGCTTTTCTACACGACTGTCCTCTATCGGTAACATCTTGCTATCTCTGAGATCACTGGTTACAAAATCGCTTCAGTCTTACGTCAGTCACATGTTTCATTGTATTAAATTATTAGTTACTAATGCATATTTCCTCCGTCAAACAAAGAGAAAACGAGCGATTTAAGTCAGTCGTTTTCTCGACTCAGATTCAAATTCCTGACGATTCAACTGCATCTTGGAAGATGACTTTGAATCATGAACTATAGAAAATAAACTTTTATGAGAATAGTCAAAATCCATTACACGTCCACTTTCTCCACTATTTTTGGTTTAGACTTTTGGGTTATCTTAAATCCAAAAATAAAGGTAGCCAGATTAGATTGTGTTAGTTAACTTATATTCAGATGTTAAAGCTGCAGTCTGTAGCATTTTTGGGGTTAAAAATTATATATTCATATTTGAGAAAATACATTACCAGCCAGTGTTCAAAACTATCTGCTTGCCTTAGCTCAATTCAAAGCGGTTAATATTTTAATTCCAGTGGTAATGGTGGATTTCCGCGTGAGATTCGAGCCGTCATTACATCCCATCTGTACACCTAAAGGAGGAGTCTCGGCTAGTAGGCTATATTGTGTGTATGGATGCTGGAAGTGGAGATTTATAGCCTTTTCTCACAGCACTTGATATAATTAAACTTATCAATTTGATGGCGGATCCGGGAAGGTTCAGAGATGGCGACAAAGAGGTAAAAACGCCGGACTGCAGCTTTAAAATTGCCATGAAATCAAAATTGACGATTACATTTTTTGATCACATGACATGCGGGAAAAAGCAACAATTGGCCTATATCTGGCCACAAATTAACTATTTCTTCCCACGACTTACTAATACGCACATTTTACTAATTTGTTCTCTCGTTTTAAGTAAAGCCGGGTTCACACTGTACGATTTTGGTCACGATTTGGCCGTCTGAGACAAATTTCGAAGATTCCTCTGATCTTGGTCCAAAATCTTAAGTCTTTGATCGCTAGTTTGACATTTTCGCAGACAGCCGATTAATGCCCCTGCCATCAAATTTTACATTTTTCTATCAGTTCAGTTTAAAACTAACCTCCACCATACCATATGTAAGGGTGCAGTATGGGGCAATGGGGCACTTTTTTCATTGCACACCACTCTTTGTAAGACTTACATTAATAATGCATGTGAAGGGACTGCAGTGAACACAGTGCAGGACAGGTGAACAAGATGCAAAGCAAACACTTTCTCTCTCTGTTTCTCTCTCTCTCTCACACACACACACACTCACACAGGGAGAAATATGACTACAATCTGCAAAGGCTCCATATAGACAGACTCACTGGTTAGGGGAGAGTTTGAATTATGGGCGTTGGGCGGCGCATCAGAGTCAGAGTCCATCACTTCATCACCACTGAAGAGACTCCGCTGCTGGCGGAAACAGAGAATGATGGGCCGCTACATCCTCCACTTAACCAAAGGGGCTGCGAATTTTATCCTTATTTAGTTTATAGTTTAGGGTTTTTTTAATACTATGTAAATACAGTGTCATGTATAATTTTAGGTAAGTATTTTAATTGTATTAGGTGATACTATATATTCTCCATTACCCATATGTGCAGTCATTCATCTTCTGCATTGTAAGGAGGGATGGCGCTGCTGAGGAGTGGACGAGAGACATATAAAGAGGCTGGATTTTTAGCAGACAAAGATGAAAGAGTTCCAGGTGCTAAAGCAAAATACAGACAATGTCACTACATCGCAGAGCATTCTGCTCCGCTCTCTTCTGATCTCTTGTTTTCTCTCTCTGTGGACTTGAAGGCCTATTTTTGGGCACTACGCTGGACGCCTATGGCTCTTTGTATGCCTCTGGGCGGCAGCCAAGATTTCCTTGGTGTGTCTGTTCTGGTTTAGAACACTGCTGTCTCCAGGGGCCCTCTGACATCGGCTTACATCTCTGCCAACTAAAAGCAGCTCCACAATTCACTCCAATCAATCTTAAACTAGACACAGCAGACCGTTCCGTAGTTGAGACTTTGGGGTGAGGTTGGCAAGGTCTTGGGTTTGTTGGAACTACAAACTGAGAATGTGCAGATTGCCATTGTTTATCGCTAATGCGTAAACATGTACGTAACAAGGAATTACGTAACAGTTTATCAAGATTTAATGATTCAGCAGTGAAAGAAATGAACACGAAAAAATGTCATTAAATTTTAATCTAGGCCTACGTTTAGAGATTGAGATAGTGCTGGTAAAAATATGATGTTAAAGCCTGTTCACACAAAGAACTATAACTAAATATAGTTTTAAAAATCTTTATCAATTTAAAATAGTAGCAGAGTTTACACCACAACAATTGGAATTGCATTCAAAACTATTTTTATTTCCTGATTAATGCATCAGAATCTATTCCTGCTTTAAAGAGCTTGAGCATTTAAGGAGGCAGACGACATAAATTGAGTATATACATTATAATAAATGGGAATGGGACTTTATTTTAATTATATTTTTGTAAAGTTTTCTTGCTGCCAGAAATGAATGCCAAGAATTTCTCTGATATGGTTTCCCATGAATTTTATTTGTCACTTGGCAGAGACAAATTGCATAGAACAGTTTCTTCACTCCTATTGGTAGATTTTGAATTTTGAGCACAGCTCTTTTGCATCTTTAAAAATGAACAACAAAAAAACATTTTCACTTCGCTGAAATCAGCCGTCACCAAAGGTCTACATCACCAAAGGTCGCTATCGCTAATGTTGCTGAGATGGCCAACTTTTGAGCCTCGTTCGCCATTCTGTCGCTGGACTTGTTGGTCTTTAGTTGGCTCACTTAGTTCTGGTTGACCTAGTAAGGTTTATGAACAAAGGTCGCTATCGCTAATGTTGCTGAGATGGCCAACTTTTGAGCCTCGTTCGCCATTCTGTCGCTGGACTTGTTGGTCTTTAGTTGGCTCACTTAGTTCTGGTTGACCTAGTAAGGTTTATGAACATCACTACCGTTAAGATTTGCCGTTGTGGTTTCGTGTTCTTACTTTTTATACTGAACACGTCCACATCTATTTGTAGCTGTAGGTTGCTGACAGTGTGAACAGGGCTTCATTGAAAATTAACATTGTGGTAATATTTCAGGGTCTTGGTTTCATTGACTCGGTCTCAACACACATCTGACTCAAAACTTGCTGGTTTCAACTACAACACTGCCATAAATAACCATAACAAAATTGGTTTGTGTGTTCCAGGTGAGTCTCACACGTGCTCTGCTTCTCCTCCCCAGGTTTGTGGCACAGAACGTGATGCGTCTGCAGCGTGCGGGTGTGACACACATACTGAATGTCGCAGAGGGAAACTCTTTTATGCATGTGAACACCAATGCAGAGTTCTACACAGGAACTGGGATCACGTACCACGGGATACAGGCCAATGACACTGAGCAGTTCAACATCAGTGCCTTCTTTGAGGAAGCGTCAGAATTCATTGATAAGGCTCTGTCACATGGAAAAGGTTGGTTGCTCATCCCTCTTCTCTCTTTTTTGGTCTTTTTTTAAGGCCTTCATAAATTCATGATAAAGAAAGCATTGCCCATTCACCAATAAGACTATCCCAAGATATTATAGAAATCTTGTTCAGTCCATTTAAAGGAATAGTTCAACCAAAAATGAAAATTCTGTCATTAATTGCTCAACCTCATGTTGTTCCAAACCTGCAAGACTTTCGTTCATCTTCGTAACACAAATGGAGATCTTTTTGATGAAATCTGAGAGCTTTCTGTCCCTCCATTGGCAGGTACGCGACTACTATGATGCTTCACAAAGTCCATACAGATCGTTAAACTAATCGATATGAATTGAGCGGTTTAGTCTAGATTTTCTGAAGTAATTCGATTGCTTTTTATGATTAACATTTTTAGTTTAGGCTTTTTATTTACATAAAACATTGATCAGCGAACTTAAACGGCAGCTCAAACAAACTGGCTTGACGTCCAAGAACAAACCTCTGCGAAACACAAGAATGGTTCTCGCTCGTCAAAAACACTTGCTTGAACAAATGAAATGTGAGATGAATTTTTATATGTGAATAAAAACCGAAATTCAATGTTTATTGTATAAACCGATTGTGTGTCTTCATTAAATTTGGACTAAACCGCTGAATTCATATTGATTAGTTTTGCAATTGCTTTACGAACTTTTTAAAGCGTCCAAATAGTATTTGTGTAGCTGTCTATGGAGGGACAGAAAGCTCTCAGATTTCTTTATAAATATCTTCACTTGTGTTCGGAAGATGAACAAAAGTCTTACGGGTTCGAAACGACACGAGGGTGAGTAATTAATTAATGAGAGATTTTTCATTTTTGTGGCGAACTATCCCTTTAAAAATGACACAGATTCTTGATAATTCATGAAGTACTAAGCCAGCGATGTCTTTGTGGAGAAAAATTACATGCACGACTATGCTGTGGCATTTATAACTTGACCTTTCTCTAACAAGGCAAGTTACTTATTTTTACACCAACCCCTTTCCCTTGTGCCAGCATTCTTGTATGCATCACTGTCTTTTTTAATGCTTTGTCAGGATGTAAAAATGAAAGGAAATAATACAGTATTTCAATTTATCGAAATGTTATATGTATCCATGGATAATGTATCCCACAGTGGATCTGGTAGTCCCCATGCACACATTTTATCCCTAGATATCTCACACCAGTCATTTTAATTGGTGCATTTAAACCCATCTTTTATGGCATGGATTTTATGCCATCTCTAACACAGAGGAGCAATTATAAAGCATCTTAATTGCAAGTCATCTTGGCAGAAGGAACCCAGTAAGCAGTAAATCACATGCCAAGCCTGGGTCGAGGGAGGACACTAATCTTTTCACTGAGAGCTTAAGCTGAAACAAAACCTCTAGAATATATGCTGCCATTTCGCAGCCCGGCTGAGCTCAGCTGACATTTGTGACAGCCATACTTAAAGTGGGCTTGATGTCATCTGGTGAATTTGCAGGCTGAATCACAATGAGCAGTGGGAGGAATAAAGGTCTGAGTGATCCCGCTGCCTCTGAGTCACACTGAATCTGTTTTAAAAATATGCTCTGCATCGGGGTGGATCACGGTGGCCGATTTGTCGACTAGTCTTAGATCCATTCTTGTTTTTGATTTTATTTAGCAGGATTCTATTACGTGAGTACATAAAAAATAAACCTTTATTTTTGCCTTACTCATGTACAGTACAGTGAGCCTAAAATTATGAATTATCTTGAGCAGTTTCAGTGATTAGAATTGAGAGGCCAAAGTTCAGAGTATAGTTTAGATGGTAATGTCATTCACACCAAAAAAAAGTTTGCATTTAAAAATGTGACATGCAGTGCAGTGGAATGGGAAAAACTGTAAGGTTTAGAAATACGTTTATTAAAAGATTTTTTTTTTTTAACTTGAGGGCTGTGTTTCTAGAAAACCGCATTCTGAGTATCTGAGTCCGAGTTACTTTTTCAAACAAGTTACGGAAGTCAATTTGTTTTCCATTTATTGATGGACAGCTCTTCTCGTCCCATGTTGAGAGAAATCGGGAGTAAGCTGAAGAGGCGTTGTGTGCGCTGTGCAAATATAATGGTTATTGTAATTCTAGATTAAATCTGAGCATGCCTTACTCATCTTACTTGCACAAAAACAGATTCAGTATTCTTTAAATGAAATAAAAACTGTGAAATTCAAACTCAGAATATAATGCAAACCTGCAATAATTAAAAGCTTATTAACTTTATTAACCTATGTCTTTCCTGCTTGCTGCCTTTCAATCATACGTATATGGCAATGTTATGCACAACTGACTTTGGATAAACATCACATTTGTGTTTTTATTTATTTTTATTGCTGAAGTAAGGCCCTGTCCCAAATGGCACCCGAAACAATCGCGGTCTTACTACGAGTCCGCATTTTTGCAATGTAACGCCGCTTTGACTGTCGGGTGGAAATCTGCTGCGGAGCTCGCTTCAGTTCGGGCTCGGCAAAAGCGTGCATCGAGGGCGCATATATCGACCGCAAAAGGGGGCGCTCGCGAGCACCCTCCTGAAACCTAAAATGAAAAATGGGAAACCCTACGGTCTCATGGACTTAATAGACACACGTACGCGGTAGCCATTGTAAGTCCACGAAATCTAAAGTGCATATGAAGTGTGCCATTTGGGAACGGGCCTAAGAGTGTTGAACTTTCTTCTCCTGTGTCCTATTCTTCTGCAATCCAGAATGGTAATCTACAGCTGAAAGGTTTGAGCTGCGCCCTCTACTGTTTAGGCATGAATTTGCATTTCCTTCTCACTGAGGCCAATTCATTTCACTTATGGTGCCTTTACATTTGCCAAAAATAAAACTTTTTTTGTTATTCTAGGGACAAGTGTTGCGAATTAGCTTTAGCTACTGTATACACGCATTGGATCGCTGTTGTCACACTTTTATCTATGTTTATTGTTTCTGTCTCTATACAAATAAAATCTAGAATAAAATATTAAAAAACAAACAAGCATGCCTAGCCCAGGTGAGAAAAAAACCAATGCAAAAGTATTATAACATATTACTTTCCATAAATGGGAGTAACGTAATATTATAATAACACATTACTATCAAAAGTATAGAGGCCATGGTTACAATCTTAAATATACTACTAATAATAAAGAACTGAATTTCTCATGACATCTGATTTCAATGAGTAAACATTACCAAACAAGCGTTTTTATATCTGTAAGTCTACTTCTACATTTTTACAATGCCAATTCCCTTAGCATATTAGTGATTATTTATTATTGGTTATTACAATTGTGAGTGAGCTACATATACTGCAAATGTCAAAGTGCTCAATCTGAAATCTGAATACAGATTTGTGCTTTTTTTTAAGGCATGCGCATACAACTTAATTTGCAATTTATACAGTCATTCACTGTGGTTATGTTAGATAATATTGTTTTCCTTCTTACACTTAATTTAAATGGTGGTTTAAAAACAGCATGTATTTTAAAGCAATTAATAAGAAAAAAACACATCAGAAAAAAAAACTTATTTAGAAAAATATTGCTGGCTGTGAATGGATTTGAAATTAAATATTATTTTATACTGTCAATATTAAATGTTATTTATACTATACTATTTGTACCAGCTGGTGCAATCAAGCGGAAAAGTGTCATATGTGATCATGTATACTGGACATCCTTAATGTTTCGTTTAAATAGCCTATACCAACTGGCTGGTCGATTTTGAAAATATGTAGCTCTACATTGTTCTACAGGGAGTAGAGATTTAGGAATCAATGAAGGCTATCTCCTTGAAACATAAACAGCACAAAGACTCACAGGAGAACATAAGTAAGTGGGGCTGCTGGTGGAGGAGGCATCAGGTTTCAGATCCTCTGCTCTATCTGCCAAATAAGCACAGCTAGGGCTGGCAAGGTGAATTCCTCCTGGAGAGTGGGCAGGTCAATAATGGATGTGTACGTGTGTGTTTGCATGTTTGAATGGGAATTGGTCTGAAGGTTGCCTTGACTTGAGAAGGTTCACAACGTAGTATATAAAACGGTATAGATCATGGTAAAACAATGAGATCATGGTAGCACTCCAAACACTGCCTTTTTAAATAATTTTTTTTAATGATTTCTCTTCTAGGAAAGGTGTATGTTCACTGCCGGGAGGGCTACAGCCGTTCGCCCACCATCGTCATCGCTTACCTCATGCTCCGCCACAATATGGATGTACGAGTTGCCACAGCTACAGTAAGACACAAGAGAGAGATTGGCCCGAATGATGGATTCCTGTGCCAGCTATGCCAACTCAACGAAAAGCTGGCGAAAGAGGGCAAGTTGAAAACCAAATGATAGAATATGCTCTACCCCCACATATACATACACAAATCCAGGCGCACACAGTCAGACTAGTGTGCAAAATATTTCCTTTCCTAGTATATTAACCGAATGTATTCATACATCCAGAACATATGCATGGAGGTATACAAAGTGTATTCAAACACACACACACTCACATACACAGTCAACTGAGGTGTTGTCAGTGTCCTGAATAATTACTCCTGCTTCCAGCTGGCTGGTAAAGGGAAATTTACTGAATAATTAAGGCTGTAGAAGGAGCAAGGGTAGCATTTTATATGTCATCACAACTGATTTGCTTTTGCATATTTCCCATGATAATCAGTGTCTGTGTTTCGCCAGGTGCACCAAAAGCATTCCAATAGCCAACTATTTGTATATCTCACAAATTCAACTTTTGGAGCAGATTAGCCCAATCATCATCTGTAAAGTAGAGCACAATCATCCTATGGGCTCCTATTTGCCACAAATACTGCGAGTGTTTAACCCATTCCTATTTGTATGTGGAGGAATATGATATTTAGGTATAAAAAAAGCACGAAAATACACCTTTTAACTCATTTACAGAACTATGGCCAGATTTTTGATGGCTTTCCAGCATTTTAAATCAGGACTAAACAGGAGGACAAAACTGTTGTGTACCAGCACACAACCCATTCACTCTTTTAACATGAGATAGATTAACATTCCACAAATGGTAGCATACAATCAACAAGCCAACCGTATGTCGAAGCTCGGCTTCAACAGACGCTACAAACAGGTTCAACCCGGTTCTATGCAGCAGTGATAATGAATCAGCCCCATTAGATCTCTTTACTCTGGAATCACTGTCTCTCACTGCCAAGTCTCATGCCACATTTTGTCCACCACAAGATCACAGTCAGCCTTGACCAGAGAGACACGTCTGATAGGTGGAGAGCCTCTGCCATGCCAACTGCCTAATGATGTGCCCTTACACAAGGTTTGTTACCCCTGACGCTTTGTGCGCCTTTATACTGCTGGTTCAAAGATCAGAGGTAGGAGTGCAAAGCATGTGGAGCGTAGATATTTAAAGGTAGCTGTTGAATTAGGTAGCTTTGTCTTTTAAACAGCATCGCTTTAGCACTGGAATTGACTCGGTTTGCTGCATTCCTGGCTTGTTTCAGGTTTTAAAGGGGTCATATCATACATATTTTTATCATTTAATGATTTCCCCCGAGGTCCACTTATAACGTTAATCCAATTAAACAGGCCGTTTTTGCTGCTGTGCCTTTAAGTCTTCTATGTAAGCATCCTCGTTGCATATGAAACTAGTTAGATTGATGAGTTACCGATGGTTGTCTTTCAAACAGCGTCTTTTCAGCAGGTTCACATTGAAATGTGCTGTTTTCAGATCAGACTGAAATACATCAGACAACAACAACACAGAACATTTTTCCTTATCATGATTATTCTAGTGTTTAGAAATAACAGTATCCATCATGCTTTGTTCATATAGCTTTTCCGGTTGGGTCATGTTGATGTGTAAACGTTAAAGTGTTGGCATCTTAAGCGTTAAACATTTCAGAATGAGACATTTTTGTATCTCGGCTTTAGTAAAGGGTGTTTTTGGACTGGGGAGAAAGTTTAGATTTCTTAAAGTTAACTCCCACCCCCCAAAAATAGATTTCTCATGATATGATCCCTTTGACGAGAACCAACATCACTTTATTTGGAATAAGTGCATGCGCCAGTTTCGAACATGTAGCTTTTTCAATTAATCTAATTTCGATTGTGATCTAATACAGTATTAATAGCCCCTGGGCCTCTGCATATTTATTACTGAGGGGTAATAGTACAAATCGTAGGATAGATTATAACACAAAGCACTACTTATGCCTCTTTTTTATATTTCTATATTCCAGATATATAGCCTATACTTGTATATATTTAGATGTTGACATATATGAATGTATATGACCTGTCCATGAAATTTGTGTATGACCAGTATCTATTAACAATAGAAATATCTAATATATTGTTGTCAACGTTCACTTTACTTTAAAACACCATGAATGCCATTGCACATTTACCCATTAGACACAATTTTGCTTCCTACACATTGTTTGCTAAAAGCTTCCATATTATCCTGTTTTTCTTTTCACTGTGATGGAGAGTGGTGTGTTTTGCACTGTTACTTTCTGTAAATTATATGTATTAGAGGATCGAAGTCTGTTTTCACAGCTATAACATTGTAGCAGGCTACCTCACAGCATTCATACTATTGTAGCTACTTATCTATAACCCATAGTCATTTTATCCTTGGGTTTTTGTCCAAGAATATTTCAAATGGGCAAATACCTATATGTATGAAAGCATTCAAACTATAAACATTCCTTTATTATAATCTGGAGACCTAGGCTTTATACAACCTAACCAGCTGTAGCTATGGAACCCTGTGTGCCGTCATTAAAAACGTGAACCAATGAGGATGGTCTGTGCCAATGGCAAACAAAATCTGCCTGAGTTTTTAGCAGCAACTTTTAACCTCAAAAAGCAACAATGACGCATTTTGAATAAGCATATTTGGAAATTTCAACGTAAATTTGTGTTTGCTGGCGCTGTTGGCTTCAGATGAAGAACACGCCCTTTTTTGAAAGGATCTGTGGAAGGAGAAACACTGCCATCTGCTGTTGATAACCCCTGTGGTTTGCACAAACTGTCCTGCTATGTATTGCCTTTTATTCATATGTATCCGATTGTATGTTACACAGTGTATAGAAATTGTAAACAGTGTAATTATACAGGGAAGATTAAATGAAAATGTACCACTATATTGCTTGATGATGTCAATAGTAAATAACAATGAATCACAATGCTGCTTGGCCATTTTGTATTTATGTCCCATTTTCAGTATGTGATGTTTTTTTTTTTCATTTTATTTCTATTACACTGAAGGAACACTACCTAAGACTGAACACAAACGGTCCAAGGTGTCTAGATTTAACATGTCGATATGCATAAGTGATGCATTTTTGATGCACGTGCATTTTTAGCCATCGGTGCAAAGTATTGTCTGTGTATTTTTGCGAAGGCATTTGTTTTGTCCACGCGTACAAGCACATTTGCATTCATGTGTGCACGCCGCTGACTAAACGTAACTCTATATCGTCCATGTGCCGTCTTTTACTCCTGTATGCTTTGTGTTGTTGCTGTAATGTGATATTGTAAAATGATTGACCACTTGTTTGTTGTAAAGGACATGGAAACCTCAGTAGCTGCGAATTTGGCAGAAGGGTTTGGCACAAATGTTCACACTCAAATTATGTTTAACATTTTGAGTTAGGGAGTTGCTTGATGTGGCTGAATGACAGAATTCTGGTTTTGTTTTTAATCTGACTCAATCAGGAAAGGATTTACAGGATGCTTGAAATGAAGGTCAATTGAATGCATTCACATGACAGGCTGTCTAAACATCCCACCTTAAAGCCTTATCCTGAAGATGGATTATATATATTTTTTT
The DNA here is from genome assembly GCA_038021265.1 of Cyprinella venusta. NCBI lineage: Eukaryota > Metazoa > Chordata > Actinopteri > Cypriniformes > Leuciscidae > Cyprinella > Cyprinella venusta. The sequence continues at coordinate 21,022,226 of CM075877.1, forward strand.
GATTCATGTCTTCACTTCACAAAGCAAGATGTACAGCTTCTACAGACACTTTGTTGAAGTGCACTTGATTAAATCACAGTTATTTTTCTTACATTGGAAAAATGTTCTTTTGTTTTATGATGTCAAAATAAATGGCTAAAATTAAATTATGCATTTTTTGTGATTTATTCAGCTATCGAATCGTAACTAGGAGTTTGCATGGTTAAACCTATGGGTTAAACCCATAAAATTACAAATTAATATATAAATATTAGCTAGTCAATTTGTTTGGGGGAAACTTGTAGAGAACTATTTGTGCACATACACTACTTTTTTGGAGCCAGTATACACACATACACACTGTAACAAAATATTGTTGGTTTAACTTAAAAAAAAAAAGTAACCTGGTTGCCTTAAAATTTTAAGTTAATTGAAATGGAAAAATTGAGTTAATACAATGAAGGAGATGATGAAGTTAATCATCAGAAACTCAAAATATTATGTTATCTGAACTACATAAATTAAGTTGATTTGACAAAAGAAAAAAATGTTGTGATTACAAATCATGAAAATATATTTTTTTCAGTACAAACACACAGTTGTGGTCAGAATTAATGGTACCCTTGGTAAATACGATCAAAATGTCTTTAAAAAAATAAATGCATCGTTTATTCTTTTGATCTTTCATTAAAAAAATGTAAAAATCTAACCTAAGAATGCTGAGTTGTTTTAATCCAACATTGGGTCAAATGGACAAACCCAAACGTTGGGTTAAAAATGCATTTTTTAGAGTGTGTGTGTGTGTGTGTGTGTGAGAGAGAGAGAGAGAGATGCAGCAATGAGATTATATTATTATTTAATTCATTCATTCATTCCTTTTTTTTCTATTATTGACAGTAGACTAGCCTAATAAATTAAACAAAGCCCTTTAAACAAGCAGGCCTATCAATAATTATTTATATTATGTGTTATACAGCATTACACACATATATTAAAAATAAACACATACACACACATATCCATTTCATTTCTCATATTACATTGCTCAATGCAATCATCAATTACTTTTGCATTTCCTCCTAGAAGCATGAGAGGGACTCATTTCTCATGTACAAGAGTAGTTTGCATGACAATAGACTATTAGTTCTCCTATGTGTTGCAAGCAGTCCATGTCTGTGGGCCTCTGCGGTCTTTGATTACAACAGAATGAGGCACATAAAAAAGCACTTACAACAGCCCCTAATTACTCCTGTTAGGTAACAGAGATAAGTAGGGTAACATTCAGCTGTGTATAGACTTTAATGCAACATTTGAGTTGCCTCAGCAAATATACAAAGACAAGGAGGACTTCATATTCACAGCTAGATGTAATGCATATATCATCATGTTTTATGTTGAAGAGATCATTATAAAATATGAGAGCAGGGTTAAGGTTTTAGGTCAGCGTGTGTGAATATTTATGTATTTATGGAAGTACAGTATGTACGTTATTTATGCACATATCTGAGAGATGCTTTATGGTAAGAGTTTATAGCCTGTCTCCAACAGATGGAGACAAACACTTCCATAAATCTGTCTTCCTCTGGGGTCCTGTGGGCCTTGCACCATAACCTCGCACACTAAAAAAAGAAAACTTTCTTTTGACACATACAGTACATACTCGTATCCACATATTCATATAACACTCTGTCACAGAATCACAGAGGACAGTTTCCCTGTGATTTGAAGCGAATGGTTTTTGAGGTCCTTTAGCTTTTGTTCAGCACACCTGGCACTGGGGATGACCAGCTTTTCAGACTTCATGTATCCACAAGGATCATTGAAAGCGCTCAAATCAATTGGTCTGACACTAGGGCCGATCTCTATCCATGACCCCGTGCAGACTGCAATTACCCGAGCCCAGCTGTGGGGTCCTTAGAGACTTCTGTCCTGGGTCTCCACCCTGTCACACTCACAAAAACCGCGCAGGACCACAAAAAAACAAAGCACTTCAGACGTCAGGACAAAACAAAGCAGCTAAAACAGACTGACATGATGCATTAAGAGCTGGGGGAGATTTTTTTTCATTTGAAGATCAAGGTAAATGTACTTGACTCTTCTGTTGCTTCCATTGGGCAGTAGGCCTACTAAACAATAAATGAAGAAAGAATATTTTTAAACAACATAAGACAAATTGGACATCTTCATTCAGTTTTCGCCCTCTGGCTCTTTATGCATTTTGTTTCCCTCTGGAGCATCGTTGAATGTTTGAACCTTTTTTAATAGTCGTGAAAAGCTCCTCATTGTGAAAAGATGGATATCAAAATCATAAAGTCACTGCTGAATTATTCAAATATGCAAAAGATGCAGGAAAAGATGCAGGGTTTTTCTGAAGAACATTGGACAAGACGCTATCTCAAGTGGCTAATTCGTACTAATTCATACGACCTCCTCACTCGTACGAATTCGTACGATTTGTCCAAACCCACGTGGTGGGTAGGTTTAGGGGCGGGGTCAGGGGTAGGTCATTCGTACGAATTCATACGAATTGGCCGCGCGTCACGTGACCAAACCGGAAAACGGGTCTCATCATCGCATCCGCTTGTCAGAGAAAGTGTTAACGGCCGTAAGAACTGACTACGATATCTATGGATTTGTAAGGTAATCAGCTAACTTACCTATTTCACTTTGTTATTGGCGTTTTATTCCATTTAAATATCTAAACGTTACTGTGAAGAATAAAAAATATAAAACGTTTAAATATATATTTGATATCAATCTGCACATGTGAGGGATATTGGTTATGCTAATCTTTGATCGCTCCTTTTAAGTTATCTTGATTAAAACCGCAAAACATTTCATGAAGCACATACAAAAGATCTGGACCGGAAGCGATGAGACCCGTTTTACAGAGAATGCGGAAGTAAGTTGTGAATAAAGGCTATTCGTAAGATATGTACGATTTAGCAAAAACCTACTAATAGTGAGGTCGTACGAATTGTTACGAATTAGCCACCTCGTAAAATTCGTACGAATTCTAACACCCCCCTCGCCATACAAAGTCATATATCATCCATGTAATGTGTTTTTTTTACATTTAAATTCAGTTGAATTACTTTTAATAAATGTAATAACTTCCAGAAACACAAATACAAGAATTGAGATGATGAGGAATGACATAATTATAATTTTTGGGTAAACTAATTCTTATAGGTCATGGATGATTACGTCCATGTTAATTTGTTAAATTAATAAGAAACAAAAGGGAAATTGTTATGTTAAGACAAGTATAATTGTATTTAATATCATTATAAACATTGCCTGACAGATTGTGTAACCATCAGTTGGGCTCGACCAAATTCCGGATAGATAATTTGGCAGAAGAACATAGTTTCAGTAACAACTAATCTAAAAACGAATCTTTTAGAAACCTCATTATTAATGGCACTTCTCATACATGATATCCCGCTTTTGCTTTGTCGTCTTCCTTAATGACTGGCTTAAATGAAAAGCATATGATGTTTCCACTTTTCAACTTTTTTGTTCCATTTACTCCCATAATGAAAACTGGAGAAAAAAAAGGAACATCTGTGGAGCAGTGCTAATTATTGGGAAATATGGGAGGGAACATTCTTGGAATGGATGGGCTTCAGATCCTCTTCCAAGCACTTGTGCCCGCAGTGGTGTTGCTCGTTTCATCTTCCTGCACTCTGCTGTTGTGGCGTTCCTGCGGGGCCTTGCCAAGTGCGTCTGATATTTATTAAAGAACTGTCATGTAAAAAACAGCAGAGTATGGATGTGCAGCTCCAAGGGTCCAAGTCAGAATGCTGGTGAGATACTGCCGGGAGTGTTTGATTTGGAAGTGAATGGGAAGAAAAGCTGGACGCGCTGTTATTTTTCCAAAGCCATTGTTTGATTTTAGGCGTGAAATATACACACGGCACTTGTTCCTAGTCATGTGGAACAACAAATTAGACACATCTAAAGCACAACTTCATTATTTTAGGAGATCAACCGAAATGATCTCTGATTAGCCACACACACACAAACCACATGAAAAGGGATCTTCAGCTCTGTTATTGATGCATAAATAAAGCCGAGCTAAGATACAACAGAGAAACACGAGTTAATGAAGGACAGACTCCATAGTTGACCCCTATTTGCAAGGTCAAGTATAAATCCATTTGCTAGATTTGGAAGACGTCAAAGTCTCAATGTGGGTGGCAGAAAACCAAAGAGGCAAAAAGTTATTTCAACCAAAAATATTCAGAAAACAACACGGAACCACAACAATTGTTTGCTGTATGAATTTAGTTTGCACTTTTCACTTGGTATGGCAACAGTAAAAAATGACCTTTTAGAGTGACCTCTGACCTAAAGGAAACCCAAACGAAGAATACATCAGCACAAAGTAGGATTTACATACACATCTGTGGTCTTAGTCCATGACAAATCGACAGCATTGACAAAAACAGAAGGAAGGAAAGTTCACACTGTGAGGTGACTGAAACCTGTTCCTTCCCAAAGCAGGTTTATTTTCTCAGCACAGTTTCTTCAGTGTGTGGGTGGCCAGTGGGAATATCATTCCTGCCACTCCATCATCAGCTATCTTCACGTGACAGCCAGTGGCATGACCATGTTTATTAGTCCTGCTTATAATTAGTCTTTATTGGATTAGATACCAGAGAGCTAGATTATTTTCACATGCTTGTTATCTGGTTTTATTGATCCCATAAAAAAGCAAACTCGTTGAGCTTTTTGAAACGTGCTCTTGAAATAACTTCCTTTCCCCTCTCTCTTAGAACCCCAGTAAATTCCTGCATGCTCAGCAGCTGAGCCTTTTTATACCTTTATGGCTAATTAACGCACCTTTACAGAGCATTCTGGGAAATGGTGGCGCTCCATCAGAAGAGCACATCATCATTGTGTGTTTCTGCAATTAAAAATCTGCTTTAGATTTCAATGGTCTCAAATAAATTCAGAGACACTTCCACTCAGAAAATCAACACCCAGTGAAAGAATGATTCATGTCTCATGAAAATGGCTTTCGGCTCTTTCTAACTGTTGCAAAATATCATGTGAATTACTGATCCACATATTTTGAGTTTTCACGATGCACTTGGGGGAAATTGTTCTGAAAACGTCCAATGTTGTAAAACGGCAACCGGAATGATTCCCCCATATATGTTTGACCCAGAGTCTGTTTGTTGCACAATTCCTGTCAGATCCAATATAGACGGCACATTACAGCTCTCTGCAAATCCAGTCTTGTTTACAAAACTATCCTCAGTGAAATGAAGCGAACAGACAGACAATGTTTTACCTCATCAGCTGGAATGTCATTAAAAATAAAGTTTATCCAAGCCATTTTGTGATTGTGACATTTATGTTGAAGTTAATTTAATGACCCCTGCTGGTGAATCATGATCTTGCGGTCTTGGAAGGCCTTGGAACAGAAGGAGTTAAATTAGCACACCTGTGCCAATTAGTGGCATAAGGTAGACAAAGAGGAACCCATGTGTTGAACAGTTTTTGGAATTGGACGTTGGAAATGCATGGACGCCAGCAGGCATATGGTTTTCAATTTATTTATTCCCTACTTGTGGGTTTATTTATCAAGAAAATCAAATACTATCCTGGAATAAAACCCCTGAGGCGTCCAAAGTGACTTACTAGAATGCACTACAGATTTGAAAACCATGGCTGCATTGGAACATTTGGAAGTTACCTGCGTTTGGAAAGTTTGAGGTATGGATTTCCCCATAGGATACTTGGAAGAATGAGAGCTGAATTTCTAAAGGATGTTGGTGAGTAAAATGTTGAATTGGAGGGAGCCGCTGCGCTCACATAATGACTTTGAACGTGATCCGCCGTGCTTACACCACAAACTGAATGGGCTTTCACTTTCGTTTTTCTTCTCATTTGTGTGTTGAACTTTTGAGTTAATCATTGAAAAATGGCAGACAAAGAGCCTGAAGAGCAGGATTTGTAAAAAGAACTGTTTAAGTTAATTGCAACACAAATGGGACGCTTGGTTGTTTTAACACGCAAACAAAATGAAATCAATAGTCTTATTGAAGCTGGACAGGACAAAGAAACTGTTAGGAAACAAGTTAACTCGTTTGATGGATTTTTCGCTGAGTTTATTAGTTTACAAGCAACTGTACAAAAATAGATGAAAGATACATACGAAAAGGAGGCCGATAACTTAGACTGGTATCAACCCAAATATCAACTTTTCAAAAGCTTCTTAGAAGGTGTCACAAACTGGCTCGAGGTTGATCAAGATGGTGAAAAAGAAGAGGAGGAGCAGGATGATATTAGTTCAGCCCCAAGATGGCGCATCTCAGTGTCACGCGTAGCTGCAAAGCAACAAGCGCTCTCAGTTGCACGTCACTAGAATCTTTCACTCATCTAAAGGCCGAAGCAGAATGTGCGGCTATTAGAGCAAAGGCGCAGGCTTTGAGTGAAAAAATCGATCTTGGCCGGCTAAACCGGCCGTGTTGAAGTAGGCATTGATCTTCTGCGGGGGTGGTGTTTTATCATCTTTGACGTCATTGTTCCCAACTTTGAAAAAACGAGTCGTTTGCTGAACCTTGCGTCAATAAAAACTTTTATTGGAGGAACAAGGACATTTTCAGTTGTGAAACTTACAGGATAATCTTATAATAGGCTATGATGAGCTCTTATGTCAAAAGCTCAAGGAAAATTTGATTTTTCAGTTCATCACCCCTTAAATTTTTTTTTTCAGTTCATCACCCCTAAAAAGGAGAACATGATTTCACCAAGTTCAACATTTTCCTGTATCAACATCTTTGTTGACCCTGGAACAACATTTCAATCAACCAATCAGATTTGAGGGACACGTTTACAGTTTATGTCAAGTTTAGACTTACAACCTTAGGAAAGGTGTCATTCACCTCTCATTTCCCTCTGATTTTAGGGTTAAGTTATGGGTAGGGTTGGGATGAATCTCAGACAAGAATGTTGTTCCAGGATCAACAAAATGTCATACTTTCTTCTTATTTGGCGAAATCACGGTGATAGTATGTAAATGACAATGCCAACTTGCTTGATCATTTCAAGACATTGAAATGACGTTGTTTTGACATTGTTCATTGTTCTCACTTCCAGTAACCTTGGACCTGATTTGATTAAATAAATAAATAATTTTTGAAAACTAGCAATCTGGATTGTAACAAAGGGAACCAGAGAACAATGACGCACTGCGTTTCTCAATAATATTCTCTCGCAACAATCACTGCAGATATATTTCTCCCACAAACCTATTTGTTCATAACCCCGTCAGAATGAGTTTAATGGCTTGGCATTTTGTTCTTTCTCTCACCATGCATAACTGCAACACTACCAGTCCGTGTGCATATCTTGTAAGAATCAGTGGTTAAATATTGGCTAGGTGATCATTGTTTACAATCGCACTGGTGGCAGCACTGTTGTACATGGAGTGGTTAACACACGGACCCAGCGAGGTTTGCCGAGACTCTCAGTACAACCACAGCTGAGGTTTCCGCTGCTTTTAAACTCAAATGAACTATTTTAAAACATGATTTAGTCTTGGAAGTGCTTTTAGTATGATTCAGCTAGTCATGGCTTATTTAAACACCAAATGTGCTTCTATTTCTGTGAAATTTTCAGACTATATCCAGCATGAAAAATGTGCTACTAATGACAAATGGAAATGACTTGGCAGATTGAGAAGTGAGGTATTACCGTCTAGGTTCATAAGCTGCAGGGGAGCGGTACTTGTACAGATAAAATATGATCCATAAATATTTTTCTTCAGTAACATTGTACAAACGCTTCATTTATAATAATATTTGTTACAGCTGTATTTCTAAATGAGACGTCAGTTCACAGGACAGCTGGAAATGGTGTAATCTACGATTGCACAAAAATCACTAATATTTTGTGCAAACTACTACATTTACCACATCTATACACTAATATGCATCCTCTTATCAGGCTTTGAGAAATGTTATAACTCAGTGGCGTAACTTTGCTACAAAAAGTGGGTGGGACAAGTGTATTATGTGTTTAATTTGTCGTTTAATGAGATCTAATGTGTTGGTGCCGAGAATTTGCACGTGAACAAATACATGGATCCGATAGTGACACGCATGTAGTTTGATGGGCCAGTGGCAGAACTTTTGCACATAGTTTTTTTTTTTCTTTTTCCTCATTAAAACCGATTGTTGATGTTTATCAGTTGTTGTATATCAAGCAGGGACACATTTGTGTGCATTTTCCGGTGATTTCACCGGATCGACTATAGAGAGTCTCCGAAACATCCGCGAGCCACAAGAAACCAATGTATTGCGCCACATATTGCGAGTCAACGAGCACTTTGATCACTTGATGTCAAAAACATACAGTATTTCAGTGTGATAGTTCGCTTCTTATTTAACAAATGAACTAAATTAATGCTCTACTAGTTAACTAGAGATGTTTTATTTATTTGTTTATTAAGTATTTTATTAAGTTCTATCCATGCTGGGAGATGTTTCAAAAGTGGTGGGGACAATATCCACCCTGGCAAAAAGTGGTGGCAAAAATATCTTTTGCTGACTCTAGTTTGTTTGAAAAATTACCCTGATTATCATATAAAATAGAAAATTTTCACACTTTATTATGACCCATGTAAGATCTTGTAAATAAATGTAAGTGACACTTGAGCCACCATTATGTTTAAATAAGATTCAAAATATGAAGCAAAATTTATGCTGTTAACTTAAAAATAAATAATAATAATGATATTCATTATTATTATGTATTATAGCCTACAAGATTTAACCATGAATCTGGTGATAAAAACTTATTAGCAGGCCCCGAGAGCACTTTTTGTTTTCGCAAGATTAACGTTTCTGCTCAACTTTGACCCTGTTCCATTTTCTGAAAACTTTTAATGCTCAGCTGCAAGTTAGTATGTTTGCCTTTCATGCATTGAGAGTCTAGCCCTGTCAGTCCAGATGAGTAAAATGCTTTGTTTATGTGGCTTTGACATAGTGTTGCCCTTTTTTCCCCTTCTTTATACAAATATCTTTTGCTGGCAGCCCTTGTAAATCTGGAACACATCTAAGTGTTATTTATGCTCAAGCTGCTATCTTGATAAAGCATGCCTGAAGACTGTGTTTTCTGTGCACAAACCCAAAGAGGTATAAAAACAGCTAGTGAATGACAGGGAAAGAGTATAAGCTGCAATCAGGCTAGGCCTGTGGTGGACACTGTGATCTTTCTTTTTCCTCATGATGACAGGACAAAAAGAAGAGTCACAATGGATCGTAGAAGAATTCCATCTATCCTGCCAAAGTGGTTTCTAAGCTTAAAAGACTGGCCGGACACAATGTATCAGTGTAGCATTAGAAGTTATTGCTCAACCAGACTCATGCACACTGACAATTGCGTAGCTTAAGAATTTCATGCAGAAATAATGCAACAGACAGGAGAAGCAGAACGTTTTATGCAATGAAAGAGAAATAATATCCTTTCAAGGTTTTTGCTTGTTTGGGCTCCCTCAAGAGGGCAGTGTTTGTACAAAGCGATGCATTTAACGCTGACATGACAGTTATGTGACATAAAGCATCTGTATCTTGTGCGTGTCTCATTGCTTATTCATAGTAGTCTAATTTATACTGCCAGACTGATAACATGTCCCTAAAATATTCACACAAAATAGAGTCAAATGAAAAGAAGGATTGGGGTAGTAAAAGTTGTCCTTGCTGATAGACGATATAAGACTTTCAAAAGTTACAGTTATGATTAAACTTAGTCATCATAGCAAATAAAATTCACAGGTCTCCAAATGGTCTAACAAACAAAAGACATGTTTTCCATTGTGATCGGTAGCTAGCCTATTGTATTGCATCTCTAGCCCCAATTTGTTATAAATGTATCACAAAAAAACTTTAGCCTATTCTGTTTAAATATCACAACATGTACTGTATGTTATAATTTGTGTTGCATCAGAGAAATATCAACCGACGGTGTCTGCTGAAAGATAGGCTAATTTAGCAGAAAATTCAAAAAAAAAAAAAAAAAAAAAAAGTAGGCCTATATAGCTAAACGTGTAAATGACTTGTTCAGGCTATTGCACAAAGCAAATAGGCCTACATTTTAAAGAAAGAAAAATGCCTGTCCAAAATTATGACTGTAGCAGAGCCTATATTTTTTGTGATCTTTCGAAGTAAAAAAAAACCAAAACAAAACAACAACAACAACAACAAAAAAACAGCTATTGATCTACCTGGTATCACAACAAGATGTGAAATAATCAGGTTGATCCACTTTGAAAAACGTGTAGATGTCACGGTTTAACCCCTAAAACGTGAAATTTACACGTTTGCGTTAACACGTTCCAGTGGAGAGATACCCGGATGTTGACCTATTCTACACGCAATCGAATCGCCTCTTTATTAAACCGAGAAAAATGGAATTTTGTTTTATTGACGATCACTGAGAAATGTTCTATTATTTAAAATGCAAAAACCATTTTTTTATTTTCAAGGTGAAAAGGATTCATTTGCCTTGATCCACGCCCAAAAAAAAACAACGTCTAAATGTCACGTTTTTAATGAAGTAGTTTTAATGAATTTCCGGCGTCCCCCAGCTCCTCGTTTAAGCAAAAGGTACGCTAAAACAACATATTACATCAACGTTAAACCATGTTAACCGTGTTAACCATAACCTTTTAAACCTAGTTCCGTTGCTTAGCAACAGGAAGAAACTCCTGTAACTTCAGTGCCATAGGTTAGCACATTAGTGCTTACAGATTATGAGACATTAGTATGTGTTTGCTGCATTTGTAATACTTTTAATTCCGAGAAGAAAAATGTTGCTGTGTTGGCAATAGCTGTTATACAATTACATTGTTGTAACGTACATTTTTTATTGAACAATATCAATTTTCAAACCAAATAGGGAACAATAGAATGCCTATTACAAAATATACACTTTTCCAATCATATGTCCATCCTAAATATCCATGGGTGTGTGTGTGTATATATATATATATATATATATATATATATATATATATATATATATATATATCACATACAATAACATCAAACAAAACAACATTCAATAACCCAAACGTGTTAGTAACGTGTAAATTTCACGTTTGAGGGGGTTAAACCGTGACATCTACACGTTTTCCAAAGTGGACCGTGATTATTTCACGTCTTGTCGTGATACGGGGTTGCAAGTTAGGCTACAACGATACAAAATAGAGTAGTAATCACACACTCTCATTTTTGGTAAAAATAAATAAATAAATAAGTAAATAAATAAATAAATTATGGCTGTCAAAACGATTCATCGCGATTAATCGCATCCAAAATAAAAGTTTGTGTTTACATAATATATGTGGGTGCACTGTGTATAATTATTTTTTAAATATATAAAAACACACATGCATGTATATTTAAGTAAAAAAATATTATTTATATATAAAATATTTTTATTTATATATAATATAAATTATATATAAATCTATATACATGAAAATATTTCTTAAATATATACAAGCATGTGTGTGTGTTTATATATCTAAAATAATTATACACAGTGCACCCACATATATTATGTAAACACAAACTTTTATTTTGGATGCGATTAATCGCGATTAATCGTTTTGACAGCCCTAAAATAATAAATAAAAATTAGAAAAAAAAGATGACTTTCCTCTCTCCAGGTTGACCTTACACTTCTGCGGGTGCCCCTTCCTCCCTATCAGTTTCTGAATGAGCTACTTTGCCTAAATCCCTCCCACTTCGTGTAAGCGCTAAATTATCTGTTTTCCCCCCACCCGAAACCTGTGGTACTTTAAAAAGGAAAGCCTCTCACGAAGAGAAGAAAACCGGTCAGAGTTTGCCCGCTGAACGTGTCGTTATTTCAGTATGCAGGTGTCTCTAGCGCTCGTGCACTGCGGCGCGCGGCTGTTGCTGCTAGTGCTGCTACAGGGATGTTTCACAGCTGCGCACGGATGGAGGGCTTTAAAAAATGATGCTACAGAAATTATACCAGAATACACGGAGGACACGAATAAACCCGAGGAACAGATACAACTTTCTGACAATAACACAATGAACCGGGCTAAGAACGGAGGAAGGAGGTCATCAGCCAACTCACGCATTTATGGTAAGTACAGATCTTTAATTTACAGTGTAGAGCTCTATTCAAATAACATAATACTGATGTTCCAATTCTTAACATGGATTTTGAGCTCTTTTGTAATCAAATAGAAATTTATTTTAAAAAATGTTCTTTAAAGTTAATAAACCCCCGGGTAACCCAATGCTAATATCAATTTAGTTATTTTGACTTAATGAATGAAGCTATTTGATTAAGAAAGCTACATTAGCCTAGTGATTAGATATTTTTGTAGATAAATACAGATTGTAAAATATATCTGAACATTTTAACAGGAATATGCTGCTGTTATCGAGGGTTTGTTTGCAAGTTAAATAAACTCATAATTTAATCTCAAATATAATAATTAGATACTTTTCTCAAGCTAGAACTTGAGACCTAAACTGTTTTGTTATCTAAAACGGATTAGACATCCGCAACTGAAAAGGTGACTAAATAAACAAGCTATTTGCTCCAGTAATTAGTTAAACTAATGACTTTAAAAATTCACCCTGTATTTTATAGTGTAAGGTATATGGGCTACACATAGGATCATTATAAACTTCCACAAAACTGGATATCCTTGCTCTAAATAGATGTGCCGCTTTTACATAAAAGCTCAAATTCAGAAAGAATGCATGCCGCGGATGCCGCTCCACCTTTTCACCAGCCCAAGTTATACACTAACTTCAGTAACCCTTTTTTTGTTGCTGTATCCCCAATTTTACATAATTAGACAAGCTCTGCCTTTCCATAACCATCTAATTGCAACAGTATGGTTTCAGGTTGAAAATGTGAGAAGTTTTTCCAAGGGGTCATTTCTTCAGGGCATTGCCATGAGAATGACTCCCACCTGTGAAAAGTAAAACTACTGTGAATTCAAACCAACAGTAGTTCTAACAATGTACAATGTGTGTTTGTGTATGTGGATGGACGAATTACCAGAAAAAAAGTAAAACAAAGATGGGTGTTTTAACAATTGGCCCTTTTCAGGGGTCTTAGTTTGGTTCTTTTAAAGAGGACTCTTGTGAAAACACCCTGAGAGCTCGTTTCCAGAACACAAATCAAGACTTTGGACTAAAGTAAAGCCTTGTGTTTGAGTAATTGGAATGTCTAAATTTATTGCTAAATAAATACACAGATTACTTCCAAAAATAATAATAAGCAATCCTCCAGATTACACAGAGTATTGAAATTACCACAATAATAGGTTATAAAAATAATTAAGGATTGAGCAATTTGTTAAGTGAAATGAAGACGCAAGATAATTCCAAATAACTAGTTATGTCAGTGAACAGTCCCAAAATGATGTTGTATTTCAGCATAAGGAAACAGTTTTCAAGCCAAGCATGTATGTTACACTCGCCAGTCAGGGGGTGGGATGTGGTGGAGACAGAAATCACACTCTCGTGTGCTGATCTTGAAGAGGTGACGTGTGTATTTTCTCTGGTGGTCAGTGTGGGGTCATGTTGAGATATGTTCATCTTCCTCTGGCTCTCCTCCAGCTCCTCATAAAACAGCAGATCAGATTTTCTGGGAATCAGGGGAGGCAGAACCTGAACTCATCACACACATAAATCCTTTGTTCTTCTCCAGGAGGGGAGCTGAAGAAGGAATTAGATCTTTTAACTCTCAGTTTCATCTTTTTAAGTGACACATAAAATCTGAAAAATAAATGAAAACATTGGCAATGTTGTTTGAGGAGATTACATTAAATTCAAAGATTACGGTAAATATGTTAGCTCTTACCCAGACAGAAGTCTCTCGATCCGGTTTACAAGTATTCGGTCCTATCTGTACTTACCAGTTTAGTGTCTGTGGGTTTCTAATTGATTGGTTTTCTCATCAATTCCAGCCTCAAAAAAATTAGTGGCAACATCCAAACCAGATTAAATACAAAAACAAAAACATATTGAGCAGATATAAAAACTATGATCGTGCATTTCCTTTAGAGTTGGACACAAAGCAATTTTTTTTCTTGGAACAAAGTCAACTTTAGGAAATTTACTTAATGCCTGTGTATATATCAAAACATGAAAAATAAAATCAGTTTTGTTCATCGTAGCTGTGACCAATCCAAAACCCTGCTACACAGGCTATAATAAATCCCAGCGTTGGTAGCTGTGTTTTATTTAAGATGCATCCTTAAACCATTTTGTAAACATTTAACTAATCTGCTCTCTTTTCCAGGAGCCTCTGAACTAAGCTGCCGGGAGCTGCGTTCTACCCGCTACGTTACTGATGGATCTTGCCGTAGTGTCAAACCTGTGAAGGAACTGGTATGTTCTGGTCAATGCCTTCCAGCTCATCTCATGCCAAACTCAATTCTAAGGGGAAAATGGTGGAGAAGCAGCTCCTCCGATTACCGCTGCATCCCAGCTCACTCCCGCACCCAGCGGATACAACTCCAGTGTCCGAACGGACCAAACAGGACATACAAAATCCGAGTAGTCACGTCTTGCAAGTGCAAACGCTACACTCGCCATCACAACCAATCGGATGTCAAGGAGTTGCCCTCTAAGAAGCCACGGCGCAATAAGAAGCACCGTAGCAAAGCGCCCTCGGTCAACAGCAATTCGTACTGAGGGGGAAAGTTGAACTGATACAGAAACTCTCTCTTGCATACATACAAATTCACCTTCACATATACGCACACATATTTCAGAAACTGAAATCCAAGGGAAGGAATACACACATTAGCATTTAACAAACTTATTGGCATGCCAAGAAGTTTCCAACGTATTTCAGATGTCTCGCTGTTTGAATGTGCTCTTCTTGAGCCTAAATAGTCCCAGTTTGATCACAGAATGCCAGTGGACTAATGGATGCTTGAGTGAAAAGACGTATACAATTATGTGAGATTAGTTCAGGGAATGTGATGATGATATTAGAGTTCATGATATTTTGAGGGAGGAGGAATAACTCCACATATTCTTACCCAAGCAGTTCATTTCAAGTTTGAAGTTCATTGAAAGGGTAAGCTAACATACGGGCAAACACACTGAGCACTCAACCAATCCACCAAGCGCTCATGTGAATGTTTGTGCACCAGATTTGTCCTCCTCTTTTGGGACTTGGAGCAGCGTTTGATTTGACCGTCCAGCCGTGTCGGGCCCAACAGACATTCCGCTGCTGACAGATCGTTGAAGCCCAGACTTCTTAACCTTGGTCAATTTTACCAGCCCATGAGTGCTCTTGACGGGCTGGGGAACCGAGCCAGGCACCATGTGAGTTTCTGCAACTTCACATTTCCACAAGAAACTGATCGGAACTGGCAGTAAGAGCCACGTTGTGGAGAGTTCGAAAAGTTGTGTCAGCCCTCCACGGTCCAAGTCCCCGGAGGTCAAGAACCGCAAACGATATTCCTGTGACTTGTCCTAATTACCAAATAGTTCCATTCCTGTGTTAGGATTTGAGTCATAAAAAGCCATTTCCTCTAGACATGGTCAGTTCCTGTTTGTTAGAAACCCGAAAAAGAGGCCCACATGTGTGCAAGAATCTGCAAAAAGTCCTCGCGGGCAAAAAACCTTTCTGCACCCTCTTTCAATGGAAACCATTTGGGGATATCCAGCTATCTGCAATCGCTAGCAGGTTACCTACATCCATTCCTGAAGTCTTCAACAATGGTGCCATCCTTTCTGTCATCTGACCGGAAAAAGAAGAGACAAATAAGTGAACCAAACTCTGAGATTGTGGGCTGGATGTTGATTTTACACAGGATAAAGAGATAAAGCCAATGCCAATTGTTCAACATTTTCTGCTCATGACTTCCCCAGCTCTTTTTTTTTTTGTTCAGTGCAGATAATATTTGCTTATTTTTCAATTGTGTATTTAAAATAGCAACTGGAAGGGATTTTTATAATGTAAGCAGACTTGCCATGAATAGCAACTTGTATATACTGTACCTGTGTGGTCTCATTGAGCGTTATCCTCCTCGATGAATGGATCCACTCTCTCTCTTTGACCAAAAGACTGTTACAAAGAATGAGCATATTTATTTTTTCAATTTCATCATTTAAATTATTTATGCAATCTTTTTGTAGAAAATAATAGCCAGTATTGTACTATATGTAATTATAGTGAATTTCATAACGAAAAAGAGTACATGAATAAAGTTAAGCAACGTATATATGTGAAAAGAAGTGTGTTTGTTATCATTCTTGTCAAACTGCTTTGACAGATCCTTTCTCCTGTTGGGCTATGCCCGCACACTAAATCCAACCCTCAATGAACCCTCGGTAAACAATATTCTGCAATTAGGAAGTAGAGGCTTTGTAGCACTTTGGAATGTCTAAGACATGTTACAAAAGGCGAGAAAAGGAAAGAATCTCCTCGTCAGACGGGAACGGTACAGTCACAACAGAAACAGCTCTTTTTGTCCGGTATGGTGAACTCAATCCACAGGCCTCCATTCATCTCTTTGTTTGTTTAAGCTTGCACAGTCTGAGCCATAGATTGACAAGTAAATGTGTATCGGCCGACTTGTTTTAGTCCTTAATCTTGGCTGCTCTCTTATGATGAAATTCTCTATATTAGTCTATAACTGGGTCCAGGCTGCTCAGTACACAAAACTACATAGAGTCCCTGTGATGTAAACCAAACAAATATTCATTTTTATGAATGTTTACAGCATTTATGTATCTTACAGAATGACTAAAAGATGTATATGAGCAAACTCTGAGGACGCATTCTAAATTAAATGATTTTCATTCAGTTTACATCTATTGGGAACATATTTTCCCACAGTTCAAACATAACCGTCCCAAATTCATGGCCACTTGACATGCCATGCTTTTGCTCAAAAGTAGCTGGCAGGCCCAAGCATTTCCAAGAAATTCTAGGAACAAGTGCTTGAATGTGTCACATGAGTAAATCCTAAATAAATTGATGCTGACAAAGCATCTGACCTGAGTTACGGCCCCTGTTTAGAGTCGTTACTCAGCAGGGACCTGGCACGGACCTCCACAGCCACAGGGAAAGCAGGAGTGTGTGAGAGAGGTCAGCCGGGACTCGCTCCTCAGTGTGTGTTTAACACTTTTGTGCCTGCTCCACAGTATCTCAGACGCCACAGCACTGCTCAGACACTTAACTCCTCCAGAAACCAGTCAGCCAGAGCAGACATCTCACATACACTTCTGCATGCTATACAAGTGGTGTAAATTGATTCTAAACCCTTCTTTTGTCCTTGGGTCAATTTTGACCTTTTTGCTGACGACTATAGCCTATGCTATAAATAGTCGTTTTTGATATTAGAACATTGGCTATAGGACCATTTCAAGACAAGTGCTTTATTTCTTCTCTGTTTATGGTTTTATTTAATATCTTAAAAAACTAAAATTAAAAAAAAATATATTAATATAGTTACATATACTGCCTTTGCATGTAGTTACGTAGCTGCTGTGTACTATCCCTCGGTTTTATATTTTATGTTATAGAAATGTTTTTTTTTTTTTTTTTTTTGCCAAAAGCCAAAATACATCATCTTTCTGTGATGATTGCTGCGTTAGCTGGGATTATGTTGTAAGCTTTGGCTTAGTACAAAAAGTAAAGGTCAAATTCTCACATATAATTGTTTCAAACTTTAGTTTCCTTTTAGACGCCCAACTATTGTCATCAATGTCCAAGTTTTATATACAGTAGTGGCCAAAAGTGGTGCCCGGCCTACGAAAATTGACGTCTTCACCCTTTTATGAAGACAAATATTATTACAAATGTGTGTGTAAAAGATTTTGTAAGCATATTGCGCAGTTGTGCTTGAAGTCAATTGTTACAACACAAGGAAACATAATAAATAGTGCAGATTTAAAATTTTGGCCAGGCTCTAATACAAAGAAATTATGAACAAAAGAGATCCAATGAAATATAGCAACTGATTATGTTGTAGACATTCAATATTATATGAAAATAAATGATTTTATATACAATTTATTTAAAATTATTATTTTTTTAAATCACAATGCATTTTGGGACTACAAAAAAGAAAAAAAACAGAGTTCAAGCAGTTTTAAAATGAGGTTTCAATTTGTGTTGAATTTGATCCAAGGATCAGGCGGATGCAGTGTGAGGGTAAGGGAAATGAGGAGGCTCTTAAAGTGCCATTTAATCCCGTTATCCACTTGACTATAATGTATTAAAGATTGTTGAATAAGTCATTGTTTCACCTAAGATGACGTCTACCTTTTAGTGTCTCCAAGCACACAGGTGGACAGAATGTCACTTCCTCCTGGTCAGACTGCATGCATGCACAATTAAAGACTCTGCTTTTGTAAGCGAAATGTTACGGAGCAGCCGTGTACTACTCCATGAAATTCAAGAAGTGCTTGAGTACCTAAATAAACTCATGCTGACAATGTAGATAGATTGGCAACATCAACCATTAATGAAGTAATCTTCCAAATGAAGGCCAACAAATTCTCCATCTGATCAGCTGATTTATATTTTATGCCAAAAGCCGAAATACATCATCTTTCTGTGATGATTGCTCTGTTAGCTGGGATTATGTTGTAAGTTTTGGCTCAATAGAAATAAATAAATAAATACATAAAGGCCAAATTCTCACAAATAATTGTTTAAATATTAAGTTTCCTTAAGACTTGCATAACTGTCATCACCAATGTCCAAGTTTTTCCTAGGGTGGGTATATTTACTGAGCAAAATATTATATAAAAGAAAGAGTTTTTCAGGACAGAGTTTTCCCAAATCCAAGAAAAAAGGAACAACAACATACAGTGTGTCCCAAAAGTTTGAGGCCACACTGAAAACCTGCGATTCAAAATCTAATTTAGATCTGAAAACAAACAAAGTAGTGAAGTGTTTTACATTTTTCAAAACGCTCAAAAAGAAATGTTATGATGTATAATTAATATGAACTATTTCAGGTTACTGGATATGAAAACAAAATATTTAAGATTATATATAAACAACCATTCAAGAGTTTGGGGTCAGTA
This sequence comes from Cyprinella venusta, assembly GCA_038021265.1. NCBI lineage: Eukaryota > Metazoa > Chordata > Actinopteri > Cypriniformes > Leuciscidae > Cyprinella > Cyprinella venusta. The sequence continues at coordinate 21,041,278 of CM075877.1, forward strand.
TGATTATATGCTTACAAAGGCTGTATTTATTTGATCAAAATACAGTAAAATCAGTAATACTGTGAAATATTATGACAATTTTAAATAACTGGTTTCTGTTTTAATATATTTTAAAATGTCATTTATTCCTGTGATGGCAAAGCTGAATTTTCAGAATCATTACTCCGCTCCATTCTTCAGTGTCACATGAATTGAATATGCATTGCATAATTAAACATGCATTGCCCGATAAATTGTTTATTCTTCAGGATTATTTGATGAATAGAAAGTTTAAAATAAATTAATTTAGTCAAAACTGTCATTTCTGCAAACCCCAACCTAATAAGTCACAATAATGAGATTAATTAACAAAACACACCTGACAATAAAACAATGGCAAAAGGAAACAAAAGACAGGAAACAATGCCATAATATAAAGAATATCAAAATAAAAATAAAAAAACATAGATGTAATACATACTATATTTACATTACATTTACATTTAGTCATTTAGCAGACGCTTTTATCCAAAGCAAGCTTACATCTGAGGACTAAACCAAACAAGTCATCATTGTGAAGAGGCAATAACAACACAAAATACAAAGTTCAAGCATTGCTCAGAGTAGTATAAACCAGACAAGTAAGGATTTAATGATTTTTTATTTATTTTTATTTTTTTTTATGTTAAGTGCTCACGGAAGAGATGAGTTTTCAGTTTTATTTTGAATGCTGTCAGGGATTCTGCATTCCGGATGATGATGGGTAGATCATTCCACTGGCATGGAACCGTGAATGAGAATGTTCTGGAGAATGATTTTGTGGCTCTTTGTGATGGTACCATGAGCCGTCGCTCATTGATTGATAGGCTTCTGGTAGGGATGTAGACTCGTTGGAGCGAGTGAAAGTAGGAGGGAGCTGAGCCAGATTTTACGCAGCCTATAAACTGATTTTACGCAGCTGCCATTTTGAAATCGAAAGCGAGGCTCCGGTGGGAAGAATCCTAGAAGAACAGATAGACAACAATGTCTTGGACTACCAACCTGAAGCTGCTGCCGAGATTTAAACTATTGGATGTTAATATCCAATATAGGATATGTGTAGTTCGTTTCTGTTTCTTTTTTATGTTCTGAATACATATTAAAAATATTTATAAATTATTATATTTCATTGTATATAGTCTAAAGCGTAAAAGAATTGTATGCACATTTTTAGAATAACAAATTTCTACATTAAACACAACAATCGGCCATCACATTCGCTGCTCTCCTGATTCGCTGCGACACTTCCTGTTTTCTTCCCACCGGAGCCATTTCAAAAATGGCGGCTGCGTGAAATCAGCGTATTGGATGCATTACTATAGGGATTACTTTAACTCAAAGCAAAGTCAGTCCCCCTAAATACTTGATTCAAGGCACTCATACTTGATTCAAGGCATGAGGATTATGACGGGCACATTTGGAAATGGATGGTAAGCCCCTCCCTTATCTGGACATTCGAACTAACAGCTTCAACAAATCCAAAGCAGAGCAGCACTTGGCATAGACCTGGGAAGATGGGAAGTGTTATAGAGGAAAGAGAACGGGATCTGGTGGTGGTGAGGGTGTGTTTGAGGGAAAGGCCAGGGTCAGGGCGGAAAAGAGAGACTGGAGCCACTCAGCATGTCCTCCATCACACCCCCCAATAAAAGGCTTTTTAGTGTCCACTGCTCACTGGATTCAAAGAACGGATCCTGGGTCTAAGAGTGGAAAAGGGCCACCTGTCAATGATCCATGAAGGATGGCTCAGTGGGAAATTCGAGTGAAGGGGGAAGAACGGATGTGTCCAGGGGTGGTTGGTAACATCACGGGTCAGCAGCATTTGATGAGCCTTGACCGTCCCACCAAGTGGCAACATCCGATGTAGGCCAAAGATATGCGGCAAAAGAAACCGTATAGTCAATAAACATTTAAAATCCCAACTCAAAATAAATACGCACTGGTTGACATTTTGTGCCTCAATTGTCACCAATATGGAAAAAAAGTGGAAGTTTCTTGTAGAAACACACCAAGCTGAGGCAAACAGACTGTTTATGTGGGAAGCGAGGTAACATTCATATCAGTGCTAACCACAGGCCTTGCCAGCTGGGTGTCGAGCCTTGGCTCTGGATTGCAGTTTGTTTGTTTAAAAGATTACAATCCATCCAAGTCAAACAGACACCTTGAACATAATCCAGCTCTGCCAATAAACACATGCCAAATGGTGTGAGTGCACACCGCTGAGCACACTTACATCAGAGAGGAAGGAGAAAGGCCAGGTAAAGGCCACCATACGCATGTGTGACATCAACATATGATGTCATGGCTACCAATATACAGAAATTTGAACTGATTACATATAATAATTCAACAGCTTAGGCAGTTAACATAAGCACAGTCTGATGTTTACGGAAGGTCTCGTATAGTCTTAATTATGTATGGAACTTTGTATGACATATTCTGGAGCGGCATGTCTTGAGCAACAACAAATGAAATCAGTTTTTATTATTTCTGCCTAAGACAGGAAAATATGACAGAGCAACCTTCAGTTAACACAAAACAAACATTACAGAAGAAACACCAGAACTATTTATCTAAGGGTTGCCTTCGCTATTGTGTTGGACAGGGGGCCTTCAAATCAAAATGGCTGAGAAAAAAAAAATGCTGCCTGCGTTCAAGCATTAGATTTGAAAATCGAAGGGGAAATGATTGCCTAATGTCTATCCATTTGCTGACAAAGAGCAATCACACTGTTGGATATAAAATATGGTACCAACCATTGAAAACCCATGCAGGATACTCCCACCTCTCATCACCCAGATGTGCACCACAGCAGGTTCTGATCATGACAGAAAGGTTTCGATTTGCGCACAACGTTACTTTTTTTTGCCATGAGCTTTCATATGTCTCTGTAGCATTACCTCACCTCTCAACACAGGGGCTGACAGCTCTAATGTTGTGTTCACTGTGTCTCTGTAATGCCACGACTTCAACATCCCAAAAACAGCTTGAGAAGAAATGCAGAAACTTGTCAATTACTTTTAAGATATCACCTTATTATTGCCAATTTTATTCTTATTGAAAGAGCAGGTATTTACTTCTCTTGGTGTACATTCCAACCTGATCTCACGACCAAGTCGTACGAATTCGACGAATGATTAAAAAGTGGCTAATTCGTAACAATTCATACGAAATCACATACTAATTCGTACATATTTTACGAATTGGCCAATTCGTATGAATTCGCACGAATGACCTACCCCTAACCACGCCCCTAAACCTAACCGTCACGTGGGTTTAGACAAATCGTACAAATTCGTACGAGTGAGGTCGTACGAATTAGTACGAATTAAACATTTTTTACTCATTCGTCGTATTCGTACAAATTGGGCGTGAGATAGTGTTGTACATTCTGGTCAAAAGGTATAGAATTGTTTCAACAATTTGTGCAAAAGTGTTTTCACTATGCTAAACAGCTTTGTTTATTTGTTATTTTTACTATGGCCACTTTTGGTCCTCTCGACTTATAACAATCTTAAAACACTTTTCATCATCTCACTAATTATTTAATTTGTCCAACAGTAGATAAATATGCTAATTTAGGCTAAAGCACAGCTATAGGATTTTATGTATCCTAAAAACTCGAAATTAACTAATATTTTCCCTCTTCCTGCAAATTGGACAAATCTTGACAAAAGCTTGACTGGAAAGTTTAATTATATTCTAAAGCATCCTCTTTACTGTTAAATGGTAAACTAGTACATTAATATATAAAAAATACTAGATAATAATAATTGACATTAATTAAATATAAAAATATTTTGTTGTAAAAGACACCACAACAATGCGGAAGTCATATAATGAAAAAAAAGAAAGGAAAATAATTTGTACACTATACATATTGAAATGCTTTATGCAACAATTCAACAAGATTGAACATCTGCTTCTGGGACCAGGGACTGGTAAAACAATAAAATCTAAATCTTCATGATTTTTAATATAGCCTAGCACACAAATACAATTGATGAGGGCACAGGCACAACAAGGAACTTGTGTTATGCAATCAGATTACTTTTTCAATTAATGAGTAAAGTAACACATACTTGACAAAAAGATATCTGAGCTTTTTTCAAATAAGTAACGCAAGTTATTCTGCTTTATAAACCACTGTTTTGTTTTGTTTTTTTAAAAAAAGCCCAGATGAAAAAAAAATATTGCAAAAGTAACAATGCATTACTTAATTTCCATAAAAACAGTATTGCAAAGTATTACAATTAGTTAATTGTTTAGGGCGTAACACAATTTTGTAAAACATTACTTTAAAAAGTAACTTACCCCAGCCCTTAATATAACAAAAACAAAAAATAAATAAATAAATAAATATATATATATATATATATATATATAATATACAATATATAAAATAATATTAAAATCAACTCTTGGGACAAAAAAGTGCTGTCGTCAAAGAAACACCCTTGTCTTCTGTTTCTTGAAAAACATGTCATTGTGTGAGTTACATGTGATTGTGTTACAGATGGGAACTGTTTTGATTTTTGGTATTTTGAGTGCTCTGATTAATCAGTCGCTTTTGAATCCTTTAAAAAAGAAAGAAAGAAAAAAAGCAATCAGTAAAAATGCGGTGAAAATTGTTTCCTATCCGTGTGGCCTGGTGCATAGCCCAAGAGGGGGTTAGCAGCTATCTTTTGGATCTCTGAAGCTTACAGGGATTTGAATGCAGTGATCAATTCAGCTTTGTAGCCTTATCAGATAACATACAGCCTCTGGGAATGTCCATGCAAACTCCCTCACTTGAAATACCAAACAGAGGTAAACGTTGATTCAAAAATTTCCAAATTCCTGTAAGAGTATTGAGAATATATAATACAGCAGAGCTCAGCAGAGAAAACGTTGATGAATATGTAATATGTATTGACTTGGCCAAAGTTTGACTCTCCAGAGTTTGATTATGTCTGACATTAAGAATCTCAAAGATGTGGAAGACCCTTGAGCTCTGAAAAAAATATTGTTGGTTTAACTTAAAAAATTAAGTAATCTGGTTGCCTTAAAATTTTAAGTTCATTGAAATTAATAAATTGAGTTAATACAATGAAGAAGATTAATTTAATCATCAGAAACTATATGTATATATATATATATATATATATATATATATATATATATATAAACTATATGTATATAAACTATATATATATATATATATATATATATATATATATATATATATATGTTATTTGAACTACATAAATTATTTAAGTTGATTTGACAAAAGAAAAAAATGTTGTGATTACAAATCATGAAAATATTTTTACAGTGTTTTCCTCTCGATTGAGCTTGTGTTTGAAGATGGAATGAAGATGGGCAAATATCCCACTTTAATCTCAGATGGAGGAGATCTGCGAGGGGATGATTTTAGCAGATGCATATCCATCAATGAAAAAAAACCCTTTAGTTAGAGAATCGTGTAGGAAAAACATGCAAGTTGGCATGTTGGTTTTCCACTCAATCAGCCATGGTCATTCTGAAAGACTTAATAGTATAGAAAACATAATAGTATGTATATGACAGAAAACTAGTATGTATATGAATTTGGCTGAATTTGCTATTTTTCTTCACTAAACTAAATTTAAGGGTAACTAAACTTTTTTTTCCAATTTAATAAAACAGACATAAGCCAAATATTTCTTTAAGAAAAAATGTCAAAGCATCAAGCCAGATGGAAAATAAATGTGATGGAAATCATCATGTCCTCCTCACATGCATCCTAACTATGTGTTTTTAATATTTTTTCTTCAAACATATGCAAAGCACATTATCAATCTAAGACCATCTGAGATTTCTGACAGAGAGCGTGTAAGAGATGGAGACAGATGGAGAGGGAGGGAGAGAGATTATTATAATTGCACAATAATACTCTTCTAGCTTCAACAAATTTAATGTAAATGTTTACGCAAAAATAAAATAAATGACATTTTATGACATAACGGCATGCAATTGTTTCCCGATATTAAACACACGATAATAGTTAACTCAAGTAACCGAAACCCAGTGTAAGGGTCACCCGCCTTATGATCTGTGAACTACATTACCAGACACTGGCTAAAATTACAGTTTGTAAATCCCACTAGATCCGGAGTGACTCTAAAGCTCAGTTCAGCCCCTGACTGACAGGTATCAAACACAACGAATAAGTTCATAACAAAACATCTTCGGCAAGGCTGAACCCAAATACCTAAACCAGGAATTTCACTTTCTCTGATGACGCTCTGACTTGAAACTTCCTATCGTCACCAAACCCTTGGAGAAATCAGTCTTAATCCCACCAGATGAGTGAATGAGACCATTTTTTTCCTGGGTTCTCTGAGGCCGTTCTTTTTCTTATTAAAGTCAAAAGGCTGTTTTCTTTTCTCACTTTCCCTGGGTTATCATCACGGTTTCAGCCATAAAATGCATAATATGAAATATTCACAATATGAACAGACAACTTCAAACAGCTTTAAGCAATTTCAAGCTGCATAAAAAAAATCAAAACTGCAACATTATTATTATTATTTGAATAGCAATATTCCTACAAGTCCTATTGAAATCAGTCATTCCTTTCAAAAAGTCAATAGTTTGAACGCTTCAATCTGTCAGAATAGTTTTGAGGCCCCTCTGAAACATTAGAGTCCTCTGGAAACCATAGCAATGGTAAACCCTAGACATACAGTGCACGTGTGCTGTTGAATATAAATTATCCTGAGATCCGCGAGACCTAGGGCTGTAGTCAACAGGGGAAGCATCAGAGCTCTACCCTACAACCCCTACGGTCACCTCTCTAAATGAGCCGTTCTTCTTTTATGGGTGAACGCAAGTGTTGAAATCTGTGAAGCATGTTGCAGGTTCCCTTGGCTTCAGTGCATCCATCTGGACGATAAACCCCACAGCAGCTAGACCAGAAAGACGTGCAAATAACAAACAAGGGGTGTGGGTCGGAGCAAATTCCATTTGTCTTGTGATCGCTTACCACTCAATGAAAAATCTGATCAGTTGCGCATTAAAGATACACCTGCAACTAGGCGAGCACATTTTTCCCATAAAAGGACACATCAAGAAATGTCCCTTATATTCATAACGGCCAAGATTGGTGATTACGGTTGTTTCATCTTGCCTGGGCCTGATAAATGAAACCAGAAAGCGGTGAACTCTGGAGTTGTTGTGGATACAAAGTACAAATCGTCCAGCAGGTGCTTTCTCCAGTCAAAGTGTGGATGAAATACACATATGCAAAAGAGGTGGCTGCTTTCTACACTGCCTTAAAGGAGAACTCCGGCGAACAATGAACCTTTGGTCTAATAAATCATCGGTACCTAGTCAATCGTTGTCTGAGATTTGTTTTCATGATAATCGAATGTAAAGAGTTTTATCTCTAAAAACTGTTTAGCGTATAATGCTAGTACTGGGGGAATTGACTAAGTAAAAAGAAATCGCTAGTTTATACCACTAACAAGGCTCAAAAGAGCCCCGCACTTACACAGTAACATAACAAGGCTCCAAACATGCAAAACGAAGCATTTACAACTTTGTAAGTGTACAGACCGTTTAATAAGAACATAAGTTATAAAGACCGTTTACTTCGTGTATACATTCAGAAGCCATCTTAGGAAATAGTCTCGATAAGTCGATCCCCGAACGTCGTGCTGAGTGAGCTGAACTGTATGAAGTTCAACGAACTTCTGAACTGTATGAACGGCGTTTGGGGATCGACTTATCCTTATTTCCTAAGATGGCTTCTGTATGTCTACACAAAGTAAACGGTCTTTATAACTTATGTTCTTATTAAACGGTCTGTACACTTACAAAGTTGTCAATGCTTCGTTTTGCATGTATGGAGCCTTGTTAATTAACCTTGTTAATTAACCCCCTGGAGGCGTATGGATTACTTTTATGATGGATGAATGCGCTTTGTTTTGAATGGTACCTGAATGTATTTGGGCTTCAAAATACATTCAGGTACCATTCAGCTCATTATAAAGCTTGGAAGAGCCAGGATGTTTTGATCGAGTTTGGCTGAAAGAAAGTCATAAACACTTATTGTTATGTAATTTTCATTTTTGGGTGAACTAACCCATAAAAGGGAAAATTCCGGGTGAAAGGGCACGTTGGCACATGGTGGCAGCTCCTGTCTCCTGTTAAACATTTGGTTTTAATGTTTTATTTGGATATTTATATATATTTTTTTAATTTCTCTGTAAGCATCATAGGTAACAAGCCTGTACCCGTCACCCATTTGTTCCATCATGATGTGGAATTGCGTTACAGTCATTGGACTATAATACTGCTGCTATCTCTAGGTGTTTGTGCATTATTAATCATCAACAGTTGTGTGACCCAGGACTTACAAAATTGTGATATTGATATCTGCGTGACCTCCTCTACAATGGCCATAAGGTAGTACACTTCTCGCCAGCTGCTGAACCTTAAAGGGATACACGTGGTTCACGTGGGATACACGAGTGCACGTGGTTCAGTCCCCAAAGCATGATTCCCATTAAACGGATACTCCACCGGGTTTTCATATTAAACTATGTTATTCCCTTAACTAAGACGAGTTGATGCAAACCTCTCCCGTCTCAGTGCGTGCACTCTATCGCTCTGTATTGCCGCAAAACTATGTTAGCACTTAGCTTAGCCCAGTGTATTAAATATGGGGAGAAGCGACCAAACACTTCCTCGTTTTCCCTATTTAAACACAGTTACTCGATTAGTGTAACTCGACCTAGGCTGGTGACACAAAATAAAACGTGTTTTTCTAAGCGTTTAAAATTGATGACTATATTGTATGGCGGAATACCATAAAAAGTGCTTTAGAGCACTTCAACTTGGCGCAATAATACCTTCACTCGTGAAAAGTCCTCTTACCGGCTCCCACTTGTCGCATGTCACGTTGGTTGTTTTGATGGAAATAAGAGGGAGGGGGAGAGGAAGTGGGAGCCGGTAAGAGGACTTTTCACGAGTGAACCCAGATAGCAAACTGACATTGAATCAACGTGGAAACATGACATCGAAACAACGTTGATCTGACATTGTTTTGCTCATTGAATTAACGTTGAACCAACGTCAGACACGTCATTCATTCAAAACTAACAGAAAATCAACTTGAAATCAAGAACGTTATGAAAGCAAGCCAATTTTCGATTTTCATTTAGCTTTGAAGAATGCCACGTCTGACGTTGGTTCAACGTTAATTCGATGAGCAAAATCAACGTTTTTTCGATGTCATGAGAGATGTCGTTTCCACGTTGATTCAATGTCAGTTTGCTGTCTGGGAAGGTATTATTGCGCCAAGTTGAAGTGCTCTAAAGCACTTTTTATGGTATTCCGCCATACAATATAGTCATCAATTTTAAATGCTTAGAAAAACACAATGTTTTATTTTGTGTCACCAGCCTAGGTCGAGTTACACTATAATCGAGTAACTGTGTTTAAATAGGGAAAACGAGGAAGTGTTTGGTCGCTTCTCTTTTTGGCCCATATTTAATGCACTGGGCTAAGCTAAGTGCTAACATAGTTTTGCGGCAATACAGAGCGATAGAGTGCACGCACTGAGACGAGAGAGGTATGCATCAACTCGTCTTAGTTAAGGGAATAACATAGTTTAATATGAAAATCCGGTGGAGTATCCGTTTAATGGGAATCATGCTTTGGGGACTGAACCACGTGCACTCTGCACTACGGAATACTATGGAATACTTCGCCTAAAACGTTACCTACATCGATCATCATGGGGTGGGCGCTTAGGTTCGTCTCAAGATAATGTTTTTAATCCGATAGCCCTGCGTAACCGCTGTTGTTGCCATGGAGACCAAAGATTTGCTGAGATTTGCAAAGATAAGCTGATTTTAATAATTATTTGGTAGTCTTGCGTTAAGAGGCTATCACCTGGCTCGGCCACTCCGGTGCGATTGTTGGAATCTGCACTGATAAATGTGCGCTCGATTAATAACAAAGCCTTGACTGTATGTGATCTAATTATGAACCAACATTTGGGATCTCATATGCTTAGCAGAAACCTGCCATAAATGATCTTATGGTTTACTTTTTAAAAGAACTGACTACTGAGGGATGTGGATTCTGTGATCTTCCATGTTCAATGAGAATAGATTGTGGTATTATTGTGCTGTTTAAACAACCTCTTGGACTATGTTTTGTGGATATCCCTTCGTTTACATCATTCAAATGCCTTGCCTTAAGCGTTTCTGCTTCATAGGTCATTGTGACTGTGCGCAGGCCCCCCAAGTGTAACAGAATTTACATCTGAATTTGTAAAATTACTGTCTGGTTTTAAAATATCAGAAAATTCTATTTCTTGGTGATAACATTTTAATTTGCACATGGACAAAAAGCCACTTCATCAAAAATAAAGATTTTATATCTTTATTACTTTAAAGTTTTACATACTTTCTCGCCTAGAAACGCCCCTAGGGAACGCCCCTGCGTTGTGTGTCCTGAAGCACGTATGGAATCAGTCCAATGGAGAGACGCAACATCCTAGGCGGGTGACGTCATCGACCAGGAAACTATAAAAGACTCAGAAAACATCAGCGCAACAGCTTCTGTGACTTCAGAAAGCGCTATATGTGAATATGTCTGAGTGTAAACACTGTGTCTGTCCGTCCTTAGTATTTGCTAGGCAGGAGTTATCACAATTTACACCACACAAACAATTTTGAATGAGAGACGATGGCGAGCGAACAGCATTTAAGAAGTGTGTTTCTTCCTGCTCGCGCAAAGGGGATACACACTTTCTTTGTGTTGTTTGTTTGGGAGTGCAGCATGCCCAGTCAGTTCTCGAGGGGGCTCGATGCGAGCATTGTGAGCGTCTGCCTTTATGGACGCTCAGCTGCCGCCGAGCGCTCTTTTTGAGGAGAGTGCTCGGTGCGCGCTCCCCTCGGTTTGAGTCCCGCTTTTGCCGAGGCAGAGCGGCGGCGCTTATCGTGGGGATCGCAAATGGATCTTTCAGCGGGGTTAGAGACGGGCTCTGCCTTTACCTGTTAGATGCAGTGTCTCAGCCCCGGCTCGGAGGCACGCTCTGCGGTTTTTACGCCCAGGCTGAGGCACCAGTACTGCAACTATCTAGTATAAGTAATAGGATATAAAGCTGAGGAGATAAAAATAGCAGGATTTAAGAAGGAGATATGGAGGATTCACCACCCCACTCTCCCGAAAGTGAGCTCATGGAGGTTTTCACTCGAGCTGTATAAAAACAAAGCAATGAGTGGCAAGGCAGGAGTCTATTATTAAATCTTAATAAGATAAACATTTGAAACGAGATGAAACGCCAGTGCTTGTCGTTCTTTCATTTTCTCTTCTCTTTTTCCTCTTTCTTTTTTAAATTGGACTTTGAGTCTGTAATAAAGTTTTGATTGATTTCATGACCTCCTTACTGAGGTGTCGAGATTATGGAAGAAGCTGGCTAAAGATGAATTGTTTTGTCCAATCTTTAACCCTGAGGTGCTCTTCGTTTCGGAGCCAAACTTGTTATATTCCCGGCCAAAAGTGACCGGACACTTAATAATGAAACTTTCTCCATCCCAGTAAAACCAATGCAATTTATTTTTGTTTTATAATATTTATTCTTATGCCATATTTATGGTACATATTTCTATAGGCTATATATTTTTTTTCTTCAAAAAATATTAATGCAGTATTTTAGTTTAATATAAAGTCTAGGCCTTCAGAAAAAAAATATTTTTTGAAGTAAATTAGCATCATCTGGTTACAGAGAAAAATCGTAGAATCATTGTGTAACCACTAGATGGTACAGCTCTCTATGGAGAGGCATGTGAATTTCCCAGCTGTTTATGAACACATTTTTTTTACGATTTAAATATATAGTTGAAACAACCTCAAAAACAATTTCTTATAAAAAAAAGTTGGAGAAAATAAACAAATAAAATAAATAAAAAATTGTGAATTTTTGTTTTTTGTCAATTTCCCATTCATTTCCTATGGGGGTCAGTGTGTCTATTTTTTTTAAAACCACTTAGCAATGCTCAGATCATGACCTCAATTGTTTTGTGTGTTCACATACATAATGCCATAAAAGTCATCAAGTTTCGTAACATTCCGATGAAGCTGTGATTTGTAAAAATTCAATACTTTTTGTAATCAAAATTTATTGGTGTGTGTATAAAAGTGAGTTTGTGTATGTGTGTCTGTTTTGCACTCTAGATGTTGTAGCCTAGAGTGTCACCCCTTTCCTGCGGTGTACTTTTTTTTTTTTTTTTAGAATTGTGGCCGATTTGTAGATTGTAATGTACATACAAAAATTCTGAGAATTTTTTTTTTGTCGATTTCCCATTCATTTCCTATGGGTCGGTCATTTTTGACTGAAGACCACAAGTGTGACTACTTTTTTTACGACCACTTAGCGTGCTCGGATCATGACCTCAATTTATTTTTTATTCACATACCTAATGCCATAAGAGTCACCAAGTTTCATAACATTCCGAAGAAGCTGTGATTTTTAGAAATTCAAAACAGAAAATTTGACCGAAAATTTGACCAAAGAGCACCTGAGGGTTAAAATAAAAAAGACGGCGCTTAGCCGCGGTAGAAGAGACGCTTGCGAGCTATCTCTCTTCCGAGGCTGCATTGTCATTTAAAGCACCAGCACATTTCAAACCACTATGAAATATTTCGGCTTTGTAAAGTGTATTCGGCTGCAGGTCGGGCTGCGTAGTGTCTGCATAGGCATACCAGCTGCTGATCTGCTAATGGACGTGAGCGTGAGTGAGGAGGATGCAATACTGACGTGGTTTGAGAACTGCGTCAATCTGCCGATTTATGGTAAAATGAATTTTTCCAACATGAAGGAGAAAGAAAAAGTTTTCTAGATCCTCTCTCCCCCGCGGGGTTTATTCAGTGACTTAGTTGATAATCATTGATAAATTCAGGAAGAAAAGAGGCAGGCAGCAGCTTTTTAAAGGTTTCTTCCATTAAAAATTCACGTCCACGGGGCTGCTGGGTGGGAGTAGCCCCGGCCATATACGAGCTCATCGCATAGGCGCAGCAAAGCCCTGGCTATGTGGAAAGAACCTTAGTTCCTGACGTCACCCGCTTAGGATGTTCCGTCTCCCCATTGAACTGATTCCATACGTGCTTCAGGACACACAACACAGGGGCGTTCCCATCGCGGTTACACGCAGCGTCTCGTTCCCTTCAGGGAACTAAGGTTACATACGCAACCAGAGACGTTTTCTCGAAAATTGATTATTGCAATACTTTGTTAGCAGGATCATCACAATCTCTTTTGAACAAACTTCAGTGGGTACAAAATTCTACTGCATGTATTTTGACTAGGACAAAACCGATTTTAGAGTCTTTGCACTGGCTACCTGTCGAAGTTCGTGTTGATTTTAAGATTCTTATGTTGACCTACAAAGCATTAAATGGACTCGCTCCTAAATATCTTTCCGAGCTATTAATACCCTATACTGACACGTAATCTTTGCTCGGCCGACGCTGGTCTTTTAGTTGTTCTGGTAATAAACCTAAAAACAATGGGTGATAGGGCGTTCTCTTCAGTAGCCCCAAAGCTATGGAACTTCTTGCCAAATGTTTAAATCATCTCTTACAACTTATTATTTTATGGAAGCATTTGGGTAAAAGGGTTGTAAACTTGTTTGAAATACTTTGTATTGTGTTTATGATGCCTTTTTTTTTAAATTCTACTTATGTAAAGCGCTCTGAGAATTAACTTTAATAAATATATTATTATTATTAAAACAGCAACACATACCCCACATTCTCCACAGGAGGGGCACAAGCACATGGTAGAATCACACACGCCATGACAAACATTACATAATTCCTAAATATTTTGAAGGTCAACAAACATCTCTATTTTATTAATCTTGTATAACATCCTGTGTTTGGAATCACAAGCTCCGTTCCAAACACCAGTGTGCTCCCTTCCGTATAGGCTGCATTTTAAGGCGTCATAGGAGGGCTCTCGACACAAAGGCTATTTCGAAACACTGGAAACTTAATTATGCTGTCTATTCTTTTTTGCCAAATTCTAGTACTGTGCTTCAGACAATTCCCCCACCTTCTGTTTAAAAATAACCACTGGAATGACTTGTTAAGTCGGATACCAAATTTTGCTTTCAGGAATTCCAAGATGATGGCGGCTATACATTTTCTTAGCACCACTGAGGCATTATATTTGTTTGCAATTAGCAAATTAAATATAGCGTGATGCATGTATTCATTGTAACACATTTAGTTCGGAATTTCAGTTTGATATATTTATATATACAGTATGTACATATATGATAAGCATATAGCAGCTTCACATATAATTCATAAGGCAATCTCAAAATTCACTGCTATAAGCTCAGTAAAACAAATTAAGATGGCATACAATGTGAGACTTTTAAAATATCAATACATATTATAAAATTATACTTACTAAAAAAAATATCAATGTGGAAAGTCAATGTTGAAAACAGCAGTGCTGTTTAATATTTTTGTACAAACCCAGAATTTTTTTCTAATGAATCTTTGAAAAATAGTAAATTTCAAAAGAACAGCATTTATTTTAAATAGAAATGAACTACATTAAACTATATGTAACAATGAAAGTCTAACTGTCAAATTTGATTAATTTACTTCATCCTTGCTGAATAAACATTTTGATTTCTTAAAAAAAATCTCACTGACCCTAAATGTTTTAACAGTGGTGTATATATTATAAAACAGTTAAACATAACATATAATATTATATAAAATAAAATAATGAAAATACTTTTACTCCAAACGGTGTATATGCATATACAGAATTTCTGATAATGGAGCGTTCCATTTCAGTTAAAATGCTGATTTGGACCTTATGTGGAGTCTGCTAACAGTCTTGAAGAAAATAAAAATATCTCAATCAGTATACCTGAGGGTTTTTGACCAAATATAGCAGATAAGGAATGGAAATAATCAATCAAAAATATGGCCAAGTTAAAAACATATTCTCCCCTCCAAAGCCTTCTAAACTAGCAGGTCTGCTAATACTCTAAGAGACACCCGGCACAGGAACATTCCTGCTGACACAAACCGAAGTTCACACAAATCATCTTTCTGAACCTGGCCAAGCTCATGGGGCTAGATCGCCCGAGAGAAGGACAGCCTCATTTGGTTCCCTCGTCCTGGGATCCATCAGGATACGTGAAAGGCCGATTGTGGACCCGTGTTCTGACAGCACCAATAAGTCGACATGAAGGGAAAGCCCTTGACTGGCCCTGCCCCCACTTGCCTTGCCTCATTACCCTCCACAGGTGCCTCCTGCGTCAGGACGGATCTGATCTCCCTCACACACTTGGACTCAACCTGCGGACCATTACTGTAACACTCCCCAGAGCCGGTCTGCTCCGGTCTTACATGCCGTGGAAGTGTCACACAATTCAAGAATGATTAAATGGAATAGGTGTTCAAAGTATATCAGGTGTCACAACAAATGAAAGGAAAGTCAAAAAGAACAGACCAGACAGAGGCAACGTTATGTTGAACTAAGCACCATATTTAGGCATCTGCCAAGTTACACAAAACTTCTCATTTGGTATTAGGGAGACTGAGAGATGTGTCATCTTTCATCACATACAATGGACGTGCTTTTAGATTTTTTTTTTTCCGTTCATTTATGTCATGCATTCTTTTTATTATCAAATAAACAGTATTACTCACTCCAAACAGATGTATCGTGCACATTTTTTTATCATACAATGGCTGGAGACGAGGCCTGGAAGCCCCAATCCTCCAGACTGTAGAATGAATTCTGTATATGAACTTCATATGACAGAGGAAAAACAGCCTCCAGTCTAAACACCTCCATGGGCCGCTGTGGAGATCTGCCTTTCAAAAGCTATGTTTTCACAGTGAGATACATCCGGTGCTATCAAACATCGCTAAAACAGAAGAATAAAGAATATTTCTTCAGCTTTATTGTGATTGTTGTAGATAAATGAATACCGATTGTATGTAATTCATACACATCGATATCATCTGTTGATTCTCAAAAATGTTGGAATATGTTTTCATTTAAATATCTGGTATGTCTATTTTGCATGCTGATAGCATATAGTCTGTGATACACTGCCAAAACATGAGCCAAAAACTCCATCAGGATGAGTAACTGGATATTGCATGCTGAGATGTATTTGATAACCAGGCAGCCAGGCTTGTTTCTATAGCGTTTCTCCCAGTATGTAATTCACTTGATAGCTCACATGAAATTCAACTGAGTTTACAACACTACACTTCTTAAATTAATAAACCAAGGTTGAGTTCAGTATTCTATTCTATTTGCATGCGTTCTTCAGTTGCAGCACGTGGAGCTCTCTCGGCCACCATATTTTTTTGTTAAAAAGGTAAAAACGATGACAAAAAAATCTGTAAAAATGAAAACCGTTTTAATTTTAATGGTTACGAGTTGCGCAATCTCGTTAAGTTTATGGTAAAACTTAACGAGAAATACAGAATGTGCGCACTATAAATACAACAAGACGAAAAGTCTCATGATAATCCTCCTTGAAATTGCTATCAGTAGGTCACTAAAATATTCTATGTGCTCTTTGTTAACAGTGCTGGGAAGTAATTGTTAAGTGCTGTGATATCCATTAAGATTGAAGGCACTAGTAGAGAATTATGGCCCTGTGTCTCCTAGGTGCTGATTGTGCAGACAGATGGTACATAAATTACGATGAAAAGACATCAGCAGGTTGACCCACCCCATCGAATGCTTAATCTGCCGCCAAGAGAGATTTTATTTTCCTTGAAAGACTAGGAAGAAAGGGACAGATTGGAAAGAGAAAGAAAAACAAAACAAAAAAAAATCAAGAGTCATTCCATTAAACCTGTGGTTGGCAATCGTGCATCTGGAAAGCTTCGGCATCTGTTGCTAGACTTTCCAAAAGAGTGTTCTGATTTTCCAGAATGCTCACATGAAACACGATAAATCATTTAACCTCTGTAGGTGGTTAAGAGGGATCATGCACTCCTACGTCCGGTTCACTTGTCGTCTTTGAAATGCGGCATAAAAATTTACATACTCTGTCTTCTTAACAGTGCTGCGGCCAGAAAGAGCATCTCAACCCTCGCGACAACGGCAAACCAGTGAATTTAGAAACTGACTGTGCAGATAAAACATTCTCCTCGCCAATGACGAATGCAGAGATTGTTCAGCCTGAATGAACTCCCAGAACCTGTTCGCGCACTCCTTCTGCAAAGAGCCCCTGGAGGAGTCGTGGGGGGGCTCGTGTGTGTAACCCTTTACCCTACTTGTCCTGGATACACATCTGCACCTGCGCTTTACGAAGGGTCCCCATTAGCCTCGCACGGTCACTCTCTGTCCTGTCTCTGTAGTCTCAGAACTTTTTAAGTGTCTCAGTGTCTGTGTCTGGTTGCGGGTCTTTCTCCAGGGACCCGATTAGAACAGGCCACTCTCTCAGCTGTGTTCTCTGCATGTCAGAACCGGCCTGCTTTATTGTTTCATTATGAGGGGGGGTGACATTCAGGGAGTGTGTTTTACTGCCACTGGCTGTTTGTTAAGACCAGGGATCACGACTCGTCCAACACTCACTAAATCATAAAAAGCTTTTTTAAAAGCTGATTGCTTTCAGAAACACAACTGCAAGCCAGACTGATACACAGTTAAAACCGCAAAAACAGCTTTTACGGTTAATTACGAATGAGTTTTTTAGGAAACAGAGCGTTTAGCGTTACTTTAAAACATGTTGAAATAATAAACGAACATAAAAACCAAATAAAGCCAATTAAAATGCCTTGTTTTGAAGCTCACCTGAGTTCTTTCTGAAGCGTTCATTGAAGCTATGCACATGTTAAGGTGTACAACTTTTGCTAATGTCATGAGGTCTCTGGGTTTAAGCTTTGTTAAGCTGATTCGAATGCATTTTCAGCTCTTGAAGGACATCTAACACCCCTGAGCCTTAACCACGGCTGTCTCCCGATACCGGCCTACGTAAGTCTCCGGCATGCCAATGAGTGACTACATAAAAGCATATAAATTTATTTTTTATTGGGGATTTGGTAGGCGGTAACACTATACTTTGAGCTGTTTGCTTAGGATCAGAATGGAGGTAAGGAAAGGGAGAAGATGGGTAATGGAAGATTAAACTTTCGAGTCCCCCACCAGGACGTGCTCTTGGCTCTGTTGGAGAGGATGTGTGTAGGCTGCCAGATGTAATGCTCAAATCAGTCATAGTGAACTAGTTGTGCTTTAACCTGACATTTTTTTACATTTGGAAGACGCTTTTATTCAAAGTGACTTTCATTCAAGTTAAACATTTGCCAGGATGTGTGCTCCCTGAGGATTTAACACACGATCATGCTACAAGTGCCGAATTCAATCCGTTACAAGGACATTTTCTGTGGTGATATTATTCAGATTCATAGTAATATGTATATTTTTTTAAACTAAAAAAGAAGTATTTAGAAAGTAAGAGTAAGTACTTTTTTACCAACCCGATCTCACGACCAAGTCGTGCGAATTCGACGAATGATTAAAAAGTGGCTAATTCGTAACAATTCGTACAACCTCACTCGTATGAATTAGTACGATTTTGCTAAATCTTACATATTTTACGAATTGGCCAATTCGTATGAATTCGTACGAATGACCTACCCCTTACCCCGCCCCTAAACCTAACCATCATGTGGGTTTAGACAAATCGTACAAATTCGTACGAATTAGTACGATTTAGACACTTTTTAATCATTCGTCGAATTCGTACGAATTGGGCGTGATATAGTGTGTTTTTTTACTTACTTTCACTGTAAGTTTATCTTTGAAAGTCATACAGTAGCAATATACCTTACCTTATACCTCTACAAAAAAGCTATTGAACATATTAACCACTGTTTCCCTGTCACTGTACGCAATTTGTTTACATAAAAGTTGTAGCATTTTGGATCCTCATATTATATATTTCCGATTGTACTATTAAGTTTATGGACTTTTCGGACTAGAAACAGTCTCTTCCTTATCCCCAAATGCTAAAACGCCTGTTTGCATACAACGTGTGCCGTTTCCGTGACTGTCCAAAGCATGTGATTTAACACTGTAGAAGTGTTAAACCCAGCTCAGGAGAGGGGTTTCATAACTATAGGTAAAACAGTGCAAACTCCACTTCTAAATTGCAAGTGTGAAACGTTCCTTCACCCTGGGTTAAACCTGGGGATTAGAATGGAGATAATGCAGGGTTAAGGGCAGTGTGAAAAGCCCTTATGTGAGGTAACATGTCACAGTGGAATGTACCATTAAACAGCCTATGATAGCCTATTTTTTAATTTTTTTGTCCAACTAATATTGAATATAAATTTTATTGTTAAAACAAAAATTTTAATAAGTGACTACTTTGTGTTTGAAACCAACATACAAAACTACTGCCTGAACTGATCCTGTTTTTAGTGTCAGGTTCATCCAAGGTCTAGTTAACAGATGAGTCTATTGGGACAGGATAACAAGAGTTTGATTAAGCTACAGTTAATGTGACTGTTGTAATGTTTATGAAAAACTGTATGAGCACCTTACTGACAGCACAGCATCCGAGTCCAGGTGTTCTTAAAAGACTGCAGACTATTCTCTCTCTCATCCCTCTCGTCTCCTGCCTCTTTTGTATTCCACTCCCAAATAAAAGTGTCTGCATTTCCCCAACAGCAGATGTGTGGCGCTGAATTATGTATTGCAGCTATAGGATACATTCCCGTCATGCCGCTGATCTATAAAAATAAATCCCATAAGAGCATCATACTGACAGCGGCTGTACTCACTTGGGCCCCTTTTAAGTCCTGTCACTCAACCTCAAATTTCCAAAGTAGCTCCTCTCAGAGATACAAACTTTATCCCATGCTAGTGGTAGTTATGACTCAGCATTTTAACTATTACAGAAAGGTCAATATGAGTGAGGACTCAACATAAAAATCTGAACATTAAAAAAAGCGTATTGAATAAATGTATAAACAATAGTTCAGTATGAAATGTGATGTCATGTTGGGAGTCGTTTTATATCAAAAGAATTACAGATTTGAGGTACAATAGTCAAGCTTTTGCGGCACTCTCAGGCATTGTTCCTTATAATTTTTGTTTTTTTGAGCTGCAACAACCCATGTACCAGACTAATGAAACATTAACTGTGCCATTCTTTTCAAAGAAAGTCTTTAATTCTTTATTGAAAAACAACAAAACTGGATCTAATGCAGAACAATCCATTTTTTCAAGATCACTTTTGTTGAGGACTTATTAAAGTCATCAGAAAACAAGAGAGAAAAATAATAATGCATGGGCGTTTTAAAATAGTCATGTTTTCCTTTGATGCTGCTATAAAATCACATACTGTTAGTAGGACTCTAACAACACACTCCCCACACAGTGTATGTGTGACTCTTGTACTCCCACACAAACTTTCTCATAGCTTCAGATTATTATGAACTGTGCATTTTGCTGGATTCCAGTGGAATATTTAGATTTTTTTAAAACAAAATTAAAAATGGTATATAAATGTCAACCCCACAAACTCTGTGTGGCCAAGGAAATCTAAATGTCAGGATGAAATATAAGCATATTTATCATATGTCATCATTGCAAATCATTGGGCTGTTTTTCCAAATGCCCTTAAGCTCAAGTAATTAATTCATTTAATTTTTGTGTGACCATGAAGTGCCAACTTTGGTGTGTATAATATATATATATAAATCTTAAATAGCAGCCACTGTTTTTTGTTTCTGGGTTTCAATCATTAAAACTTTTTAGTTATGGTTATTGTCCTTGATGTGACGGGCGGGCCTTGATACTCGGATATACAGTACTGGCAAATCAACAAGGAGATGCACTAATGCACAATGTTTCTTTTTTCTATTTGGGATTACCTAATGCATTTACACATAAAATGGAATTTTTTTATACAGTAATTTTAATATTCGGATCATCCTACAGATGTCATAAAATTAGATTAACCTAAATTATAACTGTTTTGTTTTCATCATCTTAAAAACAACAAGACATGCCTCAAGCAAAGAAAAACTGCTGCTGATTTTGCCAGGACTAAATTATAAACTATAGTCGAAAGAATATCTGGAATGACATGCACATGAAGACATGCCATTTGTTTGAACAAATAAGCCCCTTTAAAAGACGCTGAGGAAAAGCAGGACAGTAGATGTATTTACAAAAGGGCATATTATGGTAATTCAAATGGCAGTGGCCCATGTTCCCATAACCATATGTCTAAAATAGTCGGCACAACTGGAGACAGATATGTGATTTATTATAAACCGCTGCTTCCATTTATGGCCATGGCCTGTGCACAAGCAAAAAGGTGTGAAATAAGGCTTTTACATGCATATAAAACCATAGCAGCTCGTAGTTAAATAGCAAGCAAGATGATGGACCCACTCTTGTCTTAATGGCAGAAACCTCAGCCCATAATGTCTGCTTTTGTTCACACAATGAGGCAGCGTGCCACGGAGCCCGTGAGGATAGTTGGCTGAACACGATCTGCTGGGCTTGTTTGATTCACCGCGCGGTGAATCATTTATTAAAATCAATAGCAGGTGAGGGCAAAACGAAACCAGACAAAAAGCTAAATGATATAAGACATCTCAATCTAAATGTGAAAACATGAGTGAATGATAATCTGGTATCTAGGCCCACCCATAAAACTATGATCAGCTGGATACAAGTGATGTCATGGCATAAAGCAGGATACACGTGTGTCATGTTTTCTTTTGAGTGGCACACCCTAATAGTGACTGACACATGCAGTGCATTGGCATGCCTCAGATCTTTGTTCCAGCTGAGCTCTGATTAGATGGAGTACTCCGTCTTAATTGTACTCCGTCTAACTACTTTCATGTGTTGTGTGAAAGGAGAGCAGGTATGGGCCTAATCTAATAAAGATTAAACAGAGTCTGCAGGAAGTGGTAGGCGTGGATAGGATGAGCTTTATCCATCAATACTTGTCAACATTATCATTTTCAATCTTGGAAACATATGTACTGAGATGGTAATATAACACAACAATAAAATGGAATATTTGGACTTGGGAGATAGTAATACGATAGTGTTTTGGAGGTACTCAGTGATTAATCTCCATATTGCTGCAATATTTCCAAGAAAACAAAATCACATGTTTTGTGTGAATATGAGATGCTATGAGGGATAACATTTAGCTACGCTTACTTGCACGAGATTTCCTTCCCTTTGATTATAAACGGCCGCTTTGAAGAGCCCAAACCATTTAAAGTGGATCACAGAGACTTATGAACCAAGCATTGAGTCATAGTGATTGTGGGTTTACTGAGATCCTGCGGCCCCCTACAGGCCCGTGAATCTGGAATCAGGCAGAGGAATTTAGTATGGTCAATGTGTGTAGAGTGGCATGTGAATGCAGTACTGGCCAGTCGACTTGACCCAGGGTGAAGGGTGAGTGGCAGATATGCACCAGTGGTCGGCTGCACCAGTTGTGCGAAATAAATGAATCTATCAATAGTTAAGATACAACTTATGTGACTAATAAATATGGAAATACTGCAACATTTACCTGAGACCTTAACCGTAAACATGAAAACGAATAATTATAAAAGTCTCTGACCAGGAATGACAGCTGGAATAAAATGGCATGCAGATTTGATCTTTTACTTGACAATCATTTAAACATGTGATGATATTTTTTGACATGCTTACATAGGGAATGTTATATGAATAACTCAAGCATGGAGTCACTTCTTCATATCAGGTATTCATATAAATATATCTTGTTTATAGGATTATTTATCTTGTTTTAAGGATTTTTAGATATTTGAACTTGACAAAAATGCTTTTTTGCAGTGCACATCTTTACAACGATACGTCTCTTTACAAATTTGAATGCGGTTTATTTGATTAATCAAGGTAAATATCATATTATGCAACTACATTACTTCAAAGAGAGCTTATGACCTACTTGTTTAGCATTGCAACCAAATTAGTTGCAGAGTTGTTAAACTATCTAGCAGTAACTAAGCACCTAGGGTGAACATTACATTCCAATTTAATTAATACCTTATGAATGCCTGGTGTAACTACACCCTGGACTCAACAATCTCACAACTGATCTTTAATTTAAAAAAAAAAAGAAAAGGAAAATGAGGGTGGTAGACATGCCAGAGTCATAAAACGCCTTATCACAGCCTGATCTCTGACCTCTTGTGGGAATCACAGGACCCGGGAAACATGGAGGTCAAGGGCAAATCAATAAACCTTGTCTATCTGTCAGCTCCCCACATCCCTTTTCTTTTTCTCACACTCACACGGTTTTCCTAAATATGGGCATGTTGAGACTATCTATTCAGAAATATTTAAGTCTGTAAATCAGGGAAGCGAGGAAATTATTCCTGGCAAGCGGTTTTATCTGATGAAGGAAAGTGCAACTGAAATTCCTCAATGATTTGTTTTCCAAGTGTACAGGCAGTTTACAGTCTGCCAACACCAGAGTACAGCCACTGGAAGGCTCATAAGTCAGCAGTTTAAGCATGAGGAGATCTTCTATGCCATCCCCCCCTTCCTAAGCAGCTCATTGTTGTAGTTTAGCTTGGGATGTGTTAAATTAATGACATACTAACAGGGCCAAGAGCTCTTTAAGGTCTATCAATACTATTACAGAGCCAGTACTGCCCATCAGTCTCCCAACATTTCTTCCCAGAGGGCCATTGCTCATGTGGTGCTTCGATGAGTGATAGATGAGCTTCTAAACAGTTCAGATTCCTCAAGCACTGTTTCTAATTGACATGGCAACCCCAGAGCTTTCTGACCCAACTCGCTCTCTCCTCAGCATCAGCGCTCAAAGACGTTGTCACGCAGGCACAAATATTCCAAAATTAAAAAAAAAAAATGCCACACGGCCAGTGATACAGACCTTCATAACATCACTGAGGTAGAGTATCATGTCTCTTTTTCAGATATAGTAATTATGGCGTTTCATAGAGGTAGGTTAAAAACCCATTCACACTAAGAACGATAACCATATAAGAGTTCACACAATATTCAGAGTCAAAGAAATCAGTTGAAAACCTGAGAGTTTTGTGTCTGTATTAAATATGATGCATTATATCTCATTCACTAATAAATGCATGGATTATTTAGTATTTGTATGAACAGGAGAAATTCTCATTTATGATATCCACATCAATTCACAAAGAGGTTTGTTCTCGCGTGTCAAGAAGGTTCGGTTGAGCTTCTGTTTAAAAAAACCTAAATTAAATTTGCTAATCATATAAAGCGATCGAGTCTTTTCAGAAAAAATGGGACTAGACCGCTTGATTCATAAGGATTAGTTTAACCATCTCTTTATGAAGACTGTCTGTGGAGGGACAGAAAGTTCTCCGATTTAATCAAAAAGATCCTTTGTTTGTTTTCTGAAGATGAACAATAGTCTTACGGCTTTGGAACGATGTGAGGGTGAGTAATCAATGACAGAATTTTCATTTTTGGGTGAACTAACACTTTAAGGGTACAACCTTCCCTTTATAGCCTTTTGTCACCCTAAACAAACATATTGCGCAAGATTCTTAAGCAATGCTAAGTCAAAAAAACAAACAAACAAGTTTTTCTAAGACCCGGATTACAGACATCTCATTGGCTGTATGTATATCTGCATTGTTGTACAGGTAAACCTTGCAGCTTGAGCTATGATGTAGCTTTTCTTATTTTACTGTATTTGAATAAATACATTTAAAATGAAATATCATTGTATATTAAAAATATCATCTTAACATGTTTTTAAGGCCATCCACAGTATGTGATTTTTGCATAGGCTATGTTGTTCCTATTTTTTGTAAATTTAGAATACATATCATTAAAAAAGTCATATAGTAGGCCAATCGTGATTTGTTTATAAAAAATATAATTTAGACACATATTTCTATTAAGTTGTTCTACTAGGCTGTATGCACAAACAAACATACACTGATGCCAGTGTAGTCTTCGCAAATGACTCATTTGAATCGGTTCTTATTGTGAATCAATACAGACCTTTAGTTTGATTCACAACTAAATGACTTTCATGAGCTGGCTTTTTAACAAATAGTTAAAACTATTTGTTATAAAACTATTTACTAACAAATAGTAAAGGTTAGTGGTTTTTAATCAGCATAACCACTCCACTGTAGAATTTACGTCATTAAGACAATGATTACCTTTTGTTACAAGTAAGCAAAACTGACATTTTAACTTAAATATACCCAAATAAATACGATTTGAACCAAATTGAATCAGGAAACCTGAATTTATATCCAGCCTTGGTTAATCAGTCTAAACAATGTTTTCATTTAAAGCTAGCTGCTAAGAGCTTGCATATCACATGACATCAAACTAGAGTATCACAACAGCAACAGTATCTTTTGTCTGAATAGTCATAACATGACTTGACTCCGCATCAGGCTAAAGGTCTATTTTAATTTGTTTTAAAGCGTAATTTACAGAAATGCCTGCCCAAATTAGAAACACAACCACGTTGATCAGATCTGAATCGGCTCCACTTCAACAACTGTCAGTGAATATACATAAGCAAGCAGAACTGTTGTTGAACCATCACAAGTTCTGAAGTGTTTGCATTTGCAGGCATTACTGGTCAGTACTGTACATCAATTACACTCTTAGTAACCACCACAACATGCTGGAATTTATTAAAGCCTGATGCCCAGTGGAGTGAGGGAGGAGATGTGTTCTGCAGGATCCATAAATGCTTATGGGGAAAGTGAACTATATCGTGTATTTTTTACATTAGGTAAACGTTATTGTAATCGCAGAGAGCTTTAACATGTCAGAATGATTTGCCGATGAAGAGTCCCATTAATCCCCAGACTAGATTTGGTTTTTGAATATCTCTTCCCGTGGATCCCCACCCGACTACTGTTATTCTTTGGCAAGGCTACTGGATTCCTCATGCTTGAAATTAATTTAAATAATCAGTACCTCACAATACTGCTGTTTACAGACAGCGGATCATGCAAAGCTTCCCACAAACAATGTTACTTTTTCAAAGAAGTGGAAACTGAACTGTTGTTCTTGAGTCAGCAAGAAACATGCTGAAAACTAGAAATAAATAAAATGTAAAACCACCAGGGCTTGTGTGAGAACCAGCCATTCTTTGAAGTTCAATTTTGCAATGCTTTTAAAATAGAAACTTGCCAAGCCATTCCTGTGTTGGTTTTTTTAAGGGGTTTACTTGCATGGTCAGATGACATTCCCAGTGCCGACTCATTTAAAGTTCAAGATGTACCTCTGTCTATTTCCATTACACCAAAATATGGTTTCAAGTAACAAACACATGAATTAGCAACACTAGAATACTTCGGTTGAGATCCATGTACCACCTGCATGGCAAAACCTCCTGAGAATATTGTTTTGAGGTGTGGAAAAAAAAGATCGCAGTGAATCCCTCGGGATGAGGTGTTGATTTGAAATGCACTGCATGAGTTGAAGACTAGCAGCATGGTGGTGGGAACGGGATGAGGTATAAGAAGCACATAACAATTGTTTTACAGTTGACACTCTCAGCCAACACAAACCCACATGTTGCAGATCTCTCAATGACATTGTAGAGTATGGCGACCATGATCGATTTCCCATCAAACCATTATTTATGTTGGAGAAACTACAGTTAAGAGTTAGTCATAGGTATTGATGTTGACTTTCCCAAATGGGTCACCCACATGGTGGTCTTGTTACTTGAATGTGCTAGATAAGCAACAGCACCAATCTTTCTACACGATACTACCTTAAGTGAAATTTCTCATATTACTAAACACACAACAAATTCCGGGAATGGATTTGGCTTCTTAAATCTGGTTCCTGTTTGTAGCGAGAGGTGCTTTATTGCAACACAATACCAAGAGCTGGTTGGACATTTTGAAAGTCTTGGCACCAACGGACACTAAATAAATCATTGGCTACGTTTACGTGTACACCTATAGTCTGATTATTATCAATAGTCAGAATAAGGAATTACTCGAATTAAGGTGTTTACATTAAATGAGCAAACCTCTTTAATCCCATTTACATGCGACTTACCATTATTTTGATTAGAAGCAATAAGAAAAGAGGTATCTTAGCTGTTTTTTTTTACGCTTTTCTGTTGTAGCCCTACTCATAGTAAAAGGTTCAGTTCAAATGCAACAGGCCTGTTTGTTACTGCTGTTTTTATTTCACTGTTACAAATACAAAATATTCGCTGGCTAAAACTAAAAACTATTTAAAAAACTATTAAATAACCATTTTGTAAAAAAAAATATAAAAACAACAATAAAATAAATAATAAATAAAATAAAATAAGTCAAAGTTCTAAAAATATGTTCTGATTCCTGAATAAATGACTGATTCACTGACTAATTAATAACACACAAGGCTTCAGTGTAGTTACTAACTTGTTCAAATAATAACACATAGTTAATATGCACATTATGCACTTTGTCAGTATAGCACTTTATAAAAATACATGAAAAAAATGTGTTTGTTTTATATTGTCATTTAGTATATAGTTAAGGCCAATTATTAGACTGTATTTATGCCGCCTAAACAAACCAATTTTGCAAGAATTGTTTATCTTCTGCTCTGCTGTGTTTTTGAACTTGAGCAAGAGTGTGACACGTAATCCATCTCCAGCCCTAGTACGTGCACACTTTGGAAAATAAATGCTATTAAATGTGATTAAACTTGTCTATATCGTGCAATTAGAACCGCAGTAGCCTACTTCCCATATTTTACTGCAATTATGGTTATGCTAATTATGAGCAAATTCACATAAATCACAGTATTTGTATTTGCATGCGCTTAATTGCAGAACAAGGGTTCATCTAAACATAGCCATTGTATAGAAAGAACCAAGTTATGGGAGCATTGTTGAAACAAGATGTGTTTTTTTATTGCGTTCTTTCACTAAACAAAACTTCTCCTCCCTTACATTCGTATGATCAATGCCCAACATTAAGCAATTCTGATGAACAACACTCCCTCCAGCCTGAGACAAAAGTGTGGTTTTACTTTTTCTTTGATCAACATTCAAAGCAAGATATTTATTATTGTTGTGGTGAGATAGAGTCATCTCAAGAAACCCAGCATCAAAGCTTTGTGAACAAAATTTCACGATAGCTCAGCGTTATAGAGTGTGTGCGTGCGTATTCGATGCTTGCACCCCACAGATGGAATGTGAGATGTTTAATTAGGTGCCAGTGGGTAGGCACTTTTAATTTCTCAGCACAGTCTCTTTCGGCACAGACTGAGCCAGGTCAAATGCAGAGGAGGATGGCGGAGGCAAAGAGAGTTGCTAAGAGATGAATGCCGTGAATCCCTACGAACCACCCGGCACGGTTCCCTCACAGCATCCGTCCCAACAAAGCACACTGCATCCAATTAAAGGCCACAATAGTCGTCTGACTATAGAGATAAGATCACCGAGGAAATGTGAAATATGAATTACCCCCACACAAACTACTGTGGCATCAAATGAAAACCATCGTGCAACACGATACACCTCTGAAACAGGCAGCCCAGAGCGTGCTTCCCAGCATCCCTCGAGAACACCGCCTGCTTATTTGTGGCTGCTTTCAGAGACGAGGGAAAAAAGGCCTAATCTTTCACACTACCTGGCTGATGTTGTTGAAGGTTCTTCCTCCCCAGGGGCCGACATGTGACCCCGTTGAGGCCGAGGACAAGAAAGAGCGAGAGAAAGAGAGCTGGAAGGAGACATTGCCACCATGTTTTGGTAACCGCACGCACACACGAAAGGTCTGTTCCAAAAGCCGTTGACCTTCTGCAATAAAGAAAGAGCACAAAACAAGACATCAATAACCTGAAAGCGATACATTGAAGAGGAAGCAGCCCTGTCGCATGTACCAGGTCTGAATGGTTCCTCGGGACAGGATCAACAAATAACGCAGGGGAAGGGTTGTGCGCTGTCATTGTGAAAGCAACAATAGCAGACTGTAAACTCCGGGTGATGCATTTAAAAGACACGCCAAACTATGGATATAATTTTCTGTGAATGATCCTATTGTTCCACCGAAACACTGCTTTCTGGCTGATGACCAAACTGTGTCAGGTAACAGGTTGTTTGCAGAGAGATCTGTGGCGATACAGGAGTAGACAGAAATAGATAGTACCATTGATGTTGCTCTTTCTTCTTTGTTGGATTTCAATTGCTTGCTTGGGCGGGGCAGGGATATGTTTGTAAAGTAAAAGTAATTTAAAAACATTTTTGTAAACCGAAATAATGCCCAAATAAAACACTAAAACGAAACAAAACAACATAAAAAAATAAACGAAATAAATATAATGATTAAAGGGATTGTTCACTTTGAAATTAATTTTTGATATGTTTTAGATTACCTCAAGGGCATCCAATATGTAGGTGTCTTTGTTTCCACAGTATTTTCAATTTTTTTTTTCAGTCAAACCGTTGTTGTCTATCAGTCATATAATGCAGGTTTAGGGGGTTCACCTCAAAGAGCATGCACAGAGAAGTCAAAATTAAGCAATTCGCAGACCGAAGCACCCGTGCCTTCAGATCAGTTGGACATGGCTGTGATTACACAAGGTAAAAACGATACAAATACTGTTCGTTTTCTCACACAAGCCGCTCGTTTCGTGTCTTAGGCCATCAATGTGTACTTACATTCACGAGTCATTAAACTTCTCCATTATATGACTGACAGATAACAACGGTTTGACCAAAAAATATCAAAATTGAAAATACTGTGGAAACAAAGTATCCACAGTCAGTATGTCAGTTCAACTTAAATTACTTAAAAATGGGTTGAATCTTCTATAACTTATAAAGATTACAAAACTTATTTTGATGACTTAAAGCAATGTAAAAACACATATCTCTATTACTCATTGATCATTTATTTTTTTTTTACAGTGCAAAACTAACAAAACAATGAGTTTTGGGTAGAGAAAAACTTAATCTATTCCGTTCCATGAGAACAGGTCTGTCAGAACATTGTGATACTTAGATGGGCCTGGCAGCAATGAAGCTGGAACCAGACTGGAAACTATCCCATGACAGGCAAGTCTTCAAAACCAAAGAGGTACAACCATCATACACATGTTCCCAGTATGAGCTGCAGTAATGTGGTCAGGACAGCGCATGAGAGTTGGTCCATCCCATGGCACCTTATAAGTCAGAGTAATACTCTGGGACTTTGGTGCAACCCTTTGGCACAACCATGCCTGAAACAATTTAGGCGAGTTCATTTTATGGCCCTAAACCTTTATTTCCCAAGACAGAATTACATTCAGATTAATGGAATTACTATATAAATGCACAGCAAGGTCTTACAGGCAAATGCGCACAGATGTGATTCATCCTCAAAGTCCATCTGCGAATGCCGACAAGTGATGAATCCCTATCACAGGGAGCAGAGATCTCACGCGTGCACTGCCTCAGCACAGCTGCTCTGTCCAGGGTTAGGATCCGTAGAGCTGCATCCAAGGAGTTCAACATCCAAAGCGGGAAGTTCAGGGAAGATTAGAGATGTCATGGAATGAAATAGTAGAAGGTTTAGTACTCCCTATAGCTCTCTTGTGCTCTCCTTGCTTTCTTTCTTGTCCATGTAATATACAGTTGGAACAAAGGGAATCATATCATGCACCCAAACACTTAACCTTTTTAGGAATTCAATCAGGTTAATTATATTTTCCTAGACATAAAATCTTTCACCATTACGGCCTTTTGAATATTTACACACCCGTCATATTTTACGAGCTATTTTAAGATTACAATAATATTGCTGAAGAGTTAAGCAAATATCCAAAAATGTCCATGATGACAATCCCCTTTTATAGTCGTTCTCTCTCATTTTTGCGCCCATTAAATCAAAGTTTGAACCACTGAAGTCATGAGTAAAGGTCTAACAATGTGTCTCACCCACTTAATCCACCTTACTTCCAGCATTCTGCATCTTTTGTTAGCTAAATAAACGGCAACAACAAAGAAGTCAGCCAGAGCGTCTTGTTGCATTTGGACGGTGATCCCTTTAAGAAAATGGGTGTATGGTGTTCAGAAACAGAAGACGAAGCTGGTTAAATTTGATATTGAATGTATCTGGGCCAGTATCAGATGGTACGTCTGCCCTGTGGGGTTATAAAACAGGCAAACATCACCACAGGAGGCGCCAATTAAAATATACTTTTTATCCAAGAGTTCAAATAATTTTATAAGCTTAATATCAATGGACAAACATTAAACTGCCCACTTTTGTGTTGTCACAACAACTCACGAAAACAACAAGAGTGTGATCACATGGTACTTCAAAACTAAGCCTCTGTATATAGAATTTCGTCTAGAGGAAGTGCATGAAAGAGTATACAAGTGCACCTTTATAGCATTTAACACAAAGCAAAGCCCATACTTTCAAAATATGTCAAGAAACGGAAGGACCCGCCCAAGTCTTACCTGAACTCCATTCACAGAGCGAGAGGGTGAATGGGTGCAGAGGATATCATTACAATTAAATAGGAAACACGGTTGAACAAATCTCAAGAACCATCAATTCAAAGCTGAATGCTTTATTGTGTTGGTGGTCGAGGTTTAACATTTTTAAATGACACCTTTCCGAAGGTAAAAATCTCCTTGGCTGCACATAAACATTAAAGGATTTAAACGTTTCACGCAACATTTAGCTCTTTAACAACAAGGCCTGAAATGAAACATAACATAACACACCCTCTCCTCATCCTTAAATGATTCTGCAATGACTCATTCAACAGGAAGCTGGTGCTGAGTTAATCGTCAATGATTTACTCCACTTCCTCCCCAAAACTTCACGTCGACTGCTTCAAGTACGGAGTGTTGAGGAAAAGCTGGCTAACTTGCAGAGCTGGAACCCCAAGCGCTATTATTCATAAACATGTACTATTACTGCATGTCCTCACTCTAACCCTCTAATACAGCTCTCAACCCTGAGGAGACAGGCACCGAGTACAAAGTCTTTATCACCCTCCACTTTCACCTGAGGGAGCAGGTTGGAGAGGAAAAAAAACGACTTACGGTAAAGCAATGTGAGCCAAACTAGACTGGCAGCCAAAGAGCTTTTCAATATGAATGTGGATGATTCAAAACCTGACAGCACAGCTGGGATTTACATTTCTATGTTTGTTTAGTAGCCAAAAGTTTGATTTCGTGGAGATTTCATCTGTTCAATGTGTGTAGTGACAGGTCTGAAACTTCACTGGCACGGTGGTCTCAAGTCAAAATCAATAACTCAAATAAAATGCATATAAAATAACATACATTAAAAAAATGTATGTGCGCTACTGGATTGTAGCCTTTTACTGATTTTATTGTTTTATACTATTAAGTCCAGCTTTAGTGTTATTGGGAATTAAACTGTTTATAACCATTGACAGATCTCATAAATGTATGACATGAGGCCGCACTACACCCTCAGATTACACTTGAACCCTTTTCATTTTGTGCCACTTATTTCCCCATTACATTTTGGATATTCATTTCAAACTTGTCCTCAAAATGTCAAAACTTATCGGTCTAATAGTCTAATTCATGATGTAAAAGCTTTGCAGGCACTTAAAACAATGTTCACAGATGTCTTTGCTGTCTTATTGCCATATATAGCCATTTTTTTTTACCTTAAGGCAGTAATAAATGTTTAAACTTAATGAAATTGAAAGGTAAATAATGTTTTTCCCCACAAATAGTTAACAATACCGGAACAATTAAGAAAAAATTCAAGCTATGCCCTAATATGAAAATGAAAATTATGCCCTAATATTCATATTTTACAGTATGACTAAATGGCCGATATTAATATTATATTGTCTAAAAAAGTAAAAGCCTAAAAAACGACTAAAATTCTCGATTTAAAATGTTGTATGTAGGCATCACAGCATTATCATGTAGGCTACAGTATGTAAAACTGATATTCATTTTGAGATTTGCTAAAGATTAGATTTAACAGCAAAGGGCACCTTATACTGATCAAATATAAATGTTACAAAATATTTCTATTTCAGTTTCAACTTTATATTTATCAAAGAATCCTGAAAGAAATCGAGCATAGAAGGATTTCTGTAGGATCATGCGACCTTGAAGACTTCAGCTTTGCCATCACAGGAATAGATTACAAATCTATCTTAAAATATATTCAACTTATTTTAAACTGTAATAATACTTTAATAATTGACCATATTACTACAGTATTTTTGAGCAAATAAATGCAGCTTAAATGCATTTAATGCAGCAAATAAATGCAGGGTAAGATATAAGCACTGCCAAAGTTTGATTCACTATTTCAAATGAGAAACTGATGGAGGAACTTCAGTTTAAAATGTCCTATTACACACATTAAGAAGATGGAATGTGTGAAGTTTGTTTGTTTATATGTTTAAAGTGCGAAAGGGAATGATGAAAGTCATGCTCACAGCTCAAGGCCCAGGACATTCCACTGCACCCCTCCCTCTATATGACTTCATCAACCCTGCTTAGCTGGAAGATCAGACATCCACCAGCCTGCCAGCCAAACCTCAAGATTTAGAATTAAAGAGCCTTGCTCTCACTCCCAAACACCCATGCACACACACACACACACACACACACACTCCTGTGATCTACCAATCGGTCGTAAGCAAACGGAAAACCACTCGACCCAAACAAAAAGGTCAAAAACCTTGATCTCGAAGTGTAAACCGCTCTGTCATGTGTCATTCACACAGAGTTAGCATGCCTTTTACACATGGCAGATCTC
Source organism: Cyprinella venusta (assembly GCA_038021265.1). NCBI lineage: Eukaryota > Metazoa > Chordata > Actinopteri > Cypriniformes > Leuciscidae > Cyprinella > Cyprinella venusta. The sequence goes on from CM075877.1 coordinate 21,075,082, forward strand.
CACATGCGTGTGATGTTTACAGAGCATTCTTTACACAAGTGTGAGATCTCACAGGAATTTAACTGCTACATTTGACTGGTGCTAGAGTATAATGCTAAATGAAGTCTGAACATATGATCTCAATCGAAATCTATGTTGCATACAGAAGAAACCCAAGATGAGCAAAGTGAAGGACAGCTCGTAAAGGGATAGTTCACCTAAAAAGGAAAATTAATTTACCCAAATCATGTCGTTCCAAACCTTTATGACTTTTTCTTCTGTGGAATACTGAAGATATTTTGACAAATGTCTGTACGAGGAAAGTCAGTTGGGTTCAATGTTGTTTTGACTTGCATTATGTAGACAAAAACTGCTGGTTTTTGGGTGTGTAACCCCTTTCTTGTGTCAGCCTTGGCTTCTGTGGATGCTGCTGACATAATATGGCCTTAAAATTTTGTTCCATTGCAATTGAGCCTCTTTATTTTCAACAGTGCTATTTGCACCCAAAAACTACATCGCTCATTTGACATTTATGGGCCAAATCAGCAAACCGGCAAAAAGGTTCAGAGACCAGTGGAGCCACATACAGTACACAAACTGGAGAGAATGTTTGCAAATAAAGTGGGGTGCCGGCTGATCGTTATCAACCTTGCACAAATAAAGTAATTCTACGGACTGTTTGCTTTTTTCATTTTCATACGATTAGGTTTTTTTTCAGGGAGGAAATGGATTATTATTATTTTGGGCCAAATATTTAATGTTCCCATTATTTGAGCAAGAGTATAAACAAATGCGTCAGGAGCAATTCATCGTGCTTACAATAACATTCTGACATTTTCCCACAGTGTGGCCAGAGCTGCCAGTTGGGCCAGGGCTTCCTTTGAGAGCAGTCAGACCCTAAGACCACCACAGTGCACAAAGGTAAAGACAGAGGGGACACTGTCAGGATTGAACAGTACTATACTGATCTGTTGAACTGAAACAGAACATTAGAGTTTAATGTAGTAAAAATGTGCACATATCCTCTGCTGGTAGAGCATGCGCTGCAATGCCAAGGTCAGGCGTTCAACTCCATGGACATGGACTGACAAAAGTAACATAAATTTATAAATTTACTTATTTACAGATAAAATGTCTGTCAAAGAGTATTCTTAGTTAACGAAAAACAAATGCAAATCTGTTTGATTTGTTTTTTTGATAGCAATCACAAAGTTAAATCTAAATGTGTTTGTATATATATATATATATATATATATATATATATATATCATCTGTGGAAGAAGTAGGATCATAAAATGTTCGTCAAATCATTGCATTTGGTTCGAATGTAATGGTACGATGTCCAACGTCCCTGTCAGCATATATGTATTTTCCATAGAAAGTATAAGGAATGGACAGAGCGATCTCATTGGAACTCCATTGAGACAATTGAAGCCCGTTTTTGGCGATTTTTTTAGACAAGCTCAAACAGAGCTTGACAACGTAGATGTGACGTGGCAAACCGTTTGTCTTCTAGTCGCTGTGGCATGAGAAATCTGAATCATTCCCTTCTGAAATTTGCAGAGGCGGCGAGTGTGAGTAGGAGCTGTCCATGATCTAGGAGCAGGAGAAACTTTTGCTAGGTATTCTGATTAATTATTTTGTCATTTTGCCTCCACATTTCCCCGATTGTGCGCGAGCTTCTTCTCCTGTCCATACGGTAATCTCTCTACTGTGCGACTGAGAGTCGCGTGGGTATGACGCAATCGTTAGCCTACTTTCACTAAAACTGCTTCTACGGGACAAATGGGGTCCTTCAAACGCCTCAGATGTAAAGTTATTCGCTGTCAAAGTGACGGCAGAATGAATGGGAGTCAATGGGAATGCTAACGCAAGTGAAGTTCTGCTACAAGATGTCAGCTCCCGCGAGGCTTCAACTTCTGGTCGATGGATTACTCCCTTGGTATTTCCATACCTCCACGCACTCTCGTGGTGAAGACATCACACGTCATCAGTGTGCAGTGAGTTAGACAGACGTGAGTCACTGAGCAACGCTAACGAAACAGCAGTCACCTTTTACAGTTCCTCCTAAACAAAAACAACAAGCTTATGCTGCATTCACACCATCACTACTGTCATTTGGAAGAGATGGAAACGTAATGTGTACAGAGCGGTTCGTGACTCGAATTTATGCATTTCAATGGCAACACTATCAATGCCGAAATGAATATGCAGCAGTCAGGTGGTACAGGTCAGTGCTCTTTAAGTTGTTTGTGATCATTACTGTTGTAATGTTATGTGCTTTGAGACATGAGTTTAACGCCGTCTCTCATTTCATGATCCTTTGCAAACTCTGCTGTGTGCGTTCATGTGTTTTAAAAGAAGGGGTGGCTTTGGAGAAACTCCGAAAGGAGGGTTGGATGTCATGCTTTCAAAGCTAACTTACTATTGCTAGCCGCACCAAAAATTGCCTTCCCTGCATGTAACTAAAATTAATTAAATAAATATAAATAACATACCCAAGTAGGAATAACTGAAACTAAAATATGATTTCATGTCTCTAAAATTAATTAAAATAAAATGACTACATATTAATTTTAGTTGTAGTTACACACCTTCTGTAACAATGAACATGCCAATAAATATAACACAAGTCACTAATTTAACACTAAAAGTAAAGTAATGCATTACAAGTAACACGCATGAGTGAAAGGGTTGAAACAATGACCAATAGAAATAAAAAATAAAAACTATATGCTGCTGCAAAAAGCATGTTAATGATCATTTTTGAACAGCAGTTTTCTCAAAGATTAACGCATTGTGCTAAGAATCAAGTGCACAGTGTGAATAATCCACAAAATTGGATTCACATAACTTTTACAGAACTGTTTATAGTTTTACTGATTCTATTCTTTGGATAGCCAAATGTAGAATTAAACGTGGCACTCATCCCACTGGAAGCAGTTAAAAAAGCATAATATTGACAAAAGCCAAAGCACTTAACACAGGGAGGACATATGCAAGCACTTTTATCATAAGCAAATTCCTTTGCAGTTACATCCTCAATCACCAGGGACGCAAGACATGATGTAACCAGAGAACATGAGTCGAACATAAATCGTAAGTGCTGATAGAAAACCTCCTCACATGCTGCACTTCATCACACAACAAGCTTCTCGAGACCCAACTGAAAACTTGTCTTATTAACAGAATATGAAACATCTTATGCTCCCTGCCATTAATCATATCTGAGGCTCCGAAACGGAAATGCATCACAGAGAAACCCATCGGAGCCATTTTAGGAAACCATTAGTGAAATGAGCGATGGTGCAGATTGTGTCAAGGCCGTTTCCTTGTTCCAACTCTGCCGACTGCTATTTACAGAGTTCTGATAATTGTTCAGAGGCCAAACACCAGCCAACAGATACATATCGTGAAATAACCCAGTTGGGGTCAAGTTCAGCCCAGTTCCTTGTAATTACAGCAAGATACAAAAGAGCACACGCAGAAGACAGGCAAGCGTATATAAGGGCACGCGTGTCAGAAACGGCACACACACACATTATACACACATACAGGGCCTCATCAATCACAATTTCTCTGGGGGGTCCACATGGCCAAAAGCAAATGTACATTGTGCAATTGGTCCGGTGTAAAACTTGAATAATAGTTCACAGTCCCAGAGCATCAGCCTGGGTTGGGACCGTGCCTAAATGTTCCTAATGAAATCAAGTGGCGTATGGACATTTCTTCTCTTTGCTTTTCTCACCTTTGTCTAACCCAAGACCTTCATCCTCACTTAGACAGTTCATGCGAACAAACTAGCCCAGTTGACATCCTGGCACCAAACGGCCTCATCGGATTAGATTTTATTAGCTGTTCATCACAGGATATCTAAACAATAAAAGCTTTCAGTTTTTGCAGCCCGCTGCACATACAACTGAACCATAAGTGTGGACATGTTACACATTACAATGTCTTTAAAAGCGAAGAACATTTGTTAATGTCATCTTGTGGTGGAGGATTTGTTGATTCACCAAGACAACACTGGATTCTTCTGTTTTCAATGAAGAGAGAGAAAATAAAGTGCATTAGTAGATGAGTGTGTGTGAGATGTTCATCCATTCCTGCATTAAGCTCTCTAACCTCAGCTCCCTAAAGACTGTCCTCCTTAAAGCACCCCTAAAAAAGCAACTCCACAGATGAAACACTCCACTTTAAGAGCACCGAGAATCACTTGGGCTTTGTGATTGTTGTATTTGCAAACCATGACCTTTTTTCCCTCATTTATATTATACATGACAACTTACAATAAATGTCTTTTTGGAAACAGAGGAAACTAGAAACAGACATTTAAAGTTAAGGAGATGAAGCTGTAATCAGAATCATTTTCATCGTAACGTTTAGAACTTAAACAGAGATTTAAAGTCACAATGAAATGAAAGTAACAACAGATTTTTCCACACTGTGACATGTAACAGATTATCGAAAAATAATGTAGGGCGGGGACTTTGTTCACATGGTTGTTGATTGGACGGAGGCAGATTTAAATGTGAGCTTGCTGTATGATAGCTTTTTTTTTAAATGATTGAAGTATGGCATATGTCACTTGAGAGAAGTCTATGGTTTCAATGGCAAGTTATGGCATTTTGATTTAAAAAAAAATGAAACATGGATGCTGCATAAATCGTTCACAACTTAGAAAATATATTAATTTTCATTTCATGCTGACTTTAAGGAAATATTTGTCCAAGAAAGTAATTCAGAAGCATTATAAGGGCAGGGGATGGGCCATTCAAAGCCTTTGCAATGATCCAATATGAAGTAATGTAGCTACAATTTATGATACCATTGTTGTCAGATTATATCCTTACAAAATAAAACATTTGAAATATGGATCACACTTTAGTTTAGGGTCCAATTCTCACTATTAACTAACTGTTAATTATAATATGATGGTAAATGGTAAATGGACAGCATTTATAGCACTTTGAACATGAACCACTGAGCCACTGCCAACCCTATGATGGGACATGTGGGACAAACGGGACATGATGTCACAAGATGTGACCCTAAAAACGGAATTCTCAATTCTCAATATCTGTTCTTTTCTCATCATAGCCGTGATGTTCCCCATCACAGTTTGGTACAGGCATCAGAACCACGTCTTGTCACGGCATATGTTCGTTTAATGTGTGTGACTGAGGGATTCCTGCTGCTGTTTTGACTCCTTTACACATTTTATATGCTCTTCATGAGTTCTCAGCTGGTCAAAATACATATTAATGTTAATGTAGGCACTCCCCAAAATCAATATGAAATTTTTGGTGTGGAATAAAACCTTATATCCTATTGGTTTTGAGAACAATGAAAAAATGTTTAGCTTATCTTGAAAATGAAAATGTTACTTTGTGTAATGCACTGTTGGAATGTGTAAAAGTGAAGCAAACATTACCTGGTAAGCAATGGTATCTACAACAGCAGCACAGTAGAAGACATAAGCAGAACAGTGACTTATTAGCATTAGAGGGCAGTTTTAACTGTGAGTACCAGCAGTGAATGGGACCCGTCTGCACTGATACGATCAACAGCATAGCTGCATTTTATAACAAACAAGAGCTGCGATAAATGACGGGCTATTTACTCTGCACCGCAGACATAAACAATGGCCCTCATGGCTATAGTCTGCTCATTTAGATATACTACCGCCATTATTTCAATTAAGGTTCAGTGCCAATGAATCCGTGGTTTTCCTGCTTGCCTGAATAGAGGAGGTATTTTGCACATGCTGATAACCTACTGTTTTTTTTTTTTGACAAAGACACTGTAAATGGAGAATGATTTATACTTGTTGCGCAAAGGACCCAAGAACGGTGCTCATAAAGTGGGTCGCAGAGGTGAGCTCTCAAAGATTTCAAGCACAAGCTCCAAGTCTTCATGCTGTGAGTTGTACTTGGACTCTTTGTTGAGCACACATGAAAGAAATATTTGACCTGAAAAGTGCTCCATCTTACTTAAAAAGTAACTTCCATGTCAGTTTTACAACCTCAGAATTTTTACAACAATACATTTTGTGTTCTATGCTTTAAAAATTACATTTTGCTTTACTAAAATGTTGTTTTGTTGGTTAACACTCAGTACTAGTAATCTAGCTTTTATTTTTTACATGAAATATCAAATTAAATTTTACATCAGACTCACAAAAAGGTTCAAGCTAGATTCAATATCCATTCTGTCAGGTGTTATCTAATGTACGCCTGTGCTTTCTGTACCACTCGTATGGCGTCTGAGTCTCTAGGCAGTGATGCATGGGAGCATTTAAGGCAGGAGTCAGACCTTGGAGCCACAGAGGCATGCACAGTACACAATCTCAGCCTTGAAGGAGCCAACGTCAATTCAACTAAATCCTTAAGGCATCTACCATTGAAGACAAGGACTCGCTGTTGTGTAATTGTGTGTACACTCTGCAGTGACACTCATTTTCTTAATTACTTAGACACATTAATAAGCTTCAGTAAATAAACCACATCCAGTTCTATTCAGCAGATAAACTTCTTCTTTATCTGGAGAGTAAGTGAGAGAGTTATTTATCACTTTACATGACTAAAGGATTTGTAAACATCACAATTTAAGTAGGCTGTGGGTTTATGTAGTCCCATGTACTAAAGAGCGCCTTGAAGTAACAAGTAACTGTGCGGTTGGTTTTACCATGGTTAATTGGTGTTGTTAGCCACAACTTCAAGCGAAGTAACTTGGCACATTAATGTAGGCTACTGTAGGATTCAACTGATGCGTAGTCATCATATTTGTTTGATTACAGTGACTTCAACAAAGATAAAAGATCATCACATTGAGATGAATTCAAATTACAAGAAATATAGTTGCAAATATAATCTATAAATTCAACTGAGAGAAATAGAAACAATTACAACTGCCTCAGAGTAAAAAATTTTAACTCTGAGGCAGAAACAGATTTCCACAGGAATCACATCATGAAATAAGATCATTTTCTTTAAAACTATCATGCAGATTTCATTTCTCGTGGGAGACTGTCAGCTTCTGTCAACCGGAAATGTGTCCACCTCACGCAATAAACCCTGCTGAGACAACAAGGGCAGAGGGGTCATTTACAGTAACGTAATCTACACAACTCAAAAGATATTGATCTGAAATTCAATAATCTGCTTGTTAAGAATATAATAATGGCATTAAGAAGTATTAATCGGATGGACTATCTAGTAAATCCAGGTAGAGAAGTTTTGAGAATCCTCTGTTGAGAGAACTGTTCACTGAACCCCTATAAGCAAACAGTGTTTTAAAGTTTTACCCAAAAGTCAACCTCCCCTAATATGTGTGGACTTCTGACCCAAATCGACCTTCTCCGCTGTGGAGAAGCTACAATGGCCCATCCACGAATTACTTATCTGGAAATCACACCCTTACACAAGCGGACCGTTCCGAAACAGTGACGGAGAATAGAGACCGTCATTGTTTGTGTTCCATCTCTCCACCAGCTCAGCCCTTCCTCTTCACGCTGAGAGCCGAAACACATGGTGAGAGAGCAAACGAGGGTGTCCTGCCTCTCCCATCTGAGTGATGAATATTTTATAAGAATGAAAAGATGCTATGTTGCATCAGAGAGGGAGGAATGCAACAGGATGAAATGTCGTGGGAAACGATAGGGAGGAGCCTAAGAGTTCAGCGCCTCCCTGATGACTTGAGATAAAAAAGAAATAGTTGGAAAAGAAAAAGCATTTCCTTTCTTATTCAACATGTGTCATCCCTCAAGAGTTAATGAAAATAACTTGAATAGAGTGATGGGGAGTGTTGATGGAGCCGGGAGCAATGGTGCGTTAGACCTCATTAACTGAGGCTCTCTCTTTCATTTCATCCCCTCCTGCATTCCCTGATCTCTCCATCTACACTGCATTCTCTCCAGGTATTGGTTTCAATGCATTTGTCTGCTCCCCTGCACATAGGGCAGGTCTGCCCGAGCCACAGCCACTGAGGTCTCCAGGACAGGCCGATTGAAACCATGTGAGGTGAAGCAAGCTTTTCAAATGAGCTAAACGTGACGCTCATAATGACAAAATCTAGGGGAAATGTCAGTTCTCTGGTCCACACCTCAACATAAACACAAAATATGCATAAATGAATACATTGAATATGGTGTTTGGATTTCTTGACATTCGACCACACATAAAGTGTGCTGAAGCAAGTTTACTCCTAAATGACAGTGCCCAGGAGTTCAAATTTCATTTTGAAGGAGGGAAATTCTAAATTACAGAGATTCTGGTGGTCTATGCAAGAGATTAAACACACAACAGAAAAAGCATTATATTGCAAACATTTGTTGATATTACACATAAACATTTCTGAAAATAATAATACATTTATTAACCCGGGTTAATAAAGTCCTTCTGAAGTGAAGCGTGCATTTGTGTAAGAAAAATATCCATATTTAAAAGTTTATTGACTAAAATAACCAGCTTCCGGCAGACGGCCTTAAAGGGATAGTTTGCTTTGAAATTAATTTTTGATATGTTTTAGCTTACAGTACCTCAAGGGCATCCAAGATGTAGGTGTCTTTGTTTCCACAGTATTTTCAATTTTGATATTTTTCAGTCAAACCGTTGTTGTCTATCAGTCCTATAATGCAGGTTTAGAGGGTCCACCCTCGGTTCACCTCAAAGAGCATGCAGAGAGAAGTTTAATGACTCGTAAATGTAAGTACACATTGATGGCCTAAAACAAGAAACGAGCGGTTTGTGTGAGAAAACGAACAGTATTTATATCGTTTTTACCTTGTGTAACCACAGCCATGTGCAACTGATCTGATGGCATGGGTGCTTCGGTCCACGCATGCGCCGGAAGTGATCGCTTGTGCGTGTACGTCACTCTTTGTTTACGCAAAGATTTTGGAAGTTTTACCTTTCACTAAACATATATCGAAATCGTCTTCCATTGCGATTTCCTGTATATCTAAATATGTTTAGATCTTCACAGTGAAAGAAAAACTGGACTGTTTGCCGTTCCAGCTCACTATAACCTCTGACAGTTATAATTTCCTGTCAAACTGTCTTCACATGACCTTTGAGTATGACTATGCTCCAAACTCCCAGTATGACAGCAATCACTGTGCCAAACCACAGCCTGAAAACATGTACCATCTCTGGCATTTACTAATCAAGTTCCAATTGTAATTAAAATTGAGTGTATTAAAATACTTTCCTCTCTCGCCTGCTCTTCCAGTAGAGGAAATCCATTAACGCTCCGGATGACATAATAAGAGATTCTCTGGCCACATCTGCAGCCTAGTTCCCAGACACGTACACATTCCGTGAACACACTGTACACACTGACCTAGCGGCATTAACTGCACATCAGACCCACAAGGGGAATCACACACTCACAAGTCTGTTTATTTGTTTTGTCACTCCAAAACCATGGAGCTAGGTCTTATATTACTTCATCTTTAATTTCAAATGACAAACCCTACAGATTGTTCTCACTTGACAGAGCTTATAACATTGAAACAGCTCCAGATTGACTAATGATTTAGCGAGCAGTGAGCTCAACTGTTCCATGACACAGGCCAATTTCAATCTCCAATATGGCCATCTTCACACTCCAATTTAGTGTGATGCAAAGCTTAGCCTGTCTCTTCAACGTCAGCCTGGGAGCCAGCTATAACCACTCTTTCACATTTAACCCTCTCACATCAGGAATTTTAGAATATACATAAGTACAGTAGACTAATTCTTGGGCCTGAAATTGTCAGCTTCGGTTTCAGGGGGGGATATTGTTTCCGCCGGGCACCCCAAAGACCGCAGAACACAGAAGGCAAGGTTCGAGTTCGCACACTGTGCAAAAGAATCATTTTATTGAGTAATCCGCTCACATGAACAGCTCAAGATGTCTTAAATTCCATGCTTTGAGGTGGTGAAACACTGGATAACCACAACTCTTTTGTGGCTTACTTTTTACTGTTCTTTAACATGGACTACAGAGAAATGCGCTGTTGTGACAACACATTTTCAAATTGCTCAGACCAGATAAAAAGCCTTCTGTGATTTGATGGGTTGCATTCAGTATTCCATGCTAGTCTTATAAGTAGTGTAAGAATGAAGTATTCATTTTAATTCTACTTAAATTAAAATTGCAGTTCTTCATGTTTGCTACATCATTTAAAAGGCTTCTCAATTCAATTCTAAATGGTGCACAACCATAGAAAGGTTCAAGAACTCATTGTTTGCATAAAGTGATCCTCAAAAAAAGAGGAACTATTATATGTTTATAGAGGAAATGGCCTTCAGAAACTTCAGACGCAGTGTTTATTTTCAAAGAAGGAGTGTTACTGTCTTTCCAAAACATTACAATGTTGCTGTTACTGAAATCCTCCAGCTTTCTGACACATTTGTGGCTGCATATGGGGCACTCATGAGCACCCTTTTTAAAGCCTAAAATGGCTAATTGGACAACCTTCGGCACACGTGTCAAACTCTGCTCCTGGAGGACTACCTGCAAAACTCCAGCTCCACATGCTTGGAGTATCTAGCAGTCCTGAAGACGTTGACTAGCTGGTAAAGGTGTGTTTAATTAGGGTTGGAGCTGAACTGAGTTTGACACCCCTCAAAGTCCTCAGACTGCCGAGTATGATGCGGGCCGAAGAGTCTAATGTCATCTCTGAGGTAATAGGATGGTGGAAGCTCTGTAAGCCTCCTGTGTAAACAGCATGATTGGAAGTCTGCAATTACAGACAGTAGAAAAGCAGGAAGAGATAAAAGTGGTAGGATTCAAGTGGTTCAAATCCCCATAGAGTGGTCTGAATGAACTTCCACACGCAGAGCACACGCACGACACCAAGATCTTCCTGACTGACCTGAACCGGCACTAAACCACTGTCCAGATGATTCGGAGAATTATTTGACCTGAACCAGCAATCAAATTGGAGTTTCAAACATGCTGATAGTTTATATTTCTAAACTAATAGTACAACTACGTTTTTTTCTCAATAGGGAATATTCAGTCCATATGTGAACATCTGAATCAACATAATTCCGTTTGACACTGAGGTTTGCAGACATGAATCCTTTTTTTTAATGCTACTCCAAACTCAAATGTCTAACTCAACATCTAAAACCTCCTAATGCTTGCCAGCACTGCTCTGGAATGGCCATTAAAATCTGCGCAGTTTGTTCCAGTTTGGAAGGACACATGATGTGTTTTTTTTTTCAAATTTGTTTTCATTACCAAGAGAGGTGAATAACTCCATGTTTACTTCATCATTTGTTTGTCCTGACAAACCAAGACACAAACATTTGTACTCAGAAACAATTAAAAGGGGGTTGGTGAGCTTTTTTGCATGACCCTGTGAGAAGGATCGGGGGATAGTGTATAGAGCACTAGAGTTTCTCTTGGCACTTTGCCTTGTGCTGCAACATCTTGGACTTGACCCTTTTCAACGAAACGTTCGAGGTGCCACTGAAAGATGACCCTTTCCAATGAAGCACAAACTCAAACCCTTCCCCAAACAGCTGGCAGGGTATCAGAGAGAAAAACGCTGTGAAATTTGAATATCTTGTGAAAGAATCGGCTCTAGAATTCAAGGCCTGTCTGTTGACTCTGTTCCTAAAAAGACTTTTACCAGTATGCCTGACATTTTATCCAGCGGTTGCTCTTCCTGATTCAGTGTCTGTACACACCATCAGTGGATAAATTACATTACAGCATCATTACGTAGTGTTGGGATTGAAAAATCACCTGCAGTCAGTAACAGTGGAGTAGATAAGGTCTGAATGGTAATACGATTGTGGTAAAAATGAAGAAAGAACACTCACCCACCCTAGGCCAGCTGCTGCGCTCAAGTTAGAAAACAGAGCAACACCTGCTGTTGAACTTCTATGGCAAGAAGAAATATTCACTGAACATAACATACAGCATTCAGCTCAGTATGGTAAGGAAATGTTTTTCGATTTTTATTGTTGATAAATTTTTGATTTGATCGTTGATATGTTGATTATTTTAATTCCTTTCTGTAAAGCACTTTGAATTGCCATAGTGTATGAGATGTGCAATATAATTTTGCCTTAACATGAAGTGGAGTTTACTGAAAGTTTGCAAAGACTTTATATATAGAAAGACGATGCACTCATATTAAAGGGTAAAATCTTCTCAACCACCACCAATTTGCAGCATCCACCTGGATGATGCGACGGCAGCCATATTGCCCCAGAATGCCCACCACACACCAACTTACTGGTGGAGAGGAGACAGTGTTGAAGCCAATTGGTAGTATATATATATATATATATAATTTGGCCAGGGTTACTCCCCTACTATTTCGAAAGACATCCTGGGATTTTTTGTGACAACAGAGAGAGTCAGGGCCTCAGTTTAACGTCTCATCCGAAGGATTTTGAATGGGAGAAAGTGCAATATGGTGGAATAATTCCTATCTTCTAATTAAAGGAGCCAATCGCTGATTGATAAAGTCATCGCGTCACAGCAGCTGCCATTAGAAGCTCAGGTTGCTATAGAAACAGTCAGTGTTACAAGATGAACATGATTTCACCAAGTATAACATGTTCCTGGATCAACCAATCAGATTTGAGGGTCAAGTTTAGAGTTTATGTCAAGTTTAGGCTTGCAACCTGGGTTAGCTTCTTCTACATCAGTGTTATTTACTTTCTAATTTCCGTCTGATTTTAGGGATAACTTATGGGCAGGGTTAGGTTTAGCGGTAGGAATAAGACAACATTTTTGTTCCAGGATTAACAAAATATGTTTGCAACCAACCCGATCTCACGAGAATTCATACGAATTTTACGAGGTGGCTAATTCGTAACAATTCGTACGACCTCACTCTAACGAATTTGTACGTTTTTGCTAAATCATACATATTTTACGAATTGGCCAATACGTATGAATTCGTACCAACTGACATACCCCTGACCCCGCCCCTAAACCTACCCATCACGTGGGTTTGGACAAATCGTACAAATTCGTACGAGTGAGGTCGTATGAATTAGTACGAATTAGCCACTTTTTAATCACTCGTACGAATTCGTCGTGAGATAGCATAGTTGTAACTGCTTTGAAATATGGTATTTATTTGTGAATTCAGTAAGTTTTTAAGATTTCAGGATTTTCCCATTCAAGAAGATAAGACTTGATCTTGGATGCCCACAGTAACTGTCGGGAGGTGTTGCAAATATGGCTGCTGATTGAACAGACTTTCCTTAAAAGGGACTTTGAAGTTTGTCATCATTGGAAACTACGGATTTTGAGTTAAAATGACAGTTATGTGCCTTTCTTTAAACTTGAATTTATTTTCAATTCTGCATCATGTTTTGCAGCCTCAATTTAAAAGCAAGCTCATAAACTGAATTGGAATTTTAAAAAAGACCCTGATATCACATCGAATTTTGTCGAAAACTATGTTGGGTTCTCATCATGATACCTCATCTAATCTACGGGCCAAGACAATGACAGTTTAAGGAGGAAGTACAAGAAATTGTTCATGCCTGAAAGCAGCAATTACTCACTCCTGAGTCACTCGTTATCGTTTTCTTTATCTTTACCTCACTCCCTCTTTTCCCCCCTTTACCCCAGTGTGACTCTATCCAACAAGGATCTCCTGAGAGTTACTCCGTCTTGCCCACAATACCCCGAGCTCCAGCTCACAGCCAGACCGGAACTGCAGGGCATCCGTCTGCCAGCTAATGGCCTCTAATTTAGTCCTAATAGAGAACGCAATGAACAGGCAGGAGAAGAGGAGAGGGAGAGAGAAAAAAAATAAACACATGCAATAGGAAGGGGAAAAGGGCAATTTCGGTTGAAAAATATTAATGTAATCAAGACAAATTAGTGGGTTTGGGATAACATTCCTATGGTGCAGACTGTTTACGTTCCGGGGGAGCGGTGGAAAGTGTGGTGGGTTGAGGTAGAGGGGAGTCTTGTCTATCACACGCGTAACTACCAACAAGCAACATGTAAACATACGCTTGTACACACATACTCATGAGGATGCCATTGAGGAGGCTCATCACCCCCTGACTGACATCTCTGACGAGGCTTCAAATGTTTCAAACATGTCCTGCACAAATTATATTAGCTTACTGAAGACATGTGTAAAAACGTAAGAGGGTGTTACACAATTGAAGCCTGTTTTATGATTATTTAAAGACTGAATGAAGGATGATCAGGAAAGAGAACAAAGGATAATGTCAAAACATTGGAGGATGGATGGGAGGATGTCTTTTTTTTTGAAAGAATAAATATCAAATTGCTAGTCAGGGAAAAGATTGAGGTAAAGGATGTATAGAGATGCAATTGGATGTGGAGAGGATTTGTAGGAGCTGTCATTGATTTGATAGAGTGTGTTGATGTCCTGTTTTCTTATGGGGGCAGTGTCTCTTCTGTTTTCCTCCTTGTTAGACATGCTTGAGTGAAAGGAGGCTGACCCTGGGGAAAGAGTGAGAGAAAGAGAGAGAACTCATGCTGAGCTCTACTACTGAATACACACTACGCTGGGATACAGCATGGAAACTCATTAGAGGCTCTAAATACATGTGTGCGAACACACACACACACACACACACACCATTCTAAAAGGAGTATCATTTGTGTCTACAACATTTTGTGGACTAAAAAAAAATCTCTTATTATTGTGATTAAAAAAATCTTTCAGACTTGTTTAACCCGTCAACTATAATTTTAAATAAAAATAATAAAGACATAATTTGATTTTCAGACGAGTCCACTCTTAATTAACGCTGCTACATTGACTCAACTTTTTTATACTTGACAAGATTTAATTTAACCATTAAATATCCACCCCATCACTTGAAGGGGCGGTTTACTGCTTTTTTTATGAGCATGATTGCGTTTTTTTTTTTTTTTGAAAAGCCTTATTTTTCATAAATTTCACCTTTATTGTAAGTCACTTTTTTTTTTCTTCGACAAAGCCGCAGAAATATGGCCATGCCCCCTTGGGTTGATGTAAATTTATGGGTTAGTTACGTATAAAACTCGGGAAGTATCTCATTGTAGTCCCATTTGAGTCGTTTTTGTAGGCATTAAACTTCCTGATTTTTAAAAGACGATATCTCTGCTGGCGTTCAACTTTCAGTGCAAGTTTGCAGATACTATTCATGTACCAACAGCAACATTACACACTATTTAAAATGAAAAAAGTGAAATTTAGTTTAAGATGACAGTTTAAATACACAAATTTACTGAAATGAAGTGAAAGTGAAAATCAAGGTTTTAGTGTCGCTTATAATGGTATTGGTATGCTATTTTTAATATGGTTTAAGACAAGCCATGTGCAAATTCATAAGTCAACACCATTGCAGCAAAGTATTTTTTCTTTAAAACTGCAGTGAACCAAAGACAGTCTTATGATTTGAAATCTCTGGTGTTTCTGACGTCACAAACTACCTTGTAACCTATCATGTCAATGTGTGAAACTCAGCAGTGGATGAGTGAGTGGAGGTGGGGTGTAGCTGTAGTTGCATTCAAGCATTCATTTTTGGTGATCAAATTAGATTTTTAAGAGATACAATTATATTCTACAGGTGGACTTTAAAACGTAAACTTTCCAAAAGGAAAAAAAGCTTTATTTATTTATTTTTTAAATATATAGTAGGTAGGCTTGGACATGGGGATTGTATCTCCACACATAGAACGAACAGTTAACACAGTTGCACGCAGTTAGACATTTTAACATTCTCCCTCAGTTGACTATGTAACAGGTCCTCTGTGCATCTGTTGTGGCTGTGAGCTGATTTACTGATGTACGTTTGCTGTGGCTAACGTTTGAAACTGCAGTCCCATGTCGAGCAAGGAGACTCAGAGGTGTTGAGACAGTCTGGCACGGTGGAAAAGGTGGTCAGACAAGCGTGAAACGGTGCTCAGGAGAGTCCGGTGCACAAACATGACCGCTTACAGACTCGGAACCTCACAGCTGGGGCCGTAGCCCACTCACTCTGCTCAGATGCACTGCAGTATACTACAAAGAAGTAGGATATTTATGTTCACTCTTGAGAAACACTGCTTGAGGATCTGACTGATGTGACCAGAAAAAAATAAATAAATCTACCACAAAAAATGCAAAAAGAAAATCCCAATGCTAAAACTTGCATAATTTATTAATGCTTATTTGCTTCATATTTTGGGCATTGATATAATTATAGCTACTACACACAACCCAGAAAAAGAAACCATGCTGAACTGAAAGTCATAGAGTTCCCACTAGTGGCCAAATTCAGAACAGTACAAATGAGGGGCAAGGGAGAAATTTGAAATGTATTTCTTCTTTCCAAAATCTTGGCTTTATTATGGAGAAATATCCAGCATAGACCCAGTCTCAATGTTGCACAATGTTCTGTGTCTATCAATAGGTATATCTGAGGGCCATATAAACGAAAATGATGTAATGTAATAGAGTCACATAAAAATACACGGGTCATTCATTGTCTGTGAATAATGATCAGGATGGCTGTGGCTGGTTTAGGTGAAATTGAAGACAGATGTTCTTGTGAAAACATTTCTTGGGTGGTGTAATTTAGGTCACCCTAGACGAAGGTGGGGTGGGGTACGGGGTCAGTAAAAACAAAAGTCACAGTGAGCACGATCATGCTGTAGCCTATACTTTCCAGCACCTTGCTGTTTCTAAAGCTTTATAACATAGCGGATAAATCTATTACCCAATGCTTAAGCCAGAATGCTTATGAAACGGCCTAAAACAGATACTTTTGAGTTCAAATGCCTGTAACAAAACAGCGAAAGCTCACACAGGGACAGACTGAACATATGTTCCTCGTGACCTATGCTAACATATTATAATGAAAGTATGTCACTGATCATGACAACAACAATCCATCTGGTTAATCTGTCCAATTATCGAATTAGCATCTGTCCCTGCTTTGCTTGTGGTAACCATTGATTTCTCTTGAGATTCAATAAATGTGTTAAACATCACATTAAACACACATTTCAACACCTTCTCATCTGGATCTTATAACTGTGCTGTTCTCAGAAATGACCCCACATGCACTTAAAGATAATTTATGTAAAATAACATCACCCTATGTAATGTCACACATACTATAGCAAGGATCTATACAATTAACAGTGGTCCCATTATATTAATCTAATAATATAATATATGCATGGACTTGAAATATTGATTGGTTCAAATTTTTCTACATAATTTTATCTGAATATTATCTTAAAGCTTCCTATACGAAAAAAATAGAACGTAAAAAAAAAACATTAGGCCTAGCAAACACTATAAAATATTACAACAATAATAAAACTGAAGTCATATGAGATCATATTCTACACAAATCAATAACCGTGACATGACAATGACAAAGACAGCAAGTATGCGGTGTGATATGAGCCATTAAAGTAGCTTGCTGAATGCCTATAATATCTATTAATTAGATACTTTAATGATTTAATAATAATATGTTATGAGATATATTATAGGTTGTTGATGTAGCATTATGAATTCTTTGAAAAGAAAATAAGATTTCTTTACATTTAAAAAAAATGTAAAAGTTTTTTTTTTGTAAAACAATTTTTCTTTGTATATTGTTTTCTTTGTTTATTTTTTTCTCCTTGTATATTTTTTGAAATCTTTATGTTTTTCAAGTTGTGTTGGTTTTCTGTTGGATATTTGTTATGGGTTAGTTTAAACTACATTACCCATGTTCCCTATCCCTGTAGCCTTAGCCATGTCAACACAGGTGTCTGGCATTATACAATCAGGAGAGGTGATTGACTACAGCCTTTTTATATGGCCATGTTCACTTTGTTTGTAGCCTATGCCTAAAGAAGGTCGCAAGACCGAAAGCTTGCTTAATGTTGCACAGTTTTTTGAGTGTGCGTATGCTATTTTTTATAAATATTTCTTGAGATATATTATGAAAAATGTATTACGATAATATATAATTATGATCCACGCTACATGTATAAATGTGTATCAGAATTTTTTAGAGGAAACAATTCTTTGCATTACCACTATTAACCACAAGAGGACGGCATTTACATGCAGTTGATGAGAAAAGCTAGGGCTTGTTAATAGAACCTAACCTGAACTTGCTGGAAACACATTCAACAGGTTAACCAGTAACATTTACTAGTAACAGAAATTAATATAAATTGAACTAAACAGATCGTGCTTACTATCAGTGCTTATTATCAAATTACCACTTCATAACTGATCCATCCTATGCCTCATCTAGACAAATATGAAAGTGCTTCCACACACACAAACACAATAAATACATGCATATCACGCTGTGTTAACAAGACTGATTTCTGTGATCATTTGTTTCCCCTCTTATAAAGCCATTTGCTTCTCAGATTTGTGTTTCTCTTAAAGTGGCTGTTGTTCAACATCTTTCAGACAATGAAACATGACACTCTCGAGGTCTCATGATAGTCTGCAGAGTGCATTTTGTTTGGCACATAAAAGCAGGACATCAAATGGAATACACAGAGAGAAAGAACGCAGCCTGTTCGCTGCACACCGCATATCAATACTAAATAGAGGAAACTCATCATGTTCATAACTCTTGGATCTCAAAGTCGCTCTGAAAGGTGCGTGAAGCGTATTGCTCTTCGAAATATATTTAGCATTATCCGAAAGAGTTCAACTCTCAGATTTCCAAAGATCACCTGATCCATTACAACACACGACTCCCAATTTTCACTAATTGAGCATAATCAGAACGTCCTTGAAGATTTGGCTTAAACAGATCTGGATTGCAACTACTATTGCTAGCTGTATAACCGATTCTGCAAGACCTCAGGTCTCATAAAAAAGGCCTTTTCCTGAAACATTACACATGAAACTCAACACGGTACATGTTCGCCTGCTGCGGCTTTGAGAGGGAAGTCCAGAGAGACCTACATGGAGCGTATGCTCTCTTGAAGCAAGCCAAACCTCCTGCTATTTGTTACTCCCTACACTATTCCATCTGGCTTACCTCAGTCTAGAACAACTTGCATCTAAAATCCATTTCATTTGTTAGTTGGACGAAGAAATCAAACTTTTTTACATTTTTTCCTATAGGTCCAAATCTCTCAGGATGCTATCTGCAGTGTATCTACTATCAAGAAATATAAAAGTCAGTCCGCATCAAGGCTCAGTAGTGCGGTTCCCACACCTTGGCTACTGGAATTCCCAAAGAGCATCTAACGTAAATGTCACATTCTGAAAGTTCCGGAGAAGCCTGGCACAAAGCAGTAGAGCAATGCAATGCAGCAACGCACTTGATTGAAAGGCTTCCGAGAATTCTCTGGCTGTGCAAAGCCCCGTACAGGAGATTCATAATGGATTTAGCAGGACAGGTACACAAAGCTCTTGTGGCCACAGACCGGAGCTGTGTAGAGTTCACTGTTGACATCTGGAATGTCTTTCCTCCCTTGCTTTTCCCTTTTGATTGAGGAGTGAGTCACATCAACAGCCAGAGTCGCTTGTTCCTTTGGCTTCAATAGCACTTTGACTGAGTATTTTCTCTGATAAAAAGCAAAAATGGATTGCTCAAATGTTAACACAACACATTGAAAATCAGAAATAGACAGAAGACCGGCTCTTTATGATTGTCTTAAAGTGGAGAAAATACTTTTATCCAAGCACCATAATGGCAGAAATTATGAAAAATTGTTATAGTGATCTGTGAACTTGTTCAAACCACACACACACACACACACACACACACACACACACAATCTTTATATAAACATTATTCTTTTACCTCACTGAGTCACAGTTTAAACAGAGAGTCTGACTTTGTCCATCATGGACAAAGTACATCAAATGCTAAGCAGAACCACTGGAAACCTTCCTCGTATGACTAAGACAATTATCGGGAACTTGCAGATGTTCTCTATTGACTCCCATAACAGAAACATTAAAGACCGTGAAAAACATATCATGAGTAATGCGTTTTTCAAAGAGACAAGTTTTAAATTAAATCAACCAATTAACCAAAAAGAGGACTGAAACATGCTGCTGGGAAATCAGGTGTTTGTCTTGAAAAATACAGCATGTAGTCTACAGAAATGTGTGCGCATATGCAAGAGTGTGAACACAAAAGAGTATAAAAATAGGATTGAGAGCTAAGTTTGTGTGAGTTTGCATGTCATGTAAACTGGAGAATGCCTGGTGTCATAGGAGGTGTTTCCATGGCTGTTCCCTTTTGGCTTGTTGGAGTATGTGGAAGCCTGATCCTGAGAACTCTCTGGAGAGCAGTTTGGACCTCAGTTTCAAAGCCCTGAGCTGCACAGCAGGAAGTCCTGCCCTTGGATGTTTGGGACAGGACGGGATCGACAGGAAGGTATTTCATGAACACACCACGCAGGAGTCTTGGCTCTTCCCAGCAAACTCAGACACAGCCCCTTGAGAACAGTCAAGCTGAAGTGATGCTTACAGAAAACAATGTTTGTCTGAGACACCATTAGGCCTAATGTTACAGAAATCTAGTAAGCTCTCTAGGCAGCATTTTAAGGCACCACAGATGCAACACATTCTCCACGTCTGTTCCAAAGGGACATGCCAATATATAAATTTTAACAAAAATCCTCTTCCTTTAAATGGCAGTTGGTAAATCATTTTAGCTGATTCCAAGGCAGCATGGACCTCATTCAGGGTAGACACCATAAGGCAGATGATAACGAGGATGTGGGGGATAGACATTACATTGGCACAAAAATTCTGATTTTCTTTACTCACAATGACGCAGATCGGGATTTGATGTAGCCTTAAAGAGAATATTGAAATATCTTTGCAAAATCCTTCATTGCCACTAATACAGATTTATTTGCTGTTATGTTCCACGTCGACCAGCTTTTATTTTCAACTTCGCAATAGGCAGGGGTTTTCAGGCAATAGGCCTTTGACCTTCTTTCACTATCTATGGCTATGCTTTTGACGCGCGCGCATCTGCAAAAGGACGGTTGGCCTGGAGAAACGTGTTGTCTTGTCCGTCGGAGGAATGTGGACGAAGGTTGACGCAATATCAAAGGTTAGCTTGCTCATGCTAATAATTCGGACCCACTGCTCCTCGTTAAGCCAATATTTAAATACAATACGATCTCTCTCGCACACAACAACGGAAGCATATGCGCAGGCTGCAATGATGACACTTTTCCTCCGCCTCAAAATCATGGTGATGTTTGGCAAACTTTGCTCATAGTCCTATCGCAGAGCTATCATCAATATTTCGCGTTCGTCATATGCACAAGAGAATGTAACGTTAACCCTTTAAACATGCTGTTTAAAGCCCTTTATGTTTCAGATATATGGCAAGTGTAACACGTGAGTATACAGTTGAATGAATGTTTAAATGACTGACATTTTTTTTTTCAGAATAATTACAATTTTACCTTTTAAATGTATTAATTAAAGTAATCATTAGGCAGCCATTTTCACCACTCTGCATGCCCTGGCGTCCCCTTGCAACCTCGGCCGAAAAATCGAGAAATCCAACATGGCGAACATGACGAAAAGTTGATCGGTTAAAAAAACGTAGGCCTATTCAAAGTAGGCTAATTATTAATAGCCAAATGCAGTCATATAATATACTAAAGGCTAGGCTACTGAATAAACATGTAAACACAGTTAAAAACAAATTCACAACATAGCTATTGTTTTATAGGCAACTTTTTAGTGTTGCTAACATGCAATCGTCAACCACAATCGATCACAGCATTATTACAAAATATCAAAAACAGATTATGAAATATCTGCCCATGCAGACTGAAGTCGCATAAACAAAACGTTTGTTATGTAGGATACTAGTAACCTGTCTAACATGGAAACATTAATTTCTGGCTGTCCATCCTCAATTCAGACTTTAAACCATTAAGCTAGGGTGGTTTTAATTTTAACATGTATAAAAATGTTAACAATAGTAATAGGCCTATGTTTTCTACCACAAAATAGATCATTTTTTTTCACAAATTATCCAAAGGCATAGTAACAGATTTGAAGCTTCTTGCTTCCAAAATGTATTCAATTACGATGAGAAAAAAAAAATCCACTGTTTCTGAAATAGGCCTACATATTTTCCAAAATTATCGGTACCTTTCAAATATCTGCTCGAAAGACAGCATACAAATGCTGGAAATAACTGAGTAATGAAATAAAATAATGGTGATTATTGAACATGAAATACTATGGGAGATTTTAAGAATATCATTGTCTTCAGCAACCACTAGAGCGCAGCACGATTTAGTTTTTCCTTCAACTCACAACAGACTTCGCGTCAAGTGTCATCAGACAAATTAAATCACTGCGTCAAACTAGGGAATATTTCACATATGTATTTGGGGGAAACAGTGGAATCAACTAACTGCAAATATATATATATATATATATATATATATATATATATATATATATATATATTTTATTACATTAAAAAAGCTACTTGCATTTGGAAAATATTAAGGTAATATCAGAAATGTTTTTGCAAGCATTTTAAGGAGAATGTATTTCAAACCTTACTGTCAATCATTTCACTTGATGGTCATCTCAGTTCAAACAAAAGTTCAGCACCACATGTGAGTGTGTTTTGGTTTTGTGTGAGAGAGTGTGTCTCACAGTTTGGCGGAAGCAGTAAATGAAGTGTTCAGCAGCAGGGTCTGAATCTCTTCTGTTCTCCCACTGCTCTCTGACCCAAGCCTGGCCTGGGCCGGTGCTCCGTTAGGACTCTCTTTCATCCTTCTTATTCTCTCTGGTGTCATGAAGATGGATCAAATGAAAACACAAAAACACCCTCTTTGCCCCCAACCTGCCCTGGCCGACTGACGGCAACAGGTTTAAGCAAGGAGCAGTGACTACTTCAAGACTCAAAACGTGCGTGGTCTGACACACACACATACACACAAAGAAAACGTAAACTCTCGCACAGATGGTCCATCTAAACGCAAATGCTGTCTAACCCCAGCCCCCTGTGGTCATGGTAGGGACCAGATTGCCAGTAAAGAGGTGGATGCTTCATGGCTCAGCTATTTGCTGGGTAAAGGGAAAGGATTGCAGTCTTACCTCAGACCTTTTAAAGATTACGTTGCTTTAGTTAAGGGTGAAGGCTGTGCTATTCACAGATGTCAGGATCACACAAAGGACAAAGCAAAGCAACAATAAAAATAACCACAGACCACAGTTCTTAGAAATGCAACTGAACATGTTTGCTTTCCATCACTTGTTATACAGACCGCGTAGAAAGAGAAAACTCGAGATTCCAACCTCAACCACATTGAAATGTCAAGTGAAATCTGTTAAATAGAGCGCTTGCCAGAGCAAACGCATGACTAGAATACAGGAGAAATGACTTCACATTTGGATCATACACTGCTTGCATGATAGCAAACAATATGTAATATGGATGGCATGCAGTGACTGATTTCTCTGTCATCATTTATGTAAAACCAAGCATGCCGTTGTTTAAAATATATATTTCTTCTTCTATCTAAAACATGGATTTGGAAATTATCTCTAATTTAATGATCAAATAAAATGATTATTGCTATTTTTAAAGTATAAATTATATGTTGACAGTTTAATAATATAATATAATTGATATATTGTTTAAAAGTTATTTATATAAGAAAATTAAAAAAATAAAATTAATTTTCTTATAATTTTATTCAGCAAGTACACAAAGTGATAAAAAGTGACAGTAAAAAATAATTTAATCATCTTTAAAAAAGATTATTTTTAATCTTTATAATTATTTTTATCTTTATTTTTAAGATTATTTTAAATTAAGCAGCACAACGTTTTTTTTTTTTCAAAATCTATAATAATAATAAATGTTTTTTTTTAGCACCAAATCAGCAGTTATTTCTGAAGGATCACGTGACACTGAAAACTGGAGTAATGATTCTGAAAATTAATTTTTGCAATCACAGGAATAAAATAGATTTTAAAATAAATGAAATCAGAAAACAGTTAATTTAAGTTGTCACAATAATCCTGTTTTTACTGTATTTGTTCAAATAAATGCAGCCTTGATGGGAAAAAAACATGGTGTAAAACTGATAGTTGTAAAATGATATGTAAATTAATTAATAATTGATCATCATTATACAAACATGACCATGTGGTTCTGTTTACACAGCATTTTTAAAATAAGCCATGTTTTATTTATCATGTGAATTATTCAGACAAAAAAGATGCTAATGAGACTAATTGGGTGTTTAAATTAATGACAGCATGTTTGTGTGTTTGGTCTATTAGGGCTTGTGCGCACGAAGAGGTGTTGAAGAAAGCACCGCCAGTCAGTGTGAGAGAAATCCCTGGCTGTGTCACCACACACGTCCACACACACAGACTACGCCAGGGTAAAGCACGGCCCGTACGGAGTGGTTCCCACCAAAAATTTGGGGAAGTGAAATTGGGGGTTTTGGGGATAAAAGAAGCTAAAAAGGATCCGGTCAACTTTCCTGTGTGGGTGTTCATTTTATATTTTACAGACAATGTTCCTTTAAAAGCCAGCACCTGGAAATCCCATTAGATGTGCATATAAAATCCCCCATGATTAATAGTATATGAGGCAGGGCTGGGTTGGGGGGTACCAACATGTGGACCACAGGACTCCTCCTCTGCAAGCTCACGTTACACTCCATAAACTTGCTACTCTTTCCCACCTAAGCGTTTAAAAAGGAGGAGGGACTGCTTGTCAGGAATGCCTCAGAACTGTGAAAAGAGCTTGTAGAGCTGAGAGTGGATGTAGTGGCTCAGCCTGAAAGCTGAATGAGAGTCAGAGAGCGTGTGAGCTGACGTGTTACACCTGAGTAGGAAGGTGTCTGCTTTCATACTTCTGCTTACTGATTTTCGCAAAGGTGTTTGTGTGCACATGCTGCTGAAGTGGATATTTCCCAGGTTGACTTGCACCAAACCCAAAAAGCTGCATCTCTGAGGACACCTACTCTGTGCTGCGTGCTCTTCGGCATGGATCAGCCAGCCAGCAGTTGCATGCGGAGCCCTCACGCGGGCGGCGCTCTATGGGGTTGCGTCAGGAGCCCTCACTCGGGAGGGTCCGGGGCCGGGCTGCAGCCCTACCAGCAGGCCCCATTCGCCCTGCACCAGAAGCACGATTTCCTGGCCTACACGGACTTCTCCAGCTCCTGCCTGGTGCCGGCGCCGCACACTTATCCGCGCGAGGACAGACTGTATCCGGAGACGCACGGCGGGTACCAGCGGACGGAGTGGCAGTTCTCTCCCTGTGAGCCCAGAGGCAGAGGGCAGGAGCCGTGCCAGGGGGCGGCAGAGGCAGTGGGAGCTGAAATGGACAGTGAAGGGGGACACAGGCTGCCTGGAGCAGTCACAGCATGTCTAGAGGGAGAGTATTCGCCTCAAAGCGTGCCAGCCGTCGACACAGAGAAAAAAAGCTCCAAGCGGAAAAGAGAAATCACAGGTGAGTCATTAAGGCAAGAGGGAATGAGAGGTGATGGTTGAAGTGGTTTACTCCGGCTCATTTGAACAGTCTCATTTTTTGCCTGTTACATTAAACATGTAAGATAGTATCTAAAATAGTGGAAGGGTTGGTAGGTTTGTGCTGAGAGTCCATCTGGTTAAATACACTCTAGCTGTGGGGATAGTGATATCAGAGTTTGTCCAAAAATGAAAATGATGTCATTGTTTACTCAACTTCATGTCATTTCTAGCATGTATGGCTTTATTTCCTCGGCAGAACACACAAAAAATGTAGATGTTTTTGAAAAATCTATTTATTGGTATATATGATGAAAGTCGAATAGGGGTTCAAAACAACACTGGGCCCCACTGGCTTTCGTTGTATAGGCAAAAATCACTTTTTCAAACTATATTTTTTTTGTGTTTTACAGAATAAAGAAGGTTTTGGATGATGGGTGTAAATGATGACAGGATTGTTCTTTAAGAATATAATAGATTTTACTTGCCTGCACATGAAGGGTGACCCTTAACACATTATTCATTTATTATTCTGCAGTTGTTTCCTTCAATTGTTGGAGGCTCTTAGGTAAAGTTCAGCTTTTTGCTGTTGTTTTCATATGATCAAGTTTTAACATTCAGTAACATCTATCACATTATCTCAACCCAGATCTGATTTTCTAAAATATTTATTTTGATGATAAAGAGTCAAATATATGAAAGTCAAGTAAATAATCAGATTTAATGGTAATTAACTGTTTATGAATCTCAAGGTGCTCTCATATTAATACAATCTAATGGCACCTGGATATTCTGAGTCCAGTATCAGAAGTGTCATATTTCTGACATTTTGAATCATAGATCTTTTTTATTATTATTAAACTGACCTTTAGCACCGCAGTAGGATTCTGTGTATCAAAATGTACGGTTTTGAGCCCATCTTTTGACTAAAATATTCACCCTTTTTAATCTCTTACATTTTAGGTTTCCCACAATAATGATGTCCAGAAATTAATAAATCTACATACACACTCTCCTCACTTGCAATTTCACACTATTCGGAGAGAAGGAAAAGTGAACCGCAGTGTTTGTGGCACATCTGGTGCATTCATTTCATCTCTCAGCCTTTCTGTGGAAAATGAGACAACTTTGCTTTTCTGGGATGAAGGAAAATAATCTCTTCTCCAATAGTCTTTTGTATAGCATTGGCCAAAACAGCAAGACAATATACATTTTATGAGTGGCGTTCAAAAATGAATCCCTCAAATCCATCACTAGGCCCTCTACAACAATGCATCCAGGCCTCATAGTCTAATGTGGGGAATAAATATACGCTTTCCTTCTCTGTGTTACCTTAATGTAACCCTACATCACTTGCGGTCGAAACAAGCCAGACCACGTCTGTAATATAACTTGCCTGCGATCCCACTTCTACATTCTTATCCATTGACATTTTCCTGTCGTTAAGCAGTAACAGGATCTCCACAGAACACATTCTCCATTTGACTGGAGAGAAATTCACCATCATGAAAATATTCATCACTGAGGCTGAGGTTTAAGCGTGCATTAATGTGACAGAATTTGTTGTAAAATGTTGGGGGAAATTATAGAAAGACACAAGGTGTGAAAGTTTTGGCTAGGATATGATAATCAAATCTGGTAGTGATTATGATTTCACCAGGGTTTTTCTTTTTACCTGAAATGACAAGCAGACACTCATGATTGCATGAAATTGTAAACAGATGTGATATTTGCTCCCAAAATGAATTCTGAATCACGAAGGATGTGCTCATCATTTTTGTTTTTCTTAGGCCTACATCACAGGGATGTACAGAAGAGAATTTAATAATATTATATTTTAAAATATTATTTATTCCTGTGATGCAAAGCTGAATTTTTAGCATCATTACTCCAGTCTTTAATGTCACATGATGCTATTTGATGCCCATACATTATTATAATCAATGTTGAAAAAAGTTGTGAAAAAATTCAGTTTCAGGATTCTTTGATAAATAGATGAAGTTCAAAAGAACAGCAGGACTTTAAAATATAAAAGTTTATAACATTATTATACAGTTCAAACTTTTTTTTAGATTATTGAATAAATCAACACTTTCATTCAGCAAGTATGCATTAAATAGATAAAACGTTTCAGCAAAGATATTTAAAATGTTACAAAATATTCTATTTTAAAATCAAAGAATCCTGAAACAAAAATTGCCCTCAACTGTATTCAGCATTAATAATGCATAGTTTTTAGCATCAAATTAGCATATTAGAATGATTTCTGAAATAATAATGCTGAAAATTCAGAAATGCATCACAGAAAGAAAAATCAAATAGAAAACAGCTATTTTAAATTGTCATAATATAGAACAATATTACAGTTTTTTTTTTTTTGTATTTTGAATCAAATATGCAGACTTGGTGAGTAAGGGACTTCTTTTAAAACAATAGAAATATTACTGTTCCCAAACTTTTGAATGACAGTGTGAATATGTAGGCTATGTAATAAATATGAATAGGTCATATTTCACGTTTTACTGCTCTTCTGTCAGTTGTCTTTTAAAGATCTAAGCATCAGCATGTGTTGAACAAGTTTACAGACAGCATTTTGACTGTTGTACTGTGTTTGGTATAACCAATAACTGATGTAAAATTAAGCTTGTCAACTCATTTTGACTTAATTTGGACAAATGACTCTAGCGCCTTCTACATAAAATGCCAAATGCCCACCAGACACCCCACCGAGGGGAGGTTGCTCCCTAAATGTTTATGGGCTTTTGCTGGGGAAATTTATTGGAGTCTGTTTTTTTGGAGCACGCACATACCCACAGTGCCAGGTGTTTCTCCCCCAACCTGCCACCACCTTTCCCTTTACTACCCTCGGCAGTGCATTTAAATGAACAGGACTTTAATGACGATAATATCGCGCCTTCTAAAAAGAACAGAGGCTACAGGTGGCCATATGTGAGAAAGTACTTGTCTCGCTTTCCCACTCACATCTGGCAGTTCAGTCCATTTCAGAGTCTGGCCGAGATCTGGCAAACACAAAGTATGAATTCTCACATCAACAAATTAAAGTCATTTCACAGAAATTGCATCAGATTTCTTTCAGAGCTACCGGTTCTAATATAATGTACAAGGGTTCGCAAGGTTGGAATAACTAATTAAACTGACACAAATCTGTGTAACGTAAATCATCAATCTTGCGTATAAATCTCTAAAGAGTGCATTTTGAAAGAAAACATTTTTTGGTGTCAGGGAATTATAGGACACAAACTCACACACAGTCTTAGACTTCATTCAAGCCTTTGTTCTTTTGTTAGCGGATTTAACAATGTTCCGGCGAATTCCTTGCTAACTTGAGTCCTCTGTGGTCAGTTGCAGCCTCGACAACCCCCAAACCCCCAGCATGCTTTAACTGGGGCTCAAGCACCCTGTGATCTGAACTGAGCCCTGTACAAATGTCTGCCCTGTGTGGCCCACAAAACGGCTTGTAACCATGTTTTAATGCAGACAGAGTTTTAAAGTTAACATGCATGAAAACACACACCGCTCCTGGGGGAACTGGACTTTAGTGTTGCGTTTGAAAATGCTGGCATCATTTACAGAACCAAAACTGTCATTTTATCTGTGGAAAACAAAAGTAGATATTTTGAAAACTGTTTTTGTCTGTACAATGACAGTCAATAGTGTTGAAAACTACACTGGACCTGATTGATTTTAATTGGACAAAAAACTCTTTTTTTCATTTAATTTGTGAACCATCCCTGTTAAGAATGCTTAGATAACAAAACTAATGCTAACCAGTCTTATTTTCCTTTGTATCCTCCAGATATTCAGGACTCAAGCTTCAAGGCAGACTCGAACTGCAAGGCTAGAAAGGAACGAACAGCCTTTACCAAAGAGCAACTTCGAGAGCTGGAAGCCGAATTTACCCACCACAACTACTTGACCCGCCTGCGACGCTACGAGATCGCTGTCAACCTTGACCTCACCGAGAGACAGGTACGAAAGATACTTCGATTCATACTAATGGTATTTTTGGCTGAAAACAGCAAAGAAAACACGCATTCGTCAAGTCTAAATAAGTCTATGTGAAAAATGATTGACAATAACGGTGCAGAGCCGTCATCCCATCAATCCCTGACCTCACTCCTCAGCGATTTCGGACTAGGCTATTTTTTTTATATCTTTTTAGTTAAGCTCAGACCACACTTAGCTTGGTCCTTGATGGTTTTCCCAGGCCCAATCCCAATCACATGCCAGATCCCAGCACAACTCTGGGCTTCTCTCGAATCCCTTTGCAACTCTTTCTCCACTTTTTTCCGATGCATCCTACGGATCTTGGCCGCCTGCCACACTTTGCTTTCAAAAATGAGTGGCAGACAGATTCAGTCGAGAAGGAGCATGTAAAAATAGTGTGGGAACAGATGGTCCATGTTCCTGTGTTTCCACGGGGAGAGAGATGCTCAGGGGTCACAGGCTTGCGTTCTTCGGAGCTCAGCCGTCAGAAATAATGTCACAAATCTCTTGATTTGCTGGCTGCAGAATTGTCTCGAATCACTCAAGAGAGTGCACATTTATTCTCGAAATCATTTCCAGACAGTTTTAACGCATCAACGTTTTTATTCGCAGGTGAAAGTGTGGTTTCAAAACAGACGGATGAAGTGGAAGAGAGTGAAAGGAGGACAGCCTGCCTCTCCTCATGACCTTGAAGCAGATGAGATGGACTCCGCCGCCTCTCCCAGCTCTGAGTAAAACGCCGATCTAGACGTCTCCTCATATTTACAGTCACCCAACTCACCCTGGCAAATACGCACCACGTCCATTTTTTTTCACTAGTCCTTCAACGTATCCCGTTACACTGCTTCATGGACAAAAGCATCCGTGCTTCCTGTTGCTCTCTTCGCTCAGATGACTAATTATCAACAGAGCTTCAACAGCTTGGAAGCACCATCCACTTTCAGTCCACATGTTTCACTTTCATTCATAAACAGATCGACTGAAATCAGAGGCCTATAAAAACCCAATTACTCATGTGTAAAAACAATTTATACGAACTGTTCAAGCCCTGGTTTAATAGCTTTGACCTCCAGCCATGACGGCATGATGTAGGTCTTTCACACTGTGGTGGTGGTGCCTGAAGCCTGATCAGAACCACCTGTGAAGCTCCACAGATAGACGGACGGTCTTAGGATCACGACAAACCCCCAAAGCATCGATATCACATGTCTTAATTTTTACCCTAAACAGTGTTGTCAGGTTGCTCTTAGAATAAACCATTTCCCTTTTTTTGTACCTTTCTTTTTATATGAAATTAATAAAGCACAGATGTTCCTTAAAAACGAAGAAAAAAAATCAATAAATCTGAAAACTAAGGAAAACCTATTTGTGGTTTTTTTTTTTCTGCAGATGTCCTTTAATTTGTAATACTTATGATTTTATACTGACATCTATTGGTTTGGAGGCAGCTTAATCCAAATGTAAATCTAATCGAAGCACAAATCAATTCTGTGCGATTTTTACACTACTTGCATGAAATGAATACATTTGAGATAGATTTAAGATCCAGGACGGGTTGTTTCATACTCATAAAAGGCATAGTTCACCTAAATAATCACATACACACCAAGATTGTCTGAAGAATGTTTCAACTGTTTTTGTCCATAAAATAAAAGTCAGATAGGGTCAAAAGCAATGTGTATGGACAAAAAAATCTTCTTTAACACAAAAGAAAGTAAGTAATACAGGATTGAGAACATGAAGGTGAGCGAAGAAAGAATGAATTTTCAATTTTCAGTCAACTATCCTTTTAAAGGGATAGTTCACTTTGAAATCAATTTTTGATATGTTTTAGCTTACCTCAGGGGCATCCACGATGTAGGTGTCTTTTTTCCACAGTATTTTCAATTTTGATATTTTTAGGTCAAACCGTTCTTGTCTGTCAGTCATATAATGGAGGTGTATGGGGTCCTCCTCAAAGAGCATGCACAGAGAAGTCCAAATTAAACATGATTTAATGACTCGTGAATGTAAGTACACATTGATGGCCTAAGACACGAAACAAGCAGTTTGTGCGAGAAAACGAACAGTATTTATATCGTTTTTATATCGTTTTTATCCTCTTGTAATCACAGTCACGTCCAAGTACTCTGAGGGCGAGGGCGCTTCTGTCTGCACAAGCGCCGGAAAGCCCCGGAAGTGATCTCTCGCGTGTACGTCACTCACAGAGATTTCAGAAGTGTTACCTTTCACTGTGAAGATCGAAACATATTTAGATATACAGGAAATTGCAATGGAAGACGTCTTCGATATATCAACGGACAACGTTGATTTTTTTTTTTCGCAACCGCGCAAGAGATCACTTCCGGCACTTGTGCAGAAAGAAGCGCCTTTGCCTTCAGATCACTTGTACGTGGCTGTGGTTACAAGATGTAAAAACGATAAATACTGTTCGTTTTCTCACACAAACCGCTCGTTTCGTGTCTTAGACCATCATCGTGTACTTACATTTACAAGTCATTAAATAGTGTTTAATTTGGACTTCTCTGTGCAAGCTCTTTGATCAGGACCCCATATACCATTATATGACTGACAGCCAAGAACAGTTTGACCTTAAAATATCAAATTGAAAATACTGTGTAAACAAAGACACCTATATCTTGGATGCCCTTGCGGTAGGCTAAAACATATCAAAAATTAATTTCAAAGTGAACTATCCCTTTAAGCATATTGATGATCTTCCAGAATGCTCTCAAAAGCTCTAATGAAAGTACAGTGTTTAGGATCGACTCTCTTGGGCCTAAAGTTTTGATGGAAACTTTTGTATGGGCCGAAAAATCAATTTTGACCAGAACTCAGACCAGCCCACGCGGGGACCAGTCGCACCAGAAGTCTGAAGAGTGACCGCCACTGTAGTGCTATGGAGAATAATAGGTGGGTAGGAGTGAAGAGATGACTTCTCAAGTACAGGATGTTGTTGTAGCAGGTAGCCAGTCATCCAATTTCCTGCTTCCCAAAGAAAACAGTGGTAAAGCATCCAAAGTCCAGGGACGCACAATGGTGGGCCTATACTCTGGCTGGCCGGCCAGCCAAACAAAGACTGGAGAGGTGAGTGGCCTGTGAGGTGGAGGTGCAGGAATAGTTCCATACACACCCATGATGGGGTTAAGTCCCACAATACTGCTGACCCTGTTCAGCCACAGCTTGCTTTCCACCATTACATGCAGTATTATTGCTTTTCTAGTAATGACTATGAAAATAAGCCTTGTATATAAACTTAATTATGATATTAGAACCCCTAATAAAAACACACTGCAGTGGTCCATTTATACATGTGACTTTACTAAAATAAACACAGTAGGGGATTTATTCTTAAAGACACATGCACGTACACTCTATTTAAACAGAACCGTGCCGTTTTGTTTAATTTTGGCCCCCCAAAAATAGCATGTTAAGTAACGTGATCTTGAGTACTAGCACTCGTTTGCCCGGTGACTTCATTTAGACGAGGATTCTCTAGGGGTAAAACGGAGAGAGGATAAGAGACAGATGGAAGAGAAAGTCTGGCCTAGAACAGGATGAACACTCATAAGCTCAGACTGACAGTTTACTAAAGAAACCATAAGACAAAGTGGGGCAGCTTCATCATTCTGTGGCTCGGCTCACAATGATGAATGCACATTTCAGTAGGAGACAGTTTTTGCTTTGTCAATTCAACGTTTTGTGGCCAGCAAAACAAGAATACACAAAAAATACAAACATTTGCAATGCAGCATTTTTCCAGTTTGACTCAGATACATTTGAAACGCATAAAGAGGCTGTTCGGCACACTCAGAGTTTTGAGGCGTGGGTGGGGGTGTGATGGATAGCTGGAGGTGTGCAGGTCAGATCTATGAGACGGCTGCAGAATTAAAGCGTGGCTCGCTGGCCTTGCTTCAGTGCTGTGGTCCATCTGTATGGTGTTATTGTTTACTGAGGCAACATTTCACTCTGACATCAAAGCTTCATGACCCTTCACACAGCTCAGCTATGCAACCACCACCCATGCCAAACCACATTTTGTATTACTACACTTTTTATATATATTTTGTTGTTGTTGTTCATTGGGAAAAGCATATTCAAATAATTTCCCATGCATTTCTTTGGCAGATAAAGATTTTGTTTAAGCATTAACAAATTATTCAAATCAAAACCAAACATAAAACATGAATTGACTTACTTTGAAAATGATAATTACACAATATTTTGTACCCCTGATCTACAAAATAAAAGAGTGCAGGCTAAGTGAGAGTAATATAATCAAACTATTTTTTATTAAGGATTGTGAGATT
Organism: Cyprinella venusta; assembly: GCA_038021265.1. NCBI lineage: Eukaryota > Metazoa > Chordata > Actinopteri > Cypriniformes > Leuciscidae > Cyprinella > Cyprinella venusta. Next base: position 21,108,817 of record CM075877.1, read on the forward strand.
ATGCATGACATCAGTAAAGATGCTTTTTAATAACTTTTTCAATTTTCTTTTCCCACTTTATTTATTCATTTATGCAAGCAAGTCCACTAGACACACCAAAACATAATACCCTTTAATGAAATGAATAAATCCTTCATCTACTGTAGGCTACTTGATTTTATTGTGATCAAGTTATTCATTATTTTGGTTACATTTTATTTCAATGGTCCATTTTAGAGTAACGACTCTGATTAAAGAATTAGTAGACTTAATATCTCTTAATATCTGATAACACTTTATTTTGAAAGGGTTAAACAGCCTTTCTTATTTATTTGTTTGTTTGTCCTATTAGAGCCATTGCACCTCAAAAATAGAGATTAAAGATGGAATCTTTCATAGTAGCCGATATTATTTTTAATCACTTGAATTCTATACTTTTTCTAGGGATCTTATTTATTTATTGCTGTTAAATCCATTACAACCATACCTCAGGATGTTGTTTAGAAAGAGAAAATGTAGATAGATAGACAGACAGACAGACCGACCAGAATCTTAGTCTTTGATATTTCAACCTCCAGTCACACATAAGCACAGAGGCACAGGATGGCTGTTTTTAACAACCCACTGGGCCCTGAAACAATAAAACAAGTCTGCAGTTCTTCTCTCTTTTAATGTCCTAGACATAGTCATCTTTACACTATTGTCTTCAGACAACCTGCACATTTCTGTCTGATTTTTGCTCCCTTGTCCATGGAAGAAACTGTGGGGAAGGAGGGGAGGAAGAAACAGAGGAAATGTGTGATAGCTTCCGTACATCCTCCCAAGACAGTGCTTCCACTGGAGAGAAAAAAGTCGAAGAAAAATGCATGTTCAGGTGTGTGTACATGTGCGTATGTGTGTGTGAGAATCTTTTAAAACAGCTTCTATTTAGAGGATGTGGTCAGCGAAGATCTGCGCCCCCCAAATGATTAGTGATCCCCTCAGGAGAAATAAATCTCACAGTTTCATTGCACAATCATTCAAGATGGGCCGGAGCTGCGCAGCACAGTTTTAAATTATGCAGGACTTCCTGCCATGTTCCTTTGACAGCTCTTATAACCCAAAGTAGAGAGGAATTTTTGTTCTTCTAAATTATGAATATACTAAAAATGATCTCTTTTGTTGTTTGTCAGTAGTTTGGACCTCACTAAAGGAAATAAATAGGACAGGACCTGGCCACTGTGCACCATGAGTGGAACATAAAAATCACTGCTGGACCCAAATTGTAAAAGCATTGTGTTAAAAGCGGCAAAATACCATCACTCTCATAGAAAAAGCTGTCACTTGGGCAGTATCTTTTCAAAAGGTACACTTTGTTCCCAAATGGTTCTCTGGTACCTTACATTAGAACCTAAAATGGAACAAAAGTGTACATTTTTAAAAGGTACTGCCCCAGAGACAGCTTTTGTACCTTTTTGAGTTTACCATCCTAGTCTTAGTAAGCTCTTGAAATAAAATGTCTGAAAAAAAGCCCTGACATTGAGAAAAAAAAATCATCATCATGTAATCATCAAACATAATCAAAACTGCCTAATGTTCCTAAATGAAATCTCGACCAGGACGAGGAATAGGACTTTGCAATCTTGATGGACTCAATCTACTCCACCTATATGTTTCGATCACCGTTCTGAATGCGATTCAGGCGTAGTCTTTGACAAAAACAACGCTTTTTCTAAGCTTTTTGTTCAAAATGTTGCTATTTTTAATGAAACTTGCCCACAGTGTGTATAAAAAAGACTTTTATTCATTCACAAAAAATATTCTGGAAGGGAAAGAGTTAACAATTTAATTTGAATGATCCTTCAGTAACAAATAAACCTACCCATGTGAACATGGCGGCCAAAAGTCGAGCACAACAGTCACTATCCATCAGCTGCTCTCTTTCAGTCTACCTCCTCCTGTCTCTCTCTCTCTCAGAAGTGTCTCAGTCGCCAGACAGCTCTTTACCAAACAAAAGAAGTCTTGTCTGATAGTTTCATTTGATCCGGTATTTGCCACAGAAGTTTAATACCCAATACAATTGATCCTGGCAGCTGAGGGTGCTGCCCCTGCGAGATCCATGGCCCAGTGAACCACGACTATCAGGACATGCTACACCAAACAATAGACCCTCTTACTACAGCAGACTGTATGATCAATAAAAGTTATTGCCTCGTTTTTTATCGTCTCCAGTAAAAGATGATGTGGGATCAACTGGTACCTACAAAATATGTGAGGCTGATAGATTAAGAGACATAGTATACTTTTCAACATTCCTCAGAATGTTCCTTAAAATTATTGCTGTATTATTCTACATCTGGTGCTTTTGACTTCACCACTGGAAGTTCCAAACCTGTCAAGGCCAAATCAGTTTTTTTTTGTTCTTGTAAATTAATTTTCATGATTTATTTATTATCATTGTATTATATTGCATGTATTTGATTAAATTTAATAATTGTTATGATATATTTTTATTATTGCTATTTTTTTACAGCAATATTTTTTTCAGGTAATGCATGGAACTTACCACCCAAGAAATAAGCTGTTGCAACTGCATTTATGGGGAAAAATATAAATATATACATATAGGCAACTCTCTTTTTAAAACTTTATTGATGAATGATGGTAAGATCAGAGATGATAGAAACCCAAATCTTTTGGAAGACCTGCTTGACTACAGGGTCTGTTGTGAGCATGTGTGTCTGTGTAAATGGGCACTGGAGGACCTCGTTCAGGGTCGGCTCACTCAACATCGCTCAGCTCAAAACCATGGGAACACTTTGAGTAGGGGAAGTAGGCTTCATGCAAGAGCTCCATCCAAAAACAAAGCCACAGGAGCTTTAAGCACATGCAATTCAGACCAAGAAGTCAATGTTTAGCTGTTTAGCATGATCCAAATAGACCCTGGTAACTTGCGGAAAAAAACAAAACAAAAATGACGTCTTTAATCAACTATTCCTTTTCTTCCTTGTAGGCCTGAGACGAGAGTTCAAGAGATTTCCACGACGCATGTGCGAGATCGCAGTTCTCGAATAAAGTCGTTATTTTTGTTTTTTTCGCACAAAAAGTATTCTCGACGCTTGATAAACTTATAGTTGAGCCACTGTAGTCACATGGAATATTTAAACATTTTCTTCAATGACTTTCTGGCCATCAAGTTTCAATCCTAAAAGGTGCCTATGAGGTAGTGATCCACCTATCAAATTTAATCAAAAATATCTTCATTTGTGTTCCGAAGATGAACAAAGGTCTTATGGGGTTGGTACAGCATGGGGGTGAGTAATGACTTAATTTTCATTTTTGGGTGAACTAATCCTTTAACTATGTGATTACAAAATGTGATTGACACCTACGCGACTACCACTTTGACACTTCATAAAACTAATTCGTGAAACTAATCCATTTAAATTGAGCAGTTCAGTCAAGAGTCGGTCTTAAGTTATGACTGTAAACATTGATCAGCGAACATTGACAGAAGCTCAACCAAACCTGATTGACACACGAGAACAAGCCTCATTGGTTTTTGCAAGAGCTCAAAAGTGCTGCTTAACACAAGAGAATGAACCTCATTGGTTCTCGCACGTCAAGCAAACATAATTGGGCTTCCGTTTATCATAACTGATGTGTGAGCTGATGAATGTTTAAATGTGAATAAAAGCCTAAATTCAATCTGTTCATCATATTTAGCGATTGTGTCTCTTCAGAAAATTTTGGACTAAACTGCTCAATTCATCGATCTCTTTATGTGTAGCTGTCGATGGAGGGACAGAAAGCTTTTGGATTTCATCAAAAAGATTTGTGTTCGGAAGATGACTTCGAACGAAAGTCTTAAGGATTTGGAACAACATGCAGGTTTGTTTATTTGATAATGTCAAATTAATGATATTTATGACCTTCGGCTGTCACTCTCCTCTTATTTTTGAGAAATTAGAGGCAAATTTTATATTTCAACACAAAAAAGATAAAAAAAAAATTAAGGTTGAATTTATCCTTGATGCACTTAGTGGCTGTAATAAACACACTGCGAGAGAGAATATCAACAAAAAACAGTCTTCAATAATGAATACATATAGTTACACACAAGAGATCAAAAGGGAAACACAATAGCACAACCACTGATACCAAGACAACATGGAATCATGAACAGAGAAACCTGAGAACTTAAGCTATGTTTGCACGGAAACAATTCTGAAGAGAAAACGCAAAAGTGGCGTTGCGTTATCACTTTTTTGGGTGAGAAATCCGTGTGCATATGGTGATGCAAAAGTGTGTGAAATTCAATGTAGTATGCACTCCAGGCGGCTAGATGGCGATGTGAAGCACTGCCACACAACAACACCAAGTCCGCCTGCGTACAAACTTCACTCTCAAGCAGACTTTTCCGTTTTTAACCTTTACATAGGAACTCGGCAGTGGAGCGTTTTTAAGATTTCTACTCTGGAAGGTAATGTTTCACAATGAAACATTAAGATTTTTACAATCATTTAAAACTGGACTGATTGTTTTTATACTTGTTTTTTTTTTTAGCAATTTTGTTTTAAATCAATCTGAAAAGTTTCCTAAATTCTGTACTAAAAAACTGATTTAAACTAGAACTGCACTTGTCAGGTGCATCAATGAACATATTTTAAACATGCTTTATGTGTCTGACTGCGTGAAAACTATACTCTTTATTGCTATCCTCTTCAAATGCTTTCCTGTTGTTTTCAAGAGCTGGTTGAGATTTTAGCCGTTTTGAAGTATTGAAAAATGTGAATTATATACTTCATCTGCTCAACACACTCCCCTATTTCCCCTCTCCTAACCACCCCCACACTTATACTCAGACTTCATCTCCCATAAGGCCATGCATGGGCGGGGGGCTGGGGGTGGCGATGGCTGAGCTGTGGCGTGACAGGCTGGGATTTCTGGAACCTTAATACTGTCTTTCATCAGCATGGTGCTCCTGGGCCCAGTGTTGGGTTTCAGTCCGAGTCTATGTCTGCGGCACGTGGGAGGAGGATTTCTAACACATGGATCCCGTTCCCAGCAAACAATGAAAGTCCTGTCGGTGCTCGCTCCATCACCGGGACGGTATGAGTGTGATGTCACAGCACATGAGCCCACCCATTCTTCACCGGGTAAGTCACAGCCACGCATACACGAGCAGCACCACCAAACTGAGCTGGCTCTAATTAACACCTGCTTTCACAAGCATGTTCCCCCTGGCCAGGGTAAGCTGTTTGGTCTGGGCAGGATTAGTGTGTGTGCAGTGGTAATGCCAGGCTTGTGTGTCTTGCTCACGTCTGTTGGATACTGAGCTGTATGGAGCAGACAAACAAAGCTCAAGTATCAGACATAAGCGGCTGGAACTGACCCTATGGGGGAACCTGCTTGGCCTGCTGCCTACCAGACTGGCCAGTCCAGTTATTTTTATGAAAGAATTAACCTTTTAATTAGAGCTAGGACAAGGCCTTTACATGTTTTTGTTTTCATTCTTTATTTCGTTTGATTTTCATATGTAATACACTCACCTAAAGGATTATTAGGAACACCATACTAATACTATGTGTGACCCCCTTTCGCCCTCAGAACTGCCTTAATTCTGCATGGCACCATTCAACAAGGTGCTGAAAGCATTCTTTAGAAATGTTACCCCATATTGATAGGATAGCATCTTGCATTTGATGGAGATTTGTGGGATGCACATCCAGGGCATGAAGCTACTGTTACACCACATCCCAAAGATGCTCTATTGGGTTGAGATTTGGTGACTGTGGGGGCCTTTTTAGTACAGTGAACTCCTTGTCATGTTCAAGAAACCAATTTGAAATGATTTGAGATTTGTGATATGTCCAATTTTGGTGAGATCTTGCAAATTGTAGCCTCTTTTTTATTTGTAGTGGAGATGAGTGGCACAAAACCATTCTGACATTCATTACAACAGCACTCGTGTGACATAGCTGTGCGCTCATTCAAACACACAATGTCAACATGGAATCTCATTAGTGATGATAACAACAGAAGCCTGACAACACAAGTAGCCTATATGTTGTAAAAAGATCAACAAACAACATCTGGTTCACTTAAGACAACATAGTTGGGACTGTCCTCAGATTTCTCCTCTTTGAGAAAAAAAAACATTCTAAACTCGTCTGAACAAATCTAATTAGTCCTTGGTCCCGTCCCATGAGCACACTATGTTGGCTGCTTTCTCTGGCATCAGTCAGATACTCTCGTTCACTGGTCAGTGCCTCCTCTGGTATGAAATGGGATATCTGAGAACTTTGAGAACTTTTGAGAAAACAACAGGCAGAGGTCAGAGCAGAGTTCAAGGATTGAATGAGTCGCACTGAGGATTGTGTGCAGGAGGAAAGCGAGGCAAACCCACTGGGGCTCTGAGAATATACACACTGCATACTGCGTGGAGGACGTGTACATACACACATACGTACATACACACGTTTACCTCACATCTAAACTGGGACTTTCCATTCTTAAAGTCAACATGAAAGCAAACCACAACAATCCAATTCAAGTCACGCGCTACTTTTTTTCTTGTACGAGAAGCCGTTTCACTCAGATATACGTCACAATATATCGCAACTTCCATTTCATTTTTATAGACAAGTGAAAATCTTGACCCTACAATAAAAGGCTATTTACACCAAGGACACTAACTATATATAGGTTTCTCATATTTAACAATGTTTGGCAAAATTTTGCGGGCAAAATGCAGTCATTTCATTCGTAGGAATCCATGCAATCGTGAATTTCAAGCAAGGGTGAACGATTTCCCCAAGCAGATTTCGTTATAGTTATGTGAACAGGCCTTGAAACTAAAGTCATTATAGAGTGGTGTAGGTGATGTCAGAACCTACAGTCTCACCACTGGTTCCTTCAAGATTTTCCTATGGGGTTTTATACTGGGGTTTTTAAATTTATGAGAAAAATAAAGCCTGTGGTAAACATAACTTGACGGTACTTTGACATTTTATTCTACAACATAAATAACACACAGATAGCGAAAACATAATTTTGAAGCAGTTATGTTAAATTTTGAAAACATTTAACTAGATAAGAATGTCTGAAGTGTGAGTGTGTGCAGTGTACATTGTAGAACAAAACGTCAAAGTATCATTAAGTACCACAGGCTTTATTTTACTCACATTGAACCCTTCCAGGTTCTGGCGTCATACCTACTCTATTCACCACTCTATTCGCAATCTATTTTAATGAATTTTATCTTTGGACAAAATCTTGGAGACTTTTTTTTTGTCCTCACTACTTATCAACAGTATTTTGACATTTTTCAAACAGTTAGCATGTATGCCATTTAGGTATTTAGACTTTAGACTGTATTTACCATTACAACAAAACAACGAGGAAGCAAAATAAATATAGCCCAATTTGTGTAAGTTTTAACAAGTCAGCACATATGGTAGGGCGGCTAGCTGCGCCACACATCCATCGCACAAACATTTGTTATATACCAATCTATAACAATAAAAATAAGTTGAAATTTAATTTTTAAATTTAAGTCATTATAATTCTTTACAGCACAAACAAGATTCTTTGTAAATAAGGCATATTATTATAGATATCTGTGTACTGATCTGGCAGTAAAGTAGGGACATGACAGCTGGACACAGTGACAGATTGCAGTCTTAATCCTGCGACAAGGAACAGCCTTTTTGATGAACTGCAAACTAGCCTTTGATTTCCATAACACTGCTGTAAATTAACTGTAGACTGGAACAAGATCCAACATGCTGTCTGCAGCCCCTTTTCCACTTGTCTCCATCCACCGCACCACCGTAACTGCGTTCCTCATGTCACCTGCTTTCATTTCCCCCTGACCATATGAATGAAAGACAGGAAATCTACCCTTGCTGTGATTACAGTGAAATTTGTACAAGTCTGAAGGGGAAGTCTAAGCAGCAGTCTAACCAGCTCCTGCCAGGCGATCGGTTTTCAGAGCAGGCTCTGGAGTTATTATAACGTTGTCCATCTCAGTTGAAGACCACTCATCTCTTTGAAGCTTTAAGAGTTGAGCTGCACGATTAGAGGATCATTTGAGAATCACAATTTTTCTGTTGCTGTTCGTTTTAAAAATGATGATGTTGTCTCTTCCGTTCAACCAAATCACAGTCTCTTTATTATATCTAAACTTGGTCCTTAGTAGTCTTTTTGTTTGACTCACAGTTCACAAGCAGCTCCAGATTGTTTTCATTTAGCATTGAAGATCTGACCCTTGACCCGCACGGACTGCTCACTCTCTCCTCTTATTCGTTTTCTCTGCCTTTTACAACTCACAGCAGCTGCCTGGCCTTGGCATCCTCATGGGATTCCTCTGGAGAGGTTAAAAGAAGAGGCAAGGTAAGAGACAGAGATGAATTAAGGAAGAGACTGAGTCATTGATTACAGCTTACACTAGAGAGTGAGTATGAGAGACAAGAATGAAATTATGTATTCATTTTAAGAGTGAATTCCTCCAAAATACACATAGTGTGTATATTATTATATTATATTATATTATATTGTATTATATTATATTATATTATATTATATTATATTATATTATATTATATTGTATTGTATTGTATTGTATTGTATTGTATTGTATTGTATTGTATTATATTATATTATATAAAGGTTTGGGGTTGGTTAGATTTTTGTTGTTGGTTAGATTTTTTTTTTTTTTTTTTTTTTTAAATAAGTATACTGACCAAGGCTGCATTTATTTAATCAAAAATACAGTAAACAAATTATATTGTGAAATATTACAATTTAAAATAACTGTTTTTTAATCAATTTTAAATCAATCAATTAAAATTTCCTTTTTGTGTTTGATGACAAAGCTGAATTTTCAGCAGGCATCACAACAACCTTTATCTGAAATAGAAATCTTTTGTCTTTACTGTCACTTTTGTTTATTATATTATATTATATTATATTATATTATATTATATTATATTATATTATATTATATTATATTATATTATATTATATTATATTATATTATATTATATTATATTTATTATATTATTAGCATGTTTTACACCATTTCTCTACACTTATACAGTCAGACAGCGTGGAGACCAAATATGGAACAGGAGCCACACTCTCAGCAACACCTCATTTTGTCCCTTTTGAAGACCGGTAGACACTTTGGAGGAAATCTGATACATGGCAAAAACAACTATGAAGTCAGACTTTTATTTAAGGAGCTCGACTGCTGATCTCCGATATAGTGCTGGTGCATGGGCTGAGGGGAGGGAAAGGGGGCTCTGGGTGAGGTTTTGCTCTGTTGTTTTCTGAACGGCTGCCAGGAAAAGTTTAATGGCTGTGGAATTTGGACAGGAAAATAGCAGGCTGGAAGTTTCAGAGGAAGCAGGGATTTGTGGCTCACGCAGCACCTCTGTTTGTGTTCTTCTGGGTTGGCTCCACTTCGGCCACCTCTCTGCTCCGCTTCTAGCGAGGAAGAGCGTCAAGCGCTTTTCCACATATGAGTGTGGAGCCTCAGGAGAATACCTACCGGCGACTTGCAGGCCACGGCCTTTAGACCTCCACCCCTTTTCAAACACACACACACACACACACACTCTCTCTCACACACACTGCTGGACATGTCAGATGTAGTGCTTAAACTCATGATCACAAGCTCTAATTGAAAACAATACAAGCGTCATCTCAGGTCCAAAAAACATGATGCTTTAACCTATTTCTCCATTGTCTTCAGGGAATGTGAACTTGACCTTTGAACTCAAATTCCATGATGGGATGCAAAACAAATTAGTTAAAAAAAACTTGAGAAAAATCGAAATCATTTTACTCCAATATTTATTTAATCAAATACACATACAAGCTCCAAAAAATCCCCAAAATATCTATAGCGGTTCTCTCTTTTTGAGTTCGACCACAGTTATGTTTCCATACATGACCTCAAACATGGTTACTTGAGTTTGTGGGCTAAAACAGTAGTTTTGCCAATGTAAGTCTACATTTGATATATTAATAATGCCCTGACTTCAATGTGTATATCATATTGCTTCCATTTCTTCTTTCAATTCAAATCAACAATTGTCCCTAGACAGTAAAAACTCACCGTAAAAATCTCACTCCCTGCAACGTGCACATCACCATGCTCCAGATGTTTCTCAGTCCCTGTGGGTAACGACTCAAAGAGGAGCTGCTTATGAGGAAAGGGTAGCTTGTATCACTGAGATGATGTCTGTAGTCCCTGTCGACAGTAATCACCCCTGCTCCCTATCGCTCAGCTCACACCTCCACACATCCCCTCTCTGTCTCGCCACACAGGCCCAGGCTGAAGTGTTCTCTCCAAGACCATAGATTTTCTGGAACAATTTCCTTTCTAATTTATAACAGTCTCTTTTGGCGTTTGGATTGAAACTGGCTGTTGAAAAGCAAATCAACGCAGAGTATCACAATCTCACCTTTTTTGTTAGTTTGTTTGTTTGTTTGTTTGTTTTTTTGCATTGGGTACCTCCACAGCCCCATCAGTAGGTATATGACTTCAAAAAAATATTTTTAAAGGAGTAATTCACTTTACAAATGAAAATTAGCTCATGATACTCACCCTCAAGCCAGATTTAAATGACTTTCTTCTTTCAGATTGGAGGTAGATTAATAAACACCCTGACGTTTCCGATATATGACCCAATAAACTTATGCCATTAATGATCAGGTTGCAATGCTTTAAAGACCCATCAGCCTGCATCATCTGTTTCATGACAGAACTATGACAGAAGTATATAATATCTAAATTATAATTTTTGTTTTGTTCTGTTGTTTTAAATAAATGTTACTAGTTTGTTATCCATTACAGATAATAGATAATAACATTATGAGTATTGTAAGAAACAATATTGTAAGATACATACAAAAAAGATGCAAAGTAAATATTACAGTAATTCACTTTTAAACATTCGATTGAAAAATGTATCCACCAAGAAGTAGAAAGATAGAATTCTTTTTTTTTTTTTTTTTAAGAATTCGTAGCTAAATAAAGTACAAAATCAAGAATTGCATTTACTGCATTTAGTTACATAAAGGTTTGGCTTTTAAGCCATTCATTAAAAATAATACAAAATTAAAACATTAAAAAGAAAGAACATTTATTGTTTAAACAGTGCTAATAATGCACATTTTCAAAGCAGTAATTTCAAAATCAACTCTTTTCAAGTGTACCTATCAGGAACCATTGCTATAGACAATATATGGCAAAAAATGTAACAACCCCACACAAGTGTTAAGGTGACAACATTTGTTCATTCTTGAGAAAGCAGACCTTTGTTTGTTTTGAGCCCAGATTGCTCTTAATAGTATAATTGGCCATGTGTAATGGTTTTGCCATGGCTATACCCTTCACATTTGGGCGAAGGAGGCTTGTAAAGGTCCGGTCATTAGTCAAACTCAATGATCAGCTCCAGTCTGGGAGGTGTGAGTTAAGATACTACGGGGCAAAACATAAACCGACAGAGGAGGAAATGCTTATGGACAAATGGTCTAAAAGTGAAGTGAGCGAGAAACACATAAAACCCTGGTAAAACACAGAGAGGGAAGAGCCTTCATAAAGCTCGTACTGTCACTGCGGAAAGCCCCCTGATGAGTGGAGAGAACAACTTTTGACACCAGAGCAGCGTATAGGAAACAAACTTATAGCACCCCTCTCCTTCCTAAACAAATAAACTAAAGCCTCATGGACTCAACAACTGAACAAGTGGACAGTTCTCTGTATCATCTGGAAAATTAATATGACAATAAAGGAGAAGAGAAATGGTAAAGTATATATAAAAAATCTCTCACTCTCTGTAAACAAAGTCCATACTAATAAAAAAAATAATAGGGTAAAAAACAAAGTCCCAGTTCCAGCTGGAATGCCTTCTGTGGTTGGATCGAGTAAGGCAGTGGTTTTTGTTCTCTGATATCGATCTACTTCACTAGTGTGTCGAGACACAGAAATTTAGTAATCAGTCTTCCAGCTCAGTGCCAAATGAAACGGGTACAATCTTGAATAGTCAAACATCAGCATTCAGTCATGATGCTTCACCAAGTGACTTATTTAAAAAAAATGACCAATAAAATGAACCGGCTAATTTTAAAGACTAAAATGAAGACGGCTAATTTTTGTCCATACAATGAAAGTCAGTGATGTTAAAATCAACACTGGATCCTATTTATTTTCATTCACTGTCAGAAAAAAAGGTACGAAAGCTGTCACTGGGGCGGTACCTTTTCAAAAGGTACACTTTTGTACCTAAAGGGTACAAATATGTACCATAAAGGTACCAATATGTACCCTTTAGGTACAATAGTGTACCATGAAGGTACCAATATGCACCCTTTAGGTACAAAAATGTACCTTTTGAAAAGGTACCGCCCCAGTGACAGCTTTCGTACCTTTTTTTCTGACAGTGTTGTAGGAACAAAAACCAGGGTGATTAAATTACTGAAATGTTGTTTGTGAACTATCCATTGAAAGAAAATTGTAAAAATTGTGATTTGTGATTTCAGCTCCAACAAAGATTCTGTACTCTCCTCCTACTCTTCCCCTCATCGCCCTCTGCCGTCCCCCTGTGCGTGACGGGACCATCCCAGGAGAGAGCCGGGGGGTCTTGGGGAGTTGTGCGGGACAACCAGGGGATTTTGGCAACCTGTAGCTGAGCTCCCAGGCAAGGCTGGGCTGGAATAACGTGGCCTGTTTATTCAGCTGGTTTAGGGGAAAGAGGATGTGTTCAGGGCCTCATTAATCACGGGCGCTTCGGAAGAGACAAACAGCCAGGACCCAGTGGGGGTGCTGACGCTCCAGGTTAGCTCGAGCAGGGGAGAGTGGGGGTCTGTCCTCACCACAGGGGGGAACGTCTGAACACTTGCTGAGAGTTGTTCGGGACAGCTTTGTGAGACCTGAAAATATGTCTTATGAGCTATTTAAGACATTAAAAAAATTAGTCTACAAATTAAAAATGTACACTCCTGTTCAAAAGTTTGGGGTTGGTACTATTTTTTTTTGTTCTGAAACAAGTCTTTTTATGTACAACAAGGTTCAAAATTAAAACAGTAATATTGTGAAATATCATTACAATTTTAAACAACAGCTTTATACCTTGAATGTTTAAAAATGTAATTTATTCCTGTGATGCAAAGCTGAATTTTCAGCATCATTACTAAAAATCAGTGTAAGCCTCCATAATGTCACACTATTACACATTAATTTACATATATTATGGAAGTTTTTGTATATTTTTACACTTTTATCTTTTGATTAGTTTGCATTGTAACTATAGTTGGTTTTCTTATTTATTCTGAAACGGTTTTTAAGGCAATATTTATTTCAGTGTTTAACTGTGAGTTCAGACTACACATCCATTTAGAAAAATTCCAAAAAGACACATTTTAAAATCATAAAAACATCATAAAGACATCTAGTTTTAATTTTTTTTTTTTTTTTTTTTTTTTGAGAAATAATTGCCTAGAAGAAGCTGTTGATACAAACAACATTGCATTCAAAATAAGTCTGGAAAAGGCAAAAATGACCAGAAAATTTCACAAATTATAATATAACGATGTATAGCCTAGATGTATAAATTTCCTTTACTCTTACTCAAAACCTTTTTTTTTCAATTTTGTAAATATCTGTGAACAGCATACAAAACTGAAAAGACTGCGTAGAGCAGTTATCATTTATTTTATACCAGTTGTCACCACTTTATTTCTAAAATCCTTGTTTAGTTTAAATATCTTTAATAAACTTAAAGTTCATGTGGATGGCAGAGAAACATTTAGATCTGAGGTAAACAAAAGCTAACAGACATCTGCACCTGTGACAACAAACAAGACAGAAAAACACAAGCGCTGACAGAATATGAATGATGAATACGGGAAAGGGTCATTTATCCGACGAATTTCAAGAATGAGAGGTTTTGCTTGACTTGTTTCACTTATTTCAGTGATTTTTGTTTGATTGTATTCTTTCTTCAACATGTTTGGAAGTTTGCACAATGACTTCATAAAAAGTATTTGAATACAGGAATATTCCACAGATGCATATAGGCAGAGGAAAAATACAGAATCTGTCAGCTACTGCAGCCGCCCAGCCAAACGGGTGTTATTCTGCACTTCCAGATGTTCTCCTGTCTTCTCTTCTTTTCATCAACAGAAAATAAAATGCTGCTGAAATCCTGGTCCGTTCCAAAAAAAGCCTGTCATTATTACCTGCCGACCTTGTGCTTCTCGCGCGGCCCATGAGGTTCACTACAGGCCGGCTTTCACTCATCTTCCTGTTCATATTTCATGGGGGGAGAGGTGGCGAGGAAGGCGGGAAAGAACAGAGGGCATGAAAGAGATGGAGAGGGAGAATAATGAAAGCAAGAGGAGGAGATGAGAAGTGTATATGTGCATGTTGGGAGGAACGAAGCACATAAATTAAATGTTTGTGTGGTCTAATGACTGATACAGGCCCGACAGACAACCTGCTGAATGTGTCGAAGATGTTGAATTTCTTTGTTTAGGTCAGATACAGTAAAGGTATGTGGATGTGTGTCTGTGTACATTCAGAGGGTTAAAGTCTAATTGAAAAGATCTGGAAAGAGCAAGACACTTTCCTATGGATTTCTCTTATTCACATGCAGGTATTTGTTGAATTATATGATGAAAGGAGATTAATGCGAATTCTTGTTTCTCACATACTTTCATATTATTCAACCCGGTATCACGACAAGACGTGAAATAATCATGTTGGTCCACTTTGGAAAACGTGTAGATGTCACGGTTTTACCCCTTCAAACGTGACACGTTTGCGTTAACACGTTCCAGTGGAGAGATACCCGGATGTTGACCTATTCTACAATCGCCTCTGCCATAAGATCGTAATTGATCAAGGCAAATGAATCCTTTTCACCTTTTTGCATTTTAAATAATAGAACATTTCTCAGTGATCGTCAATAAAACAAAATTCAATTTTAACCGGGTCGTTATGGCAGAGGCGATTGCGTGTAGAATAGGTCAACATCCGGGTATCTCTCCACTGGAACTTGTTGAGGGGGTTGTCGGTACACGATCCGTTCCACCTGCACAATCCGTTCTACGCATGCGCGTAATTACGTAGACGTAAACGTCACAGGTTTCCTACACTATCGGTACCACGCATGTGTGAATGAAACACGCTACGGCTAGGCGGCACAATTTGCGGCAGATGTATGTTACGTTAGTTTTATTGTGTTTAACATTTCATAGCGGGTCTATTTTGATGTTTTTAAATGTAACTTACTTACGCTATGTATTACGTGTTTACGTTTACGCCAATCCAACAAATAAAGGTGTTGTGATTTATGAACATACATGATCAGTTTCCTTCATACTATCCATTGTGATTCTGGTATTTGGCTTAATTTACTGTGTTTTGGTCTTCGTTTTTTTAAATTAAAAACTGCTATTAGTTAACTTTTAAGTTGAGAAATTTTATATTAGTAGGGGTATACACACACACACACATATATATACATACATAATACATATATTAGGGCTGTCAAACGATTAATCGCATCCAAAATAAAAGTTTGTGTTTACATAATATATGTGGGTGCACAGTGTATAATTATATATATATATATATATATATATATACACACACATGCATGTATATTTAAGAATTTTTTTTATTTATATATAAAATATTTATATTTATGTATAATTTAAATTATATATAAATCTATATACAGTATATACATACAAATATTTCTTAAATATATACAAGCATGTGTGTGTATTTATATATAAAATAATTATACACAGTGTACCCACATATATTATACCAACACAAACTTTAATTTTGGATGCGATTAATCGCGATTAATCATTTGACAGCCCTAATATATATATATATATATATATATATATATATATATATATATATATATATATATATATATATATATATACACACACAGTTGTGGCCAGAATTAATCATACCCCTGGTAAATATGATAAAAAATGGCTGTAAAAAAATCTGTATCGTTTATCCTTTTGATATTTCTTTCAAAAAAATTGGGAAAATCTTTTTTCCATATTTACCAGGGGTATGATTAATTCTGGGCACAACTGTATATAATCTAAATGAGGAAAATAATTCATTCAAAGTTGTTTACAGAAGACACAATATGCATTTATGCCTAGACTATCTGCAGTTACATGAAGAAAGAACTACAAACAAGTCTGGGGAAACGTCAGAGTATTTCAAACTGACTTGAGACAAATGTGTGCACACAGAAGTGACATAAGATCAGCGGTGGACAGTTTTGAGTATCTTTATTTAAGAGTAAAAAGTCACAATCTCTCTCTCTTTCACACACACACACACACTCACACACACACAAACAGGAACACTCTTTCAGCTGTAACAGCTCTCAGTCCACTTCAGACGAACACTCTTTCCACTGTAACACACAGGAACACTCTTTCCACTGTAACACACAGGAACACTCTTTCGCTGTAACAGCTCTCACTCTCAGCGAAAGAGTGTTCCTGTGTGTGTTACAGTGGAAAGAGTGTTCGTCTGAAGTGGACTGAGAGCTGTTACAACGAAAAGAGTGTTCCTGTGTGTGTTACAGCTGAAAGAGTGTTCATCTGAAGTGGACTGAGAGCTGTTACAGCGCAAGAGTGTTCCTGTGTGTGTTACAGCGGAAAGAGTGTTCGTCTGAAGTGGACTGAGAGCTGTTACAGCTGAAAGAGTGTTCCTGTTTGTGTGTGAGTGTGTGTGTGTGTGTGTGAAAGAGAGAGAGATTGTGACTTTTTACTCTTAAATAAAGATACTCAAAACTGTCCACCGCTGATCTTATGTCACTTCTGTGTGCACACATGCTTGTCTCAAGTCAGTTTGAAATACTCTGACGTTTCCCCAGACTTGTTTGTAGTTCTTTCTTCATGTAACTGCAGATAGTCTAGGCATAAATGCATATTGTGTCTTCTGTAAACAACTTTGAAGGAATTATTTTCCTCATTGTGCCCAGAATTAATCATACCCCTGGTAAATACTGTATGGAAAAAAGATTTTCCCATTTTTTTTGAAAGAAATATCAAAAGGATAAACGATACAGATTTTTTGTACAGCCATTTTTTATCATATTTACCAGGGGTATGATTAATTCTGGCCACAACTGTGTGTGTGTATATATATATATATATATATATATATATATATATATATATATATATATATATATTAGGGCTGTCAAATGATTAATCGCGATTAATCGCATCCAAAATTAAAGTTTGTGTTGGTATAATATATGTGGGTACACTGTGTATAATTATTTTATATATAAATACACACACATGCTTGTATATATTTAAGAAATATTTGTATGTATATACTGTATATAGATTTATATATAATTTAAATTATACATAAATATAAATATTTTATATATAAATAAAAAAAATTCTTAAATATACATGCATGTGTGTGTATATATATATATATATATATATATATATATATATATATATATATATATATATATATATATATATATATATATATATATAATTATACACTGTGCACCCACATATATTATGTAAACACAAACTTTTATTTTGGATGCGATTAATCGTTTGACAGCCCTAATATATGTATTATGTATGTATATATATGTGTGTGTGTGTGTATACCCCTACTAATATAAAATTTCTCAACTTAAAAGTTAACTAATAGCAGTTTTTAATTTAAAAAAACGAAGACCAAAACACAGTAAATTAAGCCAAATACCAGAATCACAATGGATAGTATGAAGGAAACTGATCATGTATGTTCATAAATCACAACACCTTTATTTGTTGGATTGGCGTAAACGTAAACACGTAATACATAGCGTAAGTAAGTTACATTTAAAAACATCAAAATAGACCCGCTATGAAATGTTAAACACAATAAAACTAACGTAACATACATCTGCCGCAAATTGTGCCGCCTAGCCGTAGCGTGTTTCATTCACACATGCGTGGTACCGATAGTGTAGGAAACCTGTGACGTTTACGTCTACGTAATTACGCGCATGCGTAGAACAGATTGTGCAGGTGGAACGGATCGTGTACCGACAGGGGTAAACCGTGACATCTACACGTTTTCCAAAGTGGATCAGCGTGATTATTATTTCACGTCTTGTCGTGATACCGGTTTGTATTATTTTACTATTTAACACGCATTTGGATATTTGTTCATGTAGGATGTTCATGTTTCCATTATAAGTTGCAACATATTGGTTAAATGATCAATAGAAATCATATACATTTTATTTTATTCACATTAATAATTAAATTAAAAAATAAAACTGCCATTTTGTTAATAAATATGTCAGGTGTTTCTCTTCTTTTTTAATCAAAATGGTATCTTTATGGTTGCTTTGCTTTTTTACTTAGTGATATTCCTTACATAATCAGTAAAACTTTTAATCCTGTTAGACTTTAATATCACTTTAACAAACAAAAGCCAGAACCCTAATGATGTCATCCTCTAGAAAATGACATCATTTTGGTGGGAAAATGACAGCAGCAGTAATAAATAAACACATTTCTTAACTCTTCATCTGGTTAATGTTACATTGTGTAAATAATCAGGTTATGTTTAATAAAGTTTATGAGCTATATGGCCAGAAGATATTTCTGACAGTTTAGCATACCATATTTAAATATTTATATAAAACTACTTAAATTACAACAAGAATATTCTTTTAATGAAATGTTTCATGCTTGTCCTGCCATCTACTGGAGAATGTACCTATACCAGGAAAAATTGCTAAAGCTTATTATGGCCTACTTAACTGGATTGAAGAAAAAAAGTTATTATTATGTATATGTATTGTCTTTATTATACATTTACATTAATGCATGCAATAGATATTTATAATTAATAAATTTGACAGTAATATGTTAAACATAGCAGCAATTTCTGACGCCTACCAGTGGAGTAGAATACAATAAGTAATCCTGTAGACACTGAAAAAAATAAGGTTTCCATTTTCCCTTCAAATACACCCTTCAAGAATTTTGGTCTAATACAGTTTGGCCTAATACAAACAAGCCAAACATGAACAAACTGTTCTCACAATGACCACACGATGGCGCCACCCACATACCACAACT
This sequence comes from Cyprinella venusta, assembly GCA_038021265.1. Lineage (NCBI taxonomy): Eukaryota > Metazoa > Chordata > Actinopteri > Cypriniformes > Leuciscidae > Cyprinella > Cyprinella venusta. The sequence goes on from CM075877.1 coordinate 21,127,951, forward strand.
ATGGTGGTTTGAAACCCAAAGGTCAGCGCTGCCACAATGGTGTGACATTACAATGATCTCACTGCTAACTGACTGTCTAAAAGGTATCGTATTGCTTTTGTTGAAAAATATCAATGCATTGATATGAGAGGAACCTAAACTAAGCTTCTTCCACATCTCGAATGCAAACCGGGGTAAGTTTCTCTCGGGTAAATAACTATATGTCGCTCAACAGTATAGCGGAAGCCATGTGCTTTACTGAAACCCACATAGCTCACCTTATGTTTACCTCTGACAAACAGGCCTCTGGATTTATTTCATTGGATTCTGTTGCTGTGCGATAGAGCCATAAACCTTATCGAGCACTTTTGCTGAATGACCCCATCTGTTCTTACTGACATCCACTGAAATATGAATGTAAACGAGTGAGAACGCTCAGGCCTGGAACAATGACGACGTGGGTACATAACTGTTTAATGTTTGCTCAATGACCTAAGCCTATTTTGCCACCTTCGAGCATTACAGAAGCTGTATTGACTTTCACCATGGCAGTGGCAGGATGCTCAGTTATGGGTAACCGGAGATGCTCCCAACTCCCAGATTGCCCAGGGCTGAATGAGACATGAACATGATAGTCTCAATGAAAGATGATGTGCCCAGGTATTCTGTTCAGTGCATGCAGGGATAACATAGCTGACATTAACCTTGGTGCTTTGTCCCATGAGTTGAAGTAAACTGTAAAAAATCACATGACTGAAAGATTTTCCAAGTGTATTTGTGAAGATAAAAAAAGAATGTGATATCTGAGTGTCCCAAGAAACAGAGCCACCAGTTACAGTTGCAAAGGTGAAATGAATCCTACCACTGATATTCTCCCACGGACTGTGATCTCTACACAAACAGGTTCTCAAAAGGGTTTAAATAACAAGCTGCGACTTGTTTTTAATCTCCGGTGATTATGCAATAGCAAGTGTAATTGAATAGCTAAAAATAAACGCAGCAGGTCAGACCCACCCGTTCACAGTAAAGCATATTTGGCAGACGAGTCACTCATTTTATTGTCGTCTAGACCTAATTTAAAAAAAAAAAATACATTTAACTTTTTTTTGTACATATTTTTGGGGGTATAAAATCAAGCATATTTGGCAGACGAGTCACTCATTTTATTGTTGTCTAGACCTAATTTTAAAAAATATATATTTAACTTCTTACTATATTTAACTATATTTAACTAATATCCACCAAATCAAAGTCATGTGGTGCAATCAACATGCAGAAACATTCAGAAAAAAAAATCCAAACTAAAAAGGAAACAATAATTAAAAATGTCTAAAACAATTAAGCATAAGACCCCTGTAGACCATCATGGATAAAGGTAAATAATGTTTTTTTTTTTTTTTACTTTTTCAATTAACTGTTTAATTAAATCTGAACATTAACATTAAAATGTTTACCTTGACAAATGTATTTATTTTTTTTCTTAAAAAAAGTATAAACATTTTTCAAAGCTAGCTATGTAAAACCAGCGCACTGTAAACAAAAAAAATATGTTCATGTTTTTTCATGACATTTTCACAACATTTTTCTCTTGTCAAATCAACCTTAATTTATGTGGTTCAGATAATATAATATTTTGAGTTTCTGATGATTAGTTCAATCTAATTCATTGTATCAACGCAATTTTTCCATTTCAATGAACTTAAAACTTTAGGGCAAACAGTTTACATTTTTTTAAGTTAAACCAACTACTTTTGAATTATTTGTCTATTTTAGATGGAGTCACAATTAACAAAGTGTATTGTATTCTGGGTTCCAGGTTTGCTGTAAGCCCATGAGTGATCATTTGCTACTCAGATAGGACAGAGCAGGTGAATGTAGCAGATGCTGTGGGTGATATTCAATGGCTAAATACAGCAGACAGAAAATGCCCGCTGCTATAACTCAACTGAATCATCACCTTCTCAACATCAGAGAGATCAAAGTTGGATGGCGTATACTTTGTTCCTCATTTACCCCGAGATTAATTTGGTTCCTAACTGTACAGGGGTCACAGGAAGGTATGACATCCGATACCGTTCTTTGAAAATGTAACTAGTCTCTCCCTTTTACTCCATGTAATGAGATTCCAAGCTAATCAGTGACTTTCCTGCGTTATCTCAGCCATCAGGACACTGGGGAGGATGTGTAACCGAGACAAGGGCTGATGTCATGGCGTGATGGATAAGATGGAGGTTTTGAGGGAGGTTGATGGAGAACGTTTTGATTTTGTATACAGCCCTATTCGATCTGCAACCCTCAATTACAATCAGGTTATTGTGAAATTGCACGGGGAAGTGGGTGCACTTGTGTATGATGATAAAATATGGGCGTGTGTTAGTGTGCGCGTCCGTCATTCTGTGCGGGGGGTGATGTCTGTAGAGTGAGGTTTCGGGAAGGTGAGAAAACATGATGGTGTGCACTTATCTAATGATCTAAATTGAAGTAGATGAGGTTCTCTCACTCACTCTGAGTGGAGGTGTCTTTTACATTGAACTTCTGTGCTGCATGAATGGAAAAATTAGCTCATGCCTTCAAATACCACTGACTTCATTTACTGACATTAGACAGAGGTCTGAGATCAGTCACAGGCTACCTGCTATACACTCCTGGAACAGAGGGCGATGTTTATTTAATATAGCACTACACATACACAACCGATGCAATACACCCATTTTGCTTTCATTAACAACAAGACTCGTCCATTTTTTTTCTCGTCCAAACATTTTGCCTGTTACATTTTGGCACAAGTGTGTATTTTATTGGCATTTTACTATTTCACAATCATTTCCTTTAGTTAATCTATTTTAGACTTGGTACACACAATAGTTACACTCAGGACTTCCCTTTTTGGGTGTGAGAAAAACTCTCAGTTTGTGTGTGTGTCCCTTTAAATGCAAATGCCCTGCCCCGCCTCCTTTCAGAAGACCGTTCAGATGCATGGATATATGGGCTTCCTGCAATAACAAAACATGCGATTTTTCTCAGATATAACTGTAGCAGAGTGCAGCCTTGAGAGACTCAGGAAGATGTTGCAACTTTCAGACTGTACCTGGACGTTTCTGAATGGTTAGTGATACATTTGTATATTGTTGTGGAGTTGATTCATTTCAACGACTTGCATGTACCGTCATGTTTAACTTACACAAGTTTACACAGTTTCCTGAGGTCTTTATAAGACAGCTGGGAATTTTTTGGGCAAATTGTGTTCTGTGCTCATCAGTGCAGCCAAAGGCTGAACAGTTTGCATGCTTTGCTCGAACTTTTACCATTGCTAACTGGCCTGCCTACTGTTGCCCAAATGGCAACACCATGAGTGGAAATGTGCTTTTGAGGAGCAGTAATATTATAATAAGGTCCCCTTCCTATGTCAGAAGGGGAGCGAAATCTGATCTGCTTTTTTTTTTTTTTGACATGTTTGCAGAGAAAGGCTTACCAAAACAAAGTTAATGGGTTGTCACTTTTCAAGTTTTCTGGGTTGGTATGCACTGGGGTCCAGATTACATTTAGCGCCTAAAAACGAAAAATGTCAAAAGTAGCCTGTGACCATTTTGGACATGGACATTTTTATCCTCTATGGGCCTAGGCCTACTGTGTGTAACTTTTTTTAATTGACACACAGGGGTTAATTATCCTACAAAAGTGCATGCATTTTGCCGAAGAAATGTTCTGGAGTGCCGCTTTCCTGCAGTTTAGCCCCAACGATGATAAAAAAATAACAAAAGACCTGCCCCTCGTACTGAACCAGTAGCACCTCATTGCAGTACACGAGATTTAAGGAGTGGAGTTTGATCCAGATCTAAGGGGTGGAGATGGGTAGGATTAGGGGTGGGGTTAGGAATCATGGGGTGGAGATGGGTAGGTTTAGGTATATGTAGAGTGGGAGGAGTTAGATCTGGATCCAACTCCTCCCCCTGGATTTCGTGTTCTGCAGTGAGGACCATCGCAAATGAATACGAAAACCTAGGCAGCTGGCTTGCTGCCTTGAGTTATGACTTTGCAGGAAGCGTTTGCACACAAATGTATATCCTACCTCATGAAACTGATTTCAGACAGACTTCTGAGGCAGCGTAACAGTTTAATGACCTACAGCAAAATAGAGAGAGCTTTGCTGAAAACTAAGCGAATTTTTAATTCCTCCAATAGTACTGGAAAATATTGGTCAAAAACATACATTTATTGGCAAACTGACCATCAGCCACAACATTTAGATGTCATCTTTATTTTTTTTACAATACATTTGTATTTTTTACAATACATTTGTAATACCTTCAAAAATCCATCAGATGAAGGTATCTCAGGAGACAGGAAGTGAAGTGACAGGAATCCTCTGAAGGCTGCTGTTTTCAGACGCAACCTTAGTAATCCTAAAGACATTGATTAGCTTATTCAGATGTGTTAAACACTGCCGGACAGAAAGACTCCAAAATCGACATTACCCATCCCTGATTTATGTAATTATGCCATGTGTACCTTTTGTTTTTGCGTGTGATGACCTCATGCTTCTGGATTTTTTTTTTTTTTTTTTTTTTGCAATTCATAATCATAAGCATATTTAGGAAAATACTGTGATGTTTTTTGGGGGGGATTTTTGCAGAAAATAAATCAAAAGAGCCTTTTCCTTTTTGGTCAATGAACTTTTGAACAGTAATGATCAAATTCTGGAATGAACAAGCTGGTTGAATTAATTCTAAGTTCATATTTTAATTTGATTAAATCTAAAATGTAGCTCTCTTTTCTGTCAAAAACTTACCGGTCAACTGTTTCTGCAGTGAATGTGAGCCATCACTCCACATGGACACATTTCATTACAGGGGGCTGCATGAAATATGGAGGCATTTTCAGCCTTGAATGCTTCCCATAAACAAATGTCACTGTACTAGAGCTCAGGTCCCACATGCCACACATGCAGATCCCGGCTGCCTTTCGTGACCAGAGCTCAAGGCAATCCTGCATTTAACATAGCAAAATGTTCACACCATTCCTCACATGCATGTCCTTTGTTGTGATAGACAAGGTTTGGAGAAAGTTAATGCCTTCTCCTCAAAGGATAGTTCACCCCAAAATTAGACTTTTGTCATTACTCACTCTTAAGTTGTTTCAAACTGGTATGAGTTTCTTTCTTCTGTTAAACACAAAAGAAGTTATTTGAAATAATATTTGGCAGTCAGACAGTTGACGGCACCCATTGACTTCCATTGAAGGAAAAACTATGAAAGTAAATGGGTGCCCTTAACTCTCTGGTTGCCAACATTTTTCAAAATATATTTTGTGTTCAACAGAGGAAAGAAACTCATACTGGGTATGGAGCAACGTGGGGGTGAGTAAATGATGTTAACTTTGCCTTTAAAACAAGTACGCTTTTGAATTATCTTTAGGACTCATCAAAAGCAATGCTGAAAAGGTTGACAGTTTTGGTATAACTTTACTAAACATACAACAGGCTATGAGATATTAATTATAAAACAGAATCAATGAAACCCATTGAAACTTACAGCTATTTTCTCAGCTGTAAGAGGGTGTCAAGTTATACATCTGTGGTCAAGCTGAATGTTATCAGGCAACACAAAACCGGATAAGCCAAACTAAACACTCAAACCTTTTTGTTTGCACTCCCAAATGGGCTTGTGTTCATTTAGAGGAAAATCTGGAGACATTGTTTATATTGCTCTGTTTGTACGAAGGCAGACTAATTACAACTCAAAATCGAACTGACTTTACAGTAATCCCTTCAGAAAACTCAACATGGAAAAAAAAAGAATCTGGATGGGAATTGCTATTCAGAGCCAAAACTCCTACGTCCCACTGTTTTATGCACACTTAACAGCTTATATTCGCAGACCACATAGCAGAGCATCATTTATCCCTTTATACACTTATAAACACACTTACACATTTCATTTGGTGACTGGAAACGCCAGATTAAAAGAATTTGTTATACTAATGTACAAATAAAAGTGCCAATTACCTGTTTGTTGAGCATTAGATTACCTCTTTTTTTGCATTTAGCTATTTGAGCTAAATAAGCACATTCTGTAACTTTTATGCTTGATTTCAAATATGTTCTTTGAACATATTGAACCAAGTTTTGGAGATTTCAATATTTGCCTATCATATGCGAGCTGTACTATATGACTGAAAATTGCTTTTTGGAGGTGTTACCAAAATGGCAGTTGATGCAGAGTGACCTGAGATGCTTTAAAGTATTGGTTCACGGCCAGGGAGCCTCAGCAACTTCCAAGGAGGCCTCAAAATTCAATTCAATTCAATTCAAATGTATTTGTAATGCGTTTTTCCACAATACACGTTTCAAAGCAGCTTTACAGAAAGTGCATTTCAGAAATATGCGTAGACAAATACAGTTAATTTAGTGCATAACATACGTCTCTTCACAGGCGTTTAGTCATCTCATCGCAGGTGTTGGGGCATCTGATGTTTCCGTGAGAGGCTGGATAAAAACTGGAGTTGACAAACACTATTTACCTCGGGACTAGCGTCTAGCTGCTGTTCATAATATTAATGCATTCGATCTGATAGTATAAAAATAGTATAAAAGGCAAGCATTATGTGAATGCTTGGCTAAAGAGATGCGTCTTTAATTTGGTTTTAAACTGGGACAGTGAGTCTGAGCCTCAAACAATATCAGGAAGGCTATTCCAGAGTTTAGGAGCTAAATGTGAGAACGCCCTCCCTCCTTTAGTGGACTTGGATATCCTAGGAATGACTAAGCCTCGAATTTAGTGATCTTAATGAATGTGATGGATTGTGCGATAGAAGGTCCATTAAATACACAGGTGAGACCATTTAGGGTTTTATTGGTCAGTAGTAATACTTTATAATTGATACGGAACTTAATAGATAACCAGTGTAGAGATGATAAAATTGGTGTTATATGATCATATTTTCTTGGCCTAGTAAGAACTCTAGCAGCTGCATGTTGCACTAACTGTGTTTATTGTGGATGCTAAAAACTGAGAACCACTACCTTAAAGAGACTTTAAATTTAACAGACATACTGATCATATTAAATAGTGGTTTCTTTGTATGTTGTTTTTGTTACACAGGAACTTTGAGTTGCGCTTCAGCATTGCAGTTTAAGTCTTTCATATCGCTCTTCCCCATGACTCCTTCTGTGGCCCAGACACAAGTGGATTACTATAGCTGGTGTACATGTGATTTTGTTTTGTCCTTAAATTAGCATGGAAATGGCCTGGAAAATGGGCTATAAATGGAAATGTCAGCTAGTTGGCTGAACCAACAATTGAGCATGTAAACAAAAGCCGCATTGTCAGAGATGCTAACAACACTCCTCTGTGTCTTCACGCTGCCCCGATCCCACCAGACTTAGAAGACACACACACTCACAAAAAAATGGTCTTCTCCATGGACTCCTGATGTGCTGCTGGCAGCCAGAGAAAAGCTGTCAGAGGGAAAGGCCATTGTGTCTGATGCATACATTCAGCTGGGCTGGTGCAGCTGTGTGGGCATCAGAAGGATCTCACTGGAGGACAGGCCTATTGTGCCAGTCTGATTGATCCTCTATGGCACTGAGCTTACGGAGAGACCCTGACTTTAACAGGGACAGGGCCTGTTGACAAACAAGCAGGCCTCTGTCTGAAGCAGGAGACTGAGACTGCAGGTGCTTGGGCCATGCTTGGATTGAGATGCGTATGCCTGCTCAGATGCCAGCGGAGGCATTTCCTGCCTAGTCTGACATAGGCAGGCATCCTGGCAACGGCCAAACACCAAGCAGGAATGAATAAAAGGCGAGGACCGGTATCGAGGCCACATAAATGCCCATCAGACTTACAAAACTTAGACAGAGGCACACTTAAAAACATCCACAGTGATTCAGCTGTACAATTCAAAAAATAAAGGTTCTTTATGGGCATTGATAGTTCCATGAAAAACTGTTTGCATCAACGGAACCTTTCCATTGCACAAAAGGTTCTTTATAGAGGGGAAAGGTTTCTTTTTATTAAAATTTTCTTCAAACTAAGAAAAATGCTTATTTTAGAACTGTTCACTGAACGGTTCTTTTGGGAACCCAAAATGGTTCATCACTGCGAAAACCACCTTTTGGAACCTTCTTTAGGTTATTAAAATGTTCTTCAAACTAAGAAAAAAATGTCATTTTAAGAACTGTTGATCTGAATAGTTTTAAAAAGCTTTCTTCTATGATATTGCTGTGAAAACGCCCATTTTGGAACCTTTTTTTTTGATACGATGATACTAAAACTTTCAGATGCTGCAACCCGATCACACTAAATGCGTCTTTATAGCACGCATGTGTATTGTCGTGTAATATATACGCTAAAGTGAGTTTTTACGTGCATATAATACGCATTGGTTGGTTAGGTTAAGTTTAGGTGTGGGGTAGGGTGTGTGTGTATTGTACGATTAGTGGTGTGGGGTGCGTGTGTATTATACGCAAATGAACTGCGTATCAATTGCACGCCAAAAACTGCGTCTCATATGCACGTAAAAACTCATTTTCGCGTATAAATTACACGATAATACACGATGAGTGTTATAGAGACGCATTTACGTGAGAACAGGCTGGATACAAAGACAAACAGCTACAAATGATCTCTGGCTGCGTCTCATTTTATACTATCCCACAGAGTTGAGTATTCCACAGGGGCTAGAAAGAAATCATTTAATGTGAGCTAGTGCGGAGCAGCAGGCAAAGACAGTGTGACAATGACCCGGTGCCAGAGAGTGTAAATCTGGCACAGCGTCTACCATCACACCACACTATGATTTACAACAGACCGCAGAGCAACAGACAGGCCAAACCGCTCCTTTTTTCCTCTATAGCATTTGTATCTGCTACTATCATGGATGAGATGCTTCAAATAAATGAATATCTCAAGCATCTACTAATCTAAGGTGAACACAGCAAGGCATAGTTTAAAATCAGCTCAAACTGAAGGAAATCAGAGGACGTGCGTATATAGGCGCCATGGTTTCTGCCGCACAGGATACAGGGCAGCCTGTCTCCAAATTTGGCAACGTGGCATAAAAAGGATGTCAGATAAGTCAGCGGCCAGCCAGTCTGTGGGGCTTATTTTTAGTCATAGAATTTAATAGAGGATTGAAGAAAAAATTTGCCCCATGCACTGTTCCCGAGTTTCACACGGCACTGTTTGCACTGGGAATCTCCTTCCAGTTGACATGGCCCAGCCCGGTGAGCTGCCCTTCCTCACACCCTCAGTGCACTGTAAACATCCCAGGGTCAGCACCTTACCAAGCGCCTGCCTATGCACACACTTCACTTCCTGTTTACTCTAAATGCTACAAGCCCCACTGGCCTTGCCATATTATTGTCTATGGTGTGGAAAATGGGATTTTGTACCCCACTTTTGGCCTATATATATATATATATATATAATGTATACTATATGAAATAGTTTTTTATGATATATTATTATATTTAATATATAAGAGAGACAGTGGTTAAGAGAAAAGCTAAATATTTGGCAGGAAAAATGTGAGCATACGTTTCATGGCTTGAACACATGGCTCTGCCCTGGCAAGGGAGATAATGGAAATCCCAACAGGGGGTCAAAAAGTACAGAGTTTAAGCCAAGGCTTTACATTATTTAAAGAAATTTTGATGTTTTAATGCTTAGTGTTATTCTTAACATTTTTTTTAAAACTTCTGTCTATGCTTCATAAAATTGTTTAAAATATATTTAAGCAAAGATATTATAATAATAATACAAAATTAAATCAATTATTTAGAAAACTGAAAGTCACCACAGAGTCAAAATGGACAATTCTTGCTTTGATGGAATATTTTTTATATTCATTTTATTTTTTCATTCACGTGCCCTCGTAATTTTTAATCAAAATAACTTCCCCTCCCCTCAACAATGACATCTGCTCTTTTCTCTGATGACACGTTTTCGGTTGGAATCTTTCACTCACCTGAGTTCACAGCAATAGCAAACCACATAGATCAAATCAATTGCCTATAGACAAAATCAAGTTCTGCCATACATTTTTTCTTGTTCGTGATGCGGTTTCATAGGCCTATGTCACAGACTTTCCCAACTTCCGTTTAGTCGACTTTAATAGGTTTTATATTTTGTAGCAAACATTTGCTTTTCAATAAACACAGTAAAAGTCCCTTGAAATACCATGAAGATTCCAGCAAGTCTAGGCAATTCTTTTTTAATGTCCATCCTATATATTTAGTTGGGAGAATATCCTCACAACGCAGTGTTTTGACTACTAGACTTAAGTTACAAGCTACCTTCAGGGAATCTCTTTTTAATCAAATGCATACTTATATGAGTAAACATTGCTCTGACACGAAGTTGAGAAAGAATGGAGGGCTTGTTACGATAGGGTGGAGTGTTTATGTGTGTGCTAAGGAACAACCGTCCTTGGCTCCTTATATTTCTCATTCATCTCTCACATGCACGGATGACTGGCACTAACTGAAAACACACACAGTATAGGACTTGTTCTGTGACCAGCAGTTCAGGTTCAGGGAGCATCCTTATACAACCAGAAAAAGACAAAGGCAGCAGTAAGGGATAACCACAGTTTATGAGAACCTCTCCTTTGTAGATCGTATTAAATATGCTTCTTTTACAAATGTACATAAAATATAAAACACACACGAAGTTTAACATATGGGCTTTTAAGTAGCCTAGTTTTAGTTGGCCACAGTTTTTTTTTTACTAACACTGTGTTGTAATTAGGCTAGTTCGCCAGAAATTGACACACAACCTGCAGATGTTCCAAAATGTCCGCGCACAGTGCATAAAATGTCCAAACTATACTGTACGTAACTTCGAAAACGCTGTTTACGAGAAGTTTAATGTTCTAGGGAACGTTGTTTTGCACAGGTAATTTTGATTTATAATGGAAAGTATGTGTCGCTGTTTGCGCATTTCGCTGGCAGACTGTAGGCTAGACTTTATACTTCTGAGATTGCAACCATCCACATGCTGTTCAGAGCCCAGGAGCTACCACGTGATGTTTTCGCAAGCTGTATCTGTTGTTAATAGAGCAAACGCTGAAAACAACCATAAAAACATTCCTGCTGGGGCAAGTTTTTATGAATGGCATTTTTTTCTTCCTCGACTTTCCCCTTTTTTGTGAATGAAAAACAACTGGAAACGTACTAGGGAAAACCCTTGGGATTCTCAAGCGCCGATTGGCTAAAAGAATGCAAGCTCAGCCCTCTGTTGTTAAACGTTGAAACTGATTGGTTTGAATTTGCAGAGAGGTTTCATTCATAAGGAAGGACAAAGAGAAGAAATTTGAGCTCTTGAAAGAGAAAATCCACCAATCAAAATCCTTCAGACTAAGCGATCACCCAACAGCAAGAAAAGCAAGTTAAAGTCAGCAGTATGATTTAGGAAAAATATTTTTTTCTTTATTCAATGCACCGTGGACACACATACACTGTATATCCCACACTAAAATAAAATGAAAAAAAAAAAGTTGAGTTGTATTACTGCCTGAAAATTTTCAACCTAACTTACAGTGATCCTGCAGAGAAAACGGTGTTTGAAATAACAGAAATTATAATGAAAAGCTATATTAATTCAAACAAATATGTTTTACAGTGTATAGCATCACTTAAATCTATATGGATTATATAAAACAATGTAAAGTTCCGATCCTTTGAGGCCAATGGTGAAGAATAACCATAACGTGGCATGAAACATCACTTATCCGTGTAAAATGTTTTCACCCCACAAAATCCATTGCAAACTCTTTAGACAATAGCGTCTTGCCTCAAATGAGGTCTCGAGCTGTCCAAACTGTGATTTAACAGAGACCAGTGTGTGTTTATACGCACGCTGGTGGTTTTTTGTGAATGGAGCTCATTACGTATGCAGCCTTCTCGCGCTCCATTCACAAACTGCTGCTGCTGCTGCTGCCTCTGTCCGTCTTCCGTCCCCTCTCAGTCTGCGTGGATCTCATTAAAACACAGCCTAAATGACCACAAACGGTTAAGGCATGGATTATAAGATGGATGGATATCTGGACCAGCAAGTGCCTTATACTTTAGCTAACGTGAGTATGGCTTTATTCACTTCAAAGCTTCGTTGCGCTTCACGGGGGGATGTTGTGTTGTTTCTCTGTCGTCGTTGCATGTGATTTGTTTTAAGCAAGCGCTGTTGGTTTGAAAACTGCTTTCTGTTTGGGCTGGTAACAAAGTAAAACTGTAATTGCTAAATGTTTGACTTCTCCACATGTTGTGCGTTGTGCTCAAAAGGTAAAGTTTTTAATCCTTTCAGCAAAAGCTTTTCTCAAATTTGAATTCTTACTTGAAAGGAAATCACAACTTCCCTTTTCAGGATGCTTGAATTGTCAGCATTTGCTAATGCAGTGCACTGAATTAAATTTAATGTTAAATGGGCATCATCCTGACCCAACCTATGACAAAAAAAAAAAAATAAAAAAAAATAAAAAAAAATAAATAAAAAATAATAATAATCTTAATAGTATAGGCTATCCTGTGTGTTTATACCACATAGTGCATTGTAACAATAATCACTTTTACTATTTTTTTTTAATTTTATTTCTCTTTAGTTGGTTCTAAATTAAATATCCACCCTTTCATTATGAAGTTACACTCTTAATCAGTGTGTGTATTTTTCACTTACATAATGTTGTTTCTGTTTTGTAGAGGTCGCAAGGAAATGGGCCCCTAAATAGACTGTTGATGGCGACGAAAAGGAAATACATGGACACCGAATTACCCCCTCAGGAATCTGAAGGTAAAGTAGCAAACAAGTTTAATAAATTTGTTATTTTGTTGTGTAGCTAATAGCCCGGACAGGATCAGTAAAAAGATTTTACAAGTGAATGAGTTAATATGTTCGACTTATCTTTCTTATAATTAGATAAACAAATACATAAACCATATGAAATAAATATTTGTAGTTCATAAAAGAATAGATCAGCATGATAATGACTTCTGTTTTGTTTTTAGATCTCTTTCAGGATTTAAGCCAACTTCAGGAGACATGGCTCACCGAAGGTATGTGTCTATTCTGAGCATTTATTGTGTCTATATTGTAATAAATATGTCCCTCTAGTGGCAATGGGCTTGGGAATGTCACATGAGGACATGCTATAGCAAGTGCACACTGCTCAGTGAGAATTACACAAAACAACAGATTAGACTATTCAGACTGGGATGGCTTATTTGCCCAAATAAGGCAGGACAGCAGTTACAGATAATTCATGTTTTCAATTTAGAAGTTTAGAAACAATCATTTTAAAAGGCGTGATACAGACTTTAAGGCCTGGATTTTTACGATTCATTTTGATGTACATCAGGACAATCGCCGTGTCAACATTATAGTAGCAAATGTTGCTTGTATTAAGTGTACAAAAATGCATTGAGTGCACAAAGCTGCGTTACTTTTGATTGAAACATCCTGACAAAGGCTCTTAGAGCCAGTACACCCAGGCAAAGCAAACAAACAGCATCAAAGCTAGACAGTCAGGAGGCAAATAGTTGAAATGAACCCTGCCAGAAACAATTTACTGTGTACATGTCAGAGTGTGGAGAACACAAAGGCTGCTCTCAATGAGACCGGGTGGCTGGAACCCTGCTGTTTTGAATGAATTATACATCTGTCCCATAGCAGAAAACCCTCATATGTATTTTAGGATTACAATTAAGAGGTGCTTATAGAGCGAGAATTTTTAGCCTTAGTGAGACTGTTAATGCATAATTTTATTTAAAATTAAAACAGCCTGGTTGTAATTGCATATAGTTAAGATGATATGGCATATGGCAAATATGGAATTCAACTTCCAAGGAGTGAATAAGGGAGATAACACAATAGGACAATATTAGGACATTTACATTTAGTCTGGAATACCTCAAAAAGTACATCATGTCCATGGTCAAACCAGAGTTCCCAATGTACTGTCATCTTCAGAGCTGTCTGCTATTATTATGCAGGGTCAAACTCTGAACTTCAGAGGAGGCAATGACCATAAACTAGAAACAATAGGGATCCTTGACTCCACAAGTACAAGAAATTTAACAGAGTGAAGCACAATCGCTTGTTGTATTACTCAGTTGAAAGTCACTTTGGATCATTCAAGGTCTGCTGAATGAATACATGTACGAGTAGAAAAGGAATAACACTTTACAATAACAAAATGATTTTTTGAGAGTACAGAGTAAGAACAGCTTTATTGGTCACACACACTTGCTTTTTAAAAGCAGCTACATTTTTTTGCTGGCCATGAACTTTTCTCTGCCTTTCATCTGGTTGGAGGGAAAGGTTTATAATCAGGTGACTATGATGAGTAATTCATCATATTGTTAAAACAACCATCGCTGAAGGGATTTTGCACTTTAAAGGGAAAGATAAAACACTGAAGGAAGCCAAACGTTGTTAATAGAAAAGCTTGTCCAGTCATGTGAGTATTCTTTACATTTTAAGACGGACCGCCTGGCTCCTCCCAGGATCTGCCGAACCAAAAAAAAAAAAAAAATCATTCAGGTTCCCTCAAAGAAAAAGGAAACATGTCTCTATGCATGCACAGACAAACTTTAGTCTTGTGCTGACTTGCATTTCAAAGCCCTTGACAAGATATTCCTGGAAGCCCACTTACACACACACGGTCTGGTGCGACCACGTATGCTTTCGCTTACACACACACACACAGACTAAATACTCAGAGAAATGGGTTGGTTTCAATTAAAGAGCTTGAGGGACTAACATTAAACTGATTTTTTTTACTATCTGTCTTAAAATTGCGTGTGTTCTTTTTCAAAAAAAAAAGTTGAAACATGTCTAAATGATTTATTGCATGATCTGGTGGGCCAAATAGTGGATTCAGCTTTGTCTCATAAAAACAGCCTTACTAATCTTCCTCGAGGCACAAAAGAAGAAAACTTAAATGGCTCTAATATAATTACAGCAACAGGATAAGAGCAGCATCTATGAAATTAATGTAATTTCTTTGAGCATGCTCAAAGGCGCATCAGTACTGTTTCAGTCACACAGGAAGTGCCAGATTAATGTTAAAGAGATGGATTTAAATCTCCCATCGTTCTGGTTTTTGTGTTTATGGTCTGCTGGCTGAAAGGGGAGAGGGAATGCTTCCAAGGAAAAAGGAGTATGTTGAAGTTTCAAGCGTCTTTGTCATACACTAGTCCACATGACTAGAGCTATTGCAGTGGACAAAAGAGGAAGAAGTTTCTTTTGCTCGTGCCTTTATTGAGCCAAAAACACTGAAAATCTTTATAATAATTACATTTGCCGCTACATTTATATATATATATATATATATATATATATATATATTTTTTATCATTATTATTAAATGCCAATTTAAGGCCAAATATTTTGTGGTGCTTAGGGAAGTTGGTTTGAAATTCACACCAAGGACAATAACGATAAAAATATAGTTCTAAAAATTGTTCTATAAGAGCAGAAGACTAAACACCGCAACTAGAAAAAAGAAGAAGAGCAGTATGACTATGACAGGAAATTCAAACTGCTTTATTTAAAGGCAACTCAGTGTGTCTACTTTATGTATTATTTTATTTATAAGCATAATAAATGTGACTTGTGCCTTTATGTCCAACTGGAATTATATTTCATTATTGAACCAGTTTGCAAAGTTCACAAATCCACAAAAAGTAGAGTCAGCAAAACCACATTATTGTTAATGCCCTTTATGGGACATTATTGATTGTTACTGTACATTATTATGTAATCGGCATGCAAGACATATCCATTACTTTCGTTTGTGTCTGGAGATTTCACCCAGCACAATGCTTTAAAGAAACACACAACCATTTAAAGCTCAACAGAATCTATTCGCATTTAATTCGTCCGTAAACACCTAAGAAAGGACTGTACTCATGTACTCGGTGCCAGGCACATTAATCTTCATATCGTACGCAATCCAAAACTTCAACGTGAAGAAAAGCAGTTCAAAGCAGTCTTTTCCTTGTCTGAGGCTCATTAAACTTTAGGAACTGCACTCTTCTTCTATACTTTCCTTTACTATTCTTTTCTTGCTCCCTTTCTCTCCACAAACTCTTATTGCATGACCTTAAAAGCCAGCGATCAAAGACTTCAAAGCAGGTGATGAATTCCAGAGCACTTCACCAAGCAGAGCTCATCAACATTGTCTGAGAATGTCCTTCAGTTTTTTTTTTCTATGCACGCAGGAAGAGACATTTAGAATTAACGCCACACTGCTAGATCTGCTCTCTTCTGAATCGTTTCTTATTCTGTTAAAACATGCTTACGGTGGATAAGCGAGGTAATTGGCTACATCAGCCTGAAAGTCTTTAAATCCATCAGCAGGGTCGGGCTAGAGTGTTGGTGATGAGTAGGGGGAGGACATCACGTCTTGTGGTCTGACATTGATCACCATTTTATTTAGTTTGACTAAGGCCTTTATGATACAGGTGTGTGGACTGCTGGACTTTCAAGTTTTGAACCGAGAGAATTTTCAAAGCAGCATTTTTTTTATCTTTCATAATTAGGCTGCAGGTTTAGCATAATGATGTGACAGAACTCACTCTTTTATATCTAAATGTAGTCACTCTAATCAAGTCAGTCCAACCACATGCCCTCGCTTTAAACTCAAGATTTTTGTCACCTTTACAAATCACTGCCTGTTATTTTCAGTTGATGTTAACCTTGAGAATTAAAAGAGAACTGTATCACTTAATTAACAATATAACTTGCATAAAATAGGGCTGTCAAACGATTTATCGCGATTAATCGCATCCAAAATAGAAGTTTGTTTTTATATAATATATATGGGTGCACTGTGTATAGTTATTTTGTGTATATATATAAATACACACACGCATGTATATTTAAGAAAAAAAAATATTTATATATAAAATATTTATATTTATATTAGGGCTGTTAAACGATTAATCGCGATTAATCGTATCCAAAATAAAAGTTTGTGTTTACATAATATATGTGGGTGCACTGTGTATAATTATTTTGTATATATAAATACACACACACATGCATGTATGTTTAAGAAAAAAAAATATTATTTATATATAAAATATTTATATATAATATAAATTATAGATAAATCTATATACATGAAATTATTTCTTAAATATATACCAGCATGTGTGTGTATTTATATATATATAATAATTATAGACCATTTCAAAAGATGTAAACAACACTGGCCCAGAAGCACTTCCTGTTTCAGTTTTTTAACACTACATAAAAGCTGGGATAAAATACAACCAACAGAACATTTAAAACTGAATCAAAAGTTAAACAAACATCTTTAAAAAGTTTTCTTTACATGTGAAATAAAGAAAACAGTTACAAACTGAAACAGGAAGTGCTTCTGGACCAGTGTTGTTTACATCTTTTGAAATGGTCTATACACAGTGCACCCACAAATATTATGTAAACACAAACTTTTATTTTGGATGCGATTAATCACGATTAATCGTTTAACAGCCCTAAAAACATATTTTTAATGCTTTTGTCATATCACTTAAGAACTAAGGGGAAGTTTACATGACAACAATGTAGCCTACTTAAATGTTTTCTTGTGCGTTTTTCACGTACAAAAAATGTCAAAATAATCACATGGACTCATGAAAACGTCAAATTCACTGTATTATGCATGCCAAACCACAAACCAGTAGTTGACGATATCATTTTGTAAAGAAACACTATGCGCCTAGGCTGAACACAATATGTGCATTATCATTTTAAAAAAATCACGTTTTTGTAGTTGAGAGACGATAACTGTATCATTTTAAAAAAACTCGTTTTAATGCCACGAAACCAGTGTTGTCGTGTAAATGAATGGCCAAAACGCATAAAAAGACAGAAAATCACTGGTGCTCCTGATATTAATGTTGATATTTTTATATTATATAGGTAAAGCTGAAGCAGTCATAAATACAAGTAAAAAAAGAAGCAAATAATAAAAATACAAAAAGAAGCAGAGAGCAAATTTTTATCGAAGAGTAATAATAGCCCATCTACTGTTCATCTGCTGGAATTCAGCAGTAATCAAGATATCTGCACACACACTCAGTGGTGATATTGATCTGCTGCCTGTGGAAAAGTGCTGGCACATGGAACCGTGGAGGTGAAGGTCACGGGCTGTCCAGAGGCAGTAACTCAGGTTTCACATGCAGGGATGATGAAGGGATAGGCTAGGCTAATGGACAGCCCATCCCTTCATCAAATCACAATGTCCATTTAGGCTATATGTGTGCTCAAGAAAAATGACTTGGTTTGAAGACATATTTTGAGTCTGATCTCTTGGTCAATGATGGAAAAATTATGAATCACAGGAAACAATCAATAACATTTGAAGCCTTATGGTCTGTTTGTGGTCCGAGAGAGAAACCCCAAATTAGGCAAACAACACATTTAGCATTAAGGTATGTGGTTGATACTAAATTATGGTTTAATTATACTAAATTTTAGTTATTTATACATTTAAATGATTTTAATTTTTCATTTTCCACAAATTCCCCCCAAACAGCAACAGTGCTTCTAGAATCAATACTAGTTCTATAAGGTAAAACTTCAGTAATATACTGGGTTTCAGAGGAACTTCATAAAAGAATACATATAGGAAAAGCTATTTGAAATTGTCATTATATAATAATAATGCTTATTTTAACTTTTTGGTGGTCTCTGCAGCTCAAGTTCCTGACAACGATGAGCAGTTCGTTCCTGACTTCCACTCAGAGAATTGTAAGTACACTTGTTTGATTAACATCTTAAGCATGAACATTTCTGAACTTGAAACCCGAGAGGTTGAGAGAGATGACAAAAACAAAAAAGATAAAGAAAAGGAAGTAGGATTGTCCTCCAATTATTTGTCCAAAAAGTGACTGATTGACAAACTGCTGGAGGCTGAGGCGTGGAGTTGTTCAGGAGAACAGTCCCGTTCTCATGCTCTCCATAACGCTCGATACATAACCTGCTACTCTCACACTGACGCATTTAGATGTTCATACTAAAGAGCACCTTCCATTTGCATGTGCCTGAAAGACTCAATTGAGCAGCCGAGGAAGCCGGTAAACGATCATTCATGAGTCAAGCACAAAGATTCGCTTTTTGTGTCCGTCAGAGGTGTAAATGGGAAAGCAAATTCCTGTACCGCACAACGCAAAGGCCACCTTTTCAACTGCTTTCCTTATTTTGTTGTGTCTCCTGTCAATGGCGTGCCAGGCTTTGTGGCGTGCCAGGCCCCTTGAACCTTTTGTTAGAGCCATTCACAACATATTGGGTTGGGTTTTTAACCACTCAGTTAATGGTGACATTTTTTTCAAAAGTTGCAAAGTTTATGGTATGAGTCATAGATCTTGTTTTTTTTTTTCAGTAACATGAACTGGTCCGTGGCTTCCTAAAAGACGCAGACCAATCGCAATCTCAGAACTCATGTGTGCAAACAGTGCTGTAGTACCCCATTCTAGATCTGACCTCAAGTGACAGATGCTCCCCATAACATATTGTTCTTGTCTGTTGTGCAACAATGAGGGGGAGGAAGTGGAGATGAACTCTGGGGCAGGAAAGGGTCATGTCTACTTAACCCCATCAGGACATAACCAATCACCACTGCTCTTTGCCATTGACAGCCTTTCCTAATACTCACAGAGGAGATGGGAGTTCAGGCTGACAGGCCTGACATATTAGTTAAGTGGAGCAAAGCTTTGACTGACAGCAACACCCGCCCTTTCATTTAGACGTAATGGAGTAATAACTCACGAATTGGTCGCCGTTTGAGGTCGCTCGGTGAAAAAAATACTTGAGTTAAGAAGGCAGCGATAAACATAATCATATTCTCCCACGTATGGTGTGGGTCAGTTTATGCCACCAGCTAAGATCCAAACGCAATCTCCTCCCTATCGCTCGGCCAGGTTCAAACTCATTAAGATTACCATGACACTCTGGTGAGTCAGATGTTTTGTTAAACTGTGCCAGCATGTTACGTTTCATAACTGTCTCTTGGCCTTTTGTCTGTAAACAAGATACATAAAGCCAAGAGTTTGTTGTTTTGCCAGTCAAGTCGTTTCTAGTCCGGGCACGACCACAAGTCTGAGACTACGGGACAGAACGGAATGCCAGATTAAAGAAGTGGGGGAGGTGCTGGACATGCTGTTGTGCAACACCTGCACATCTGGAAAATCTATCCCCATCCCTCTCGTTTTTCCATATTGAGAGTCTCCATTTGGCGAAACTGTGACCTCTTGTTTGTCATTATTAGAGATGGAACTGAACACTTCTACTTGGTTCATAAACTTGGGCTATAAATGTGAACATGTCTAGTTTGACAAGTTAGGGAATCATTAGCAAGTTAAACGCTTTAAAATGACTCCTCTAGGCTTTAAACTAGACAGTGTGGAGTAACCTTTGGCAATGAATCAAAACAACAGATCACAAAGCAAACTCCAAACTTCTTATAAATTGTAATGAAATAAAATCGTACATTTTGTCTTTTATTGTTTGTCAGCTAAGAAATGTGAACGTTTTCATTATTTGTGTTTTACTGGTGGAAATAAAACAAGTTCATTGAGATTTTTTTATTTATTATTTTACAAGGAGAAGTTTTTCTCCTGTTTGTAATGGCACTGAACGAACAGGATTCTTTCTCTCCTTTATCTCATTCATGAAAATGCCCAAGAACAGAACTGACTCCACCCTCATGGTTCCTTTTTCTGAATGGAGGTTTAACCCCACCCCCATCCTGTTTCCCCTCCAACTGTACTGAAATGTGATAATTTAGGCTGCCTTTTCTCTCCCGTTCTCTCTGTCTCAACATTGAGTGTTCCAAGATGTGAGTTAATCCTGAAAATGCTGTGTTGTGAGAGCCATTGTTTGGTTTTGTGCCTTGTAGTAATTATATAGGAAGTTGTGGCTATAAATCCAGTCCCAGAAAAGAGAACTCTACAGTAAAAAGAGCAAGGGAGATGTGCAAAGGGATTTCTAAATTTACGGTCCCAAGCTTGTTTGTATTGCTTTGCCCTTCCGTTAACTCTCTCGACGTGTCTGATATATCACTGGATCGTCGTGTCGCGCTCGCCCCTCCCGCCCCTTCTCAAACAAAATATGCAGCTCTACAGCTTTCCAAAATACAGCTGCTATGCAACAAAGTCTGCAAAAACACCCTCAAGAGTGCCAGAAATGTACAGAGACCAGTCATTCTACCCCATAGAGGGGGCCAGGCTTTCCTCTTTCACTAACTTTTTGCAGAGAAACAAGCCACACGCGTACACACACACACCGAC
The DNA here is from genome assembly GCA_038021265.1 of Cyprinella venusta. Classification (NCBI taxonomy): domain Eukaryota; kingdom Metazoa; phylum Chordata; class Actinopteri; order Cypriniformes; family Leuciscidae; genus Cyprinella; species Cyprinella venusta. The sequence continues at coordinate 21,149,222 of CM075877.1, forward strand.
ACACGAGCACATTTAAGCCCCACGTTTTTTATGAATGGGCTGGCTGTGAGGGACTGGCTGAGGCAGCACATTAAGAGAAAACGGAATCTCCATTCATGATTTGGACAGACTGAGAGCTGCGCTTAACACAGCCGTTACAGAGATGTTTTTCCTCTACCTCTTTTTTCTTTACCCTCTTTCTCTCGCTCTCGCTCTCTTTCACTCTTTTTTCTTTCACTTTTCTGCTCTCTTTTTTTCCTTTTTTTCTCTCTCTTTTACAGTTTGCTCTTTGCTTGCTCCGTTTTTCTAAGGCGTCACACAGTATGTTACGATTTATTGGTACAATGAGCTGATTTTTTTTTTACAACATTTATCAATCTCAGTTCATGTTCATTTATAATCACATGACTGTTCCAAAGTTTGAGAGTTTTTTCAAGTTTTAAAGTTAAAAAAATCTTTTCTTTTAAAAGAAAAGACTGTTTTTGTATCCAGCAAAGATGCATTTAATTGATCAAAAGTGTCAGTCAGACATTTATAATGTTACAAAAGCCTTATATTGTAAATAAATGCTGTTTTTTTTAACTTTCTATTCAATCCTGAGAACTATGGAGAAACTCCCGAGAGTATTGCAGTTTCCACAAAAATATTTTAAATAGTGCAGTGCAGTTTTCAAAGTTGATAATAAAAATCACCAAATCAGCATATAGGAATGGTTTCTGAAGGATCGTGACACTGAAGACAGGAGTAATGGCTGCTGAAAAGTCATCTTTGCAATTGCAGGAATAAGTTACATTAAAATACAAACAGTTGAATGCAGCATTGGCATGCAAGAGACTTCAAAACAGGATTAATCAAGACAAAAAAGTATTGTGTGTAGTTTGTAGTATCAAAGTTCTTTAAATGACGTTTTTAAGATGTTTTTGTAAGTGTATACTATAAGTGTCAGTGAACAGCAGCCTATGTAAAACATGAATTTAGAAGCGTGAGCCCGGTCTGCTGTTGGAACAAGTTAGAACATCGACTTCACGGGGTGAGGTCTGGCCGCCAAGGCATTGAATGGACAGTAGTGTGTATTTTACTGAATTGTGAGGACAGAAGCAACAGGGCCAACACTCTAAACCAACCCAGGAAATTATCTTTTCTCTCTGCTCACAAAGAGGGGCTCTTTTCCTCCCTTCTCCTGCTGATAGAAATGAAACGGAGGTGGGGGGGGGGGGGGGGCTAATGATAACATAAAACATATGTAACATAACATACACACGTGTACACACATCAGGATTTCCAGCACACTGACACTGAGTCTTTTCAAGCTAAATAGTGCAAGTCATCGCTAAGTTCATTGTTTCAGCATAATAGGGCAGTTCTGCTGAAATGCAACGCGCCACGTCTCTTATTGAAAAAGCAATGATGGATCTATTGATCCACGGTGATCTCAGGAGTAGATCAGGCACCTTAAGAAAAAAGCTTGAGTGTTTCTTATCTCTCCCTGTGTAATTATGATATCAGCCCAGATGGGACTCGGAGAGACAAGTCTCGGTAGAAATGTATTTCTCACCGGCTTGACAGAAATTCAATGAGCAGGTGTTATCTCCCTTCGGGGATAAAAACGTCTCTCTCTAAACATCTCCATTCTCTACAGAGTTCATTATATAATTTCTGCAATGAGCAGAAAATCAATATATGCATTAAACATTGAGAGCGGACTGCAATATAGTGATGGCTGATGAATGTGAGGTTGAGCGTTTGATTACTCTTTCCACATGAACGCATGCATAAAACACTATCATGTTGCCATAGATGACATCATTCTATTGCGTTTACAGATTATGGTCATCCACCTTTCACATTTTCACTTTCATCTATGTTTTTCCTAAGTTAATCTTTTGGTAATGTTAGAATATAGCTAAATGATTCATTTTTTAAAGGCGGATGGTGCGTATCTTTTATTGGCAAATGGTGCCATAGGGTTTCATCAGAAAAAAAAAAATGAATCCAATCATAAAGGGAAGTGATACCGTGCGGTTAACAGAAATGTGTCGATGCCATTCAGATGTCTTCAGACAGTCTCAGCCACACCCGATCCTTATGTGACATTTACTACTCAAAAACACCAAAACACCACCCGAAAGCTGTGTTTTCAAACAAAGGACATTGAGAGCACACAAATTTTGCTTCTCACGAGACTCAAATTATCCTGTCGTTCAAGTTTGTCAACAATTTTGAGCTACCAATAGCCGTCTGATACCCAAAACTGGAAGTTGCTGACACTCTGAAGTGACGGTCAAACCCAAGAAAGCATTTTTTTTTTAAATGGAAAACCCCTGGCCAATCACCATCTGAGAAATGCCAGAACTTCCTTTTTTGTTTGCGCTCTCTTGCTTGCACTCTCTTTCATTTTGATCGTGTTGACATGGACACCACATGTCCGCCATGTGTTGTGCAGTGCAGATGACAGCATTGTTTCTCCAAAATCTCTAGCTGGAAGAACTGGAAGTCTTTTCTATCATTCTTGTCCCTCCATGGACTTTCCAATGATCATTTTAATAATGGTGGATTTATATAAACCTCCTCAAATGAAAACAAAAAACATTTAAAAGCTTCTTACTTAAACCAAGAACAACTTAATAGTATCTTTGTATTGTTCACCAAGCCATTATGCACACTACCAAAAAAGGATAGGACGATTATTTACATTTATTCAGAAGGGACATATACATTTATAATGTTACAAGCTATTTCTATTTCAAATAAATGCTGTTCTTTTAAACTTTATCAAATAATTCTGGTAAAAGAGTATCACAGTTTTCAACTGTTAATTTATAAAAGTTACTTGAGCATATTAGAATGATTTCTGAAGGATCATGTGACATTGAAGACTGGAGTGATGACTGCTGAAAATTCAGCTTTGTCATTACAGGAATAAATTCCATTTTAAAATGTATTAAAATACAAAGTTGTTATTTTAAATTGCAACATTTAACACTTACTCTTTTACTGTTTTTTATCAACTAAATGCAGCCTTGGTGAACATGAGACTTTTTTTTCGAAAAAAATTAAAAAATCTATATGATTGTTTGGGTATGTTTACACGACAATGATACTAAAAATGAAAAGGTTTTACTTTAGTTTTTTTCGTGTACAGAGAAAACAACTAAAAAGGCTGTATTATGCATGTAAGGCCAGTAGTTGGCATCACTTTGTAAAGAAAAACCAAGCAGTTGGCAAAAAAAAAAAAAAAAAAATGCTCGTGACAACCATTTTCACAAATTGGTGTTTTTGTAGTGTACATAGAGACGATAATGGTATAGTTTTCAGCCTGCACTTTGAATCCCGTTTTCAAAAGTTTATGTTTTCAGGCCCCTAAAATGCCGTTGTCGTGTAAATGAACAGACTGGTTTTCAGTTTTTAGTTGTAATGTATGGTGTAATGTAAATGGACCCTTTGACAAAATAGTTTAGAATAGTAATATTGGCCATAAAAATATCACTGCAATTGCACAGCAATTTCTACAATTAGGGGTCGGTGTTTGACTACACTCTAAAAAGTGCTGGGTTGTTTCAACCCAAATTTGGGTCAAATATTAACAAACCCAAATGTTGGGTTAAAAATTCAATTAAAAAAATATATGGTTGAAAGTGAAAGTTGAAGTTGAGTTAAAATTTGAAATTACATTCATGTAAGGCCAGTAATATATTTTTGTCCATATTTTACCCAAATTTGGGTTAAAACAACCCAGCATTGTTTAGAGTGTAGAATTCTATTTTGATCATTTCCTAAATGAATTATTATAAGAGTGACATTCAGTTTTGCAATGCTGTCACTTTTATTTCAATTAAACACTTGATGTACTTCATGACAGGCTGTACTTAAAAGGAAACAAGCAAGTTTCGAGAGCCTTGTTAAGTGGGCTGCCCAAAATCAATACTGCCATTTCAACCTTTAAGCCATTCAGACATAATTGGGATCCTTGTTGTTCTTATTGATTTGTCACTGTTGGTCTCAAATGGACAGTGGGACGCCAGGTGTCATCTCTTCACTGACCGTCAGACAGACCGTTATCTAAAATCCGATTTTATCACAACATCAGCTCATATATCAAATGTGCATGAAAGATGTGTTCACATCACACCAGGCTAAAGCAATACGATAATCCTTTGTTCTGTGTTTTTTATCAAACAGTCTTTGCATAAAGACTCTTTCTGCTCAGGATTTGTGTTTTATCTGACGACAGGCCACAGCATTCCTCTGGTACGATATGAAAGGTTTAGAGTCTTGAAATATTATTACTCAAACTTTAGCTCATTGTACCTGTTGAGTTGATGCGGTTGGCCTCAACTGTAGCTGTCATAAACTTAACATTTCCAGGATGTGAGCCTGACATTAATATACAATACTGTCCAGATGATCAGGAGTTATGGTTTAACTCAGAAACAAAGCTGTCCTGCCTTACTAGTGATTGAAATTGGATTTTCTTCATCCAAAGCACTGCTCAAACACTCCAACAATTTGTTGTAAATACATTTATAGTGATTACTTGTACTTTAGTCTCCGAGGATGATCCCAGAGCTCTCAGCAAAAGCCACCATACCTCCATCTGTCACAGCTGTTGGATCTGTTTTTTGTTGTTTGGGGCAGGGGGGTATCAGGGTCCTGAGATTTGTTTGTGGTGGGAGTTGAGCTGAATGCCCCTCCATAATGATCCCCTACTTCCTAAAGCACTCAACCATGACCATCACCTTTCACCCCTTATCCTCTTCACTGAATCGTGCTATTTACATATGTAAAGTTCAGCTCTCACCTCTATCCCAGCCTGTCTCTAAAGGCTCATCCTGAATGGAGACACTCTTGTCGTTTAGGTACAATGCTACTGGTTTTTCACACTTAGATGTATCTTGAAGGGAGGTGTGAATGTTAAATGCACTCGTTTGTGAGGAGAGTAGCCTATTATTTAAATCACCAGATAAATATAGCCTTATGTGGCAGATTACGTTCACCAGAGGCGTCAAACTCATTTTAGGTCAAGGGCCGGAATTATTATTCTTTTTCTTTTTTTTTTTTTGTTGTCGAAACTTTAATGTGTGAAGAAAACGTGCAATTCATGCTTTTATAGAGGATAATAATTATTACAGATTAAACATTGCATTTTAATAATATTGGAAAATTAATATATGGCCTATATGCAAAATTGATAATAATAATAATAATAAAAAAACCTGAACTAAAACTAAGCTGAATTTCTTCAGTATAAAACCCATGCAAATCCAAACATTGAAAAAAAGACTAAACAGCTTGTTTTTATTCTAGTCCAACAATATTTTTGATAATTGAAATCATTACAGTAAAATGTCAGTGTGAAGTAAATATGAATTCATTATATGAAGTCAAATATGAAGTCAGTGAAGACTTATGTCAAATATGAAGTATGAAGTCATTATATATATAGTCTTTTCACTCCTTACTGATCATATATCATATAGTGATCTGATTTATAAGACCAGAACACATTCACAACTTCATTTCATTTTCTCTTGAAACTAAACTTAAGAAATATGAGTGGTTTAGGGAACACTGATGTAACCTTTACATGAATCGCCAAGAGAGAAAGCAGAAACTAAGAGCTTTGGGCAAATTACATGCACGAAATAAAGAACAAAAGCTTCCTTCATTGTCATATCTCTGTTTACTCGACTTCCACCGGTCTATAAATTCAGGGAGATTTAACGACAGACGGATATGTCTTGACAATGTTACACGTCCCCGGGGTGTCCCCTTGTGAAATCCTTGTTTGGTGCTCCGTCCCATTTAGAGAGGAATGATTCATTACATTAATAGAGTGGTTTTAGTGTCTATAGTGATTTTATGTTCGTAATGAATTCCTAAAAGAACTTGCAGCCTTATTGATCAAATGAGCAGTCCATTATAAAAGCATAGAATTGATATAAGATTATTTTTCAATCTGTCAAATCTATTAATATTTTACATTCAATTGACATTTATTTTTATAGCGCTTTTCACAATACATATCGTTTCAAAGTAGCTTTATTAGAGGTGACTGTGTCCAAGTAATGTATTTCAGAAATGTATACAAATCACACAGTTAGCATTGGGGTCTCATTACTCATTCTGTTCAGAAGTTTTGGCTTGAGAGGGCAGGACGCCGTGCTGCTGTGTTCCAGTATTGGAAGGCCTTTCCCCCATTTTTGGTCTTGTTTTTGTGAATGAAATATGCAATTACCTGGGTTTGGGTTTCAGCAGTGCCTGTTCTGTCAGGTCTGCGCCCACGACAAATCAACACATAAACAGCCATAAACACAGAGCTGCTGCTCAGCTGGAAGAGCACATCTGCTGCTGTTTACCCTGAGCGGCCCAGAAAAACATCCTGTACCGTGCCGTCTTTGAGCCCGGCTGCTCCCCTCCAATAATAAACAGCACTGCGGTTTAGACCCAGACCCCACGCATGCTGCATGGGCGGCTCCTCCGCTACTCCTCAACCAAATGCCAAAATCTCTAAAAGCTAGACTGAAGAAACAGAAACAATTCTTATGTAAATGAGCAGCTGCATTGCCAATGAATGTTCTGTTCTTATGAAAGGGTAAATAATTGTAAATCTAATGGACATTTAATAATTCAGCTGAAATGATTATGTCCACTTTTCAGTGTTGATTAATGGAAATGATTTTAAAGTAACTTTTTAATGGATGTTCAAGTCAAGTCTTGGGGACAATGGTCTGGTTTCAGAGAGTCAGGATTAGGCCTTAGTTTAATTTGGACATTTAAGTAACTTTTATAATCTTGAGTGTGCATCTTGAGACAAAAGAATGGCACTGACGTATTTTAAGATATGTCTGTGCAAGTTGCTTTCAGTTAAAACAGCTCAAACATGCAGTTTATGTCTGGGAAACTGGGGGGAATACGTTTTATGCGTCAACTATAGAGGAGCAAAGTGATAACGTTGGTATGATCTACTCCCCTTAAATGGCTAAGTACAAACTAAGCCCTTTAAAAGAAATTGGAACACAAAAATGTGTATCTTTACTCTAGATTGTATACTCTTGTTGTATTTTTAGAACAGTGCGTCATTTCTCTAGACAGGAATTGACTGGAATGTTGTTCATTAATGAACCTGTTTCTCTGTATCTCAGCAGTGGCATTCCACAGCCCGCCTGTGACGATTAAGAAAGAGCCTCAAAGTCCAGGTTCAGACCCCAGCCAGTCTTGCAGCCACAAGCAGAGCTTCAGCTACCCCAATGGAGAGCAGTGCCTTTACACCAGGTCAGTCAAAAGCCAATGCTGTTGCTAGATACGTCTCACACAAATTCTTTTATGACTTAGCAGATGTTTCTTCATAAGGCCTTATGGACAATAAGAACAGAAAATAGATTCTTAAAACACGCATTTCACACTATAATTCAGAGTTCCTCATATCCGGTCCAGTCACTGCCCTGCAAAGTTTAACTCCAACCCTAATCAAAGACACCTGAGCAAGCTTATCAAGGTCTTTACAGTTAATTACAGGTCTGTAAGTTTGATCAGTGGCCGGATTTGAGGAACCCTGCTGTAAATGTCTTAATCTTTATACATCAATATATTGATTGTTTTAACAGTAACACACAACCTCTGAAAGTCATGAACTTTCAGAAAGTCATGAACACTTCAGCCCGTTCTCATCCCAAGACGACATATAACTGACGTTTTTGACCATACGTCAACATCCGACGTTTTTTCACGTCATCTAACTGACGTTAAAGGTAAAGCGTCAGTTGGATGACGCCCTAGGATCATCATCTAACTGACGTTAAAGGGTTCCCTAAAACGTTGGATGTTGGCGTATGGTCAAAAACGTCAGTTAGATGACGTTTTGGGATGAGAATGTGTTGAACACTGCATTGTCATTTCTGCATCCCAAATGATGCGATGTGTTTAATAATATTCTGCGGTGGAAACGTTTTAGACATTTTTTTTATTAATAAAATGGCAGACTTATCTTGTTATGGCTAACGTCACATTTTATTTAATTAAATACAATTAAATAATATATTTTTTACACATAATTGGAGATAGTAACCAGGTACATAAATATTAAAATAGTTTATGATTGTTCCACTTATTAAGATAATTAAAAAATTCATAATCAATATTTTATTTCGCATTTTCATATTTTAATAATGAAAGTCTCATGCGTAAAGCAAAAGTAAAATGACACATACACTTTTATGATTTTAATGTGGCCTTTATTTAAAGAGAAAAATCTACAATACAAATCTACCCCAGAGATATAAAAGTGTTCATAGTCGACGATACATCAAGACATGATCTAAAGCGAAAAAAACACATTGTTGATTTTAAAAAGTGTCTGTGTGCCCCGCAGTGCCTATGAGCAGAAGAGAGCAGCCGTGGCAGCAACAACAGCATCAGCAGGAGGATCTAAGAGCTCTTGTCCAGGGACACCCATGTCCCCTATGCAGCATTACTCCCCTAAACCAACAGTGGGAACTCGGCCGGAGTCAGGGTACATGAATCCACCCTCAGCTAGCCAATCCCACGCCTGCCACAGCCACAGTTACCCCATGAACCCCAGGTAACACTAATGATAGAGATGTGTACTATTGATAAGTGTGTCTACTTTTCATATCAGTTATGGGCTGATAAACTAAAATGTGAATCCATTTAGATATTTCATTGTGAATGCTCATTTCTTCTGTGTTTACATGAAATTTAATAGCACTTTTAAATGTAATATGTTTTAAGATCTCAAAATCAATATCCAATATTCATACATTATAATGTTGTGATGCCAAATTCAGTTTATAGCATTAAAAACGATTGACTTTAGTTTTTAGTGCTTATAATATTTCTTGTGCTAATAATATTTAAGTGATCATTAGCATTGGCCAGAATTTTAATATTAGTGCACATTTTTGATTAGTAGCGCTTATAAAATTTTATAATAAAAATCAAAAGAGAACAGAAAGCATACTTGCATTGAAGAACCTGTGTGATAACCAAAGCTTAATTTTCCCTCCCAGTTCCAGGTTCCCTTCCGGCTCTGCGGAGATGTGCCCACCATTCTCTTCCCAAGGCCAGGCCCTGCAGCGCATGCATCCAGCCCACACCAGCGGGGGCGGAGGTGGCAATTACCATAGGCAACACTCTGACCCCTGCTTGCCATATCCTCCTCAGCAGAACTTCAAGCAGGAGTACCTGGACCCTCTGTACGACCGAGTGGCCCACATGGCCGGGACGCACCCTCAGAGGTTTCCTCCTGCCCATATGATGGTCAAACAGGAACCCACTGACTACACTTACGAACCTGGTACGTGAGTCAAAAAACATTTTGGTGAAACAAAGTGCATTATTTAGCTTTTTTCCTCATAATTAAACCACATTAGGCCACTAATGTAAACAGTAAATTGGTTGAAAAACTGAAAAGTCTCTTTTTTCAGAAAGTTCTTCTCTGCTTCCACATCCACTGACACTTTGCAAAGGTCTTAACAGTGTTTCTGTACTTTCCCCGCTCTTGCTCCTTCACCCCTCCTCTTTTGCCTGTGTTCTTTGAGAGGGAGGGAGGCATAGGAATTTCATTGAGAAAATGGAGGGCACTGGAAAGACTAGAATCCCCAGCGGAGCGCTCGCGGGTGTAGGGTTGCAGCAGCGGCTTCCTTTTTCTGCAGGCAGATGAACTCATAATGGAAAAATGAGCGTAGCCTCAGTAACCCGAGCCCGTGCGCTGGCTTGGTTGAGCGAGCGGGAGGTGTGTGTGTGTGTGTGTGTTGTAGCCGGGGGGCTCAGGCCATAGACTCACAACACAGGCGAGCTCACCTCCTCCCTCTCGACTTAGCGACTGACACAGGGTCGAAACACAACACCCTAACTTGCTCTGTGAAAGACTACAAACAACGGTGATCTAACAAACATTGCATATACCGTAGATGAGCATAAATAACAAAGTTACCAGTTTAACTGATTCTTTAAATGGAAAAAAAATACAAGCATGACCTTTTCTGGGTTCTTTTGTTCCCTCCTAGTTTTGAGGTAGGCCTACAAGTTGTCTTATTTTGTACCTGTGTTGTTATGGTTAGCAAAAACAATTTAAATTCTGTAATTGAAAGAAAGCTGAAATCCAACAAGCTGTACTAAAAGTACAGTACTTCAGTACTAAAATGACTAAACCTGAAGTAAAAACAAATTAAAGTTAAAGCAGTATATAAATAATAATACTAAAATAACACTGTTTGGTATACTACTGAGAAAGGCTTATACTACTCGGATTCATACAGTACATGCTGATATGTGGCAACTTTGGATGTGATAAGTCTGGAACAAAAGGATGTTTGTGTGAGGATAGACCGCCCTATCTGAGGTGGAGTACAGCATGTTAACTTATCAGTAGATTCATCCCTGCCCATGCCGCCGCTCTGCCACAGACATATGCCAACATCAATATGAAACCAAAACCATGAATAAGAGACGCTTTTATATGGCTAAAAGTAAATATTATAATATATATATATAATATTTTTTCCCCAAATCGTGCAGCCGTTCCATACTGGGCTATGTTTCCAAAAGCTTGAGCTAAGTTGATCGTAGAGAACGCATCAACGATCACAATCAACTTGGGCTCACAATGCTTTTGGTAAACGCAACCCAGTTTGTTTTAGAAGGGGTCCAGTGACTATTCCAGTTGTAAACGGAATAGGTTACAGCCTGACAGCTCTGTCAACAGTGACATTAATTTGAGCTCTATCATATATAAGAAAAGTGCTTTAGTCCCTCAGAGCTCTTTCTCCCCTGACATCTTATCATGGCCTCTGCTACTGCATTCTCCAGCCATGAATCATGGCTCCACCTCACAAACCAACCGTTTCTTATTTATGCAGTATATAGGAGGAGAGGGGTGGCTACGACAGTTATAAAGCTGATTCTTGCTTCCTGCAACATCCACTGCTTTTTACTGCCTAAAAATAAAGCTGCCGACAGGTGATATTATGACAAACGACTTTATGACAAATGGACCTTTTGTCCTTGCAGCACTCGGTGGCAGAGGTTATCAAATCTGCAGATGCACCAGCCTCACACCCTACAGAAATAGTGCCTAAAGAGGACTAGCAATGATTAGCTGGGTTCTCAAACATACATAGTGAGCTGTCTTGCTGCTCGCCGCCTATATAGGCAGCTTCTTCCTAAGGCAGCATATCCCAACAGCAACATAACCTCATGAGCGACTGTTTTAGCATTCTCTTGTAGGCCACGAATCACAAATAGTGCTTCGTACAGTAGAGCAACTTGAAGTTGACTTCAGTAGTGATAATGGTGATGCTTGAGGGTTTGAATGTTTGAAAGAATTTAAGACATAGCCTACATATTAATTTTGTGACTTGTATTGAAAAAAAAGATCAGAAATATATTTTTTATTTAACAGTACAATTGTCAGTCTTTAAAATTAGTTATAGAATAATAACAAATAATGTTTAATGTCCAAATTATTGAATTATTAAATATCTATAAGTAAATATTTTACATATGGCTGAAAAAAAGTTTGGGAACCTTGGCGCTAACATAAAAATTCATAGCATACAAACACTGGGTAAAATAATTCATTTTGAATTACACTGAATATTTTTTTATCGGTACCTTTCAGGTTCAAAGTTTCAGGTTCTTGTCCACTATCTTGGAAATATTTTTTCAGCAGTCACAATTCTGAAATTGCCCTCTTTTCAGTGTTAAATGAAACATGTTTATTTTAAATCTACATGTATCTATCCTAGTGTGTTATCTTATCTTTTTTTTCACTTGTCTATATGCATTCTGTGTCTGTGAAGGATATGCGATGCTGCCTTAGAATTTGGCTAAAGCTGGTTTTAAAAGGCCTTAAAATGCTGCTTATATTCATATAGGTTTTGAAGTCATTTGCATGCATCTATCACTGAGGGTCACAAGTTTGTGTTTGCCCTACAGATGTGCCTGGTTGCCCATCCATGTACCATCACAATGAGGGCTACCCCAACCCACAGCACAACAGTGAAGGTAAGGATATCTACAACATTCTGCTCTATGGTTCTAGAATGTACATTTCACACACTCACAACACGTCAGGATTGGCCGGTACTGTGCGGTCACTGGCTAACCAGGCCAGAGGGGCCGTGTTTCTGTTGGCATGGACATTTGTTTCTCCCTTGCCTAAAGAATTCCAGGGTAAATATTACTACTGGAAAAGACGAGTATTTTTCCTGGAGTGAAGAAAATAATCCTTCTCTCCGCTCGCTGCATTTGCAGCACCATTTTGGGTATTTTCAGTTGTTAGCTGATCTCTGTAAGGAGCCATTAGATACAGGAAATTTCGTTCCTTGCTTCATAATCGTACATAGCTGAATAATAATAATAAGCAAGAGTCCATGTTTCCCATTTTAAGAATTCATAAATATCAATCGAAAAACAGTTACTGTATTCATAGATCTCAATTTGTCAAACAGGAGAGTCAAACAGGAGATTGCTTGTTATTATTAATGGCTGCCATTTATACATTAGCAGTATGTGGATCGTCTTTGTGTCCACATTAAACCAGTGGTATAATTATTCTCTTGTCCTTTTCTCAGGCTACATGTTTGAAAATGATTCCCGCGTTGTTCCTGAGAAATTTGAAAGTAAGTCTCACTTGTCCAGATGTTATTGTCTTACAACTAAAATAAATTTCAAATACAAATAGTCTCTTCAAATGCCAATCATGGAAATTAAGTGACGTAATTAAATCAAAAATTTTAAATTAACTGTATACTTGGGGTCCAAAAGTCTACCGAAAATGTATTTATTTATTTATTTATTTAAATTTAATGCATTTTTTCCCCACAATTAGAATGTAAAGTTTAATAAAAAAGTTCATATGAATTTGAATATTTCTTTGTATTCGGTTTGTCCCCCAGCTCTTAAGTTGCATGATCATGTTCTCTAGCATTCAATGATCCAAAGCATCTGACCATCTGTACAAAGAGTCACATGATCACAGATTATTTATTTATTTTTTAAATTTTTGAATATATGTATATATATATACACAGTAAAACTTTATTTATTGGGTTGAAATTAGATTTTCAATGTGTTCTCTGACGTTTGGACCACACTGTATAAATGTTTGCAGTTTCAAATCCTTATCATCATGTGTCTTATGTTAGATAAAACAGTTTGTAGATCTAATTGTTGTCTGTAGGTGAATTAATAGACAAATTTTTTGCCTGTGTTCAGGTGAGGTGAAGCAGGAAGGGGGCGGTGTGTTTCGTGAGGGTGCCCCATATCAGCGGCGTGGCTCACTGCAGCTCTGGCAGTTTTTGGTAGCCCTCCTCGACGACCCCGGCAATGCACACTTCATCGCATGGACCGGCCGTGGCATGGAATTTAAACTCATTGAGCCAGAGGAGGTAAACATAAGGCTTTTAAGAGTTATCAGGAGGCAAAATATGATTTTTATCCAGAAAAGCAATTGATATTGGGTGGTTCAGATCAATTCGATGCAAACTGTAGAGAGAATAAACAATGGGTTTCAGAGATTTGCTTGCGATCAGCTCACACTTCCCCAGGGTCTAAGAACATATCCACACAATGCCAGTTTTCCATTAGCTGCCATGCATTATTTACCCCACTTAACAGCATAGTGAAATAAAACGGAGAATGGCTCCATTACCAAATATTACAACCTTCCATTTTGCCGGAGTCTAAGCACACCGCAGTGGTCGAGACAGGAGCGTTAACCTCCTATTGTCTGTGGTCAGTAGACGGCCAAATGGCATGACTCAGCAAACTATCATGCAGAGATGCATCCATCAGTTCTGCTCAACTATACGCATGAATCATTCATTACAACCAAAGTTTAACTATCGTAATTAAAGCGTACAGTCAAACAAACAATCAGTTCCTCAAATGTCAGCAGACCCACAAGTTCACTGGCCCAAGATGGAGCAACGGTTTTTCTTAAGGACCCTCAAGTTGAACCGTGAAGTTTAGGATAAAGAAGTATTTCCTCTAGGTTTGACAGCTTGCAGTTTGTGCTAAGTGGCATGTGGGGTTTTGTGGTAACTTGGTTATGTAAAGGGGAACTGCATTATTTTGTAGGGACTCGCCCTTCCTTTTCATAGCTCAGCTGTTGTACAGTCACCAAGGACCTCTTGTGCTCAGATTAAGGCACTGCAGTACAGTCCTTTCCTGCCCTTATGGTTTGTATTGTCTTATTTTGATACTCTAGGTGGCGAGACTCTGGGGGATGCAGAAGAACCGTCCAGCCATGAATTACGACAAACTGAGTCGCTCTTTGCGCTACTATTATGAGAAGGGAATTATGCAAAAGGTATCGTTGTTGCATCATATTTGATGGTTTCCTATGCCGTTTCGCCTCCACTTCAACCCACACATTTGAGAGAGTTAAGACTGGCTTTATATTATGGGTCCCAGAGACTCCAAATATAGAGTCTAGATAATAATAAAAACCACATTTCAAAATTAGCCTTTAAGGATTCAAATGTTCCTACACTTTCTGAAATGCGAATTTCATTAAATAATGTTTCTTTTTGACACCCGTGGAAACACACTGTACAATTCAAGTACAATATAACAAAATTAAATTAAATAGGTGTGTACTTACGGATGTATGTGCATCATGTAAAAAAATAATTGGTAACACTTTATTTCGATAGTCCACTTTAGACATTCTACTAATTATAAGTAACTTTTCAACTACATGTCAACTAACTGTCATTAGAGTATTAATAGACTGTCTGCTTAATATCTGCTAACACTTTATTTTGTTGGTCCCCCAACAGACATTCAACTAACTATGAGTAACTTGGCGACAACAAGTAAACTTATTCTCCAAACCCAAACCCTAACACCTAACCATAACCTAACAGTCTACTGACAGTCTACTATACTATACTAATACTCTAATGAGAGTTAGTTGACATGTAGTTGAAAAGTTACTTATAATTAGTAGAACGTCTAATGACTATCGAAATAAAGTGTAACCAAATAATTTCTTTAATTTATAAACTATAGACCCCAAACATTAAAAAAAAAATCTTGGAAGATTTCTGAAACCTCAGTGTTGTTTTTGAGATGTTAAAAGGGGGTTCTAATTCATTATTAATTTTAAATTTTGAAATATTTATTTCTTGTTGTTAGTAGTATTATTTAATTACTCTCTCCCCCCAGGTGGCAGGCGAGCGTTATGTTTACAAATTTGTGTGTGAGCCGGAAGCACTGATATCCTTGGCTTTTCCTGACAATCAGCGGCCAAGTCTGAAGGCAGAATTCGAGCGCTACGTCAATGAGGAGGACACGGTGCCACTGTCTCACCTCGACGAGGGAGCGTCTTACCCTCCCGAACCAGCTGCCACCAACATGGGCCCTCAGTCCTACTCCAAAGGCTACATGTACTAATGCCACGATATTCTCCCAAGTTCCCCATCCCAGTTTACTACCCGCTGCACCTATTGCACATGCCCACCCCATCCACTTGTATATAAGGTTATGTTTTTTTTTTGATTAAATTAATCTCATTAGGGACTCTGCATTCCTCTCACTTCTGAGGCCTATCTAATCTAAACACATTACGGTGGTTCAAGAGATTGCTTAATAAAAACCCAATATTACTACTATACCATGAGAACAGTCTCAATTTCTTATGTTTGCAACAAAAAAAAAGCACAAAATGTTAATATGTGACAAAACAACTCTCTCAATCATCTGGCTGTGCTCTTGAGCATGTGAACACCTCGACACTTGATCAGATGGAACTAAAGATTGAAACATCAACCTTCCGGTTTGTAGACAAACTACATGAACCACTGAGCCACTGACGCTTGACAATGTCATAAAAGTTTGCCAACAGTATAATTGAATTACAGAAGCTTTGAATAGACAAGTAGCCATGTTCAATTTGTTCACGAATCAAAAATGATTTTATTTTCAGGTGAAGAGATTATTATGCCTTGCAATAATGCAATTGTATTTTATGTACTGTTGATCAAAAAGTGTAAACGAAAGTCAAGGCTTCTCTAATTAAATACAATGTTATTCATGTTATTCAAATTATTATTATTTTTTTAATGTGAACTATACAACAGTCACTTTTATTAGGTATACTTGTTCAACTGCACGTTGATGTAAACATCTAATCAGCCAATCACTATAGCTGCAACTTTAAGCATGCTGACATGGGCAAGAAGATCTGCAAAAAGTTCAAACCAAACATTGATTTAAGAGACTTTGAACATGGCATGGTTGTTGGTGCCAGTCGTACTGGTCTGAGTATAGAAACTGTTAGAGGTTTTACACACAACCATCTCTAGGGTTTACAGAGAATGATCCAAAAAAAGAAAATATACAGTAAAAATGTCTTGTTGATACCAGAGGTCAGATAAGATTAGCCAAACTGGTCGAGCTGATAGATAGGCAACATTAACTCAAATGAGCACTCATAACTGAGGACTAGGGATCGACCGATATGGATTTTTTAGTGCCGATACCGATACCGATTTTTTTCCTATCAGCCTTAGCCGATACCGATACGGGCTGCCGATTTTCTTGAGCCGATATTTGGAGCCGATACATTTTGCTCCCTCAATTTACATCATAAAAATACATGATGTTAACAAATGTTACAGGTCTCAATTTAATAAAAGTAACATTTAATTAACTTCAAAAATTGATATTTAACAAATAGTAAAAACATGTGAGGTAGAACAAGAATAAGTAGATAAACAATTTAACAAATATTAAAAACATGAGGTAGAACAAAAAAAGTTCAGTGCTGAAAATAAATATTTAAGCATAAATTAAATAATTACACTATTGCACACAGTAGCAACTAGCATAAAGTGCACATTGTACTTCATTTTAAAAGAAACGAACTATGTACTGCCATGTTTTCATTTTTTCTACATAAAATAAAATGAGCATTTCTAGTCTCTAATATCACTGCGATGGCGAGGGAGACACGCGTCCAAACCTCAGCCAGGTGGGCTCTAAATAAATCTCTCACAAAAAGCACAGAACAACGTTAGCATTACTTAATCCTATGACCAGTGTCGTTACAGCACCCATTTGCATACTAGGGCTGTCAAAATTGCTCAAATGGCGTTTTGCATATTCCTTCTAAAAAACATATTCGAATATTCATATACATATTCAATATCCGTTGCGCATTTTGTTATTGACGAGCATTACGTCAATAACAGGACACATTAATACAAAGAGACATAAGTACTAGTATTAGATAGTTTATTTGAGTTTAAACATATTTGACAACGTATTAAAAAGCAAGTAAATCAACTAATGGCCAAGACCGCAGAGCTCTCTCGCTCACTCACCGTCTCGCCCGGGCAGCGGGCACTCGCTCTCCCTTGCCCTCGCGCTCTCTGCGCGTCAGTTAAATGATCAACAACAATCAAATGTTGAGTGCTTATCAAGAGTTTTGGTTGTGAGTCGCGACTCTTGTCCCAAATATAGCAGGCTTCATTCATTGATTGAAGTTTCACAGTATATTGACCGACAGTGAGCGCTCCGAGCGAGCTGAGCAGCTGTGTTAACGTTATTAGTCTGCAACCGCGGGCGTGTTTTTCCACATTCAAATATTAATTTTCAACTTCAAAAATAATACATATTCAAATTAAGAATATTCATAGACAGCCCTAATGCACACTGATCGGATAGTCTACACCTTAGCTATTTGCAGCTCCCTAATACAATGGCAAGCAGTTAAGTTTTATAGACGAGGCATTCGCGTTTTCCATTTGGACTCACAAACTTGCTTAGCTATATATATGCAAGCACATAACAGTTATAGAGCAACGTGTTGCCATTTTCAAAGTGTTTGACAATATTTCAGCTGTCAAACATTTAAAAGATGCTTTGAAAGTTTAGGTTACCGTTCTTGTGAAGAGCAGGTTGCACTTTGCTAGTGGGGGAGGGCGGAGCACGTGAACTACAGTCTCCAGCAGCAGCACAGAGCTGCCCATGAACGCCTGCTTATAAATAACGTCGGGAAAAAATCTATCGGCGAACGCGCAGCCGTGTATCGGCCGATTCCGATACACGTAAAAAACGCAAATATCGGCCCGATATATCGGCCGGCCGATATATCGGTCGATCCCTACTGAGGACTACAGAAGAGCATCTATAAATGCACAACACACCCAACCTTGAAGCAGAAGGAATACAGCAGCAGCAGAAAACAGACCTGGTGCCACTCCTGTAAGCTAAGAACAAGAAAACTGAGGCTACAGTTCGCACAGCCTCACTAAAATTGGACAATGAATAGAAGACTGGAGAAGCATCGCCTGGTCTGATGAGTCTTGATTTCAGATGGTAGGGTCAGAATTTGGCATAAACAACATGAAAGCATGGAGCCATCCTGCCTTGCATCAACTGTTCAGGTGGGAATGTAATGGTGTGGGGGATATATGGTACACTTTGGGTCCTGTATTAGCAACTAATTGTCGTTTAAACACCACAGCCAAGTTGAGTTTTGTTGTTTATCCCTTTATGACCACAGCGTACCCATTTACTGATGGCTACTTGAAGTTCCAGCAGGATAATGCACTGTCACTGTAAAGCTCAAATCATTTTAAACTGGTTTCTCGAACATTCATTCACTATACTCAAATGGCCTCCACAGTCACCAGATCTCAGTCAAAAAGAGCACTTTTGGGATGAATGGGAGATTTGCATCATGGATGCGCAGCCGGAAACTGCAAGCAACTGTGTGATTCTTTCATGACAGTATGTGGACCAAAATCTGCACCTTGTTGAATCTATGCCACAACAGGAGCCATTTCAATGTTTCTGTCCAGGTTTGACCATTAGGTGGCACTATTATGACATAGCAATTGGGACTCATCTACTTGGGTACCTGTAATCAAGGACAGGTGTTGCCAAAGGGAAAAGGGCAAACTAGTTTTTGACCGCCACCGAGGCTGTGGTTGAATGATTGTTATGTGACAGTGTTGGTGAAGATGGAATATTGTTCCGCTATGGAAAAGGAAATCCTTGTGTAAATCCAATAAATAAGCGTGAAGGAGGACAAGCTGAAACGGAGTCAGCGGGGAGATCACCCGCTTAGCCCAGCATCGGTGATATGACGCGGCGGTGCTCAGCCAGCCCTGAGGACAACGATAAACTTCTTTCATCATTCACCAATGTGAGGACATCGTGAGAGACGGTTCTTCATCTACAAGGCGCCCTACCTAAGGTATGTTGTAGCGATACAAAGTAATTGAATGGTCATTCATAAGTTGTGTGCAACCCTATCATAATTACCCGGGCGTAAAAAATCCAATGCATTGGTGAAGAAAGAACTGAACCGTAACTTTGTGGTGGAAAACAAATTGCATTGACTATTGTATTGATTATTATTGTTGTTGTGACGTTCAAGTGCACTAGGAGTTTTCTTGACGCGTCAGCTGCTGAGCCTGTTGCGCAATCAGCTGAATGTAACAGTAAAGCATCAGCGTAATGATCTGAGGAAGAGGGCAGTAGGGTAGTAAGGAGTGTAAATGGCACAGTTATTGTTGAGTTTGAAGAAAGGTAATGAAAGGGTTCCAGATGTCTTTGAAGGCTGAATTTTTGTTATTCTTTTGAGCTGTGAGCTCTTCTGTATGGATGTAATCTGAGATTAGGTTAATCCAATGATATTGCAAGAGTTTCTAGATTTCCAGTTTTGAAAGACTATTTTCTTAGTGATGGTTAGGGAGGCAAGTAGGCCTAATGGATTTTTACATTTCTGTGGATAGAATTGGTGTCTCCCAGAAGACAAAGTGTGGGGGAGAGAGGGACTCTATAGTCCAAAATGGTAGTGAGTGTCTTTGTGACTGATGTCCATAGGAAATTGACTGGTTGACAGGACCAAGTGGCATGTAAAAATGTATCAGAACTCCCCAAAGTGCAGTGAGGGGCAGATGTCTGTGTCTGCTATTCCCATTTTGAATAGTTTGCTTTGGGTGTAGTGAATCCTGTGAATGGTTTTGTATTGTATAAGTTGTAAATTGGTGTTTGAGATCATAGAGAATATTCTTCAGGGTATAGACCATTTCACAAGATGTAAACAACACTGGTCCAGAAACACTTCCTGTTTCAATTTGTAACTGTTTTCTTTATTTCACATGTAAAGAAAACATCTTAAAGATGTTTGTTTAACTTTTTGATTCAGTTTTAAATGTTCTGTTGGTTGTATTTTATCCCAGCTTTTATGTAGTGTTAAAAAACTGAAAAAGGAAGTGCTTCTGGACCAGTGTTGTTTACATCTTGTGAAATGGTCTATATACAGTATTCCTTAAGTTAAATTTACTACTTTTTAATACCTTTTTTACTACCTTCAGATTTAATTTTTAAAAAATAATATCTCTCAGACTACATTTAACACTTTTAATGGCCTTAAATTTGACCATTTTGATTTATCACTTTTTAATACTTTTTAAAACCCCCCGGACACCCTGTTCTTACAAATATTTGTCCATAAATTTGGGGTTAGAGGGATGGCCTGGTCATTTTCCCATTTAGCTTTTGGGAGTGTTATGGAGGAGTTAGTTCGAGGCGATCAATTTGTAGAGCTTAGAAATGATTTTTTTGTGGATTGTCTGCAATTCTTAATAGCTGTTCAAAAGTGATAGGTTCCAGCGTGCTATTTTTTTTTTTTTTTTTATTAATTTTGGTTTTAATCTTTGCTTACAATTGTTGGTAATGTAGGACCTGGTCCTTTTCAACCCCACATTTCTACACAATTGTGTGGAAAGATAGGAATTGGTTATTTTCAATTAAGTGGTGGAGGTGGGTGATACCTTTAGATTCCCATTTGGGGAAGTGAATCGGTGTCTTACATAGTAGGAAATCTGGATTATGCCATATTGGGGTATGTCTACAAAGTGTTCTAGTAGATTTAGCGATTCTATTCATTTTCCACCAGGCTGTCAGAGTGGTGCTTATAGTGATGGATTTGAAAAAGTCTTTTTTTGACTGTTTGAGGTAAAAATGGTAAATCTGCAATTGAGATGGGGAGTGTTAAATTTTGTTCTAACGCTAACCATGGAAGAGAGTTTTGGTTTTATGTCCATTTAATGAGATATAGTAACTGATTTGCAAGAAAGTAGTGGTGGAAGTTTGGAGCTTCTAGACCAAGAGCTTCTGTTGTTTGGAATTCTGTGAGGTGGCAAGTGCGATTCTTGAAGGTTTGTTTTTGATGAAAAGATCATGGAATATTGTTCCGTTATGGAAAAGGAAATCCTCGTGTAAATCCAATAAATATCTCTCACAACAGAGAAGAAAACAGAACTCTAAGCTTTGTTGTATCATTACTCAATCAAGCCAAAGCGATCACGGTAAGCGCGTCAACTATAGCCTACTTCAACCCTCTGCATAACCCTCGGCTGTTTTAAGCTTAGCGGTTACACTGTGTAACTCTTTTAGTTTATTCTTAGCTAAAACACTTAGTTCTTTCAAAAAATTTTGTGCTCATTAATGTATATTTACTTCGTTCAAGTAATAAAGTATTCTTGTGAGTGTATTCTTGTGGTTCTAATGTCGGTTGCCATGTTGCCCCTCCATCTTGAAAGTAATAGCCAAAGAGGGACATACCCGTTAATTCAAGCTTCGCCTTTCGCGTTTATGTTTCAGTTAACACTCATGGACGAGGTCGAACTGGAAGCCATGTTAATTTTGGACTACATTGGCCACCGTAGGAGTTAAAACGAAATCGGAATTGAGAGGAACAGAAACTAATATTCACTGGATGGTCGTATACCTTGTCCCCGCTAGATGGGGGTAAAAATCACACAGTGTAGCTTTAAGGCAGTTCTGAAGGCAAAAGTGGGTCCAACTCAGTACAAGCAAGGTGTACCTAAAATAAAAGTGACCGTTGAGTGTCTACATGCAATAGACACCAACATTTAGAAACTCACCAAAAACAACTCGTGACTTTTTGAAAGGACAGTTTTAATTTGACATCAAAATGACTCCAAGATATTACATAACATTAGCTGTAACCATATCAAAAACTGCAGGACATTTCCACCCTCCATCGTTTCCTCTAATAAAAGAGTTATAATACAAAATCTCCACTGTGATCCGATACACTGATCCTGTGTGGAGTTGGTAATTTAAACATTAAAACTAGGGATCGACCGATATATCGGCCGGCCGATATATCGGGCCGATATTTGCGTTTTTTACGTGTATCGGAATCGGCCGATACACGGCTGCGCGTTCGCCGATAGATTTTTTCCCGACGTTATTTATAAGCAGGCGTTCATGGGCAGCTCTGTGCTGCTGCTGGAGACTGTAGTTCACGTGCTCCGCCCTCCCCCACTAGCAAAGTGCAACCTGCTCTTCACAAGAACGGTAACCTAAACTTTCAAAGCATCTTTTAAATGTTTGACAGCTGAAATATTGTCAAACACTTTGAAAATGGCAACACGTTGCTCTATAACTGTTATGTGCTTGCATATATATAGCTAAGCAAGTTTGTGAGTCCAAATGGAAAACGCGAATGCCTCGTCTATAAAACTTAACTGCTTGCCATTGTATTAGGGAGCTGCAAATAGCTAAGGTGTAGACTATCCGATCAGTGTGCATTAGGGCTGTCTATGAATATTCTTAATTTGAATATGTATTATTTTTGAAGTTGAAAATTAATATTTGAATGTGGAAAAACACGCCCGCGGTTGCAGACTAATAACGTTAACACAGCTGCTCAGCTCGCTCGGAGCGCTCACTGTCGGTCAATATACTGTGAAACTTCAATCAATGAATGAAGCCTGCTATATTTGGGACAAGAGTCGCGACTCACAACCAAAACTCTTGATAAGCACTCAACATTTGATTGTTGTTGATCATTTAACTGACGCGCAGAGAGCGCGAGGGCAAGGGAGAGCGAGTGCCCGCTGCCCGGGCGAGACGGTGAGTGAGCGAGAGAGCTCTGCGGTCTTGGCCATTAGTTGATTTACTTGCTTTTTAATACGTTGTCAAATATGTTTAAACTCAAATAAACTATCTAATACTAGTACTTATGTCTCTTTGTATTAATGTGTCCTGTTATTGACGTAATGCTCGTCAATAACAAAATGCGCAACGGATATTGAATATGTATATGAATATTCGAATATGTTTTTTAGAAGGAATATGCAAAACGCCATTTGAGCAATTTTGACAGCCCTAGTATGCAAATGGGTGCTGTAACGACACTGGTCATAGGATTAAGTAATGCTAACGTTGTTCTGTGCTTTTTGTGAGAGATTTATTTAGAGCCCACCTGGCTGAGGTTTGGACGCGTGTCTCCCTCGCCATCGCAGTGATATTAGAGACTAGAAATGCTCATTTTATTTTATGTAGAAAAAATGAAAACATGGCAGTACATAGTTCGTTTCTTTTAAAATGAAGTACAATGTGCACTTTATGCTAGTTGCTACTGTGTGCAATAGTGTAATTATTTAATTTATGCTTAAATATTTATTTTCAGCACTGAACTTTTTTTGTTCTACCTCATGTTTTTAATATTTGTTAAATTGTTTATCTACTTATTCTTGTTCTACCTCACATGTTTTTACTATTTGTTAAATATCAATTTTTGAAGTTAATTAAATGTTACTTTTATTAAATTGAGACCTGTAACATTTGTTAACATCATGTATTTTTATGATGTAAATTGAGGGAGCAAAATGTATCGGCTCCAAATATCGGCTCAAGAAAATCGGCAGCCCGTATCGGTATCGGCTAAGGCTGATAGGAAAAAAATCGGTATCGGTATCGGCACTAAAAAATCCATATCGGTCGATCCCTAATTAAAACAGAAGAGAGGTCCCAAAAAAGGATGAGATTGGAGTGTGATAAAGTGGTCTTAACATCCTGTTCTCTTGTACATAATCAGATGTCTGCAGAGGAACTGAATTAATGAAAACCCTTCCCCTCGCGGCAATTTAGTTAACATCAACTGACCAGACGGATGTGCCATCCACACATTCTGCCACACAAATGGGTTGTCCCGAGAGTCTGGATGAAAAGGAGATGCGCAATGAAAATGCAAATATTAACCATTATTAAATAATAATCTGTTTTGTTGAGGAGAGATAGCGTTGTAAAATTGGCTGGATTTTTTATTGAATATTTTGCTCCTTTTTCTTTCATTTTTAAAATACAAAGAACCCCAAGACTCAGAGTAGAGACAATTATAACCACCAAACCTTATGAGAAACATTCAAAAGAAATCTAAACTAAATGCTTCTGATTTAAAACGAAACAAAAAAAATTGAACGCAGAAATATCAGGTCAGCTTTTATTTTTGAGGGAATGAGGGAATGTCTCCGTTAAAATCAAACATGTGGTTCGAAAGCAGTGGAAATTAACTTGTCTTTGAAAATAGAGCACCATGTTCTTTAAGAACAATTTTAGCTTCTGTCCATATAATCCTCCACTCTGCCAACAACAAAAAAATTATGTTTTGCTCAGCAGCACTCGCAGTCTATGAGAACGTTGTGCGAAGCTTCTAGCGTCGCCTGAAGGCTCTGGAGATTCTCCAGGCATTTGGTTCCTCGTAGCGGTTGTAGAGCGGCTCCAACCGCTGCTGTTTCTTCTGTTTGCTGAGGCGTGTGGGATCAGACACCTTGAAGAAAGCTGGTGCGAACTCCACAAGCCACCTTGGGTCAATGGTAGTGACCTCCCTCATGTACTCCTTAGTGGTCAGCACAAGCTCATGGTACACCACCCTGAGGAGAAGAAGAGTGTGAAACCAGCTTTAGTACAAGCAACATTGATATTAATTTGGTGGTTAATACAATAACACACTCTTGTTTTGGTACATACCATTCTGGTTGGCGATTGAACAATGCGCTGGAGGGGTGAATGTAGACCACCTGCTGGTCTATTAGGGTCCTGTAACCTTCTTGAGGGTCCTTTTTGGCTGCATTCCGGAAGAAACCACTGCATATGGCCTTCTGGACACGCACTGTGGCCTTCCCACAAGATACCACATCCAGCTTATGCCTGATGACAACATGCAATATTGTTTAATTATTAACAATATGCATAATTATGGATTCATACCAAAGACTATAACTATATCTACAGCTATAATATCTAATTCATAGGTTGATTGATATTGGTGAATTACAAGTAGGTATCTTTACAGTGTGAACCTGTCTTAAGATTTACAGTGTGTTGCATAATGCAAGTAAGCCTGCATAACGTTAGATATTCTCTGGCCCTCACCTGTCCATGATGCCCAGCATCTGTTTGCGGATGTCCTGTGCGCGGCGGAGAGAGCGCGCCTGGATGAAGTTTTCGTAGCACCAGGGGTTGGAAAACTTGTTGTTCTTCCAGGAGTTGTAGACAGCCAACAGAGTCAGGTGGTCCCCCTCAGGCTGGTGAAACTTGGCCTTCTTCTGGTCTGCCAGAGCTTGTTTGTCCTGACATTTAGAGTAAAATCATGATTAATATCTTCAGGATCAGTCTGCATGGATATTTCAAACTTTAATTGATGATGTAACTGTTCTTGGCCACTCCTTGACCTTGATCATAGATCTGGTAACATGTGTGGGCTAAAGAAGTACCTTTGGTCTGTAGAAGACATTCTGTACTGAGAGCATTGACACAATCGTTAGCATCTCTTCGCTGCAGCCAAGATGGACGGACATGATTAACATCTTACAAAGCATGGGCTCCAGAGGAAACTCAGCCATCTGATAGGAACAGTGACAAGAAACTCAATACTTTATTCTGCATATGTAAATTGAGCTGCTACATTCGAAACTTTGAGAACATTTCCAAATTTAAACAAAGATAACATTTGCACACTTACTCTACGACCGAGTCGTGTGAGCAGGCCTTCATCATCCAACGCTCCCAGAGTGTACAGCTGCTCCATGGCTGTGATGAGTGTCTCCATAGGCGGAGCATCCATGAAATCAAATGACAACAGGTCATTGATGCCCATTGCCTGATTGAAGAAAAATAAAATTTGATGTTAAAATGCATAAAATGTAATATTATAGATACACCGATAATGTATTAAGTATTATTATCCCGTATTAAGGTAAAATCACAACGCACCGACAGCGTTACCCTTGACAGAGTGTGTTGCCATCTGTCGGACCTTGTTTTATGCATATTGAACATTGGCGCTAAAATGTCTGAGAAGTGACAAGCTGTAATCTAGTGACTGTTGACGTTGATCTGGCTGTCGGCGCAGTGTGAATTGAGATTTATTAGTAAATATTGGATACATAATTATCCATTTAAGTTTATTCATTTACCAGACGCATTTATCCAAAACAATTTACATTTATTTAACTGTGCATGCTCATTTTTTACATTTAGATAATTTTTGTGTCATCTACCACTCACTTAAAAAGTTATTTTTTTGTCTATGGTATCTTTAAAAAACCCACTAAAATTTAATCCATTTCAATTCCCAAATTCCACATTTTTCATACTGTACATTATAATTCTATGAAGCCTAAATTGTAGCATTTAAAAATAAAATGTAAAATAATTTCATATATATATATATATATATATATATATATATATATAATTTAGAATTTAATTTTTAAATAAAAATATAATTTTTTATATCTGCCATAATTATCTTTATCTGCCAGACTTTTATCTGAATATGTCATGAATTTAATATTTAGTGCATTCCTTAAAAAAAAAATTAAAAAAAAAATAAAACAAGTGACATTAAAAAATAAAATAAAACAAGACTGTACCTTAAGAGACAGTACAGTGCTGGCCAAGTTAGTTCTCTGAATCTCAGGGACATTGGTGGTGAGCATCTCATCTCTGTAGGCACGTTCTGTGTAGAGTCTGTAGCATTTGCCAGGGCCTGTTCTACCTGCTCTGCCCGCTCGCTGCTTGGCCTGGGCCTACGGACCACACGCATGAGGTTTCAAACATGAGTCAAAGTGTACTTACAACGTATGCTGTGTGTAGTCTGAGTCATTAGAAATGGATGTTACCTGTGAGATGGGGGTAACAACTAGCTGATCAATGCCAGTTTTGGAGTTATAAACCTTCTGCTTGACAAAACCTGGATCCACCACATAGTAGATTCCATCAATTGTCAAAGAAGTCTCTGCAATGTTAGTAGCAATGACCACCTGAAAACAAAACGTTAAGGTGTATACAGTGATCAAAATGTTCAAGTAAATTGGATTCAACATGTCAGATGTGACCAGAGAGAGGAGAAAGCCTAAATGTACCTTTCTACTTCCAGGTGGTGCTGGGTCAAATATCCTGGTCTGCATTTCACTGGGCAGGGCAGAGTAGACTGGGAGGATGATCAGCTCTGGGACATCAGGACCGAGAGATTTCATTCGTTCGTACAGGATCTCACAAGCAGTGTCGATCTCCTCCTGACCCGTCAGGAACACCAAGATGTCACCTGCACAGTAAATCATCTTAATTACAGTAAGCTCATTTTTAAAGGCATTTAAAGTTTTTTTTTTCTGTGAACAACTGAGTGCAAAATGTTACCTGGAGGCTCAGTGAGGTGGATCTGCATGACTGTGATCAGGCTGGCATCCAGATAGTCAGTCTCAGGTTCTTTAGTGTACAAAACCTCCACTGGATATGTACGACCAGGGATAGTGAAAATAGGTGCTTCATAAAAGTACTGTGAGAATTTCACAGCATCCAGCGTGGCAGATGTCACAATGAGCTTCATGTCGGTGCGTTTCTGTACAGTCTAAATAACACAAGAACAAGACACTATTATTGCATATGCACCATAAAGAGATGGCAAAACAGTGAATAGCACCTCAAGTTTATCACTTTCACATGTCTCCCCCCAAAGAAAATAACTGTTTTCAACGTCTAATTAGAATTTTCCAGTCTTCAATACTCAGAAAACTCTATTTTTTATTTTTCAGTATTCTGTAATGAATAGAAAGTTCAAAACAACAGCATTTATTTGAAAAATAAATTTAAAGTATTAATTTCTAAAAAAAAAAAAAAGAAAAAAAAAAATCTTTTGCACCCCAATCTTTTGAAAGGAAGGGTATGTTTCCGAAAATTGACCTTGACACTCATTGACTGTGAACAAAACCTCAATTTGTTAACTGTAGCCTACCTTCTTGAGCAGACCAAAGAGCACGTCTGTGTGAATGGTTCTCTCATGGGCCTCATCCAGCATAATGATGGCATACTGGCCCAGATTAGGGTCGATCAGACACTCTCTTAACAGCATACCGTCCGTCATGTACTTAATCACAGTCTCGGGACTTGTGCAGTCCTCAAAACGGATTGTGTAGCCAACCTGCACAGACACAGAAAGAGATTAGGTGTCTGTTTCAAAAGCTATAGTGACATGTTAGATCATTGTTGTCTATATCATGAAAATGAATGTAAGAAAGCGTTTACCTCTTGACCTAAACAGCAACCGTACTCCTCTGACACTCTTTTAGCCACAGACATGGCTGCCACTCTTCTGGGTTGTGTGCACCCGATCTTCCCCCGTGTGGTGTATCCGGCCTCGGCCAGGTACTGAGTGATCTGAGTGGTCTTTCCTGAGCCCGTCTCCCCAATTACAATCAGAATCTGGTTGTCATGGACAGCCTGTAAAAACACAATTTATGAACACAATTAGACTGAAATATACATATCAAAATGAATATACATTAGGAATGCCTAGAGCAGATCTCACGGATGGGTATGGGGGCGATTAAGCTTTAAATGCTTTTTTGCTATCCTTTATTTGCTTAAAAAAACCCCACTATCCTAACATCCTTTTCTTAACATCAGCTATCATTAAAAGGAAAAGAAGTTCAATTGTGAGTGTGTGAAGCATAGACATCATATAGTTAGACGCCCTATCAACCACTACAGCCTATTGGCAGGGACAAGCCGTGGGGCCGCTATCTTAAACCGTCATCCGCTCCACTCAGTGTATCTGTATCTCTGTAGTAGTTTTTTTGCATTTGAGCCCCCGGCCATGAGAAACTCTCTCCACATCCGTGTATAAATTGGATTGATTTCATTAGCTTTAATGTACTTGAAGTGTGCACCAGGCACTGGGAAAATACAAGTATTGAAATCTGGACACAGTATTAGTATTATGGACTCAATATTAATGACTCAGATCAATAGATGAAGTCACACCTGAATGAGCTGCTCTTTCAGCTTGTAGATGGGAAGACTCTCTCTTTGCTCCAGGATAGAAAGTTGAGTCTTTTTTCCATAGGAGGCCTTGTTGCCGCCAAAGGCGTGTTTTTTCCATTCTGGGATATCGTTGGGCATCATACCTATGCCCCTCATGTTGGCAGCTATCTGCCTGCCGTCAACTGTATGGATGGTGAGCGTGTGAAGACAGGAAAAAAGCATTTGTTATAGATGCACAAAGATGATAGCAGACTTGAGCTCATATAAGGCCAGAGGGCATATGAGCAGCAGAGATAGGCTTTTTATGTGCAAGCCTGCTTTGATAGCAGACATCAGGAAATCAGATGGCCATCTACGAACTCACAGTATGGACAAATAGGAAGGATGTTTATCTGGAGTGATCAGTGTCTTAAATTTGAGTTCTTTTTTACTACTGGAGGACATGGAACACAAAACATCCATACAATACTACTTCACTGTACAAGTAATCAGATTATTTTCTTAAATTTGTATGGACAAATCCAATAAAAAGTTCATTAAAAGTAATATTTATCATTAAAAATTATTCGCAGGACATCGTACGCCTGCATCCAAGTTGCAAGTGTGGCTTGAAGTGGCATATTGCAGTTTTCATAAGTACAACATCATTTCTTATTGTCTTACCGTCGGGCAGTGGGTCAACCCAGTGTTTATTAAGACCCATAGGGATTGAGTCCATTTCAGCCTCCCGTTGGGCCTGTTTCACTTCTCTTCGCTCTTTGGCCAGAGCACTCTGCATCATAGCAGCTTGAGAGAGAGATCCGTCGGGGTTCTGACAGAAACGCAAATTTAAAGTCACAGGTTATATCTACTTCAGTGAATCCACTTGAAGTGAGAGTACATGAGTTTTAAACTACCTTGACAATCTTGACCGGACTCATATCCATGCTCTGTTTCGTGTGTCCCCGCAGGAATGGAGGCTCCTCCTCTACCAGTTCAATCTCCAAATCCTCATCTAAACAAACAAACCCCAACACAGACAAAGTTTAAGGTGACTGTTCAGGCAGACTAATTATGATAGGCTCCGAAAGGAAGTAGGAATTTATTTATCGGCAAATGATGAGTTAAAGTTGAATGCAACGCATACCCTCTTCATCATCTACTTTAGGCAGAATTCCTGTCTCTTCATCAAAGTCTGGGAACTCCTCCTTAGACAACACATTGGCAGCAATCATCTAAGAACAAACAGATCAAGATGGAGATTAAAATATGATCATAAAGAAAAACAAATGTTAAAACAGTGGATCAATTCAATTTCACATTAAAGACGGCCATGCACCTGTTTGATTTCCCATTTCTCCGGATCTGAGATCTTGGTCAGTCTTTTGCGTTCCAACGTGTCATCCTCTACTTCTGGAGCATGGCCCAGGTTGAGGTTAGTTGGTCTGTCAGGATTTCTCATGGATGATTCTTCCTGACCGTCTCCACCCATATTTCTCCTCCTGTTAGGGTTCAGGTCTTCACCAGTGTCCTGGTCAACATCCTTGTAAAAGCAAGACAACCAAACAAAAATCAGTACAAATAAGCACAATAATTAGTCAATAATAATAAAAAAAAAATCAGGTTTAACACATAACGTCTTTTTATAAATGCAAGATATAACCACAATTTTTAGTCAAATAATTTAAGTATAAAGTAGGGTTTAAAAGTGCTCGCATTTCGCATTTTCTGATTTAAAAATGTATTTCTATATTACAATAATTATGATCAAAACAAAAAAAGTATATTGCAATAATTTCTTGTTTTTTTATTATCTAAGAACTGTATATTCAGACAAATGGAGATTAAATAAAAATAACAACAACAACAATAATTTACCAATTTAAACACATTTATTGCAAGATATATATTTATATCTTTATATAAATATATATATTTTTGTACAGCGTGATCTAAAAGTCAAGGACGAGAAGTAAAAGTTTTTTTTGTATTATTATTATTATTATTAAATATAATGTACAAATTTAATTTTCAAAAATGATAATTTTAACTGGTTGTGATTTACTGGTTGTTTAATTGGTGACTTTTGAACCTCAAACCATACAGATCTGTTCTCTCATGGCGCCCATAAAGATACTCACTCACCTTCATACTGAGACTTGTTTTGGATCCAGTGAAGGACAACACCTTGATTTTGACCCTTTGGCCTTTGCTGACCACATCTGCAACATTTGCCACCCGACCTTCTCTCCTGAGCTCAGAAATATGGACCAAGCCTTCCCAACGTTTCCTTTACGAAAGGAGGATGAGAGAAAAAAAAATTGTTTAAAAGCTAATTCTAAATATTACATTTACAAACTAATCCTACTACAGAATACATTGTAATGCCCACATCAAATTCAGTAGCCTTAATAGTAAATTTACTGGATCTCAAAACATACCGGAGACCTTCCAACTGCACAAAGCAGCCAAACTGCATGATACTGGTGACTTTGCCATTGTAGATATCCCCCACAGACGGCTCCTCCGGTGGGGGCCGGTCCACATGTTTGTCCTTCCATCGGTCTGAGCCTTTGTCTTTGTCTCTGTCTCCCCGTGCGGGACTCCTGGACTTGCTGCGAGAGTGCCAGCGGCTCCTACGCTTCCTTCTGTCCCTCTCATTAGAGCGAGATCTAGAACGAGAGCGATGTCGTCTCCGTCTGTCTCTGTCTCGATCTCTGTCTCGGTCTCGATCTCTATCCCTGCTCCAGCTTCTGCTCCTGCTCCTCCGCTTCTTCTTGCTGCTGGTTTCAGATCTAAGACGGATTACACTTACATGTTAAAAGGAGATAATATGATGCAAGTGAGGAAATCATTGAAGCATCAACTTCAGTGGTATCTAATTTATGTTAAAGCAGGTCCTCACCTGTGTTTACTGCTGCTAGGTTCTGTTCCACTAACACTGGGCATAAACATCTCTAACTCTTTCATGGCATCAGCAGCAACTTTCACGTCATCATCATCCAGCATAGACTAGTAAGAAGAAAAGATAGTTTATGATATGACACATAAGTGGCTACTGTTGATAACTTTGATTTGTAATGTTTTTGAAAGAAGTCTCTTCTGCTTCTAAAAAAAGAAAACTGACACTGCATTCTTTTGACACTGAAGAGAGAAGACTAAAGGAATGGATTAAATTATATATATTGTGCAGCTATTTTTAAATTGTAATAACATTTTACTGTATTTCTGATCAAATAAATGCAACCTTAGTGAGCATAAAAGGCTTCCTTCAAATTAAATATATATTTAAATAATTACCCTAGGCATAGGATTGTCAGGTCTGCACAGAGCTGGAAAGAGCTCTTTCAGCTTGTCCTTTTCAGCCTTTGGCTTAGCCTCCGGATAAGAAGCTGTACAATGATAAATAAAAAAACACATTATTAAACTATTATGTGATGAAATATGTTGCAAACTGAACATAAAGATGATGTTCAAATCAATATGAAGTTGAAAATGGCATTTCTCAAAAGCATTGCAAGCTTGAGTAGAACCACTGGCACTATGATCAATTTATCTCACAATGCATTTGAGAAAAGTAGCCCTGATTTATGTATTGACTAACTGTACGTTCACACCATAGCCGACTTGAGCGTCAGAGAAGCTCTGGCCGCCCTGTCAAAGACGCTTGTCAAATAGTACAGGGAAGCTTGTTGACGCTTTGGACGCTCTGATTTTGCAGGGAGAATAGAAGTGTCACAACATTAAATGTAATAAACAGAAAAACAAAAAAAAACAAGCAATACACTGAAGAAACCTTTTAATTATGACAGAATTTTTATTACTGTTTTGGTCACATTTGGTTGGGAAAAAATAGTTAGCTATTATTATTATTATTATTTGCGGTCAAATCGGTGCCACCGTGAGCAAATTAATTGCATTCCCACTTTAAAACAAGCGTTCGGAAATATTTCAAATAAAAGTTGCGCTCATGCGATCCCTATAAGAAAACAACGTCATGTCATAAATGATATGAAACCAGTAGGAATCGCAGTAACGGCAATTTTACACTCTTAGAAAAAAGGGTTCTATATATGTAACAGGTTCTTTACTCAACTCCAAAGGACATTTTATGCTAAAAAGGTTCAATAATGACAAGAAAGAACACTTTTGGCACAAAGGTTCATTATAGGGTATTATTCATTCATTTATTATTTACATTATTCTGCAACATTTTGTAATTGTAATTAAATTGTTTATTAAACTGTTGTAGTGACTTAATATCACATTTTAATCATGCAGATTTTTGGAGGATAAACTGAAATGGCACTCTTTGTGTGATATTGATTATTTACATTTTCAACCCCCATATCTTGAATTTTGTAATCTTTCACATGCATTGCATTTTAGGGGTTCCAAATATGTAGCGCTTTAGAACCTTTTAGGGTTCTATATAGAACCTTTTCTTCTAAGAGTGTAGCTTCTCTTCCATTTTCTCGGAACTAATGTTTTGGTAGGAACCAATGTTTACATTGTGTATCTCTCCGGATTCAGCCAGCGTGAATGACGTCTATATTGTGATTGGTTGCTGGCGTTTCGCCGCTGAACCGCGTCACAGCTCATTAGCAGCTACTATAAAGTTCAGCTTCTCTCAACTTTCTGTTTGACGCTCAAAACGCGACGCCGATGTATTTGACGGTCCTTGCAACCGAGAAAGCCAGCTTCCATTGAAAATGAATGACTTCCGGCAGCTTTGGAAGCTCAAGTCGGCGGCGGTGTGAACGTACTCTAAAAGATCCTGAATATTCGTAAGTTACCTTTAGATGCTTTTGGAGGAGGACGCATGGTTTGAATGAGACGCAGCAAATTGCTGACAAGTGAATCCTAAAAGACAGAGATGACAGAGTGGGTTAGGTATTCATAAACATTTTGTATTCAGAAACAAAGATAGAGATTACAAAAAAGTGAAGTCGTCTTACTGTGAAATCGGCTCCATTTTTAACCAGCACTGATTTAAACCCATCAAAGGTTGGATTTTTCTCAGCAAGACTGATTACAAACTCGGCTGAAAACACACAAAAAAACGGTAGACTGTTACTACTAAACTTGTGGATTGTAAAACGGCAGCAAGAGAATATGTCTGTTTTTAACATTAGTCAACATTTTTTATTAGCGAGCCCCTTACCAAAAAATGACAACTGTAATCATAGTATTATCCAAAATATCAGTTATTACAGAACGTTAATTGTTACCTTTTAACATTTTCAAATAATTCCATAGTAAGGAAGACACATCAGGCCCTTCTACATAATTAATATGACCACGTTGCTGTTACGTACAGTAACCACCCTTTCTTTTAATTATAAAGGTCCGATTCTAGATAAACTAAACGTGCAACATAACTGTGGAACTGAATATAATTCAATGACATGATTATAACTGTTTATTCCAGTTAAATGACGTACAAACACACTGACTAGACATGTAGAAAGAGACTGACCAGCGAGTTAACGTTACGAGTTAAGTTGGCTAAAACGTCTCGTGTCGTCTAATTTCTGAACTCACCAAGGTCCTTATCGCTGATTCCCAAATGGTTATCAAGTTCGGTACAAACTTTAGACACCAAAGACAAATATTCGAGTTTCTTAAGCTCATCATCTCCGATCTCTGCCATCTTCAGCAATGTTGTTTTCCCGATAACCGGAAGAGAGTGGCAACGCTTTCTTCTTCTTCTTCTTCTTCTTTGGTGTTTTACGGCAGTTGGCATCCAACTAGTTGCATTACTGCCATCTACTGGTTCTTGTCATTCCTAAGTCATATTCGTCTTTCTACTCCAGTCCTCTTTAGAAAATAAAATATATATTTCTTTCCTTGCTCCCACTTCTCATATTGTAATATATTCTCAACACTATATTGACTTATACCAATTTTTTCCAAATTATCTTTCAACTCTTGCCTTTCTTGTGTAAATTTCCTACATGACATAAAAATGTGACTGACAGATTCCTCTTCTTGACATTCGTCACATAATCCAGTGGGATGTTTTCCTAATATCCAAAGCGTTCCATTCAATTTACTATGTCCGATTCTAAGTCTTGTTAACATAGTTTGCTCTTTCCTTCTATTTGACAACTCTCTTACATGACCTACTTTATTTTGAATCCTGTATAAATATCTTCCTTTACTTTCCTGATCCCATTGATATTGCCATATTTCCATTACCTTTTTCCACACTAGGTTCTTACCTTCTGATTTTGACAATTTAATTTCTATGTCAATATGCTCTTTTTTTAATGCATTTTTTGCCAATCTATCAGCTTTCTCATTTCCTTCAATGCCCACATGCGCTGGTATCCACATATATATAATATTTTTCCCCTGCCTACACACCCTTGAATTTATACACAAGATTTCATATAATATTTCTTGATGACTACTAGCTTTTCCAGTCTTCATACTCATAAGAGCTGATGCAGAGTCACTACATACTAAGATGTTACTCTCCCTGGATTGCTCAACCCATTCTAATGCGATACCTATAGCACATAATTCAACAGCATAAACAGTTACGCTGTCAGATGTTCTTTTGCTAATGCTTATCTCATATTTAGGGACGAATACCGCCGACCCTGTTGCATCTGATTGTAAATCCTTTGATCCATCTGTAAAAACTTGAATACTATCTTTATACTTGCTGTTTTTATATTTATAATATTCATTGGCTATATCTACATTTCTGTTCTTTCCTTTAATTAACAAAAGCTCTAAATCAACGTTCGGAACTTCCAAAGTCCATATTGGTTTAACAGGCCATAACACTGTATTAGCAAATCTTTTATCATAAACTTCCATTTCTTTTGCAACCAAATCACCTGTCCATCCAAAACTTTCTTTCTTTCCTCTCTCCTTTTCCCAGCTCTTCTGCAACACCTTTTTTGTTGGGTGACTATTCTCATGCCCTCTAAGATTTATCCAATAATTTGCTGACAATTGTTTCCGTCTTAGCCATAATGGCATTTCACCTCCCTCAACCTGAAGTGCACATACTGGAGAAGTTTTGATTGCCCCCAAGCAGATTCTTAAAGCACATGATTGCACAATGTCCAATTCTGCTAATGTTGTCTTCGCTGCTGACCCATATGCAACACTCCCATAATCCAACTTAGATCGTATTAAAGCAATGTAGATATATTTTAAAGCTGAAACACTTGCTCCCCATTCCAACCCTGCCAGACATCTCATCACATTTAACACTTTCTTACATTTATTAACTATATACTTTATATGTTCTTTCCATGTTAGTTTTGTGTCAAAATATAATCCCAAGAAACGAAAACATTCTACTTTCTCTAATATACTTCCATACATTTCCAACTTAACTTCCTTATCCTTCTTCTTATTTGAAAAAACCATTACTTTAGATTTTTCCACTGAGAACTTAAACCCCCATTTTATTCCCCAATTTTTAACTTGATCAATTCCTTCCTGCATTTTCCTTAAAATATACTCAACATTTCTACCTTTCTTCCATATAGCACCATCATCTGCGAATAAAGACCTTCCCATATCCCCTGGAAGATTTAAAAAAATATCATTAATCATAATAGAAAATAAAGTTGGACTAATCACACTCCCCTGCGGTGTCCCATTTTCTACCACATATTGCTTTGATAAATCTACCCCAATTTTCACCTGAATATTCCTTTTATTTAGAAAATCCATAATCCAATTAAACATTTTCCCTCCAACTCCCATTAAATGTAATTTGATTAAAAGACCCTCTTTCCACAACATGTCGTACGCTTTCTCCACATCAAAAAAAACTGCTACTACAGTTTCTTTATTCACTTGTGCTTTCCTTATTTCCTCCTCCAAACTTATCACAGGATCCATTGTATTCCTTCCTTTTCTAAATCCACTTTGACATAAAGCCATTTTATTTCTACTCTCTAAAAAGTATATTAGCCTTTCATTTATCATGCGTTCCATTATCTTGCATATATGCGATGTTAATGCAATTGGTCTGTAATTATCAGGATTACTTGGATCCTTTCCAGGCTTCCTTATTGGAATAATTACTGCCTCTTTCCAACTTTGTGGTATAGTGGCAACGCTTTCCCTTGTACGGTGACTTCTAATTCCGGGTTACAGTACAGGCGCCCTCTAATGGTCAAATGAGGAATTGTTGTGAGTGGGGAGCATTTTTTTTTAGTCTAAGGGTCCGCAATAATATGAATAAATAAAATAAATAATAATGATAATAATAATAAACAAGATTAAAATGTATTTTTTTTATATAAATATATAAATAATGTATACATTTTAGGGTGGGGTCCCTCACTCGATGATGATAAAATTTGGGGGATTTTAGCATCTGAAAGCCTGAAACTTGTGTAACTGTATTTATAACAGACCTAGTGCGGCATCTAGTGGCGCATTTCAGGAGATTCGGTTCATTCCACTGACAGTTCCCCGCACCGCTGTCAGGTTGGTGCGGATCTATGATGCTGAGATTGAGCTTCGCATGG
Organism: Cyprinella venusta; assembly: GCA_038021265.1. Lineage (NCBI taxonomy): Eukaryota > Metazoa > Chordata > Actinopteri > Cypriniformes > Leuciscidae > Cyprinella > Cyprinella venusta. The sequence goes on from CM075877.1 coordinate 21,186,811, forward strand.
TCTTCTACATCATCAACCGCCATCAAACACATCGCACAGGCTAGGCTCTTCACCGGATCCTTTCAACGAAAAGATAACCATACTTTATATAAGAGCCAGTGTTCTGGACTACAACAAGCTCTCCAGTTTAGCCAAACGTCAGTTCTTGCCAGTAACGTTACTAGAGTGTCCTGGGACAACTTCAGGTAGGCACTGACCTCTGACACGGTCATTCTCCCAGACTGAGTGCTTCATGCGTGCTTGCACAATCGCTTAATCGTTTTCGTTAGCACTGCTGCTAACACAGAGACCTTGCCCAAAGACTTTAAATGCCTATGTTTCTAAACACTGAGCCCAAAATAGTAGCGTTCCGACGTTCAGTGCGTAGAAAATGCTGTCTAGATAGTCAGCTTACTAATATTTGAGACACATCACTTGTTTACATGGTGTTAGTCGTATGCTATTGGACTGTAACTGTTCTCCAAGTGTGTTTACAAATGAAAAGCTGGCATTCCCTGTCTAAAGTGGATTGCTAGTTTGAGCTGGTTGGCTGCAGTAGTTACAGCCACCTGGAAAAAAGTGCTCAAACCTTTCTTAAACCAGACCGGGACATGACACTTATGGAAACAAATGGGTAGAAATGTTCAATTTGAAATTAATTATACAGCAAGGTTGGTTTAAGCTTGTTTTGTTTAATCAGATGTCTGCTATTTCATTTTATACTGCTTGCTAATTAAAGTCACACTGAAATCTAAATTGCCAATTGCACTATTTTACAGTACACGTGCTTACAGTGTACTTACCTAAGATAGTACTGAGTAAGATAAGATAACTGGTTCAGGGTTAGTACCTAGTTATTATTAGCCAGTGCAAATACTATAATAAGTAGCCTAGTATGTGTAAGGGGAACATGCCTGTACAATAATTGCAATGTTTGATGGGAATTTACATTATTAGAAATTATTTATCAGTGGCACATTCACTCATGCAGTGGCATCTCTTCTCATGTGGCACAACCCGTCACTCACATGCAATCTTAGCAATAGCAAACCTAACGATCCAATCAATTTCCAATGGACAAAATCAAGTCCCGCCCTACATTTGTTTTTGTTCTTTCGAGTAGCCGTATGTTACTAATGTGAATAAAAGACTATTGCAACTTCTGTTTTAATGCTGGCTTTATGCAGTATGCATTTCATCTGTCCTTTATTATTATTTCCTGACCCCCTGTTTACTAAGGCTATCTAGTCAGTGGTGGCACTCAAGGCAGTTTCATTTACCACAGTTACATTCTCTCACTGTTTTAGGTCTTCTGGAGTGGTTTTCTTCAGCATGGCATCAGGGAGTGATGGACTCGACAGGTTAAACACCCCAAAATACACTAATCGCCTGAGTAAAGAGAAGTCCTCCTATCTATTACAACATGCACACAACCCTGTGGACTGGTGAGTGCTTCAGATATCTTTAGACACACAGTTTAGATTATTTTTATTTGTTGGAGAAATCAACAAAAGGCATCCTGTGAAGAGGCATCCTAAAACTATAGTATTCCTAATATAACTTCCTGTTATGTATTTTCTCTCCTTTCTTCATTCATATAGGTATCCATGGGGACAAGAAGCCTTTGATAAAGCGAAGAGTGAAGACAAGCCCATTTTTCTTTCAGGTAACAAAATGATATACTTGAAAATAAATTGGTTGGTTGGTCCATGTTTTATTACACTCTCTTATTACTGTTTACAGTGGGTTATTCCACCTGTCACTGGTGTCACGTGATGGAGAGGGAATCGTTCGAAGACGAGGAGATTGGAAAAGTCCTCAGTGAGAACTTTGTGTGTATAAAGGTGGACAGAGAGGAGAGGCCTGACGTAGACAAAGTTTACATGACATTTGTGCAGGTTTGGACTTGTACAATTTATTGTTGTAACTTACAAAGTGTCATGCTGATTGAAATACAATTAATGCTTTCTGCCCAGGCAACAAGTGGTGGCGGTGGCTGGCCAATGAGCGTGTGGCTTACACCAGATCTCAGGCCATTCTTAGGTGGCACTTACTTTCCACCCAGAGACAGCGGAAGAAGACCTGGACTGAAAACTGTGCTTTTAAGAATTATAGAACAAGTAAGAACTGAGACAGACATTTCCTTGTTTGAAATTCATACAATACAGTATTCATCCTATATTCATGTTCATATTCATTTTTTAAAAATCTGATCTTATCTTATCTGGTCTAGAAGCCACAAGAGGGTGCTAAGGGGACATAGTATTATTTTTAATAATAACTACGTGCCTGTGCCTAGTAATTCTTGGTTTGGTGTGTTTGAGTGCTCATTGTTACAATTACACAGCAATAGTTCAGTGACATTTTTGACATTTTGTGCCTGGTAGAAAAGCAAATACTGATACCGACATAACATGCATTAAATATGGAAAATTGAACTAAATGGTTGCTTAACAATTTATAATGGTGATATTAGGTGACATGTATTTGGGTATCTGTACAGGTAGCAGGAGTTTAGATTACATAGCATATTCAACATCACATAGTTACAGGCTAACTTTAGTGCATGACACAGTAATAACTTAGCCTTGAGACCAGGCTATGCTTGAGCAAACAGTTTGTGAATAGGCTTCTACAAATGGTGGCAGTGAAAGAGACTGTGAACGCATTTAATTGGATATGTTTAATTGGTGAATAGCATAGGCTACTATTTAACGGCGATAACGTTAAGCACACCAGAATGAAATATAATATTCAGAAGTAAACAGCGTAGCTGACTTACAGGTTCAGTTAACACCCACAAATGAATCACGATTCAGGGAGCAGTGAACTCCGAAAAAACGCTACTCTTGAGCAAACAGTTTATGAATAAAGTAAACAGTGTAGCTAACTTTATGTTTAGCTGACAGATAAGAGTTTATGTCAGAATGTTTAGTTTTAAACCACAACCCTCTAATGTCAGAATGTTTATTTTTAATACTAAACGTTATCTAAACCTTCTAAACATCATCTAAACATCTTCAATGTGTGCTTCTTTTACTGATATATTCACCGATGTCTTTTGCATTTGTAATCCAAACAACGTCAAACTTGGCACTGCTCTTACTCGTGCCCGTAGCAAGACACCTGTCAAGTTTGAAATTCATCGGACTAATGGTTCAAGAGATATGCGAATAACTGACAGACACACAGATGGACAGACAGACACTCCTGTAATTTGTAGATAATAATAATAATAATAATTAATATTATTAATAAAATTATAATAATAATGATGAAAAAATTACCAGATTGGACATTATTACTATTATTTTATTGTTTTTCTTTAGGATTATATACTGACAGTAGCATTAAACAGATTACATTAATAGGAAGTAAACATTTTCCAGATAATATATATCCTACTGATCTGTTACTGTAGATAAATATACTGTTTTTTTAATACATTAATACTAAATGAAAGGGTGCATTAAATTGATCAAAACAAGTCACAGTAAAGACTTTTAAGTTGTTACAAAAATATATAATTTTTATTTAAATGCTGTTTTACTGATTTTTATTAATTCATCAAATAATCTGGGAAAAAATTGCATCACGTTCTCTACAAAAATTAAGCAGTAAAAATGTTTTCAACGTTGAAAATAAGAAATGATTCTTTAGCACCAGTTTAGCATATTAGAATAATTTCTGAAAGAGAAATTATAATAGTATTCCACAATATTACTGTTTTTTTTTGTTTTTTTTTAAACTGTATTTTTTTATCTAATAATTGCAGACTTGGTGTGCATAAGACAGTTCTTTCAAAAACATGAACAAATATTTTTTCACAGTTTAAATTTACATTTTTCACATTTATATTTACACAGAGTGCACTGGGTCAGTGATATTGTTTAACTTTGACATCCCCCGTACAATGGTGCTCTAATGTCTGAGGACCTTCATACTATGTGTTTTAGTGGCAGAGTAACAGAGAAACCCTGGAGTCCAGTGGAAAGAAAGTACTGGAAGCCCTCAGGAAGGGGACAGCAATCTCTGCCAGCCCTGGAGAAACTCTTCCATTCAGTCCAGATGTTGCCAACAGATGTTACCAGCAGCTGGCTCACTCTTATGAGGAAGAATATGGAGGTTTTCGAGAGGCGCCGAAGTTCCCTTCACCAGGTAAACTAGGATTTATTGAAAGGATTGATCACCAAAACTCGTACAATATTTACAGTCCCTCAATAATTTGTTATTAGACTCGCAAAGAGAATGAACACAATATCCTGTTGACCACCTGTCTTGTGAGTAAATTACCTGACAAATACGCATCAACTTTAATAATGAAAACTGGCCTTGTGCTTTTCTTTTCTGCAGTGAACCTGATGTTCCTGATGTCATTTTGGGCAGTAAATCGGGCCAGCTCTGAGGGAGCAGAAGCGCTGCGAATGGCCCTTCACACTCTCCGAATGATGGCACTAGGGGGCATTAATGACCATGTGGCACAGGTGACATGCACAAATTGTGTATTCAGAACGTGCCTGAAACATATGATGTTAAAATCAATTCTTCACTTTTACTGAACACAATTAAATTCTGTCTTTCAGGGCTTTCACAGATACTCCACAGACTCCTCCTGGCACGTTCCTCACTTTGAAAAGATGTTATATGATCAAGGCCAGCTTGCTGTGGCCTATATCACTGCTTACCAGGTGGGAATATGTCTGTGTGGGCTACTCTGTTTTTATGTATTATATTGTATATTTAATAGATTTTCTGTCCCTTATCTCTCCAGATAATTGTTATGTCCAGAAAGCTATAATAAAACATTGTTCTGTACTTCTGTAGACACATTAAGGACTTATTCTGTTGTTCTATATCAAAAGCTTAAGTTAAGATGATTTTAAGAGTTGAATAAGGAACCAACAATATTTCTGGCATGGGCTAGGTGTGGTGTTATTGTTGCTGTCTCTGCAGGTATCTGGGGAACGCCTATTTGCAGATGTGGCTCGTGACGTGTTGCTTTACGTCTCCAGAGACCTCAGTGACAAGGTGAGTCTTCTTCTCCATTATTAGGTCCCTCATTTGGCATCAGTCCTGCTGAATCAGCACCGACCCAGAAAAGCAATGAAAAAGCGCCCAGGTCGATGCCCTTTTTGAGGTCATCCCTCCTCTATTCTCTAGCAATGGGCGCCAGCCATCTTGTGATGATGAATGGTTTGATGACACACTCAATTAAAACCCCCTCAAATTTTGAAAATCCTATTTTTGAAGATTTATGGAGTAATTACGTGCCAACAAAAGCATACCGTGAACCTAATTTTGTTTGGTTGTCAGAGTTACATTAGAGGTTAATGTTTCACTTTGACCCAAAATATACACGTTTGTAAAATATATATATATATATATATATATATATATATATATATATATATTTGAAAACTTGATTCTGTCTCTTTGTTATTATACTTTCAACTAGTACACTGTATGCTGTAACGTATTTGAAATGTATTAACTAGAGAATTTGTGGCCAAGAAATAATGATCCCCTCAAGAAACCACAATGCGACTTTGAAAACAGCCTACAAGTGTCAACAAAAAAACAAATTAGATTTGAGAATTGTGCTGCCCTCTGCAGTCTGGCGGCTTCTATAGCGCTGAGGATGCAGATTCCTTTCCTACTGCGGAATCCACTGAGAAGAGAGAGGGAGCGTTTTGTGTGTGGACAGCAGGAGAGATCAGAGAGCTGCTTCCTGACATCGTGGAAGGCGCCACAGGAGGCGCAACACAGGCGGATATCTTCATGCATCATTACGGTGTGAAAGAGCAAGGCAACGTGGACTCTGCTCAGGTTTGGGAATTTGGTTTTTGATGAGAGACAGAATCTTTTTTAACCATTACAATGATTCTTGACTACCACACCGAAGCAAATAAAAGTGACTGTAGTTGTGTCCGAAACTACATTCTGTCTAGTAGGTTGCTACTACATTTAGTTTGAAAATGTAAACTTATTTCTCAACTGTTAAAAAAATATTATATAAATGTGAAGAATTTTTTTGCAGTGGCCACTGGTGTGTTTTAAAATAGAGGAGGCACACAAAATCTTAGCGGTCAGATTTTTTTACTTTAAATGGCTTTTTGGTCACTTTTATACCTGAATATTTACAGAAAACGACACAGACATCAAGACAATATAAATATAAGTTCACTCACATAGTCCTAGCCTATCACTTCCATCTTAGCCTAATCCATCCTTCTGTCTAATATATTAATTTTCAATACCAGGGATTTTTTTTATTTTGTTTCTAATTCTTGTGTTCTTGGTGTTTCTGTAGGACCCCCATGGAGAGCTCCAGGGTCAGAATGTGCTGATTGTGCGTTACTCAGTGGAGCTCACCGCTGCTCACTTTGGCATCAGCGTGGACAGACTGTCCGAGCTGCTGTCCGTTGCCAGGGCCAAGCTGGCCGAGGTACGGAGAGCCCGCCCACCTCCTCACCTGGACACCAAAATGCTAGCTTCCTGGAACGGTAAGTTTCCTGCATTCTGATTGGAAGAATGTACAAGTGTCATCCACTAATATACTGCTTGAAATCCCAAAACACAAAACGGGGAGAAGAATCAATGAAAGGCTTAGGCATGAAGAAAATTTGCAATGCTTGCATCCTCTGAAGCTATGAGTACCCCCTTATTGATTGCACTTTGCGAACAAGGTCCAGTGTTCAACAAGCTCCGTAAATGTTATTTTTTTTTCTCAACTGGGTTGCCTTAATAGCAGCACTATAATGTTAGAGTGGGGCGCTTAGATGTGGTGCCAAGCCTTTAAAAGCCCAACAGAGGGGACCTCTGGGTTGTGGTCTTTCCCCTCTTTGTCTTTAATGAAAGGATATCAAAGCCTTCACAGGGTGCCAAGGCCCCTTTGGAACTTTAGCTGACAAAAGTGCTCAAAGAATTGTGACTAATGAGCTGATATCTTAATTAAAGAAAGCCTGAGACATTGTTTAATGGAAGTGTTCCTTCCAGAGCTACGCTCCATTACATTCTTAATGCATACAGACTGGATATTGCTACCTGCAGAGTAACCCTTGGCATTAATCAAACCTGATAGGCCCACTCGCAGAGCCGTGAGACATGTCTGGGCTACAGGCACACAGAGCTCTGACAGGACTATTGTTAGTGATCCTCGCCCCTCTGAACACATTGCACTTTAGATCTTATAAACTCAGTGTCTTCTTTCGAAGTTCCTCAGTCTTGGTTGGCACCTTTTGCACCTTTATCAAAGGTTTTTAGCTCTCGCTTTGTGGGGAGTTTCTGTGGGGCAGAACTCTTCCCGAAAACTAATCTAAAATTTTGCAACTATTCAGAAAGAAGGTGGAGGAGTGATTTGAAACTATTGTCATGTGGTCAATAAACATGTAAATGCTTCATAACAGTAGCTATGTTTCCATCCACCTATCTAAAGTGCTTTTGCTGAAGGAAAAAATGTAACATGGTCAGGTTTTCCAAAGCTTGTAATCTGACCATTCCCATTTCTTTGGTCAGGACTGATGTTGTCCGGGTTTGCTCGTGTCGGAGCCGTGCTCGGTGACAAGGCTCTGCTGGAAAGAGCTGAGCGAGCAGCTCATTTTCTCCAAAAACACCTGTGGGACGATGAGAACCAGAGGATTCTCCATTCCTGTTACCGTGGAAATAACATGGAGGTGGAGCAAGTGTAAGGAACATTTCTGTCTGTCTGTGTGTACTGTTTGTTTACTAACCTACATATACTTTAATTATAAGTTTATTAAAAAAAACAAACAAACAGAATATTTATTCAGGCCTGTCATTGGAAAATATAAAGGATACTTATTTTTACATAATATGATCAGGGTTGTTATTCTTAACTAAAACTATATAAAAATATTTTTTGTGGATTGAAATGAAGCTGAAATTTAAAAAAAAAATCTAAATATTAGATATAACATTAGAAACGTAAACTTAAAAATTAAAAATGTTGCCTTTGCAACTAACGGAAATTAAAAAAGTTCTAAAACGACCTAAAACTAAAATAAAAATAATAAAAATATTACATTAAAATTAATACAAAAGCAAAATTACAAAAAATTAAATTAAAGTTGATTCAAAATAACACATTTTCTTGTAGTATATTAATAATACAAAAAAAAATATATATAACACTGATTTTGATGAGTTTATGTGTGTTTTTAGTCAGTGGGCCAAGAAAACTAACACACAGTCTGTCTTGCGTCCTAGTCTTAATTGCCTTGGCACAAATCCTGCAAATGTAGGAATGACCCAGAATCAGCACAATACAAAGCTTTTCACATATGAAATCACACACACACACACACATATGCACTGGCCTCATTCTTGGGGTAACCTCTCATTTGTACCTCTCATTACCAGTCTGTGTCAGCACATTGATCATCCCACAGTGCTGAATGTGCTTCTCAAGCCACGCAGATCATTCTTATGAGTCAACCCACACACCATTTATCACTGATCTAAACGGGTTATATTTTCACCTTCATTTGAACCTTTTTGTTTGAGTGTTCATCAATGGGATAATGGAAAAAAGAGCTTCATTGTGCACTTTGCATAATCCTTAATCAGCAACATTCCCTCTGTAATCACCTAATTAGCTTTTCTTAAGTTAGCATAGGATGTGATGTTTCCTCTCCTGCAGCTCTGCTCAGATCTGTTTGTATAAGTGAGATGTAAAAATCAGTTTGTTTTTAATCACCTTTGGAGGATTTCCCTCAGCACGGAGAATAATTTATCAGGAGCCACAGCCAGACGATGATTTGCTGGGGAATTACTTGTGTTTCTGGCCCCCTGATTTCATATTCAAGAGGAACTTCTTTCTTGCTTTACTCTTCACTTGTTTACTAACCCTCATGCCATTCAAGGTACCATTAACAATTCTGAAAATTTTACTGGTCACACTTTTCCATGAGGTTAAAGTGAATGGGGGCTTAAGCTTTCAAAAGCTTCAAAAAATGACATCACCCTAAACTGGTCCATGCAACTCATTTGCTCTATTCCAAGTCTTCTGAAATTATATGTTAGATTTGTGTTTTTCAGAGTTATTTTTAAGTCTGTTTAAAGGATTAGTTCACTTTTTTAAAAAAAAAAACTTTTGCTGATAATTTACTCACCCCCATGTCATCCAAACTTTACCACCATACTGCGAGACGCCAAGACATTATATATTCCCAACAAGACCATCACCAAAAAGCCCGGGGATAAAGCTTGGTTCAACGCAGAGTGTAGAAGATTATCCATGGTAAAAAGAAAGCTTTATTACAACATACGGGCCTCTGAAGACCCGACTATGTAACGAAAGTTCCTCAAGGCAAGAGCAGTTTTCAATCAAGCTGAAAAGAGGGCAAAAAGGGAGTATTACACCAAATTGAGGAATGAACTTGCGGACAAAATGGAGGAGCATAGTAAATTCACTTTCAGGCAGAAGTAGTATCACAGACATCCTGGTCATTGAACACCAGGGTACCACCCACATCAGTGCCAGTGCAAAGGCTAACATTTTCTGCCAAGCTTTTGCGGAGAAGTGTATTTTACCCAATGCATCTGCGCATTCGTTGCCCCAGCACCAACAACAAACCTCCTCTTTTGCCAATGTGAACTTCAAACCCAAAGACATTAGAAACATTCTTTGTAACCTTGATCCAGCAAAGGCTATGGGACCTGATGAAATACCAACAAAAGTCCTTAGAGAATGTGCAGCGGAATTGGCCAGCCCCCTCACAGTCGTCTCTTTCAAATTCTCTTTTCACATGGCATCTTCCCCAAACAATGGAAAAAGGCCAGAGTGATTCCAATACATAAAAGAGACTCTAAATCAGATCCAACAAATTATCGTCCCATATCCCTCCTTTCAGTCCTTAGCAAAGTGATGGAATCCTCAGTTCATAAATAGCTCCAGGGCTACCTCCGTCATAATTTAATTTCTAATAAACGGTATGGATTTAAACCGAACCACTGCACAGCAGACATCCTTACAACTCTATAGCAGACATGGAACAACAACTTAGACAAAGGAGGTGAGGTGTATATTGTTGCACTAGACATTAAAGGAGCGTTCGACCAGATTTGGCACAACAGCCTTCTGGATAAGCTTTCTGCTAAAGGCGTAACTGGGCCATTACATTCTTGGCTATAGAATTACCTGGAATGAAGGTCCATCCAGGTCGTGCTTTCTAGTCAGTCCTCATCACCTAAACCAATCACTGCCTCGGTGCCCCAAGGATCCATTTTCGGCCCGCTATTATTCTCCATCTTCATTGATGATGTTGGAGAACAGTCAATGGTCCCAATGTGGCAGCATCCCTAAATAAAGATTTGGAGAATATTCGCAGGTGGGCAGATACTCGTAAGGTCACGTTCGAACCCATCAAATGTACGGCTATGGTTCTGTCGAGAAAGTGGACTTTTGGTGTGAACGGGCCTTTACTCGTGTATGGAGCGGAATCATAGCAGCCACCGCATCTGTTTTCAGGCCTTCTTGCTTAGCTCTCTCCAGCACTAGAAAGCTTTTCTAATATTAACGTGAGCCGTAAAGCTCTTTCTTGATCATAACCCTTCATTTTCCAGTGATATTCCTCTGAGATGTTCTCTTTTGTAATGTCTTTCAGCCATCTCTCTTTCTACAGTCTTTCTTCAAATCTCCTTCTTGCTTGTTCTCTCTCCTCCACCGTCTTACACCCCCTTAATGCTGATTGGCTACACGTTGGTTGTTGTGTCGGGCCGACTAACTTTCAAACAGCGTTTATCAAATATTGCTTAACCCACCTTTAATATCATTGTGTTTTGTTTTACCTTTTCCTGCCTGTGTTCCTGCTCTTTATTAGTTTCCATAGTTACTCATTAGATCCACACCTGTTCTGTTTTCCTTAGATTACTTCTTTTGTTTGTAAGCCCTTGTTTTTCTCAGTTCAGTGTTCTCTGTTGATTATGCTAAAGTGTAGTTGCCTTTTTGATTTTATCCTGCACATTTTCCTGGTATATTAAAATACTTTTGGAATTCATTCGGATTCGTACATTCATCTATTTGTAACAGTGTGAGAAGTAGACTGAAATTTACATTATTCACTGATAATATTCCTCTCCAGTGTGCTGTTGAGTCAGTGAGTAAACCCTTCAACCAAATCAGTTTACTTTGTGAATGAATCATTCACACCACTTTTGTGAACCAAATAGAGCAATTCAACTCAAAAGAAGGATTCATTCACAAATCAGACATATTTCATGACATCCACCCTAATGCTCCTTGTTGAAGAGTTTCAATGAATAATGGCTTAAAATCCACTCTGCTTCTCATACAAGGTCTATCAAATGACTTGGAATGTAGTGTGTGATTCACATGGACCACTTTTATTGTGCTTTTTGAACCTTGATAGCTTTATACTCTGTTCATTGTAATTGCTTGGAAAAGAGCATGGAAAACAGCTTCACCTTTTGTCTTCTGCGGAAGAAAGAAAGTCATGTGGGTTTGGAACAACATGAAGGTGAGCAAATGATGACAGAATGTTCATTTAAGGTGAACTAATACTTTAAAGAGCTCTGTGCCATGCTGTGAAAACATTTAGAGAAAATCTGGCTTCAATGTTTGATAAGAATGAGACAGGTTACCTGACTGTTGTAGTTCTCAAATGGAATTAAGGACCTTTTATTGTAATGGAAGAAATATGCTATAGTATTTGGGCCAGGTAAAAATGTAGTGCCAGGTGAATTATTCATGAACCATCCAGTGGCTGTGCTGTTATTCCAAAGAATGTGGCAAACGATCCAAATCTTGTTCAGCTGTATAAAAATCATACTTCATTGCGAGTAGATCTATCAGATTGGAACAAGAAGCCCTCTGGCTCCTGAGATAGATAGAGGTTAGGCTTTTTTTATGACTTCGGTCTCCTGACAGGTTTGTGTGGAAGTTATGATGTGGCTTTGCTGCACTTTGAAGAGACTGTATCACCTGGTGAGAATACAGAGAATGAACTAGGAGGGAATGGAAAAATCCAGGGAGAGCTGTTCATTAAAAATTGACTGGCAGGCTTATTTGTTTTGTTGTCTCACTGGGAAGAAAGAAAAACTGAAACAGAGGAGTCATATTTTTCTCTGAGCCCATAAACCCTGCTGTGGGTCGAGAATACCTTAGCAGAAACATACTTCATAGTTCAATAAAGGGCTAGTTAGCATGTTCCAGTTAGCCCCTGCTGGGAGCTAGCAGATCCTTTTAGTCTTGCAAAGTCAAAGTCACAAAGTGTGTGTATCTGTTTAGTACCTAATCCTAGTCACCAGCTTCTTCTCCAGAATCACCTGGCACTTATTGTACATGACACTTGAATAGTGCATTAGATCTGACAGCTTGAGGCAATGACATGGAAGGGGTGAGATGTTGAGTGTGATCTTCTCACTGGGACCTCATGACATTTTTCATCCCATGGAATGCCAATTGTTTAAACTAAGAACCGTGGAGGTTAAGTTTCCAGCGTTAGACCCGCCTCGCTCATCCTGCTGCCGACACTGTGATATCTTCAGACCTGTCACTGTCTGTTTCCTCGCACTCAGCTGGCTACAGTGTCACCTTTGTTCAAGTGTCTAAGGACACAAGGGTTGATGTGATCTGAATCAAATTTATTTTAAACTTCAAAGACCTTTGCAATCTTTTTGGGTGACACCACCTCAAAAGGAATTTTGAATGGATTTTATAACCCAAAGTTCCTGCTAAATGTCTTTTTATGCATGTCACAGAGCTTTCGCATCTGTGATTTTCTTTTTTGACCATTTTTTTTTTCAAAATCAAAAATCACTTAAAATCCTATTCCTAACCCACTTACAGCCACTCAGTTAGAAGCACTTAAATGAAAATTAAGCAATTTAATCATCTGTGGAATGGGCAGGACTCAAAACTCCAGCCAATCATTTCCAAGACCACCTAGAATCATTGGACTGTAAGTGCGTCAATCAAACGGTCGTACCACTCCCCCCTCCACGAATCCCCCTTGCACGGAGTCGCCTACCTGCGCATACTCAAAGCTTGTGACCCAGTCACAATTAGTGCAAGTCGCTCTGGTACAGAGAGCGTAAGTAAATAATGCAAATAATGTCCCTTTAAATGCAAATGAGCTGATGCTCCCAGCCCCCTTTTTAGAAAAGGGTAGTGCTTCAATTCTTTTGCTCTGGCAACTACAAAACATGACAATCTCACGCACTGAAAATGTCAGAAACTGTCAGTAGTGGTCTTTAGCCTTATATGTCCAGTCATCTGATTGTACTGTGCATAAAAAAATGCACGTTTATGAATTACGCAGACGGTGAGCATGACAGGATAAAAATAATGACATGACTTTTTCGGTGCATTCACTTGCTATCAGAAATTTCATAATTCTCACTCCTGAAGGCGTGATTACTAGCTCATCGCATTAAAGGGAGTTCATGTTCAGTTCTTTACTATGAAACTCATATTTCCGAAAATTCTTATAGCACGTTAGGGCAGCATCAGTGAAAACAGGCAAATACAATGGTAGCTTTAGCAACATTAGCTGTTCGTAGTGCCAACAAGCTCTTTCAGAAAGGCAATTTGGAAGGACTCACAAAATGTGATGTGTGATCCTTACTTTGTCTGGATCTGATGTTTGTGCATGGAGAATTGGAATTGACCCATCTTTTTTGAAAACCTAGCGTTGAAAAGAACTTTCTAGCGATTCTCTTCAGAACATATCCTTTGAAAATGAAATTGGTCCTCAGTGACTGATGGCGAGAGTCTATGGAGACTCTTATGTGCATTGGTACATCCCAAAACACAACACTTGTAATGCTTCTTTGACACAGACATTGTACAACTCCAGCTGTACAGCAAGGATATAGAAATGCTGGACTCTGTGCTTCTCGTTGATTCTCTTTGGGAATTATGAAAAAAATGAGTGAGTGGATTTTGGTAAGGCCTGTCATACCTACTGACTGTTTTACAATCTGCATCTCATCCTCTTCTCTCACACTCAATGATTTGACAGATCGCACAAAAAAATTAATTAAAACATAATTTTCTCGCTTTCATGTAATTCCAAACCTGTTTATTAAGCTTTCTCAATACAATACCAGTGTAACTTTTACTTACATTGTAAGAAAATGTATTTTTGGGGGTTGAACTGTCCTTTTAATAATAGAAGTGGAGCAGTTAAATGACTGCTTCTATCATTTCCCTCCGATTTCATGTCATGGATTGCAATTGCCAGTTCTGGCAGCAAATCAATGTGAAGCCCTCTGAAATAAGAACAAGAGTACCATCTGGATACAAGCAATTGTAATAGTCTGAAATAGGATGCAATTCATGCAGTAACATTAACCTGTGAGTGTGTGTGATGGCTATTTTTCCCACCGGCGCTTCAGTGAGGAAACAGATTAACTTTCAGGAAACAGATACTTTACTGCCTCTGCTTTTTTGTTTTATTAAGACAAGTTTAGGAAAAACACTTTGAAAAGGAAGAACATTGAAAAACAGTCCAGTGAACTGAAGTAGAACTGAGTCTCTCCCAGTCGTCCTAATTGGTTTTCAATAAACCATTTCACTTAAATATAAATCAAAATAAAGAAAAAAAAGATATGTCGCTACTTACGTTACGTCATTTCAGCACCACTACTTACATCAAATGGAAACATCAAATGGAATTGCAGACTGTTTTAACAACATTGGTGCAGTGCTGTGAGTTTGATGTGAGACTGTTTGTTTGTCATCCAATGGAAGAGTGAAGGGAGTTGTTTTTTTTTAAAATTCCGCATGGTGTCACTTGTTGAACAGAAATTACATGCTTCACTAATATATCAAAGTATATTACACACACACAGTCACATTTGTATAACCATAACACTGCTGTTTTACCAAGTTAGCATGGCATGATTTTATACTAAAATAAAAACTAAACTAAAATAAAATAAAAACTATATACAAATTTAAAAAAATAATACTTTAAATGACAAAAACACTCTACAAAATTACTAAAACAAAAACCAATTTAAAAGAAAAATACCTCAATCACACAAAAATAACACGTCTAATATCCACATTATTTTTAACGTGCGAGTCAGTGTGGCCATTTTTCCGTCGAATGTGAAAGGCTTCCTTTGAAATCTGCTTGTAGCTGTACAAAAACAGTCCGCTATACTCCTTAAAATTGCGAACTGCTGTTTCTTACCATCCATCCATTCTCCAAAGTGCTGATGTTTTGTTGGGTAATGGGGCATTTTAATATTACTTTAATTTATTATGATCATAAACACACTGGTTTGTAGCGCAAGTAGTTTCACCATTGTCTGCACTTTGTTATTCTCCTTGTCATTAACCCAAGCAGCTAATGAATCGGAAGTCTCGCACATTCACAAGAAATAGCAAATAATGTGGATATCCGTAGAGTTTACAATTTTCCAATTCCTGCTGTAAACTCTGATCTTGTGTCTCTGAGGCTCCCTTTGGTACGCGCATCACTGTAAATGCGTTTTCCAGTCTTTTGGAGTTTAAACTATTTCTGTGGTAAATTGGCAGCATGCCGGAGTAGCAGTCAATAGAGCTTATGTTATGTCGATCAACCCAGCGCAAGTTAACCTGACATTATTACGCAGGTCAACCCGACATTAACAAAAAATTGAATTTGTATTTGTGTAAGAACAAAAGATCTCGACCTTCCCTACTAATGTTCTCTATAATATTCTCTCCAGTGCATCTCCCATTTCTGGCTTCCTGGATGACTACGCGTTTGTGGTTTGTGGGCTGCTGGACCTGTTTGAGGCCACGCAAAGGGTCCGCTGGCTGCAGTGGGCTGAAGAACTCCAGCTGAGGCAGGACCAGCTCTTCTGGGACTCCCAGGGCAGCGGTTACTTCTGCAGCGACCCCTCAGATCCGACACTGCTGTTGGCTCTCAAACAAGGTGAGGCGTGACATCATGATGATACCCTGTACATAGAGACCATGGACTCTTAGGGTTTTTGCTCTGGGAATGTGTGGGTAGTTATGAGTCATGGAAAGGATGATGAAGATCTGTAGCTGTCAGTCTGCATTCTGAATCACTCCACCACAGAGCTGTGCTGTCACCGCTGATAGCACCACCACACTGCACTCTTATGGACCCTCGCCTGGGTAACTCTGTTACTGAAACCGCCCGATTCTCTCCTTACATAACCCCATCACTGTCTTTCATTATGCTGCAAAGTCTCTCTTTTCTCACCCAAACACAGTCTTTTTCTCTCCATTTGTTTTCCACTCCATCTTCTGATGACTTGCAATATCTCCTCCTCCAACCTTCTCCATGTTTCTGGGTAGAATTTAACCTATATAGAAGACTGATACAGTACATAAAAGCCTGCTTTGTGAAAGCAATTGATGTTTCCTTGAAGACACATCCCTTTTATTTCACGCTGTGCACCATTCATCACCTTTGCCGTGACATTGCTATGGAAGGGGTATGAGAGAGTGATTTTTCATTCTTTTTTTTGTCTCCCATGACAAGCCAAATAAAGAAAAAGATCCACACACACACTTTCGAAGTCTATAAGTGCCGGGGCTTAATGTCCCGAATGGCTTGGCTCCATATTTTCTCCCCAGGAATTGGAAGTATGAGCTGATGTGAGCGAATAGTCACACCAGCGCGCCTGGGTTGTGACTGATGGCACTGTGAAAATGGCACTGACATCAATGAGATATGGATAAGGGCAGAGAAAGCTAACTGTTATGTTTTTGTTGTTGCTTCTGATAAATTAAAATGGACATAAGGCAGATTTTTCATCTTTTCTGAGCGACTGGGCCATTATATAGCGAGCCAAGCGTGCAGAGTTGGCACCATTAGGAGCCGTGCGGTGCCGTCACGTGTCAAATCCAAGTCCCTTCACCTCTCTCTGTCGGTGGAAGACGGATTGCCTCCCAAAGCATCTGCCACTCTATATTTTACGCCTCGCCCAAACTAGACAAAACCAAAACCGGTCAGCTTCGCTGTTTCAAAGGAATCACAGGCAGTGTAGCCACTAGTTTTTTAATATTATTTTTTTTTATTATTAAATATTTGGGCTCGAGTCCTTTGTGTTCCCATTTTTATGTTGCCGTGAAACTTTTTAGTATTTAATGGAAAACCTGTTTTCCATATCGACCGTAGTAATGCTGTTGCTATATGTCCTCCTGGGAAGTTCTTAGAGCATAATAAGAATCATAGTCATATTTTCTTTACCTTTTCTCTTCCTATCATAGGTATTTTAAGAAGCTTCATTACTGTTAAAGATTTTTTTTTTATGTTTTAAAGGTCTCTTATGCTCTCTAAGGCTGCATTTATTTGATCAACAAGGCAGTAAATGTTTGTGAATTGTTATTACAATAACTACTTTCTATTTAAATATGCTGTATCCAGTCTTCAGTGTCACATGATCCTTCAGAAAACATTGTAATATGCTGATTTGGTGCTTAAGTTGTGCTTCTTAATATTCTTGTGGACTCTTTGATGAAATAAAAGTTCAGAGGAAACAGCATTTATTTGAAATATAAATGCTTTGTAAAATTAGAAGTGTCTTTACTGGTGATTTTGATTCATTTAATGCATCCTTGAATAAAAAGTATGTATATATATTTTTTTAATCTGACCCCAAACATTGAACTGTATTGTATTTTGGGGAGATAAAAGGTAAATCCAACATTAGAGATGCAATTAATGCTTTATCTGTCCATTTGCTGCAAGAAAGATAATATAGTTTGGTCACAGTATCCTGTCACTTTATAAACTAGACAGATTAGTGGTATTTTGTGGCAAGCTTTATCACTAAACTTCATTAACAGAGGCCATAGAAACCAATTACACTGTCAACATTCATAATTACAATTTATTGTGATCAATACTTATGTTCTTTCACCATAATTTGTTGATTCATTACTCGAAACTCGAAAACCCAGATTTATGTTGTTGTTTATTCTGACAGGACTTGCACACAGTAAATGGCCACTCATGGTGCATGTGTCTTTTAAGGAGTGAGTTAGCTGATATCATCTGCATGTGTTTGTTTGGGACAGCATTGCTGTACTTCATCAGTCATCGCTTCCGTCCCTCTCAGCTCCCAGATGCAATCAACTCATTACATTGTGACACGCGGCCCGGGAACCCACTCCCAGCACTCCCTCAGCACACACACAAACAAAGAGCAGATAAAGTGAATCAACTCACAGCTCTAGAGCCACTTCACTCGTGATATCAGGCACTTTTAGCTCTGCTTAACCTGATAAATGGGCTCTGCTTAAATTGATATTGTAACCATCAATGTTATGATGCCGTTTTTTCCAGGAGCCAGACTGTACATTCTTTACATCAGTGTGCTGGAAAACATTGGCTTTTTGCACGATAGACTGATTATCTGACTGGAATTCCATTGTGTCTTTTTTCTTTTTAGATCAAGATGGTGCCGAACCCAGTGCAAACTCGGTCTCAGCCATGAACTTGCTGCGGCTCTCCCACCTCACTGGCCGCCAGGACTGGATACAGCGCTCTCAGGAATTACTGATTGCCTTCTCTGATAGACTGACTAAAGTGCCAATTGCCCTTCCAGACATGGTCCGCAGTGTCATGGCCCAACATTACACCCTTAAACAGGTAACTGATCCACAGCTACTGAAAATGAAATTTTAAATTCTGGTTTCACTTGTCACATCATGTCCAACTGATGCAAGGGCAATTAAATGTTTTTACTCTTTGACTGTGAATACTACAATAAAAAAAGGCATGTTCACAAGTCCCTAAGGTAGATTCGGACTCAATTCTCAAGTCTCTCAAGTCCCGGTCTAAAGTCTTTTTTGGTAGTTTTCCACTCTATGCTCATCATATAGTACATCATATGATATTATACACGCACACACACACTTATTTTTGTTTATTTATTATTTTATCAACATTATTATTTTCATTTATTTAATTATGCAGGAATGTAGTAAGCAAACAGTGATGGAATAATGTTTTTTGCCAGTAAGTGAATTATGACTCTTAGAATAGATCATTGATCAAGGTACTCTCAATGATTTTCCTGTTCCATCTGGTGTAGATGTCCTGCAGGTTAGACCGATACACCCGCGGTGTTATATGTAGCTGACCACATCACCCTCCACATGTCCTTGCGGTCCAATGTTTCGCTGCTACTGTACCGGACAGTAATACAACCTGACAGGAAGCTTTCAATTGTGCACTCAAGTTTAATGATCACAGCATCAGGGGAGCCATCCTGAAATTCCCTAGGCATGTGTGGGCCATGCCAAGCCTTCTGGAAGATACTCGCTTAGGGGCCCTATTGATCAGGAAGGTGTCAAAACCAGCCAGTGAAGCTAGTGGACCACAAAAGTCTTGCTGCTTAATAAACCTGTTTGGGACAACAACAAACTAGCATGCGAGATACAGCATATGCTGGTGACAAACCATGGTTGAATGTAATACAGTTCCACTAAAGACCCTTCTCATTTCATGCTTTGAGCCTCCAGGCTAATGTTATGGCTAACACCATAAAATAGATTAAGTGTCTTTGCCATGCTGGAGGATTTTTCTTAGTCCTTGCCATATGCTCTCATTTTATATTATTGGATATTACAGCCCTTTCATTCGTTGCTTTCTTTGTATTCATTAATATTTTCTTCCATGTTTAATGTTTAACAGATGTTTAGATATAAAATTGTTTGTATATAAATTACTGTTAAAGTGCAACATGCAGGTTGGACACCCCTATATAGCATAGTGTAAGTTGACGATAAAACAAGATTTTCTGAACTGGAGTAATATATATTTAGCCATTAACGATATTTTGAGAAAAATTGTGATAAAATAACTCCCGCGTCTACAACGCACTAACCGGAAGTGACGATTGGCGAGGCAGTCTGTTCAAGTTCAGGCTCAGGTTACAATGGATGCGAACGACGAAACCGCGTTCTCCGATGTTGACGAATATGCCTATGATGACCCACAGGCAAATAATTATGAGCCTTCTAGGCGAGATAGAAGTCAGGGGGAGATCGGGAGACGAACAATGGGCAGAGGAAAGAAGTAACGTTAGAGTTGTGGTGTCGAGAAAACCAGTGGCTAATAGGGCAAGTGAGTTCATGACATGTAAGTTAGCACCGCGGCTAACGCTGATTCATCTACTGTATGGCTATACCTTGGTGTTTTGCAATACATCTGCTTTAGCAAACATACATTTGACTTTGTTCTTGATGAAACATCTATTTAGATTGTCTTAATTTAAGCCAGCAACATTTTGTCTTCTCATATTCTACGCTGACAGTGATTATGCAGACCATCCAAGCTGGTTAGCACTATCCACATTGACTAATGATCATGCCATAACAACAAATAAATAATGCTTTTCAAATGCAGTTTGTGATACCATTTAAAGCGAGTGAAATGTGCGCCACAAACGACCGAGTGTGTGTGTTAACAGACGCGGCAGTGAAGTCTGCTCTATTCACCCGCACATAACGCACCCAAGACCAAAAAGCCTTGTTCTTCCTTGAAGGAAAATGATGGATATGATGTCCTGACAGGCTGGAATTCGTGCAACAAACACAATAATTTACCATTATGGCTTCGATCTAAAACTATATGTCTCTCGCTACTGCTCTAACTACATCAACACCCAGCAATGAGAAAGCGGCCGCGAGCTGATTTGTTTTCCTCGGGCCACGTCATATGACGCGTTGCTTGCTGGAAAGGCGTTATTCCAGAGCCTAGCGCATTTTCATCAAAATCTCTACATCAAATGAGATTTCATTAGTAATTTTTACATAAGTGTTTTTAAAAGACCTCTGCAGACAATTTAAAGTATTAATTCAGAAATAAAATCAACCTGCATGTTGCTCTTTAAAGTTTAGATTTGATAAAAAGGTATGTTTTTTTAAAAGAAGTTAATTAATTTGATGAAAAATACAGTGAAACAGTATTTTTTTTCCAATAAAATAACTGTTTTCTATTTTACAATGTAATTTTTTCCTGTAATGACAAAGCTGATTTTCAGCATCATTACCCCAGTCTTCAGTGTCAAATGATCCTTCAGAAATTATTCTAATATGCTGATTTGGTGCAAATATTTCGTATTATCTTCAATGTTGAAAACGGTTGTGCTGCGTATTTTTTTTGTAATAACCACAAGACATTTTTAGGATTCTTCTGTTTTTAATTGAATCTTTTGGTGACATCTTTGCTGAATAAAAGCATTTCCAAACTTTTGAAGGGTGTATCTGATCCCTAATAAGCTTATTTTTTTATGGATACCAATATGACCCTTGCTATAGCTTGTTCAGCAGTCCTCACTATGAGGGCCGTTAGCGAACGAATCTGTCACATGTCAACTAGACTGATGCTGCTGGATGAAAGTTTTACCTGTCAGGGCCTTTTTCCAAATTTCCTCCTGTTCCTGGACAGTTGTAAGAACTGTGAACATGTGTCACGGCCATCAGAGCTCACTAGCGGCAGATAAGTCCTCAGAGTTGGAGGAATAACAAGCTAAAGGTCCAGCTAAGGGCAGCCCGCTCCACATCACACCTGCCCACCTCATTACAGCACCATACGAGCAGCTCTGACCCCTTCTTCATCTCTTTCATTCTCTTCTCATTTGTTCATTCGGTGGTTCATCCGTCTTTTTTGCTCACAAGTTTGTTGTTTTGTTCTTCATAACAGTCTCTCTTTTTTTTTTTTTTCTCATAGATCGTTGTCTGTGGCCAGCCTGATGCGGAGGACACTGCAAGTTTGATTTCCTGTGTCAACTCCCTATTTCTGCCCCATAAAGTAAGTGTGCTTTACTCTCTGATGAAGAGCATTGTTAGGACTGTTAAGGTCACACTAATTGGGAGTTTAAATCTGTCCACTCGACTTGAGGCAATAGCAACATAAATATTTTAGGAATATATTTGATAAACCTTTAAACTAAGTAAAATGATTAATATACATTTTAATTTTGAACAAAAAAAGCGCTATTAAATTTCAATAGCATTGAAAACTCTGTGCACTTTTAGTAAATATACTCATTTAAAATACACATTGCACAATCTTATCATCACATGTGGGTTGCAGAGATGAGGAGAAAGGGGATTGGATATACATATCATACTGTGAATATATTATGATATATATATATATATATATATATATATATATATATATATATATATATATATATATATATATATATATATATAACAAATAAATAAATGTATCCCTGTATAATAAATTTCTAAAAATTTCCCTGTAAAAATTTCCAATCAAACTATATATGAAGAGTTCAGATGCAAAAGCCTCTAAATGCCATTTGAAATTTTCTTCTAAAATGCCCATTTTTATCAAGCTTGTATATTTAAGTTCAGTAATTTCACTTAAATGACAATTAATAGGTAATCTTCATTGCCATTTAAGTGAAATTACTGAATTTAAATATACAAGATTGATAAAAAATATCATTTTAGAAGAAAATTTGAAATGGCATTTAGAGGCTTTTGCATCTGAACTCTTCATATATATATATATAGTTTGATTTGAAATTTATACTATTTATATGCTCACAAGTGACATTTAATTTAAAACAATGTCTCATTTCAAACCTGCTCTTCATGTTTTCGCCTGGGTAAAGTAACTCGAAAGTTGAAGAAACTCATTTATGAACCATTTTTGCCAGAAATTCACCATAAGAATAATGACTCATGACTCAGTCAAATTAACAGGTTTTTACTTTAGTATTGTGGTATTTTTCTGTAAAAATGTGTAGCTTTATTTTTAATTTGTTTCAACTTAAGTCTACAAATAAGCTAAGAAGTGAATGGAAATGCCTTTTTTAATCTTGCACAATGGACATAATCTATACTAGATTAATTTGAAGCAACACTGACTGACTTATTTTACATTTGACCTTTTTTCAGATTGTAGTGGCCCTTCCCTGTATGTAGATATTTTTCCTCGTACATGACACGTTCATTGGTTTACACAGAACGACGTGTGCGTCGGAGCACAGTCATGCTAATGAGTTCACTAAAGTAATCTCCAGGAAAAGGTCAAGTTGTCAGATTCTTAACCTATGCATGTTGACACACACACACACACACTTCCAGGCCAAGGGCTTGGACAATGGCTACCCACCACACTACGTTTTAAATTTCGGAATAATTAGTAAATAGTTGGAGTTTTCTCTATGTTAGCCTTAGGCTTGGCTTTGTGGGGATTGTTTCCTTTCGCTAAAGGTCATAACTCAGGATAGCATTTGCACTCTTTCTGCCCTTTTCCCTAGTGCTTCCTCAAATGCTCTCTTGCACGATGACAGAAAGAGCAAACACACACATGCTCAGCACACCTGGCCTTACAGGTTTTAAGTGTGAAGTACCAATAGCAAGCACAACAGCAGACACACTGGGGTCTAACCTTTTGTCATTTATTACAGTAGTCTAACATCCTTATTGAATGTGAAAACCCCTAGAGAGGAATCCCTCCCGTTAGTGGACCCGAAAATTAAAATTCTGTCAGTAATTACTCACCCTCATGTTGTTCCAACCCCGTAAGACTTTCGTTCATCTTCGGAAAACAAATTAAGATATTTTTGATAAAATCCGAGAGCTGTCTCACTTCTCCATAGGCTTCTATTGTAATTGAAACTTGCTGGCCCAGAAAGTAAATAAAAACAGTTAAAATAGTCCAAGTCACTACAGTGGCTCAATCTTAAGTTTATCGAGTGACGAGAATACTTTTTATGCGCAAACTAACGCCCCCCCCAGAAATGACGACTTGTGAGATCGGCAAGTTTCAGATTTAAATCAAATATATCTTAATTTGTGTTCCGAAGATGAACAAAAGTCTTATGGGATTGAAACAAGATGAGAGTGAGTAATTACTGACATTTTTGGGTGAACTAACCCTTTAAGGCTGGAATAATGAGTTTGTTGGTTGTGAATGGAAAACAGACTGTGGCCACCCCGTTTCTCTCTATTACTGTTGTTACAGTAGGTGGCTCTGTAGGCTGGTGTTGGGAGGACAGCTGACGCTGTTAGCATGTGACCTTACACTGCATCAGTGAACCTTGCATGTCACGTCTTGTGTCAAAGGCTGTGTTTGATCTCCTCACAGTGCATCATTTATTAACATTGTTCCTCCCTGGTGGGGCAGACACCTTGGCACATTCATCTTCTTTCTTATTATACCTATACTTATGTAATCTTAATGATACTGACTCTCTGAGTGAGGACTGGAATATAAGGTCACTTTGCATTCATTCATTAATCTGGGTTCATGACTTAATCAGGTTTGTTTTTTTGTTTGTATTTTATTTAAAGATTTATTCACTTTAATATCCCTCTTATTGTGCATGTTTTGTGGTTTTCATAATCTTTCATTAGAATTTAATAGCATCCTTTGCTCCTGAAACAAACTTTCTGCTGACATAACGGAATCTGCGTAGCCAGGGACGTTAATACTGGCAGTATAATAATATTATTAAACCATTTAAGTCTTGTTCAGATCGATAAAATCAAGTCCTGTTCTACATTGCTTCCCATCATATACAGTATTCTCTTGTAAATATGTCATTTTCGTAAGTTAATTGCATTATGTATATCGTTCTAGGTGGTTTCATGTCTGAAGACTTTATATATTGATCCTTTGATTTAATTCTTAGTAGACTACTTGGTTTA
Organism: Cyprinella venusta; assembly: GCA_038021265.1. Classification (NCBI taxonomy): domain Eukaryota; kingdom Metazoa; phylum Chordata; class Actinopteri; order Cypriniformes; family Leuciscidae; genus Cyprinella; species Cyprinella venusta. The sequence continues at coordinate 21,211,445 of CM075877.1, forward strand.
AGAAATATAACGTATCTTTCTCATGGCTAGGTTTAATATTTGGCTAGTTTAGTTATGATCTCTTGTTTCCGTCTGCACAATATATCATAGTATGATTCTCTTTCTGTATTAAGGAGATACTGGAGTGTGTGAGTGTGTTTCCTGATGTGATATGTGAAAATCCATCACTGCCACTCATAATAAAGCACATTGGCTGTTGGTTACTTATGGGAGTTTGAATACATAGTCCACCCAAAAATGAACCTACAGGTCATACCAACTCTGGGGCACAAAAGGTACATTGTTAAAGAATATTGTGGCCACTGCGTACAATATAATGATAATAAACTTTATCCGAGCAGTCCAAACTCCTAAATTAGAAAAAACTTCTCGTTTCCCTTACCCTAACTGAAAGATTTAGTGATCTTTATGGCCTAATGACTTACATTCAGACCTGTTTGTCACACACAGCTATTGTATGATTTTTCTCTCACTGTTATTTTGCAAAAGTGGCCATGATATTCTTTGCCTCATTCAGTATGTTCCACTGAAGAAAGGGCAAAATTATGGTATAATTAGAGTTTTTCATTTTTGTGCGTACTGCCCTATTTTATAGCTTTTACATTTGGTGTGTTATTGTGCATTAATCAGCGACACAAAGTCTCATCGAATTTAAAGTCCCCCTGTAGTCAATCATTTTATCCCTTAAAACTCATCTTCGATCTCCAAAATGACATATTTAAAACTTTATTCGTGAAAAAAAAAAAATCTTCATACCTTAAATAGCTTGAATGTAACTCCGTATTCTTGCCTCATTTAGTATACGCGGTTCTATACGCCTCCACTCACTCACACTAGCTCAGAGATCCACTCGTTGAGGATCACACTGACGTGATTGGTTACATGGTAGTTTGTGACGTCAGAAACACCAGCGATTTCAAATTGCGTTTATGAGACGGTATTTTTTTCACTGCAGTTTTAAGGAGAAAATACTCGAGAAAGCAAGAGTGTTGACATGAATTTAAACGCTTTTTCTTAAAGCATATTAAAAACACCACATAGAATTGTTCACCACAGGAAGACTTTAAGTAAACATCTGAATGGGTGATTTGTCTTGGCCAACTAAGTGAACTCGTAATTTGTTCGAGGAGCATCTGAACTCGAATAAATCCATCATAATGAGACTAGGAAAGAAGCACATCACTGAGAACTCCCTGTCTTTCTCCATGTTTTCAGATACTGTTCCTGAATACAATCTCACTTGTCATTTTAGTGCGAGAGGATCTGCAAAAAGAGCATAAGTTGTAAAGTCTCTGGAAACACAGCAGCCCAGTCCCGTTTTCATTTTCAATTTAAATTCAATCGTATGTGCTCATGTGTTCAATTCACATGTTAAACAGGGCTCACATATTGCTTGGAATTGATACAAGGAGAGAAGAACTTGGCCCCGTCTCTTAGGCACAGTAAGACGACAACCAGAAGGGGCTGCAAGTAATGAGTTAGTGTAAGTGAAGCCAGTTTAAAAAAAAAAAAAAACTGAATAGAATTTCATCTGGTTGGAGACTGATAAAGGAACTACTTTCTCTCCTTCTCTCTATCTCTTACACACACACACACACTTATTGTCTGGCTGTGAATAAGCCTCAGATGTACCCTGGTCTGAATGTTTGTTTAATTGACTTGGACATGATCGAAAGATCGACTGCATCAGGCCGTTGATTGCAAAGTTGGAAGGGCATACTGAAAAATTGATGAATCTGCTGCTATTGAGTTGAACCTGCAGTCAAATCATCAGCCCGGCCTGAAATCCCTCGAGATATCACTATTCTTAGACAAATGAATAAACTATGATTTACCGTGTCATATTCTGGTAAGAGACCGGCTATGGTTCAAGATAGTTTATTCTAGTTGGTGCTGGTTTCATATACAGAACAAAAAGAGGGTTTACGCAGAAAATGACATCGAAGAAACATTTTGGGTTCCAATTGAAAGGTTCCATGAACTGTAGATATTAATAAATAACCTTTATTGTTAAGAGTGTACATTTGCATGTGCATTTGTAATTGACGTGATTTTGTGTAATTGAACTACCTTATTAGCCTTTTGCATTATATTAAAATGCAAAACCAAATATAGTAGTCAGTTATCTGGCTATATAGCTCCTCAACAGCTAGACAACATTGAAAATGTACCTTTATTTTATGTAATTATACTTTGCATGTCACCTCTGTCTTTTGGAGCAAGCACACAACACCAAGACCAGTTGTAGTCCAATTAATTAATATACATGCATTGAAGCATTCTAAAATTTGGGCACGATTTTTGGGCATACTTTTATTTAGCGATCAGCATTCAATTGATCAAAAGTGAATTAAAATGTAATGTTAATTTGTGTGGTATTAGAAAAGATTTCTATTTCAAATAAAAGCTGTTTGAACTCTCTATTCATCAAAGAATCCTGAGAGAAATGTATCATGTTTTTTACAAAAATATTAAGAAGCACCATTGTATCATTTAAGAACGTATCACAATGTATACACACACAAAAAATATTAAGCAGCACAGTTTTCAACATTGATAATAATAAGACATTTCTTGAGCACCAAATCAGTATATTAGAATGCTTTCTGAACGATCATGTGACTGAAGGGCGCTTGGAGAGCTGACCTGTCTGCTTTCAGTTATATGGAAAATTAAGTTACATTTATCTCTCTCTTTCTAATCTGTTTTTTTTTCATTCGTAACAAGAGAGACGTGTAATTAGAGAGGGATAAATGGTTCTCACCTGCAGAGTCACGACATGAATTATACGTAATGAGAGCCATCATCTTAAGTCACTGAATCAGCCAGAACCAGCTCTTTGTCTCTATGGCATTAAGTATTCTTTATAAACAAAGGAAAACAGAGCTTGCTCACGCTCATTATAGTCATATAAATCCTGGCAATGGAAAGGTCATGCATCAGTGTTCCTCAAACACACACACAAATCCATACATATTACTTTCAAATATTAAAGGCACAATCTGTTTTCCTGTGTGAAAAATGTGAAATTGAATCTGAGGCCTGGAGACTGTGGAGTTGATGAGATTTCCTGTTCTTACATTGCGAGAGCGTTTAGAGTGGCGTTGCGCTCCACTTCCCACTCTAACCCAAGACTGTCCATGTGACACTGGCTCATCTTGTGTGTTTGTGTAGATATAGCTGTCATTTAAAGTTGCCTGTCTGCAGAAGGGGCTTTGTTTTGTGTGCACTAGTAATTACCCTTTGCATTAGCCAACATGTTTGGTTAGTTTATTTGAACATTATGATTCCATTCTGTCCTGAACTGTGCATATCCAGTTCATATTCTATAGTTGTATTGTTCTAACTGTCATATCATTCTATCGTATGTATATAGTTAGTTATGTATCATTATTACGTATCATGTCAGTTCCCACCTGTGACTTGATTTACTCTTAAGTTACCTTGTGTATGTACTTCAGTTGTAGTAGTTCTTGGTCCGTTCTTGTTGGCTCAGCCACCTGGTGTCCTATAGCGACAGCACCTTGAAAACATGTTTCTGAAGTCGGCTGGATGACTATCTTTTCCAACTGCTGCCAGTGGGAGCTACTACCTGCACTCTGGTACAATACATGGACTATGCTTTTTTGGCAGAGTGGTCACTCAGCCACAGCCTTCCCAGCCCACATCAATCATCCTGTCAGCCCCATCCTCGCTCCAGTGACCCCACTCACAATGAAACTTCTCCCAAGTCATTCCCCACTCCTTCAAACGCCTGCCACAAACCCAGAGCCAGTGCCTATGCCAAACAAGGACCTAAAGCCTGAGCCCACTGTAGAGCCAGAACAAGCACAGTCTGACCAGGTGTGTAAGTGGACCCCAATATCCGTCCAGCAGGTCAAGCCGGAATTATTGTTTTTCCCGTAGCCTGAACCTGCGCTCTCTATCTTCAGGGACAGAGAACCAGAGCTTGCCAAGTCTGATCCGGTGTGTAAGCTGGTATTTGTGGTCATCCTTTAAGGGAGTGCTGGTGGAGTTGGACATTATGGAGCAAATCCTCCCAGCCTTGAAGTCTGTTACTTCTCATGTGAACTTCTGGATTCCTTGACACCAGCCCATTTTCAAGCCCTGTCTCCGCCACTGGTCTCACCCAGCTCCAAGTCTCATTTGGCGGCTAGCTCCAAATCTCTTTCGTTGGCCAGCTCCAAGTCTTCTTTGTCGGCCAGCTCCAAGTGTCCTTCATCGCATCCAAAGCCCCTTTCACACAGCGCGTTGATCCCAGGAAATTGCCGGAACGCCTTCTGTGTGAGGGCAAACACGACCCGGGATTGATACCGGCATCGATGCCGGGTTGAGGACCTAGTAAAATTGCCGGAATCAATCCCGGGACGCGGGCTGTGTGAACAAAAGCCAGGACCAAAGCCGTAAGGGGTGTGTCATAATGATGATGCTCATGCCATTGCGGGACTCTGTTGCTCTCAGAAGAAAGTTTGTGTTCGTCATCAACAAAGAAAGGACGAACAAATATCTGCAAACTGGAACAAAGCAGAGACCAGGAGCTCCTCACTATCAGTGCTGAAGCGGAGATCGTTGTGGAACGGTATGCGCGTGTAGGCTACATGTTTTCGACGCGTACGTTTTGCGTCCTGGCGTCATGTGTCTTTCTGGGATCTTGACGTGTTGTGTGTGAACGCACTCACAGATCCCAGCAAATTACTGGACCGAAATCAAACAATCCCGGGACAAATGCCGGGTCACATTATCCGTGTATTTTCTGGAATCTCTGTGTGAAAGGGGCTCAAGTCTCCAGCCTCGCTTTGGTGTGTTGATCCGATAGCTCCACCTCAGACCTGTCAAACCACCAGCTCCACTTTGGCTCCATGCACCTTCAGCTCCAACTTGGTCTGTCATACCCCAGGATCCCTCGTCCCTCTGCCTCCACCATGGTTCCTACCTGGCTCCTCCCTCTTTCAACTCCCCATGGACTTTTTTTTAAATTACATTTTTCAGTGTTTGCCTTAGAGGTATAGTCTAGTTTTTTGTAGTGAGTATACTGTGATATACCAGCACCGTTTGCTTCTTTGACATTTCCTAGTCGGCATACGGAAATCCTTGACATTTCCTAGTGGGTATACGGTGTATACCTGCGTAGACTACACCACTGGTTTGCCCCTCTGTCACCACTGTCTGTCATCAGAAATTAAATTACATTTAAATTGAGGTAGCAAATTCAAGAATTTGATCATATTTTAAATGGCATTTTTATTTTTTGTTCTTGGTGCCCAAATCTGATATTTTTAATGGCTGATGCTAGTCTATGTAAACTGATTTGACTTATGAGCAGGTGCGGCCCTGCAGTGATCTGAGAGACGCAACTAATTCTCTGTTAGTGACCCGAGACCTTACAACACGCTTCACTGAGTTAGACTAAATGAATTATTGCCGTTCCAGCGTAAGAATTAGGTATCCTCTGATCGGCTCTCGCTGAGCCTTCAATGTGATAATGGAATGTTCAACATCATTGAGCATTTGGTGCCAAGTATATTAAAGGTTTATGAACACAGACATAGAGAGGCTCGAGAGTGTGTTGGAAGGACTGTAGCAAAAATGCATTTTTCACGAAACATTAGCCAAGCAGACTAGAAAATCTTTTTTAATTTAAATCCAATTATTGGATCATCTGTTCCTTCATTTTGGGGGACAGGGTTTAATTGTGGGGAATGCCCTGTATAAGAATTTCCTACTTTTGCAGTCTCATCTGGTCTTACTTATTTAATTCAAATTTGCTAGAGGACTCTTCAATTCAACACTCTTGAAAATCAATTAATCCCAGCTGTTGCGATCTGCAGACATGATTTAAATTGTTGGAATAAATTTATCCATACTTTAATTAAACCAAAACCTGTGTTGATTGTAAAGTGGTACGGGTGTGAATCCTCGTGGGGCTTGTTACAGTTGAATACAACAGCCACTCTACATCCCTGTTGATGGCAACCAGCTGCTCTCTACAGTCATATGATTTCCTTGTTCTCAGTCTGTTCTGAGATCAATTTAGTCCATCCATATTAACGCTGTCCAGGTGTACTATTGCTCAACAAAGAAAATGTTTGTTCGTGTAAAAGTTAATTCAATTATAACTACAATCCAGGGATGTGGTTTTCATACAATCACAAGTACATATGAGACTGGAATCTTTTAAGCGCTAATATTTGTAGTGTTCATCTGAGATGGGATTTCGGCAGTACAGTAGAGCATGGCCCTTTAGACCGAGAAGAGTTCTCGACTTCGTCTGGTTACTGAGACAAATGGTCCTGAATCCCTAACAAGGCCGCTGAGACATGACAACAGCCAGAGAGGTCCCAAAGCAACCCAGCAAGAACGAAAGAGTACAAAGCAAAGGTTTAAAAAGGCCTTAGAAACTCAAAAACAATGCAATGGAGGATTATAGTAGATCTTAGAAAACTCTTGGATTTGTTGTAGAAGCAGTTACACAAAATGCAGCATTGTTCCTAAGCATTAATGAGAGGAACTTCACAAGTCTGATTTTCAGAAAGAGATTGAGAGTCGGTGATTTCTCTTTGCCTTGTCTTTATAATCATAATTAATGTCAGCTAATCCCCTGTCTCATATTCCACAAGTCAGGTCACACATCATCATCATCACTCATGTCTAATGAACAATCTAACTGTGCATCTTCTTCTTCAGGGGAGATGCTAAAATACACCCACGCAAGCTCCGCAATCTGTCACACTGATTTTGTGTTTAGGAACAGTTCCTGAAAGTAATACTTGGTGTATAGCTTGTAATATCTCTTTTATATAAAAGGTTGATTAAATTACTGCTCAGAGTTTGCCATGTAAAATGGTGTCAATTTGAGGACTGGTCATCAGTCTGACTCTAGACAGAGTTTTTATATAATTTATAGTTTTTTTTTTAAATGCTTACATATTTCAGTAAGATTTATTATCTCAGAGTTGTATTTTTTTAGGTTTTAGTATGATTGTTGTTTCATTCTGCTTACTACAGAATGGTCAGAAATCATGAGATTAACCGTTATAATGTTCCTTTGGCAGCTTTTAACATAAGAAACAACAACAAAGTGTCTTTAAAAACCTTCTTTTCTGCGAAACTACTTCCTTCAGCCACAGATTCAAATCTCAAGTTGACAGTTTAACAGATGAGCCCAAGCCTTGCTTACTAATTCTTAAATGTCACTTTAGAACTAACAACTAAAGAATGCAGTGTTGCTTTATTGAAGCTTGAGAGACAAACAATAAATGCTTCTACTTTTTTCTGTCTCATTTTCTAATGTTTCGAGATGCTCTGAAGCAGGTAATGGGAGTGAAAAGTCAGGAAAATTGTTTTAGAAATAATTGAAATCAAATTCATTTGGTAGCATTAGTTTATACTTCCTCTAACAGTATAGAGAGGAAAATCTCGGTATCGGTTTCCAAATCAAATCTTTTTTTCTGAAAGTGCTTGGTGAAAGGCTTGATAATAACTAAATGTGGTCATTCTAAAGGGAATTGTATAATATTATTGCCCACCATGCCAGATACTTCAATTTCCTGTTACTTTCCTGAACTTAGTTGAGAACTTAATGATTTGATTACCTGAAAGCACCCTCAAAAAACCTCAGAGAGAGAGAGAGAGACTTTTAGCTTAACACTACAGTCAGACAAGTCTTTCATCCTTCTTATGAGAGTATTTCCGCAGGTACTCCACCTCATGGGAAATTGTCACTTTAGAGTTTCTTTGCCACCGTATGAATCCCTGACAAGCTTTAATGAGCAACCCAAGAGAAATCTGAGTGCTTAATAGGAAATGGGCTTCAGTTAGACAAGCTAACATTCTTCATTTTCATTTTGCCCTATGTATTGCCCAATTGGGATCTATACAGGGTCAGGGTTAGAGATGCTTTGGCCACCTTGCGAGTTGATCTTGAAGTGTGTGTAGACCCAACCTATGGATCAGCCTCTCAGGAATAGTCAACCCTTAACGTCATTAAGCTTTCATAGGGTCATGAGCACTCAGACCAGAGAAGGAGAGGTCATGCTCAGATGAAATGGAATAGAAGAAAATGTTTTCTACTTAGGTGGTTGCCCTTTTCACACTTTTTTTCATGCTGGAAATCCTTGTTGCATTGCTTTTTGATCTGTTGAATAACTTAACACCATATGATCAGGGTCGATTATATCCTGTCAATCGAAAAGGGGCTGGAAAATGTGTCAGACTGTAACTCATACTGTATGTGTGAACAAAATCTTTCATGTTGAAATTCTGTCGAAGTTAGAGGGACAGTTCACGTAAATTTTGCTCACCCTCAAGTTGTTTTAAACCTGTTAGAATTTCTTTCTTCTGATGAACACAAAAGATATTTGGAAGAATATTAGTAACCAAACAGTTGATGGACCCCATTAACTTTGAATAGTATCCCCCCCCCCCCCCCCATTTTTTTTTTCCTTATGGTTTACATTATTACTTGGGAGTGATTTTTTTTCTTTCCCCCTTATGAAAATCAATATCAGTAGAGGCATCAGCAGATATCATTCTGCATTATCAGCTATCGGTATCGGTGGAGAAATTTAGAATTGGTGCAGCTCTAAATTTAATCTTGTCCATATCAGTATTATTATATGCAATTTTTTTTGTAATGATTGTAAAGATTTATTTTAATATATATAGTTCTACTAAATAAAAAACTGATTAAAAATTTGAAGATCTTATTTTTTCTTTTTTTTTCCATTCATTTTATCCTGTCCACACCAGTATTTTCTTTTACACATTTGTATTTCTTATTGTGTCTTTGTTTGGACAAAAACATTATTTCCTGTTCATATGTGCTGTAATTATCCTGAGCAAAGCATTTAGATCTTGGCACTTTCATCTAATGCATTTTATATTTCAGCCGATCAGTCCCAACATTAAATGACAATTTGTTTAATCAAAATATGAAAAACTCCCATTGATGATTTATCATTTAATATATCACAGAACCGCTGACAATACCTTGCACTACACACACTCATTCTGTACAGTGGCCTTTACTAGTGAGGGGTGTAGACGAAGACAGGGGAATCAATGAGGTCATGATGCTCCATTCTTCCAACCAAGAAATAAACTTACAGCAGATAATTAAATGACTAATGGCTATGTGCTCCACTTGTGTGCGCTGACAGCCTCAAGCTCTCCAGAGAGGCTCCATCCTGCCAGGAGAAGAAGCTGATGAAATTCCCCAGACTAATCAACTGTTTGTGTGTGTGCAGAGTGTTTGTGCCTGATTTTGTGTGTGTTTAGGTGAGAGTAGGTAGGAGCTGACAGTCTGGAAGAAGGATGTCAGTGCATGGTAGCTGGGATGGAATCATGACTTAGCTCATGGGAATTTGTGAATCAGAAAACAGAGTAGAAGATAGATTCTTGTGGAAGGTTTTGTAGGAAAAGCTAAGAAGCTGAGATGTAATGCAAACAACACTAGTAGAGCCAGCAATTAGAGATAGACAAAAACACTGCCACACTAATTTGTGAGACTATGGGCTAAAATAGGGGCTCAGACAAGTGATTTGGAAACAAGATAAACAACAATGTTCAGTATTGCCAGTAGAGAATGTGCAATACCTCTAAAACAGAATTCTCATTTTTGGGTGAACTATCCAAATCCAACCTCAAGCACCATTCTCATGGTTATTTTCAGAGATGTAGTGGACTCATTCTGAGTTTTCTGCAAACCACTTCCTAAATTTTGGCAGTGCAATCTCTGTATTGAGTGCTGCAGCGATGATGCTTTTTTTTGTTGTTGTTAGGCAAAAACCTAACCCAGAATCCCCCTGGTTCGACAAATAGCCAATATGATTTGTCCATTGACTTTTAATTTATTGCAAAAAATAAGCTCACAGGGGTATTACTGACGTATTTTATAAAACAGTTAGTTCCAATCATTGGTTCTGATTGGTCAATTGCTATGATTTATTCATGATAAAATATGGCTATGACCACTTCACCCAGTGGACTCCCACTTCATCAAGAACTGCAGTTCTTCATCTTGTTTTTATTTGAGCTTTCATACATATTATACATTGGAACATTGTTGCTGTTCATGGTCAGGGACTATTAGTGTTTTTACTGAATGAAAGTTGCACTATTCATTTTAATAGTTTTATTGTGTGGTAACCGTTTTATAAGAGCAATAAAGTACTCGAAGCAAGTGCTGTATCGTGAATAAGTAACGGCTCAAGGGTTTGCAGGCACTCCGCTTCGTCTCGTGCCTAACAACGCCTTTCAGCCGTTACTTATTCACAATATGTCACAGCCTCTCCTATCTTATTGCTCACTTATGTCATACTATAAAACATGAAAATATCCACACAACTCAAGCATTTAACCAAAAAACATAAAAAAACCGCATTGACTTTAGGATGATGGCACTCTATAAAATGTTATTTATTAGACCTCTCTTAGCTCAATTTTATGATGCATTGAGAACCAATGACAGCTTTTTTAGTATCTCATAAAAATATGTAAGATATTGAGAATAAAGTTGTAAAATTAGGAGATTAAAAACCTTATATTCTGAGACTTTATTCTTGTATAAGGCCTATTATGAGATTTTTCTCAGCACGGTACAACTTTATTCTCGAAATAATTTTTCTTTATTTTAATGTGGCACTAAAATGTTGGGGTTTTACACTGATAATTTTCTTCAAACTTTGCAAATGAACTGCGAGAAAGTGCAGCCTTTCCTTAACCCCAGGCCTCATGCATCTTTTCAGTCTATGTTGTGTCTACTTGTCATTTTTTATATGTTGCCTCAGTGGACTGTCACAGTTCTTCGAGTCAGTCTGGAGACAGCCCGCGTGAGGTCACGACAAATATGACAGAAAGCCTTGCCATCCTGCTAGTGGGAAAGTAATGATGCGGAATTGTCTCGGCCCCTTGAGATACAATAAAGGCAAGATCCTCACAAACAGACAGTAACAATATATCGTGCTTAGAAGTCCAGGGACAGGTTTCGCAGAGTTGAGTTGTTAACCATGCCTGTCAAAAATCACACCGAGTGTGTCAAGACCAGAAATCAGAGAGAATGTCTGGCTCTTGATACACCTGAATATCCTCCAAAAAACTGGTTCTAAGCTGAGCCTTGAGAGCTGTCCTAAGATTTAACCTCTGTCACATTCACAAGTCCTTTCCCGTTCCCTCCTCTTGGATCTCACTGAGCTTTAGGCTTGGCAGTGAAGTCGTCTCGCTGAGGAAAAGTAGATTTACTCTTTCATCCTTTCCCCTTTGGTAACTCTTGGCCAGTGGGCCGCTCTCTCTTTGCTGTCTCCCATCGTGCTGTGGTATTGTTCGGTTGAAGGAGAGAGAATCTAGTGTAGCCACACCACAGTGTCCTTCCCTGCTGCTGTGCCAGTCATCCCCCCTGACTGGACATGGCCTTGATTGAGTTATTTCAGTCTCTGAGAGAGGTGAAGGAGCGGGAGGGGTGTGATGCTACAGTCTGCATGGATCAATGGAGGCGCATTATTAAAGGGTCATTCCACTTCTGGAAAAATGTATTTGTATTTAAAGTGAGTAATTTATGTAGAAGAAATGTGAAATTATTTTTGAATTTGGAGCTTTCTAGACTGAGAAAATGTATTTTTGGCTTATGTGGATGAAAGACAACAACTCCCAGAATGCACTTGCTTTGCTGCCCTAGGAGGCCACGCCTACCAGCGCAGTAGTTAAACAACAAGTCTAGGCTAGTCTAGTGAATCTCCCCGAAAATATGTTTCGAGATCGCCCAAAATGTCCGGGATCCGGCTATTGCGTTCTACAGTCGCCATTCATTATGTTTACTGTGGCGAGCAGGGCAAGTGAGGGCCGTGTGGGAAACAGCGCAAGGTTACCGATGAGAGACACCTGTGAGACATAAGTTACCGGTCTCGTATCTCTCACGGAGGAGCGGGAATTTTCTTTGCAACGTTAAAACGCACATCAACCGCTGGTAGCTCTTCACATCACTTTTTTAGCGTTCATGTATAAACACTACATTCAGATTCACCAATCAGAATTAATTCAATTAGATTGAAACAAAAGCTGTGCATGTAAACAATGAATGGCGACTGCAGAAAGCAAAAGCTGAATCCCGGACATCGACGGCTGGACATGTCCGGGAAAAAGAGGACGGTAACCGCTAAAGTTACTACTCTGCTTTCTCCACAGAATAAGAGCCTGCTAGCTTAGCTTCCATAAAAAGATGGCTGACACTATGTGTAATCCCAATCCTCCATAATGCATCCGTCTGTGTATTCAGTACCTTCGTCCATATTTGTAAAAAGTTTCTGCCGGTGAAATCAGACGCACTGGTACTGATCTGTGATAGGTCTGTTAGCACATTAGGTCCAACCCCCTATGGGCAGGTTTGAAAGGGTGGAAACTTGTGCTAGTAGTCTTTACAGAAATCACCCCCTCTTACACTTCCTCCTACAATGACGTAACATTACGATTTTTGCGTCAGTATAGGAGGAAGTGAAAAAGGTAAATAGCAGATTTCTGTCGTCTCAGGTGAAAATGAGAGTGTTGCATGACCATTCAATAGTATAACTGGGTTTCTAACAATGGAAAGCTTAATGCAAATGGGTGGAGTGTCCCTTTTAGGCACAAACTTTGTTGCACATAGCTTTTTAGTTCAAATTAATTGAACAATCTCGTGATTTAACATCATGAAATTAAAGTATTAATATTATTACATGTAAAAATTAACAAAATATATATTGTCGCATTATTAGATTCAAGATATTAGTTAAATCCTATGTCTTAGTTTGATGAAGGTTCTGTTCCTATTACTGTTGTGATAATTATGACTTTTCTCATAATATTGCGACTAATTCTAAGACCTAACAATGCTAGCAAACTTTATTCTTAACAGATTTTTTTTTTCCTCAAAATATTTTTTATACTTTTATTCACATGCCTTTAATGTCCTTTATTCTTATAACATTATGACTGTATTCTCAAAACATTTTCAAAATATTACTAACCATTTTTTAACATTCCTTTCCTCTCAAAATATTTCTTTACTTTATTCAAACACCTTTAATCCCCCAGTTCTTATAATATTATGACTGTATTTTTAAAACATTGACTTTGTTTGAAAAAAAAAAAAAAACTACCACACTTTATTCTAAACATATTTTTCACCCTTTCTTCATACTTTATTCACACCATTTCAATCTCCCAGTTCTATGACTTCATTCACTTTTTTTGTAACATTACAACATACTTCTCAAAACATAATGACTTTCAAAACATTACAGCTTTATTCTCGTAACATTATGACTTCATTCATAAAGCATTTCTGCAGAATTTTCAGATAATTACAAACATTGTTTCATTGTCAAACATCTCTGGGTTCCTGAGTTTTTTTAAGTGGTCACTGACTGCAACATGCAGGGGTGTAAAATATTGTCAGTAGTTGAAGGGGTATGAAATAAGATATTTTATATGCAGAGTTGAAGGTGTGAATGTAACCATGGACATGTCAAGGTTATCTCATCTAGTAGTTGCTGACTCTGGGTTGCTGGAACCCCTAAGGGAATAGAGTACAGGTATAAACAAAGACTGTAGAAATGAACCATTGATGGGGCTGTCACTATAATCACCCTGCCCTGTACTTTATTGGGGTTTATTACTAGCCAAGAAAGCATATGGAGCCCTTTAAGTCATAAATTTTACATTAGAGTAAAAGTATGACTCTCCCACTCCCACCATCCCATCTAACTGACATCACAATGACAGTTATGATTTCCTCTCTCTCTCTCTATTTTTCTTCCCTCCCCCTTTTTATCCTTCTTTCATATTTTCAGGTCTTGATGTTGGCAGATGGTAACACAGAGAATTTCCTTAATCAGAAGCTACCTATTCTCTCCACCCTGGTTTCACTGGACGGCAAAGCCACCGCGTATGTGTGTGAGAACTTCACCTGTGCACTCCCGGTCACCTGCCCGCAGGAGCTGAGGAGACTTCTGCTCGAGTGAGAGCCGTCACACACTCAAACATCACTGTGGGACCTTTCCATAGTCAAGCCGATATGTATCTCAGATTATTACGCCAGTAGCAAGCTACAGCCATCAAAAACTGTCATAAATGAAATGCACTGTAAGACATTATACAGTGGCAAGGCAAACCTTTAGGGGTTGCCAGAGTTGTGATGTTCCACCTCATTCTAGACCTTTAATGCAAGACGGTAGTCTCGAGGGATGGAAATACAATAACACTGTAAAGTGAGGAGGAACGCTGAGGCTAAACCTTTCATAGGTTTGTCTCATGGGCTCAGTTGATCTGACAAACCTTCTTTCTAAAAGATCAAGCATGTTTCTTCACAACCTTTCTATGCAGTGCAGCTGATCAGCCCTCGATAAGCAACATCCTGCTGAACACACTAGATTTAGAGTGGAATTAGATAATGAATGTACACTAGAGCTCAGACTCTAGTAGTGGAATATAATAAATACTCTCTGAGTAACCCTTTTGTGATCTGGTTTATCTGTGCATTCCTTTAACATACGGCTCAAACTTATGAAGGTCTCACGCTGGATGTGACAGGCATCCTAAAATTCGAAACTATCGTTTTCTATGAATGTACACATAGATCTGCCATCTTTCGATGTCTACTGATGGCGTCCAGATGGGAGTTTGGAGGCTGCTCAAAATTCTCACACGTAGTTTTTCATTTAACTTGATTTAAACAAAACATTCCAAAACCCTTATTTAGGTACATACACACTGCTGCTGAAAATGTGCGGCTCAGTAAGTTTCTTATGCTCGCCAAGGATAAAGTAAAATAAAGAAAAACAGTAATATCAGACTGATCTCATGAAGTAGCGTGTGTATGACACGCCAATTCGTATTTCTATTTTTGGCGTGCTATCAACACGCATAATCGCTTTTCAGCGTGTTTATCAATGCCGTTGACTTAACGTTATTTCTGTATATATATATATATATATATATATATATATATATATATAATAATGACTTAACGTTATTACTGTATATATATATATATATATATATATATATATATTACTTTATATATCTGTATAGATTAAAAAAAAGATCGCTCCCCAGATGTAGATTACACTTTGCTTCGTTTTGCGTGAACATTTGACGTTAATGGCGTAGACATACACGCATAAATGTGGATAGCTCAAAATGCATAGAGATAACGCGCACTTGACTCGAAAGTGGCGTGTAGGTTTACGCAAAAGTCATGATGTCGTGTTGGTAATATTGTAAAATATCATTACAATCTAAAATAATTAAAGGGTTCCATGTTCTTAGCCAAAGGAATTGCTTAGGGGTCCAATGAGGACAGGCCTCTGTGGGCTGAATGGATCTTACAAGACACTGGAAGACTTACAGTGATGACTGCAATGTAAACATCCCATGCTAAGCAAACCGGGGGAGTACAAAAAAAGATTTTAAAAATGTGCCATTGCAGTCACGCTACGCAAATATGTCTAATTATAAGGACGTTCAGAACTGTGGAGAGGGAACACCACTATTTAACTTGGTAGGATTTCTTGAGCTGTTGAGGGATGCGTCTGTTTCCCCGCGACAGCTCCTTCCTCTTCCGCCCACGCGACTTTGCCAGCCGTGGGTGACAAAAGACAAAATTAACCCATAAGCAGAGCTTACAAAATCTCATGTCTCAGTGTGCTGAATATTTCCTTTGTTGTCGGTATGTGCACTGCATGGTGGTATAGCAGTGACACTGCGATTACCATTACTGGGAAGTAGAAATAAAGGCAAAAACTGCACCATAATCCAACTCCTTGTGTGAAAGAATAGGAGGAAATCTGCCCTACACATGCTAAGCAACACAGCAAGCTAATGCTTGCATATTTGCCATTAATGCATGCTGATTTTTGCTGCCAATTCCTCTCTTGTAGATTTGCCTGGAGCCACGTTTTCCAGTGTTTGTGTGCAGACGAGTGCAGATTTTTTTGCTGTGGAGAAAGGTGAAGAGAGGGCTCTGCTCCAGTTATGTCGAGTCCTGTCAGGAGTTTGTACGACCATGCCTTCTTCGTCTGTCTTATCATCTTTTGTCATTCCTTTGCCCAGCTCAGGGTGATAAAGAGATCATTGGAGAAGCAGTGTCTGCTTGTTCAGGAACCTCAGTATGGTAACATCATGGTAGGACATTGTTTGTTGTGTCCTCGGTCCCGCCAGCAATCAGTATTTCGTTTACAGCTATTTGGTGACAGGCTCCCTGTTGCAAGAACCTTCGTTCCTGTCACATTAGAGGAGCCTTCATAATCAGATCTCTCTAGTTTAAGTCAGTTTTAAAAGAATATCGGCCGTGCAGCTTAAGGGCCGGGACTCTAAAAGAATAGCCCCTTTGGACATCATTACTGCATAAGATTTGTGTGTGTCTCTGAACCCTCCTTACCTTTACAAGATAGCTGAGTAATAAGACCACATGAGGCTCACTGTACCCCCAGTCTATGAGCCAGCCTGGTAGACAGAACCTACTAGAATGACAAAGAATTATATTATAGGTTGAAATAGCCTTTGTCATTTTTATTAGTTGTTTAGTGTGTTTTCTTTATATAACTTAAATGTTTTTTTTTTAAGTTTTAGTAATTTTACGAATTCAACTTATTTCAGCTAATTGCCAAGGAGTCATTTCTATTTTTTGCATCTAATATTTATATCTTAGCATAAAAATATAAACCCTGATTTTCATTTTTGTGTGAGACATGCTGTACGCTATGTTTACAACATTGGGTGAAGAACGAATTCATCATCTCAAATGCTTTTATTGACAACCATAACTTCACGTGAATGATCTCTCTTTATCAACCTGTCCTCCTGTTTCCAGCAATCCCATCTTTTAAAAACAGGTCTCTTTAAACAGCTTCCATTGGCTCTGAGTCCTAGACTAGACCACAATGAGTGTATGAGTGTGTGTATTGATTCTGCTCTGTGTGAGTCCTTGGTTTATTGGCTGATGGCTGGTAGGGTACCTGCCCCAGAGAGAGGAACCAGCCGCTCACAGTTGATTGATTATGGACCTCAGTGCTGCTGATTTCAACTACACGTTCACACAAACAACCATTCCTCAATACTTGCATTGGATGACCTCAACATCACAAAATGATTGTGAAATGAGCAATAGTGATTAACACATTTTCAACATTAATGTCAAAATGAACAAATCTTTTTCCGAGGCAATTCGTTCGTTTCGTTCGTTGAATGAACTAAATTACTCGGAAAAATATTCGTTCATTTTGATGAACGAGTTCGAACAGGAGAGTCACGAACGTGCATTGCAGAACAGAGCGAGGCGAGCATTTGAGCTTATAAAACTTAAACTTTGTTTTTTGTTTTTTTTTTGTTTAAAAAAATGAGTGATTGTTTCACTTAATAAGACCCATATTCATCGTCTGGAATCGTTTAAAGCCCCTTGAGCAGTTTGCAGTTTGTACTGAAAGTGTCTTTTGGACTTGAACCGTTTGGTTTCCACTGAAGTCCATTATATGGAGAAAAATGCTGGAAAGTTTTCATCAAAAACCTTCATTTCTTTTCGACGGAAGAAAGAAAGACATGGACATCTTGGATGACATGGGGGTGAGTAAATTATCAGCAAAAGTTTTTTTGAAAAGTGAACTACTCCTTTAAGCTGCTTTGAAACAATCTGTATAGTATAAAGCGCTATATAAATAAAGGTGACTTGACTTCTGTTCTTTTAGAGAAATAAAAATGTATTTTAATTTCAGTTTATCACAGTTATGTTTTTATTTTTATTTCAGGCACAGTGGGCAGGACATAATCATCTGACCAATGGAAGGGGTGATTGAGAAAGCTATTTGGAAGTTGTTTTTCCAATTGCTTTTAGTGAGCAGGAAAAGTGCTTTTGAAAAGTTTATATATTTGCCTTTTCCAAAACCATTTTCTATTTTTTTCCCCTTTGCGGGCTGATTGGTTGTTTTCTCTTTCAATTTCCTAGGCCGTTTTTGCAAGCGCATTGAAACTAGCTGGCCTGTCTTCACAGTGGAGCATTTCTGCCCTGGTCCGCTCTTCCCAGAGGAGACAATCAGCCATTCTTCTGCCACATGCTCGCCCTGACCAACAGCATGTGCCATCCAATTGGAAAAAATGCTACCGTAGCAGCAACAATGTGACTCCGTGTGTCATCACCTGGTTGATAGTCTAAATCTTCAGCATGTAATGTACTTTCTCTTCTTTCCAGTGTTTTCAGCTAGACACTGCCAGTGATTGATCTGATTTTAGTATTCTCCATTGCCCCAGTGCCCAGCGCACGAGCTGTTGTTGAGGAACGGACCTGGCCATACATATTCATCAGCGAAGAAGGTCAGGGAAGAGAGGAAGAACACAAACACAAGGGACCGTGTTCAGGCAGTAAATTCACTCCAGTGCGCCATGGCGGGTGGCAGTAGACGTGACATTTCGTAGTGTACACACAGAGAGCGGCAGGCGGTGAAGGAGAGGTCTGCCGTTTTTGTTGGGTCGCAAATTCGCAATTGGGTAATGATATACAGGAAGACACGAAGGAGTTGATGTGGTCAAGTGAGGTCAGTGAGCTCATGCCAAAAGATGTCTACTTTCATCCTGCATCCCTTCAGTGTTTAGAGAGGTGGTCTCTGTTTCCTGTCCACTGCTTAAAACCATTACATAAATCAAATGCAGCCACTGCTCTTTCTCTCTCTCCACTGTTCTTGGCTTGGCTTCTGATTGGTTTCGGTTACTACATGTCTGTATTCTTGATCAGGAACATTTAATCCTACAAAGTGACGCTGTCCCAGAATTCAGAATTTGATAAGAATTCAGACCCTTTGCTTTACAGTACATCATCCCATTTCTCTGAATCATCTTTGAGATGTTTCTGCATATTGATTAAAGTAAATCTGTGGCAAATTCCATTGATTGCATATGATTTGGAAAGAGACCCACATTAGGTCTAATATCTGAAAATGCATTTCAGAGCAACAATCAAGTCATGAGGTCAAATCAGAAACAGGATTGTGTCAAGGCACAGATCTGGAGAGGGCTACAAAACTTTCTGAGGCACAGAAGATTGCCAAGAGCGCAGTGGCCTCCATAATCTAAAATTGGAAGAAGTTTGGGAAAACCAGGCCTCTATCTAAAACTGAGTGGAGAAGGGCCTTGATAAGAGAGGAGACAAGGAACCGGATGGTTACTCTGGATGAGTTCCAGAGATCATGTGTGGAGATAGGCGGAACTTACAGAAGGACAACCTTAGCAATAAAGTGGTGCAGGTATGACGTCCCTTTGTAGGCCAATTGGCAGCATTGGGCTACAAAGCATCACACTGGTTCCTTTGACAAAAACCCAATAGGATTTTTCTAGGATTTTGGATTATCGCAAAAAAAAAAAAAAAAAACCTCTGTGATCAACCAAAGTGTATGATACTTACACATTTTGTCCATCAAGATGAATTTCACAGATTGTTATGAAGCCTAAATGCAGTCACCAGGAGTAAAAAGCTAGGCTATAAACCGTTAATTCAGTTGAGACGTTTACCACGGTCTTGACTTTCTGTGGTCACCAAAAATCCCAGGATTTAACTAAAGCTGCTTTTCCTCCTACTGGTCAAACGGTTCTAAGAACGTTAAGGAACTGTTCCAGTTATGTTTCCACTTGTGCCTGGTACGGCACGGCTTGATTACAAACCATTGTCGATCCGGAATTCTCAGCACGGTTAGCTAACCATGCTGGTAGAATGGATGTAGTGACATGGCAACTAATGATTGGTCACGTGTCTGTTGCTTGGCTAACAGTTTCTCTGTAGCTGACTAATCGCGCTGTTTGACCATCATAAACACAAATTAAAGGAATACTCCACTTTTTTGGGAAATAGGCTCATTTTACCACTCCCCCAGTGTTAAACAGTTGGGTTTTACCGTTTTCGAATCCATTCAGGCGATTTTCTGACATTTAGAAGAATATCAGTAACCAGACAGTTTCTGGTCTCATTGACTTCCATAGTAGGAAAAAAATAGACTGTACTGTGGAAGTCAATGAGACCAGAAACTGGCCCTATTTATGTACTGATTATTAAATACATATTATTTATTAATAATTAATTATACTTTATATACAGAGAATTATCTTCAGTAAGAAAACCTCCACATTAAATTTGCCACAGTTATAACCAGCCATGATCTGTCATCTCTCAAACTCGTAAGATTTATTGGGTTAAACCAGAATTTTTTTGCATGCGGGATTCATGTTAACTAGAGCAACAAGGGCTAGTGGGAAAATGGAGGGACTAGTTCATCATGTTAGCCTAGTTACGTGAAGCAGGCAGACATGGCAGGAAAATCAATTATGTCTTTCGTATGCAGTATCACTGCCTTCCTATTACATATTCTTCCCTATACAAATGACCACAAGGCACATGTGGAGCATGACCCCCTTTACTTACTCACGTCATATTTAGTGAATTCTCTCGCTCATTCTCCAGACCTATTAATGGATAATTATTCCTCGCTTAAACCAGCTTATTTCAAAAAAAGATCTTATGCGTTTTTTCTTGTGTTAAAATCTCTGTTGTGAATATTTACATAAGTGCCAGAAAGAATGTTTTTCTTTATACTATTTTATTGATAGGATGATGCCTTTTATTTGTATTTAAGATGATTTTATTCATTACATAGAGAGATTCTGATAACTCACATGAGCTCATTCTGTTACTGTCATCCTTGCAGTGGTCAAAGGTCCCAGGACACTTTGAAAAATCTGGAATCAAGAGAGCAGGCCAGTGCTCGAACCAAAAGTGTGGCCTGGCAAAACTAGCCCTTGACATTTCCTTGACATTTTTTGACATTTCTGGACCCATGTAGACAGAAGGAAAGAGGAGTTAATCAAAACTAGGAGAGAATATTGATGTGCAACTGTCAACAGGCAGTGCCATCTGTACCCGCACGGTCATGGAGGTTAACTGCATGAGGAACAGCTGCTGTACTGTTGTCAAGGATGGGTGACTGCACACTTCAAAGCAAGAGTTAAAGGTAAAGTGTACAGTTTTTGCACTGCTGGTGTCACCAAATATCATTAAATTAAAACTATTTTCCAAATAGGCATCTTCTGCTGAAAAAGTAATAAAATTAAAAAAGCAAATAAAATAAAATAAAAAAATAATAAGACATGTTATACAAGTATGTATATTTTCTGTATTTCAAGTTTACAAACATTTCCTGAAACAAAATGCAATGCGTAATTCAAAATATAGATAAAACACATGTAGCCTCTTGTTTAAAAGACTTTTATTTTAAAATTTAATCATGGTCATGTTTCCTGGTTTGCCATGTGATT
Organism: Cyprinella venusta; assembly: GCA_038021265.1. NCBI lineage: Eukaryota > Metazoa > Chordata > Actinopteri > Cypriniformes > Leuciscidae > Cyprinella > Cyprinella venusta. Next base: position 21,232,763 of record CM075877.1, read on the forward strand.
CCCACATGTGAACCTGTCATGTGCCTCCGTCATATTATGTTCTCATTGGTTTGTCTTGTCATGTGATTATCTGGTCTGTTTGCTATTGGTTCATTGTTTGAATATTCACTGGTGTTCCTTGTTAGTCATTAGTCCTTGTATAGCCCTCATGTGACCATTGTCTTCTGTCTAGTTTACAGCGAGTCCATGTCTGGGTTTACGTTTCAAGTTTTTGAAAGGTAGTGTATTAAGTCATTTTATACATTATATACACAATCTAAAGACAAAATACAGAGGAATAATGTCACAATTGTGAGGTCTAAATTGGAATCAAATATCAATCAATTCATGTATTTTACTAAATGAGGTCTAAATTGGATTACATACTCTGAGTGAATGATTTTCTGTTTAATTTTTAAAATGGTATTTAAAGAAAAATACTAAGCACTCTTTGGAGGCATTTTCATGATCTCATGCTAGTTCAATGAAATCATTATATGAAAGTGGCCAGCATTCTTTCCTTATGTGGTTTCTTGGACATTATATCGCGGCAATCAAAACCAGCCGATGCCCTTTGAACAAATATGGATGGAATTATTTTGGAGAACTTTATCTAGGCTTTCTTATCGTCATTGGTAAATGAAATGACTCATTGGGGCTTGTTCAGTGTGTGACAGAATGCATGCACATTTCAGCTTCCCAGAGTGGTGGTTTGTCCTTGAGAGAAGATCTGAAGATATGGTTGAAACACTTCCTCTCTCCATATCTCCTCGGACCGAATCACTGCTTCCCTGTCTTCATACCAGCCTACATGCAATGAATATACTTTCAGTGATAAGGTAAGGGATAAGGTCATAGATCAAGCTGTTTCCCTAATACGTCCTTCCTAACACACGTTTACCATCAAGGAGCCTATTTCTGTGGATTTGATAGCAGGGTAGAGGGGTTTTATCGCATATCTGTGTAGATAAGATGGCATACATATGTTTTAGGGGAAACTCGCAGAAAACGTGTGTGGGGTTGAATGCAGGACTACAGGTTAGCTTTTACATTTACTATTATCAGCCCTTTAATGAAATAAAAAGTTAAACATCACCTTTAATAACTCCTTTTCCTTGATTTTCTGAAGCCTATATGTAAAACGCATTTGCAGCTGCACAGCCAGCACACTGAATGCAAATATTGCACATCCAATGGTGCAGGCGAGTCTGACGTGCGACCAATGAGCTAGCCCAACATCAGAGCCCACCGAGGGGGCATGACCTAGTCTATATAGACCCCCGAAATCGCCATTATAGCAGATTTATACGACTGAAGCGACAACTTCACCATTTAGTGCGGCCGTCTATGCAATACTCGTTCCCTCTCTCAGGGAACTGAGGTTACGATAGTAACCGAGTAGCTCTCTCTCGAATGGTCACTTCGTATTAGCTATGTGCAGTGGGGACAAAAGGCCGTACTCTGAATAACTGGTTGACCGAACAAGCCAGAACCCAATAATATATATTTATATATATATATATATATATGTATATATATATATATATAGTGAAGCATTAGTTTCATCATTGCTTGGCAGTGTTCCTTGCGAGTAGCAACAAACAAAGTAGTATGTCCGAATACATGTGCTGTTTTCCAATTCACCTACTTATAAGCAAAGTATGTTTGTTGCCTACTGTTTTTGGGAAGAAATGCATACTTTTGAGTGTGTAGCAGAATAGTAGGAAAGCTGTGGGGCATAGACCTTCTACTTCGGACCGCTCTGTCGCTTACGTTTAAATGTAGTAGGCTACCTACTGTCGAACAGTATGTTATTTTCATCTGCATCTGAAAGTTGAAACATTATGTCTAGGTAGGAAGGCACTTCTGAATCCCATGGTCATGTCACGTCCTGTCTATTACGACATTCAGATTTGACCAATTTTTGAAGGCAGCATCAATGTATCCTTCTGTATTATATCCCATGATCCTGTGCATTCTGTTTTTTGACAGTTGAGCTAAAAAATAAACATGGCATCTGAAAGTTAGGGTTGGTTGACAGTTTGTGTGTTAATGTAAATTTGTTTGACCAACTTTGTTGTTTTATGTAAGTTCCTGCAAGAAATGACTATTGTCGTAAAAAAAAAAAATCACTAGTTGTCACCAATGCTTTCTCTATTTTGTTGTAGATTATTAAAGCGTTGTGCTACCACTGTAGTCTGTCCGAAATCAGTTTTGTGAGGTACCTTTATGTACAAACGCTGCCTGCAAAGTCATTGGCCGTTTCTCAATATGCCTTCTTGTCTGTACTTGTGTTCTTGTGGACTTGTAAAACGTCATCAGTCGCGGCCCAAGTACTGTCCCAATACACAAGTTTGCATTTAGGCAAGAACGGTTAAAAATCCCGGATGTGTTCTTGACACTCCCATTTTACCGAGGATGCATCGGTTGGTAGCTTGTGTGAACTTGATGGCAGTAATATCCCATAATTCATTTCGGCATTTGCGGAATTAGCGGGAAGCAGAGAGAGGCAGGTCAAAAGTTACCTGAATATTACCGAATATTACCGGCGTTTTTTCCGCCATTGGCTAGTGACGTACACAAACAAACAATAGAAGCAGAATTAAAATGAGACATGTGTTGCTTTATTGTTGTGAATATACATTACATTGTAGTGTATGTAGAGTAACCCCTTAGGCTTGGGTGATAATGTTTGGGCACTGCAGATGGCGTCTGTACGGGGGTAACGTTACTATTGCGCAATACCAGCAAGAACACATCGTCTCAAACTGTCAGCAGCGTTCTGTGTGCTCGTCACCTATTGAGTTCGTTCTTCCAAGAACAACTAGCAAGAGCTTTCTTCCCAAGAACACAAGTCTGTTCTTTGCATTCTTGGTTTTGAGAAATGGCCATTGTCTGATAAGACAGCAAGGCAACAAGTCTGCCTAAGCTTTCGAGGCAGCCAGTCTTGTACTTGCAACTGTTCTGAACCATTACTGAGATCGCAAAAGGCTGCTTCACTGAACTGAGTCACTTTTCAGTTGTGTACCTACCTACCATTGTATTTGTAGTTTATCATAATAACTAGCTCATTGTTCATCAAAATAAGAATGATTACAGTGTAATTAGTCAAATAAAAATAAAATAAAACATTAAGGAGCTAAAATTACTGAGATGATGGTCTGGACCCAATTAATTTATAATTAAACTATAACCTCCTCCTATTTTTGAATCTTGCAGAAATAATCACCTTGTCCTATAGAGATCCCCCATGAATGCACCAGCTGGTGAGTCTTTTCTCCACTTGATGAGGTTGACTATAAAATAGCATTAATCCCCTTTTTCCCTTTTTTTGGCTTCTATTCACTTTCCCCTACACCTCAACACTGTTCGCTTTCTGTACCTTAAAAATAAGTTTTCTTTTTATCAAACATCAACTCCAAATAACCACATCAGAAGTAGTATAATCTTTGGTTGTAAGGGTTAGTTTTGACTATATTAAAATGCACATGGAAATAATTAACACAAAATCTGACTTAGTATTACCTCTTTGCGTCATTGTAGATTTATTCAAAAGCTCAATCATTATGTCACTATTACATAATTCTCATACATTCCCACAGATTCTACAGGCCAATAAAAAGCTTAAAAAACACTAGGTGGGAGGCCTGAAAGATCTCCTGTTCAAGCTTTAGTTATGTGTAAGAACACCGAATCATACATATGTATCTTAGAGCTGAGGAGTGAGTGTGAGTGATGTAAATTATATTGTATCTATAACATCTGCTCAGCCTGCCTGATCTGCCTCTCTGATCTGCTTCCAATTTACATTCCTGCCTGGTGATTTCTATCGCTCCACTTTGATAAATCATACAGTGATTTACATAAAGGCTGCCCCACGCTTGGGCTCAAGGAGTCACGCGATGGTGACTGAGGTTAAGCTCAAGACTGAAAGGATAGTGACTACTCTGTTCAAAAACGTACTTTAAGCCATCATAACTTCCATAGCAATTATTATATATTTTCATTCATATTTGTATGTTTTCTCTCATGGGAATCAAACCCACAATCTTGACACAATAGCATACCAGTCTCACTTACAATCCCCTTTCGAGTGTGTTCATCTCTTCTTGATATCTAATTTGAACATCCGGTGACATAGTATCTATACTTTATTAATTGTATTGGAAATTCGCAAGGCTGCAATTCGCCTGTTTGTCGCCATTTTGTCAGCGTTTGTTGCCCGCCAGGTATCCATGGTAGTCACGTGACTGCAAAGTGTGAATAACATAAATTGTTTAATAAAATTGGAATGTGAATGGGAAATATTAAAATTCCAATCTCGGGTATTAAAGGCGTTTAATGGCTGTTGATATGATAAATATGCTTATAGGCTACAGTGCTGTCTCAAGTAGTTAATTTTGATTGGCCAAACAACTCTGTGGTCAGATAATGTTAGTGGTAAATACATATTTTGCCGCAGCACAGAAAATGCGAGAGAATCTTTGCAAAACTGTGATGACGAGTGTACAAAGTAACATTTTAGTAACTATGAATATCTAGACTAAATACAAACTAAATATGAATATCTAGAGTCCAATATGTGTCACATGACTAAACTTATGTCATCGTTTTTAAATGCCTACGTTTTCACAGTCCAGACTACAACATTTTCAAATGTATCCTCTGTGGAGAGCATTTTCGAAAAGCTTTGTTTTTATTGCTAAGAATGCCGTCTCGGTGTGGACGGAAGGAGAGAAAGTTCTGCGTTAAAAAAAGAAAAAAATGTATTAGTGTTGACAAGGCCTCAGGCTCCTATCAGGGCTTGGTTCTGGCTCAGGATCTGTGGCAGGTGTAATCTCCCCGTCTGCAGTGACTAGCTGTGCTCTGGGCTTGGTTGTGAGGTGGGTATTGGGTCTAGTGGCTGGACCAGATATTATCAGTTTGGGGTAGGCACTGGAGAACTGCTTCTCTCCATGTTTCCTCCTCCAGGTCAGGCAGGTCACTAGAGTAGATTACAATTAATATGTATTTCATGTATATTGTGTTATGTATTTGATGTTGGATGTATATTTTGTAGGTTACTCTATGTGGGTTCACTAATTGCCCCTTGGGGACAAATAAAGTGTTTTGAACTTGAACAGGGTAAAAATGTGCTCCTGTCCAGGAAAGATATCTGACTAATGTGAAAATTCAAACAATGTAAACTCAGCACAGGCAAGGGACAAACTGTTTTGCTTGAGTCATAATCCTTTTTAGGTCCAATATTTTGTCACAGTTTAAGTCCAAAGATAAAGAAAGAAGGTATAATGACAGTCTTTATTTGAACATTAGCCAACAACTCGAAACTGTGTCAAGCACAAACAATAGCAGACAAGGAATAAGAGAAGGTGAGTAACTTAAATACACCTGATGAACTAAACAATGAACTGCTGTGATGATTAAATTAATATCCATGGTAACTGATTATGACGGTAAAATGAGAACAAAGAAACGCATACAACAGGTGATTAAACAGTGATAGAAAACGAAACCAACATTAAGCATAGCCTAACTGTGACACTTATAAAACACATCGACTTACTATCGTGACAGAGGTTGCAAAAATCAAAAAGGGGTGAAAAGATTAGAATTTGAATGGAGTTCATAAGCTTTCACTACTATAAATTCAAATGCTACACAAAAGCATGAACATTATATCATCTTAACTGCATACTCTATTATGTAGGTTAAGTACGACATTCCACATTGAATTCTGTAATTTATTGATCAAAATAATTACCTTTGCTGAATGGAGTGCAATAAAAAGATCTAGTGACTAGTCATTATGGTGTAATCTAAAAAAAGTGTTTAATCAATTTAATTTTAAATTCAGCAGATTATTGACTGTCCTTTTTTACAGACACAAGATAAGTCACTGCAGGTTCTCTGTGTCAGTTTTCATCATGTTCTGTAACTTGGTTTAAATGATTTTTTTTTTTTTGCTATATTCTACATTATGAAAATTATAATTCATATCACACACTGTTTATGCGAAGCCTGAAGATAACATATGATACAAAAAATAAAAAGAACCCACAGACTACCATTCTTAAGTTTATTTTAGATTTTATGAACGTTTTAATATAATTTAGTTTCAGTACTGTAGACACCTTGAGATTAATATTTCATCCTCTGTGGTAGCAGACCTTATTTGTGTAAATTATTTTCCGAAAGTGCTGCTGCCACAAGAGTCATGTTTTTGCTGTAAACATATTGGTTTCTTTTCTATTTATACCATGTTTTACAACCCATCACTTATTTCTATTGCAGCTGGCAAAACTGTATTGCGTCAATGTAGTCAATTACTTTTTTTTTTTTTTCTCTGTGTGTGCCTCTGTGTGTGTGTGTTTTTATTGTTTTACCATAGGTGGCAGTGAAGAGAAATGTGGGGTTTATCTACTCTTACATGCTATTGCACTTTAAAGTGTAAAGTAGAGCAGCGCTGTGCAGAGAGTAGCTCTTTTACAGCTGATCATATTTTACGGACATGATTAAACACATACCTCTGTGTTACAAGGTGTTTCATAATGTGCAGCCGACTATTTTTTTTTTTTTTCATGAGTTACAAAGCTCAGTGCTTCACAACTATGGCCCATAATTATAACTTAATAAAATAATGTATAATAATTTATAATAATTTATTTTTTTAATAATTTAATAATTTTTAAAAAGTATAGATAATGTACTAAACTGATATTTAAGTTTAATTTAAGGTCATAATTCCATTGTAATCAAAGGAAAAATAAATAAAAAGAAAGCTATTTTTAGCTAACGAGAAATACTTTAATTTAATTGTATCAAAAATCTGAGAACATATGAGAACATTCAAATTCTTGTATTTGTATAGTTGAGAATGGTGCAAAGTGTTAGTTGCATGAAAAGTCTCCATTTCAAGAAACAAATTAGAAAAAAAAAACCATAAAAAGTTATAAATTCACATTGTAAAATATATAATTAGAAATAATTATCATCAGTAAGGGGTCCTAAGGGGCAACAATGGGGTGTGCTGAAAATTTGAGAAACTTAAAAAAATGTGATTTTAGGGCTGTCAAAGTTAACATGTTAACTCACAATATTAATTAAATATGTTTAACAAAATATTTTTGAACTTCAAATTTGTTATCTAAAATTGCTTCCTAAAGACTGAACAGAAATCACGAGATTATTCAATTAACATATTTTTATTGTGGTTTATAGGCTACATCTAACAATTGCCTACTCCATTATGAGAAGAATAATTCAACATTAAACAAAGTAAATATATTCCCGACAATGCTTTAATAATTTGCTTTGACTTTTGGGAAACAATATGTGATCGTTTAAAATTCTGCCTTTTTTTCTCTCACACTCTGTATCTATAAATAAGTATTGTATATGCACTACTACATTTTAGGAAGGGGTCCTTGGCGTCAATCTGATGCACTGGTTGTTCTCATCACAAATATGTCGTTTCCTTTTTGTTTCTTGACAAAATAAATGTCCTTGGGTCATAAACATGGGGGAATCATATAGCAGCTTTGGTCCAATCCCAAACTTTTCCTAGTTTTATTGGTTCAGTGTAAACAATAAGGTTCCAGCTGTTTCACCAGACATTGTTAATGCAGTGTTGATTGACACTTCTTTAACGCAATCAAAAGAGAAGCTGAGTTATTGTCGCCTCTGATTGGTGGACGCGCCTTCAAGGGGTGGGGATTGGAAGTTGAATCCGAATCCAGCTGTGAATTGGTTCGCATGAGCGGATTCGTGCTATAGACCGTTTTGCCGACTGGGAGAATCATAGGAGAATTGTGTGTTTTCGCAATAATGGACAAGTCTTCAGCATAGAGAGCTCTCTTGCGCATCCTTTCAGCACGAGCTTAAGGTTTTCCTTTTCATATATGCAGGCAGAAAATCACTGCCTGCACCTTTAGAGAAAGATTTCTGAAGGATTTTACTAATCGTCTAAGGATATATAATTGTCACTTTTGTGAATACTTTTGAGCATTATATCTCGCGGTTATCTAATAGAAAAAAAAAACATTGAATTCTAACCTTTGTTGTATTACTTTTTAAGTGCGCGCACACGGAGAAAGCGATCTGAGCGCACAATTGGGGATCGGGAAGCAGTTTTGCAGGACTTGTCTTGTTTTTATCTGGTTGTTGGTCATCGAAATACAATGTTGAAATTGTAAGGCATGATGACCAAGTCACTGAGATGCCTATAAACCTGCTTGCGCTGTAACTGCCACCTGGAAACTCAGCCTGCGAGCTCCAACAGATCCTGTTCAATAACATCATTTGGACTGCTTTTGCAACAGAAATGATCATGCGATGAGTAAGCTCGATTTGGGCATATTTTCAGAAGCAATTACAGGTAAGAAATCAACATTTAAAATAGATTACTGAATTATTATTAAAGCTTAAGCACGCTCATTTGCTTGTTCATTATGTGGTGTGTAATCATCAAAAAGGTATGCTAAGTTTTAAAGTCATAATTAGTGTATATTTAAAATGAAAATTATGTTTGTTGTTTTTTTTTTTTAGAAGATTGTATTTGTTTAATGAGAGAACACAAAAGGACCATATCTTATTGGTATGGCTTATTGTCTTCCCTTATCCATAAATTATTACTGAATACCAGTCTGTAAAATTCTAATAGTCTCAAAAGTCTTGCCTGTTTTCTATTGTTCAAATGCACCGACCTTTATATATAATAAATAGAAAATACAGTTATTATTAATGCATTTTATCAAATATAATTTTATTTACAATCATGTTGGTTAAAATAAACGGATGTGTATGTTGTTTTACCATGGCATTGCATTTTTCATATATTTTTTTCTGGCATTTCATTTAGCAGAATTCCTTTTGTACAGCTAATGCGTGCATTGTCTCTCCTCAAGGGGGTGAATGATGGCTGAAGATGGAGAAAATATCTCCGAGGACCATCAGCTGAGGCAAGCAGAGGGTAGCTCCTCTCTTCCAAGGACTTTTATACGACTTAACGACCTGTCCGGTGGCGGGGAGCGCAGTGAGCTTGAGGCTGATGGAGGTGAAAGGCGGGAGAGCGCAGCCGGAGAAGCGGTGGAGGAGGTGTCCGCTAGCGGCGAGGAAGCCTTGCCCTATCCGTCTTTGGCACCGGTTGTGTTTTTCTATCTGAAGCAGAACACACGTCCAAGGAGTTGGTGTCTGAAAATGGTTTGCAATCCATATCCTTTCAAACTCAAATGCACTTTGCCTCACCTGGATGGCATTCACCTGTTCAGGTAGGACGCGCTACGGTGAACGCCGCAGGGCGCTGTCTTAGGTTTGAAAACAACATTTTCGACACAATATTAATAAATAATTCTGGCTATATCATGTTGTACTCTTTGTCTTTGGAAATGATTTAAATAGATGAATAAACATCCCCCAAACAAAGAGAAAATATATATTAAAGAAGTTTTGAAGTCCCCTTTGTGCTGATAGCCTGATATCTACAAATTACAGAACTTGTGGTGTTGAAGACAACACAACCCTGCAGAATATCAGAGTTTATGAGTCTTGGCAAGCATGAATGTTACCTCAACAGTCACATAACTGTCTTAATGCATTGTTTGCGTATGTATTACTTACAAGCTCAGAAAAGAAATTTGATTCCATTAACTGGTCAACAATGGCTCTGAGGCAATTTGACATTAGCTCATTTGTTAGCACTGATGAGTTAAGTTATTTGCTTGGTGTCTAGATTTTCTAGAGCTATAAGAATCATGCTCACAAAGTGCCTTTGGCTGCATATCATCTGAATTTACAGGCAAAATCATAGATGTCAATGAATTGTTATCGGTTAATCAGATGGCAGTGCCAACCAGATCTTCATGGGAAAACTTAAGTATTTTACGAGGTGCCGATTTCGTATGAACTTGTACAGTGTGATTCGTTCAAAAATATGCATAAAGCATGGAGGTCCAGCTCTGAGCCCAGCCCTAAATTTAACTTCCAGTGGAACCCAAGCAAATTGTACAAATTCATACGAATTATAGGCACCAATTTGGCAATCCGTATAATAGTTATGTATTACCATGAAATTATATTGACAGTGCCTAGAATTCAGCCCAAATTTTATTTGGCCTGTCTCTTCAGGGCAATGCATCTATTGCTTTTTACTTTAGAAGATCAAATGGATATTTCAAAGGAGTAATTTGAGAAGTCAATAGCTACATATTAACTTTGTGATTACTTAAATATTTAAAAGGAGTAGATCAATTAAAAAAAAAATTGCTGAAAATTTACTCACCCCCAGGTCATCCAGATATCCTGATGTCTTTCTTTCTTCAGTCGAAAAGGTTTTTGATAAAAGCATCAGAGCATTTTTCTCTAAATAATGCACTTCACTGGGAACCAACTATGAATAAGGGTCTTATCACTAAACAAAGTTTAAGTTTTATAAGCTCAAATGCTCGCCTTGCTCTGTGTGATGCACATTCGTGACTCTCCTGTTCGAATCAATTGAGTCAATTAATTCGTTTTGTTCATTGAATGAACCAAACGACTCTGTGTTCATTTTGATGAAGGAGTTCGAACAGGAGAGTCACAAACGTGCGTCACAGAACAGAGCAAGGCGAGCATTTGAGCTTCTAAAACGTAAACTTTGTTATTTATTTATTACATGAGCGATAGTTTCGCTAGATAAGACCCTTATTCATCGGCTGGAATCGTTTAAAGCCCTTTGAACAGTTTGCAGTTTGCAGAGGAAGTGTCTTTTGGACCTTGAACCGTTTGGTTCCCAGTGAAGTGGATTATATGGAGAAAAATGCTGGAATGTTTTCATCAGAAACCTTAATTTCTTTTTCGACTGAAGAAAGAATGACATGGACATCTTGGATGACATGTGGGTGAGTAAATTTTCAGCAAAAGTTTTTTTTTTAAAAGTGAACTACTCCTTTAAGTGAATCCAATCAATCCTTGCTAGCCTTTCAGTAAGAGCGTCACATCTATCTAGTCCAAATGAGTGTAATTTTTAGGGTGTTGTTAAAGCTCTCATTCCCTCAGCAGCGAGATGATTTCATTTAGTGTCTTAAGAGGCTTCCCTGTTTAGCTGCCAGTCATTTAGCAGAAAGAGGAGGAAAGAAAACGGACCTGATTTTGAGTGTGTGCGCAAGGGATGTGGTTAGCATGTGTGAGTCAGAGGTGTGCACTTGCAGTATAACTGATTCTGGGTGTAGATGATCTGTTTGGTTTTCGACGGACTCGTAGCAGCCTCGCCGAAGGAAAGAATGCTCTTTTGGATCGAACGAGCTGGCTGGATGTGATTGTGATGTCTGGGTTCAAATGCTTTGTTTTTCTTCAGTAGGAAATATGATGAGCCTTGTGGGCTCTGAAAGACTGCCCAATCAAACACACTCATCTTTCCCCCATTCTTGTTTCTCAAACTCCTCACGCTCTTCCCCCATTAGATGAGCCCACGTCCCTAAAAGTAAGTTAGGCTTATGAAACACAGTGCTACTGAGTATGAGTGGGCCTTTTGGTTCTCCGGGCCTGATGGTCTGGTATTCCTCAGAGAAAATAAAGCCAGCTCTTGCCATCGCATTTCCATATTCTTAAATGCCACTGTCTCTACCGAGTTCCCGTTGATCCTGTGCACTCGTGCGCTTAGGAAAAGACTGAGCCAGAAGGGATCCTATTAACTGTGGTCAAGAAATAGATGTGGAATTCCCTCTCCTTGAATCCTGCTACAGTCCTGCATACACAATCTGTTCACTCTCCAGTCGAGATCAATGCACAGGCTGGCTGTTGATTTTGATTTTATTTAGCTATGAAACAGTGGTCACGTTCAGTAATTATACCGCAGCCACATTTGAACAAGTCAAAGCGCCCATGTGACATTTGTGTCTCTCACGGTGCTCGTGTAATCTCATGTAATGATTCCTTGTATGGTAATTTCTGTTTTTAGATCATTGTTGTGGCGTGGAGTGGGGCCTGAATCTCTGGGACTCATTATTAGCAGGAAGATTTATTTATCTGAATAGTGTTCATAGATGACCTTTAATGCATCCCTATGGCCATTAGAAAAAAGGTCACTGTTTTTTAATAGTTTGTAGAGTATCTCAGATCGATGTTCTGTTCTTCCCACTGGAGGCATGTAAAAGTGTCTGTCCTATTTGAGAGTCTTTGGACAAACTAATTTTCATACTTTTTTCCCCACTTGGGATGTAAAACTATTTTGAATTTAAAAAAGGATTGATTGTCCTTGTTGCAACATCTGACAATCTCATTTGCAATTTGGCTCGTGCATCAGTTGATCGCTCAATCAGTTCATCAAATCTCTTTGTATTATTGATTTGCCAGTAATGAAGGAGTTTTCTTCTTGTGCGTCCTTGCGCGTCTGTTTGTCATTAGAGAATGATTCCGCAGTCGTTGTGATTCATCATTCTGTGTTTGTATCCTGTCATTCATCAGATCTTTTTTTTCCCTTGAGTGTTACTCTAGCTTATTGAACCTTTGACTTGTCCTCCGTCATGGGGTTTTCTCTGGAACCACCATCATGTTATCTGTAGCGTTGGCATTCTGGGACAGTTTGTGTGTATGCGTGTACTTAATTATGTCTGTTTGCGTGTGTGAGAGAGGGAGAGAGTTTGGGTGACTTCACTTTTGAAAGGCTGTACTGTTGATTGCAGTGAAATCTAAATAGTGTTGTCAAGTTCAGTTATTAAACTGATTTAATTATATCTATTTGTACAATTTGTAAGTGATTTAATATATAAAGTAAAAGTATCTTTGACTGCAAGTAATTATACAAATTAAATACAAACAAACAGAAATTGTACTTTAAATCACTATAAAAATGTTGTAAAATGTAGATGTTTCAAAATTGAATTGAGTAAAAAGAGATCTGAATCTACTTAAAGGGATACTCCAGTTTTTTTGGAAATAGGCTCATTTTACCACTCTCCCAGAGTTAAACAGTTGAGTTTTACTGTTTTCAAATCCATTCAGCTGATTTTCTGATATTTAGAAGAATATCAGTAACCAGACAGTTTCTGGTCACATTGACTTCCATAGTAGGAAAAAAATATACTATGGAAGTCAATGAGACCAGAAACTGCCTGGTTACTGATATTCTTATATATATATATATATATATATATATATATATATATATATATATATATATATATATTTTTTTTTTTTAAATGGCTGAATACATTCGAAAACAGTAAAACCCAACTGTTTAACTCTGGAGGAGTGGTAAAATGAGCCTATTTCCAAAAAAAGTGGAGTATCCCTTTAAGTCTAGGAACAATGTGAATAATTTATTGTTCCATAGGGTTTTCCATATTTAAATACAAGCACCAGAAGTAATGTTTATTATATTGAAATATTACACCATACATCAGCTCAATGAAGTCCAGCATGGTGTGCCATAAAAAAGAATGAAGACAAAATAAGATTTTTTTTTTTGGTCTCCAAATTCTACAACCAAAATAAATAACTGTTATTCAAGGATGTTCACACTTGTACTTGTAAAGAACTAAACCCATGCCTCTTTCAGTTTTGATTAGAATATAATATTTATTTGCATTCACATTATACCTGAACTTAAGTGTATTTAGATATCTTTTTGTCTATCGTTTACCTTGTACTTTCTTTGAAAAAAGCAGTCACAATTTGCAGAAAATTGGAAACTTTGGGGTACTTCTGTATAGTGAGGTATGCATACTATAAGGAGTATTTAATTTCCTAATAATTAAAAAGAAAAAAAAAGAAGACAATTTTGAAATGGCCAATTCCAATGTTTAAAATAGACAGAAAGATGTGCCATGGCAATCTGTGCAGCGAGTTTCTCAGATAACTGATGCAGCTTTAGGAAGGAAAACCAAGTCCTCGGTAAGTCTAAAGTTTGTTGATTTGAAAACACTGATAAGCTGCCGGCCGCATGTATTTCCGCTTTTTCAGTAACAGCTGTTATTTGGATTTTCAGTAAGTTCTAGCTGAGCTACACTGTCATCAAAGCTATGTATTTAACAGCCTCTAGCATTCAGATGTACTCTGTATATATCACATCAGGGCACTAAAGAATGTAAATAATGCATTAATTGATGCAAAAATAATTCCAGAAGGAAATGTAGATTATTCATGTTGTCAAAGCATAAGAGAAGTACCTCCCTCACTTACGAGATAATGTGCCCTCAAGTCATCTAAGATAACATATCTTCCAAAACCCACTGAACAACCTCATTTTGGATTTAAACATCACAGTGTTCGTTGCATGTAGCCAAAACACCATCTCCAACATGGTCTGCTATCTTGATGACACTGCAAACCCACCCCACAATAGCTATTTCCACCTCCAGACCATCTCCAGACCTTAAAACGAAGGTCAGTAGATAAGCGTGTGATAATGTGTGTGCTTTGGGATGTGTCAAAATCAACTAACAGCCTTCAGCTTGAGCAGACAGTGGACATCTTCTCAGGACATGGGGGAGATTGCAGTTTTGTAGCTGTCGGTCAGATCACTGGCACTGGATGGATTCTAATCTACAAACTAAATCTAAAAAATACGTTTCATAAAGTTGTTGACAAAGTGAGTTTGGGTTACTTTGTGAGTTTGAGTTTGGGTATGAATTAATTGCATAAGTCAATTAATTATGGAAGATTGTTTCCGCCATGGAATAAAACGATTTAAAAGATTATTATGACTTTTTATCTCACAATTGCGAGTCTTGCAATTCTGACTTTTTTTTAAAGTCACGATTACCTTTATTTTTTGTTCAGCTTTGACAGATTAATTTTAATTCATTGCAATTTCATCCATCCATCCATCCATCGTTGTCATATTTGATTTGTTAGGTAAAGAATAGAACATGAGGTGGGCTCTTATTTAATCAGCAGAAAATGTTACTCTGGGCACCCAGCACATTACAGGCAGAAAATGAGGGAGAGCTTTACAGACCAGCGTATATGAGATATTAAAATGTATTTTTGTGATATAACCAAAGCTTTGAAATATGAGATTTTGTTGATCTTGAAATTAAATAATGTCATCTATGGTAATATCCCTCTCCACGGTGTCACGGCAACTCTATTCTCTACCGCTGAGCACAGCCAGAACTCCCAGACCTGGGAAGACGGGTGAAAAACATTCCTTGTGTGCATCCTTTTCAATAATAGACTGCTCATTAGTAACCAAACAACTCCTGCATATTGTCATATATGTGATTTACTGTACATCAGCTATTTATGATTTAGGTTGTGAAAGAGAGCATGCAAAAATGCTGTTCATTAGAAAATGATCCCATCCTGAGAGCTACTCTCATTTTTTTTTTTTTCAAAACGGTCTGTGTTACTGGCACGTCCTGCTACTGTCTGTTATGTACTTTTATAAAATTGCCAATGTGCTTGGCTTGGCAGCACTCTGTTTCTTATGCATTGTTACTCCTGCTATAATTGGTGTTTTTGTTGCCAAATGCACATACTGTTGATTTATGAAGACAGATTTTGACTCATGGAGGCAATCATTGCACTAACTATTGTCAATTAATCACAATTTAGCCCTCGATTCCTTCATTTGACAACCATAAACTGAGCATAAACATAAAAAGCAGCTTAAGCTGGAGGGATAAAGCCAATTTTGCCATGCAGAAAATGGTCATTACTTCGTGCTCAATATTTCATAATTCCATCTTTTCTTTTTCTCAAGGCCTTCCCCCATAACACATTTCAGGCTGAATCCCATATATGCCAAGTCTGAATTAATGTACAGTGGCTCATTACAGGGTCCTGTCAAAGTCAGACATCTATAAGCCCTATATTTGAACAAAAAGCGAAGTTATAATTACAGCCAGACTTGTCTGTCCTTTAAATTAGTCCTCTATTACATATATCAGTTGAGAGCAGCTGGTGCAGTATGCTGTGCTATATCTAATAGCTTCAATATAGGAACACTTGTGTTTGCCCAAACAAACGGTGCCATTTATTTATTTATATACTTGAAAAATAGCTTTCCATATGAATATAAAGTTAGGTATTTGATCTCATAAATGTCCTTAAAGTCAGATCCTTTGAAAATAAGACTGATTTTCTCTCTTTTACAGTATGTGGTGAATTAGAATGATGGTTTGTTTTGGTTGTGTGTCTCCCAGCAATCAGTGCCCTTGTGTGCGTTATTTTATGCGTTTATAAGCTAAATTGTCATTTCTGATTCATTAAATCATGTGTAAGACCTTCTGGTTTATTCCTGAGAAGTGTTTGATGTGTTACTCTGGTAGTCTTGATAATATTACTGGTAGTTTGAATTTGGTAAATATTTTTTTGCTATATAGAATGGATATAACTTGATACGTAGATGGTGAAATAGCGTATTTTTTGAGCAGACAGCGAGAGTTTCAAGGAGAAAGAGTTTCTTAGTGGGCGGTTTCCTCCTCAATCAATATACCCAATGGCTTCATTTGGAATATTTACTCATCATAATTGTCTGTAAATTTGAGCTGAATTCACACTAGAAAAAAAAAAACAAGAGAACGAATGAATCAAGCTGAATTGGTTGTTTGACAAACACCCATTATTATCAAAATGTCAGACTCTTGGAAAGCTTATGTTCTCCTTTGAGCGTGTGTGTATATTTTTCTTCTATTACCATTTTGTCACTGTTCTTGCTTGGCCACCCTCTGCCAATCTTCAACCTCTCAACACTCTCTCTACCTCTCTCTTTCTCCCTGGGCTGTTCCGTGAGATGTCTGTAAGTTTATATAGGAATCAGTCCAGGATTTTCCTACCAGCTTTTTCTCATTAGAGAATTGGAGGAGACTGGAGAAGTTGAGGGGAATGGCATGAGGCAGAAGAGGTGGGGGAGGGAGAAAGAGAGAGAGAGGGAAACTGGGGAAAGTAGGGGTAAGATGTATGTTGGCCCACCTAACCGAATTCCCATACGGCCTCTGAAGCTCATTACCTCTACCACTTGTTTACTTTCCTTTAGTCTTATTACCAGTTAGATCTAGCCTTTCCTTTCCCTCTCACACATCCCCCATCCTCTGCACGCTAATCCTAGCACATTATATTTATTTTTGTTGCTTCATTTGTCATAAAAAAATAAAAAGGTGATATTTTTTGAGGGACATTTGGTTGCACACCAATATTAGCCAACATGGGCTTAAATATTCTTGGTCAAGAGGGTGAACATTTTCCAGTTCAGTGTTACTAGAGAGGCATGTTTGATAGAGTGGAGTAGTCACGTGTGTTTTGTAGGGGTGGGTGGTATGTCCAATATCTTGTATTACAGTATGAGCAATTATTTTTCTGGAAATTCATATTTCTACATTAAATAACCCATGTAGTAATGCCTATTTTGGGGGGTATGCACAACATAGTGGTACCATTAGTAATTGGCTGATTATTATATTTATTTTTTGTCAATTTTGAATATTTTAAATTTGCATGCTTATGTCACATGTTCACATTTATATTAGCTGTAAGTGAGCATTAGATGACAACAAAGGTAATCTCTGAAACCACTAATAATTCAATAACATTGTTAGATGTGATCTTTTCAAATTTCATAACTATTAATTTTTAATACAGTACATCACAATGTTAATGCCTAAATTCACTTTTAAAATAATTTGATTTTAGCTTTAAGTGTTTTCTTTAGCTTTGTGTGTGTATACGGTATGTGTTTGTGTGTATATATACTGTATGTTAGTGCTGTCAAATCGATTAATCGCATTTAACATAAAAGTATGTATTATTTATACGTGTACACACACAACCACACATGGAAACCATACTTAGTAGAACACTCTTTTGCTGTTATGACCTACTGAGATGTATCACACCAGCTTCTGGCAATGTTTCTGAGCAATTTTAGCCCATTCCTCACGGGCAATGGCCTCCAGTTCAGTAATATTGTTGGATTTGCATGCTGTAGACGTCGCCTGCAAATCCCACCAGAGATTTTCTATGGGGTTCACGTCAGGTGACTGTAATGGCCATTGTAGAATCTTCCAGGACTACTTCTGCAAACAAGCCTTGGTGGAATTTGAGGTATGCTTGGGATCCGATGCGTTGGGATCCAAGCTTCAGCTTCCACACGCTGCAGGTTTCCAGTGCCAGAGGATGCAAAGCAGCCCCAGAGCATCACCGAGCCAGCACCACGCTTAACTTGAGGCAGTGTTCTTTTCAGCATATGCTTCATTCTTCTTCCTTCAGACATACCGCTGATCCATAGGGGCGAAAAGTTCCAGTTTTGTTACATCGCTCCACAGAGCAGAATTCCCAAACTTCTGTGGCTTATTTATATGATTTTGAGCAAATTGGAGCTGATTTTTCTTGTGCTTTTGGGTCATTAGTGGCATACATCTTGGAGTTATGGCATAGAAAGTGCATATGTTTAGTACGCGCCATACTGTGCAAACGGAAACCTCAGAGCCTGTTGCCACCAAGTCTTATTGAAAGTATTTTGCAGTCACTCAAGGGTTTTTCTGAACCTGCCTTTTCAGAGATTTGGTAGCAGCCATTGGTAGCTTCCTTTTTCTGCCCCGTCCAGGTAGTGTAACCACCAGGGCTTGACATTAAAGGGATACTCCACTTTTTTTGGAAATAGGCTCATTTTACAACTACCCCAGAATTAAACAGTTGAGTTTTACCGTTTTCGAATACATTCAGCTGATTTTCTGATATTTAGAAAAAATATCAGTAACTAGACGGTTTCTGGTCTCATTGACTTCCATAGTAGGAAAAAATATACACTATGGAAGTCAATGAGACCAGAAACTGCCTGGTTACTGACATTCTTCTAAATATCAGAAAATAGGCTGAATGGATCCAAAAACGGTAAAACTCAACTGTTTAACTCTGGGGGAGTTCTAAAATGAGCCTATTTCCAAAAAAAAGTGGAGGATCCCTTTAATTTCTTTGCTCACCAGCGTCTGTGGCTATACTGGTTTTCCAAAGTTGCTTGCCACTAAGCATTTTCACTGGCCACAATTTTGAAATAGATAACCAAGGTGAAAAAACTGACACCGCAAGTATTTAAAATGCCCATTTTAAATACTTATAAATGAAAAGTAATCCCATGACGGCCATGGATATTTCAGTAAAGATATTATACATCAATTTTTTCTACCCGTAGTTTCTGATTGGGATTTTCATTAAAATTGATAAAATAGTTGGTACTACAGTCCAGTATTTACTTGTCTAATGGTATTTGCCCTTTATGCCAGGAGGTGAGGCATGCCTGGTTGCTTTTGTTGTTCCCGTCTGGGATGTCTGACTGGCCTTGACAATTCCCTTTTTTGGACATGCTTGGCTGGAGGGGTGTATCGCAGGTGGCAGTGATAGACCCCAGGACTGACCTGCACACTTATCTGCAGCGTCCTCTCCTCATGACCACACTTAGAGGCCCCTCAACCCACCTCGTGTCATCACAGTCACGATGCTCAACCCAGTGTCTGTGCAAAGAAAAAAGAGATTTTTTTTTTTACGGGAGATAAAACCTCTTAGGTTATTAATATCTCTTTAAATAAGAAAGAGTTATTATATAAAGCTGGCATAAAGTTAAAGCCACATTTTGATGTTCTTCCTTGTGAGAGATTTAAAAACATATGCTTGTATGTTTAATTCACATTTGACCCAAAAAGCCCAGTGAAGCTAATGTGACTTGGTTAAGAGTAATCCTCTCTCACCATAATGCTGCCAACACCTGAAAAGTGAGTGAAGGGGGTGGAAGCCTGGGGAAACCTTCCCGGAATTCCAGCGTTGTACAGTAATTACAGTGTAAAGCTTCATTGGCTTTTATTGGGATCCATCTTGCCCTAGCCGTCGCTAACAATAAGACTTATCGGAGGGAACTCTCAGTGTCTCGCATTTCCCGCTGCTGCTGCTTCCTGTAGTTGATGAAAAGCCACAGTGACATTTACAGCTTCCAAACCATTATAGCCTAATAGCTGTAGGTGATGCTGTCCACACTGGCAACAAATAAGCCGAGCAAATTCGGGAGCTACTACGTTACGTTAGAATGTCATGGCATCACCTGAACAGAACAGCGCAGTAATGCAAGCGACAGAGGGAGAACTATAAAAGTGGAACTTTAACCTTTTACCGCTGCGAACGGGAGGATGTTAGTCCTGTAGATTTGGCAATTATGACAAGACAAACTGGCCACAAACGGAGGTGGCCTGTTGTCTCCATGTGGCTGTCACAAAGAACCAGACTGCTTGCTGTTCAACGTCTTTGGTTGGGATTTCAAAACAGCTCGTTTTCACTCGCATGATGGAATATTCATCTTAAGTTCTATTGTTTATTCGGTTCATATTTTCCCACCTTTTGGTTTTGATCAGTTGCGTTTTGTTTCAGGATATCTTAAGCAATCATCTTTCTCTTAAGGCCTCGCACGCAGAAAATGATCAAGGCCGTCTGTAATCTGGCCTAGATTAGGCATCGCAGTCAGGCTTCCCCCACAAAATGTTTGACTTTTTATATGGTTTCATTTTTCGGCGCACCTTTCCTCACTTCTTGTTAGTTGGAGTTGTTTTGGACCTCTGGGAGTGCATTTTAATGTTCTTTACATTAAGCAGGAGATACAGTGGATAGATATTGTCTGTGTGTGTTTTTCCTGATAGAGCTGTCTTGTGTGTACGTGTTGCTG
Source organism: Cyprinella venusta (assembly GCA_038021265.1). NCBI lineage: Eukaryota > Metazoa > Chordata > Actinopteri > Cypriniformes > Leuciscidae > Cyprinella > Cyprinella venusta. The sequence goes on from CM075877.1 coordinate 21,253,362, forward strand.
TCACACTGAGTCAGGGGGAGTGGGGGAGACACAGACCTCGTGGTTTTCTTGTCTCTTGTTAACATTTTTTTGTTCAGGATTTCCTACAAGATGTGGCTACAAAAACAGTTCCAGACACCCTCCACATCTCCCACTTGCTCCCTCCCTCTCTCAGAAGACAAAAAGAGAAAAAAAGAAAAAAAGAGAAATCTGCTTTTAATTTAAATGCAAACAGCAATACACTGGAGTCCTCCAGGTCCTAAAGTCCTCTTTTAATGTAAAAGCAGACATTGTACAGTATAGAAAAAAGCAAAACGAAACAAAACACTTTAAATAAGAGTTGGGTGACCAGAAATCTTTTCTAAGCTGTCTTTGGCTGAGAATTAAAAACATCCTGCAGATTAAAATAATGCCTTAATTGCCTTAGTTGAATTATTATAATTGATTATTTTTCCAAAAAAAAGACAATTGTCAATGAAGAGTTATATTATGTTATTATTAATTTACATTTCAGCACAGTTATTTGTTCAAATACCATATTATATACCATCATAATACAATGTTTAATACATTTATTATTTATATACTATAAAATTTATTGTATATTTTGAATATATATATTTTGAATTTTGAAATAGTATATTATTTGAATTAATTTTCTTTCTAGTAATTTTGTTTTTTTAGTCTCTCTCTCTCATACACACACACAAACACAATAGTTTAGTTTTATTCAATACTGTTCGCTACTGTATTTACCATGGTTAAAATACACAACCAGAACTGTCCCCTTTTTCAATTCATATCAATAATATCTGACGGCTCAGTAAAATATTTAATAATAGCATTCCTAGTGGTATTTGTGAACCCTGTGCACAAAGTATAGAGGATAAATAACATGAATGATATGTAAAAGTGTGGTCACATTGCTTGGCAAATTTAAATTTGAATTTCACAAAATCCGTAAATTTCACATTTCGCTAAAATTTTGCAACAGTTACAAGTCGTCACATAGAATCACTGTGTTGACAAACGGAAGACGGCTTGGTTTGAAAGTGTAGGAGTATAAGTATTGACTAAGTATTCCCTCAAGTATTGACCGAGGAATTAGTAAAAGTCCAGTGGTTGTGAGTGTGAATGGGTGGAACAAGTTGATGCTTATGTGATTGTGTGTTTTGATGAGTTCCTCTTGATTTGTGTCAGTTGTGTTGTGTGGTGGTGGTGGGTGGGTGAGAGCCTTCAGAGGGTATCGTATTTTACCTTTACCATCAAACCCAAGCTGTCCTTATGATATTAACTTGATATGTGTCCTCTTACATCCTTGTCCTTGTGAATCATCCATAACATCAAGGCCTTTAGATGTTACAGCTACTGAGATGTACAGTGACATCTTCAATATTTTGCGCGCTAAATCATGCATGCATTGGGAGTGCTCTTTGATACTTTAAAACAAGCAAACAGCCTGTCAGAGGAGATGAAGAAGGCCACAGTCTTGGATTGTTGTACACACACGGTCTCATGGGAAGCAAATGAGTGCCTTGGCCTCAGACACGCTCACACCACATCATTTATCTTGTCCTGTGGAGTGTAATCATCGGAGTGCTGCGCAGTCACTCGGGCGGTCTGTGTCCGGGGAACACCCCAGGGGTGCTCCCACCTCGGAGTTGTCCTCACTGCATGGTGGATATGCTGACCTGGAAGAGAGCCGGGACACTGGCAGTAATGATACATAGTGAGGAAGAATTAAGTTTATAAAATCAGTTGCAGCCTAATATGGGATGTTATTTGCCAAACTTTGGTAATCAAACAATTTGTCTGGCACATTCCATAACTACACTGTGATTCTTGAAAAAGGCATGTTTTGACCGTCATTGACGGTCGTTGAAAAGTAACATCGTTCTTTTGAAAACAACAGAATAATGAATAGCCTTATCCTCTTGCAATTTCTGCCAAATAAATATATAAAATCACTTGAAATCTCATTCCTAACCCACTTACAGCCACTGAGATAGAAGCACTGAAATGAAAATTAAGCAATTTAATCATATGTGGAACGGGCTGGACTCTGAAAAACTCCAGCCAATCATTTCCAAGACCACCTAGAATCATTGACAGTAAGTGCGTCAAACGGTCGTACCATACCCCCCCCCCCCCCCCCCCTCATGCGTGTCCCCTTCGTGCGCATAACTCAAATCTTGTGACCCAGTCACAGTATGTGCAAGTCACCCCAGTACAATCTTGTTCTATCAAACCAAAAGTGCCTTTTATAGTATAAACAATTAGCACTCTGCTAAGCTAATGGGTTAAGCTGTTGGGTTACTACCTGAAAACTGATTGAAAACAAAGAAAATAATGTGTCTTTTCCATAACATTATGTGTATATTTTATATAAATTATGATATTTAATTTATATTGATAATTGTAGAGAAAAAAAATAATTTTTTGTCAGTGTAATCGCTTTGAAGTTCATGCTAAATGATGGGATGGTAAAGAGCTTTCTCTAGGGCTGTGTCTGAAATCGTCCAACTACACACATATATAGTTCACTATTTTAGGGGATAGCCATTTGTTCTGATGTCTAAAACCATAGTGGACATCATCGAGTGTACTCATGAGTGGAGGCTACTAGCTAGTTTTATTATTGGGAGATAAGAGGGTCTGTGGCTCTACCATTGGAAAAAGTGTAATGGATACTTGGATCATGTGTGCCTTGATGCGTTTAAGAGAAAGCATGTTGAAGATTAGCCCATAGGCTGTCGATTCATTAAATGATAAGCTATGTCCTCACAAAAGAGGTTTCTTTAGTGTAGTGAAGCCTCTCCTCCTTTGACATCCATTAAAAAATGGCCTCTTGTCTCCTTCCATCCATACCGCAAGCAGCGTTAGCAGGCATTACACTTTATCAACTATATGTTTCACTAAATTAAATTCTGTGTCTAAGTTCGTTCACTCATTTGGGTGGACTAAATCAATGGAGTATAGGGAATAATGATTGGCTATTAGTTATCCATTGTTTTCTCAACTTGATGAATTGAGAATCAATTTGATTAACTAGTTGTAGCTACCTCACATGCCACACAGTACAAGAAGGTTAAACCATGCCATGCACATAACAGATATCTGCAATTCAGATTCAGCCCATGTGACACACTCCTTCTCCAACCATATAAATCCCACAAAGACAAATGGATGGCTGAGCAGCTTTTCAAGTGTCTAGAGTTTAAGATGGCTCGCTAAATAAATCATATTCTTTTTAGTGTTGATTACCACAGCTTAATCGCTCTGCTCATTTTGTTTAGTGGTTGGGAGGGCCATGGGCTTTCCAGAATAATGATGGCTCACTGGAGGACTGCTCCTAATAATCATGGACAAAATCATGGTAAACAATAATCATATCACCTGTCTCCACTTTAGTAGCATCTTTTGGAAATGCTTGCTTATACAAAGCACGTCTGTGAATTATCAGTTCCCTTTTGGAGGTCGGGACACGCAACGAGCAGGGCAGTAGATTGTGCTATTGTATTAGAGATATGGCGTTTACATTTTTTAGCAGGATGAAGGAGATGTGGAGGAGGGAACTGATTCTTTAATTTTAAATGTTTTTATTTTATTTGATTATTTTCCTGATCTCCAGATCTACCCCCACTCTGCCAGTGAGGCCATTTGACCTAATGGGAAGTCATTTATGTAATGATAAGTGCTCACAAAAGGTCCTAGCTTTCAGAAGAGAATGTCCTCCTGAACGGCAGCCAATTACTATGCATCAGCTGCCTAGAATTCCCGCTCTTCCCTCTTTTTCTCTTTTCTTTCTCTTACCCTACCCATATTCATGATTTAAGCAACTCTGATCGGTCAGGCTGCGTACAGTAAAGGGCGCCTGTAAGAAATCTTGTAATGTTGGTCATTATGATTTGCATCCAAACTGTGTCCTTTTTAAAAAAAATTAAAAAATCTGTTGGTGGACAAAAATTATAGCCCTCACAATATCAGCACAGTAACTCTCTAAAGATATTTTTGTTTCCTGGCAGCTTGATTGAAACCTATGCACCCCAATTCGTTGAAGTAGCGTTGCAGTAGGGCAGTCTGATTGGAGCTTGCAATTTTCACAAGTGCTTTTCAGTTTTGTGCAATATGCATGAGGCAATCGGTGAACCATCCGTGGGCGCTCTCTATGGGCGTGCCATCTGAGACTCAGACTGCACAACTACAACGGATACAAGATTTTGGGCTTCAAAAACTGCTTAGATGGTCAGTGACAATGAAGCCAATATAGAAACTGTGTGTATATTAACTAAACATCATACTCAATCAGTTCTTGCTCAATTTTCTCTACCTCCCTCTCTCTTGTTTTTACAGAGTTTTTAAAACCTATGCATTTATGTTCCACAGTAAGAGTTGTCATGGAGATCTATTTTCCATTTTTTTTAAGCCGCTTCTTACCTCTGGTTTTATTACCCCCTCTTTCCTCTTTTTACTCTCTCTCTCTCTCTCTCTCTCTCTCTCTCTCTCTCTCTCTCTCTCTCTCTCTCTCTCTCTCTCTCTCGTCTCTTTGCTTTTTTCTACCTTTCATGATTTCTTTCCTCTGTGTTGGTTGCCATGGTTTCCCTCACAGAGTGTAGTTGAGGTGTGTAAGCCCGCCCATGCCTTTAGTTTTCATTGTGCTGTCAATCAGCCTGACATCTCTATTGACAATCTCAGCTTGACAAAACACCAGGAAAGAATTTTGGCTTGAGCAATTGGTACAAATAATGTCCACGTATAGTTCTGGACTGTTTCACTCTCAGGACTTTTATTGCATTTAAAGCCTACATTAAACAGTATTCTGCTTGTTCTTTGTTTCAGTTTTTTTAGTTGCTTGATTTTGGTGAGCCAAAAGGATTTGTTCCTTTCCTTTGTTCATTTTTTTTCCACTACAAGGTTGTATCCACATGTAGGCTGTGAAATAAAATAACACAGTTCATTGAATGCTTATTTGTGTATTTTCTATACCATTCAATATCAATTAAATTTGATCAAACTAAACAATTAATTTATTTTAAATAAATGCTTTTCTTTTGAACTTTCTATTTACTGTTGACTATTTTGATGCTGAACTGTTTTCAGCATTAATACTAATAAGATATTAGAAATCAGCATATTGTTGAACATTCGTTAACTCTCGGCAACCAGTAAAAATGCTTAGCGCTTCAGCGTGAAAAAAACATTCAGCGCCTCGTTACACTCATGGCGTTCAAAAATTGAAAACATTCACCAGGCGTATGGAAAGACGCTTTGGATACACGGCCTTACAGTTTTCCTAACCTGTAATTTATATATATATATATATATATATATATATATATATATATATATATATATATATATATGTATGTATATATATATATATATATATATATATATATATATATATATATACAAAGTTGGAACTGCCACTGCACAGATAATTGTCATGCAAATAACTTGCAGTTTTTTTGTTGTGCTTTGAAAGGTCTACGTCAAAAGTAAAATTGAAAACTTTTAGAACTTTGAGTGCATGTAGATGACTCTTCTTTCAGAGTTTCATGATTGGGTGACGCTGACACCACTCAGAGGGTCTTCAGCTACATACAATCCTGTTATCACTCGAACACTCAAGAGTAACCGTGCATACTAAACTGAAATAGAAAAGGTTGACTTCTTTTCAGAAGAAGCTCTCCCATTTACTTTGCTCTCATTCTTTTTTTAAACCTTGAGTTTTAAAAAAAAGTCAGACTGAAATTCATGATGTGTATCTCTACTTTGAGATCTATGCAGAATGGCTTTTCCCAATGAATGGCACACTTGTCTTTGGCTTCCTTTGCTTTTGTGACACATTAGGGCAGATACTCTGCGAGGAAGAGCACGGACAGGTGCTAATGTGACCTATGAGACTGTGAGATGATGACAGGTGAAGACAATGCCTCACAGACACACCTCAAAACACTATTATCCAGTCTGACAGGAAGTCAGGTGCATGTGTCTTCTCCGGGAAGTTAGGGTTTTTGATGGAGAGCCTAGACCTGCATGACTATTCGTTAAAAGGTTGCGATCTCGATTCAAACACACCAGATAGAGCAGTTGTCATTTATAGGTATGAAACAGCTTTGCAAACAGTCATTAGTCAGTATTTGTGTTCTCATATTATTACAGAAATAAACACTGATGTCTATGGAGACGGTCAAAATAGACTGAATCACCTTTTAAAGTGGTGCTTCAATTAACGATTGTATTGATTACATCGTTACCATAGGTGACAAATTGAATCGTTCATTCATACCAATTCATTGATTCATATTTATTAAACACTGGTCAGAACCTCTTGCAAATGACATGTTATTTTGTTTAGATGTCTGTTCAGAATTGTGGGAGAATCGTGATCTGCTTGAAACAAAAACAAAACATCCAGAATCATGCGAGCCTTAGGCCCCGTTTACACGAAGGGAAAACAGATATTTCCCTGCGGATTGGCCTCTCGTTTACACGAAAACCCAGTTTTTATCACAAAAACGATTATTTCTAAAAACTCCGGCCAAAGTGGAGATTTCTGAAAACGCCGGTTATGTGTTGTCGTGTGAAGGAGAAACAGAGTTTTAGGTTCTCTCTTGTCGATTCTGAGGATTCTGATTGGCTTGCATGGCTTTATCCTTAACCCCACTGCCGCCAATAGGTTTGGCAATAGTTATGATGGCGCTCGACGGCATATTTATACGGGTGTGTGAACGATGTTATTTTTGAAAACGGAGAGGGGGAAATATTCGTTTTGCTAAATACCCGGCTTTGTGTAAACGTGGCCTTAATTAGATTTTTGCAGGTAAAATACCAACAAACCAAAGCGGCACACTTCTGTTCATGCTTTATTAACTTGCAACTTTATGTAATGTTTTTGCAGGCCCATGATGGAGATTTTAGTTCACATCGATGAGTGTGTGCACACAGTTCAGTGTGCCAGAAGCCTAGTGCAATGGAAGATGTGAAGCTTTGCGCGTTTGTAGGTTTCTCGCTCCCATTTATTGAATGGGAGCAGTGACAATAAAGGTTGTGGCAGCAGATGCCTCAGCATAAATTTCACTCTGAGGAAGAACAGATTAAAGTACTCGGGAGGAGATGCATGTTTTAGAAAGAAGGTTGAATAAATGCACAGCAGTTTCCTATAGTAATTTGCATGGATAATTGACTCAAAATAGATTGAACTGTTTCAAAACAACAAACACTTCTCATTGCTGATTGGTAATGTATGCGGGATCATGCCTTGGATGTGCTCTTTCCCCCTTCTTTATTTTAGAGAATTCCAAAAATGTATCTCTTCAAAAGCTGAGTCTGATCCTTTATAAGTAAGCAAATTTGTTGGTAAATTTAAAATGGTAAATGTGTTGAATGGACATAAAATGTGTTCAATGAAACTAATAGAACTGCATTCTTATTGGTTGCTGAAAAGATAGACAAAGTAACCAAAATATTTAATGAACAGATACTTGACGTCAGCTATTTATTGAATTTTATGAATGGAATGCGTTCGGAAAGTCATAACCTCAAAACAATGTGAAGGCATGTTATTCTGTTTACACAGAGAATACTGTGTGAAATCTGCTGACGGCCAATCCACCTTAAAGTCAGCATAAAATGGAAGTTTCTATAGTCTTTTATTCCCTAGGATGAAGTATATCAGAGTGAAATGGGTTCTCGAATAAAAAAAGTAGGGCGGGACTTCACTGTTCATTGGGAATTGTTGAATCGTTATCATTTTCTGTTGCTGCAATCTCATGTGAGCCGCCCTCTTTATCTCTCACAGCTTTGCTTTATATCTAACAATTGCAAAGTCACAGTTAAGAGATATGTTTTTTTTTTTTTTGATAGATGGGGTATCCGTAAAAAAATCCATCTCAACGGTTCTCAGCTTTTTCATATTGAGGGGAGAAGCTAGTGTTTTTTTTAGCCCGGGGCCAAAACTCTAGAACTCTTATCTAGCAGAGGAACGTCTGTGTATGTTAGTGTGTGCAAGTGACAGCAACACAAAGGGACTACTGACATTGTGTTTGACTTTTATGTTTAGAGTTTATACCACGTCTCCATCTTGTGTCCCTGAAAGCGCCGAATGGTCTGAATGTTTACAACATCTGCCCGTTTCATTTAAAGTTTCTTAAACCCTCCCATCTTGCTGAATGTACAATATCAATCTTGCTACAAAAGAGCCTCTCTACACCAGCAGTGCCCCTTCTTGTATAATTCATCTGTATAAATAAAGAATTTCTCTATACTTAGGGAAGCTGTGCATCTTAGTTAATGTCATTTATTATTGTGCTTTTCCCTGGTGCATTATTGTCTGGGGTCCTTTGGTCACCTGTAATTATTTTTTAAATAATGAAGACATATGTTGGCTGTCCTGGGCGAGCCATTTCTGTCTGATATAATGGAGTATGTATGCTGAAGCACTTTGGTTCTCTAAGTAGGCTGCTGGGATTAGGGATCTTCACACTTTGCTTTCATGAGCTCTGACATACACCATCATCAGGGAAGATGTACAAGCCGGTGAGCCCTGGCTACCCCTACGATTCTCAGCCACCCGCAGATGTTGGGAATTTCTGCATTCAGCAAAAGTGAAGCGACAACGCTATTTATCATTGGCTTATGAAAGTGGGACAGCGTCTCCTCCTTCCTTTATGCTTCTTCCTGGGTTCATCTCTATACTTACACAGTTTGATTGCTTGTGTAGGACGAGTCAAACCCCTGTGCAAGTTTGCTGAGGGCAGTAAAAGAGTGTTTCTCTAAGTGTCAGGTTTGTTTACTCTATTCAGTGCCGCTAATGTTTCTTTCAAGAAGGGGGACGTTTAGAGGTGGACATTCTGTCAAGGTTTAAGAGTCTTCAATTCTGGCTTTTTTAAAAAGCAGCAAGAGTTGCCGCTTGCAACACATTGTACTTGAACTGAAATGTGACACATCCCAGTGCATACAGTTGGATTTCAGTGTGGAAAAAGGCTAGGAAAAGACTAGATTTTTATCTATTCCGATTTGATTAGATTGTGAAAAGTGGGCATTACATATCACACAGCCAACAATGCCTAGATAGATATTTGATTTTTTTTTTTTTTTGTTTTTTTTTTTATTTGTCCAATAGCCTGCATGGCCTTGGTGATGTCATCAGAAAAGAAAACTAGTTTCATTGGAAGAGCAGTTTTTTGTTTTGATAAATAGGGTCAATTTTGATCCAAACTGACTTTTAAAGGTACAATATGTAAGATTTTTCACCATATTTACGGACATTTATTACTCCCCGCAAGTGCTGGATTACTCACACCGGTCAGTTTATTAAACTTGTGAGGTAAGGCAGCGCTGCTTCACTTGGTCTAACGTTACACTATCACACTAAACGCCATTTAAATGTGTGTTGAAAGATATAATGTTATACTATGTGTTAGTTTGTTTGCTATACGAAACTAGCAGTTAGCTAGATCAACATTAGAATAACATACTGACCATATTCTAACATTTCATCATGTTGAGCTAGCATTATATTACCTTGATTTGTTTTGTACATTTGCTCACCTCTCTAAAGCTGTCAAGTTGTGACTTGTGAAGCTCTTTCAAGTCTAAGTTAGTCGCAAAGTTGTGCTCTCGGCATCTCAAAAACACTACGCTGACATTGATCCTCATTTTAGTTTTCCTTGTTTGTCCCAAAGTCTGCTTGCCATGGTCTATGTTTGAAAGAAACAAGAACTACGTGCCACTAACCGTTACGCACTACGCAGTTGTCCACGTCTGTCGCCATGGTTACACCATGGCTATGGCAGGATGAACGGAAACCAAGGATAGCGCGGATATTGCGTCATTGAAAGGTGACATTATTTAAAATTGGATTTTTTTTTCTGAAATAAAAAAAATAATCTTTGTAGAGTTTTAGGATATTGTACTGTAAGTACACAACTGCAGGAAATATATCACACTGTGCAAGTGATTTGTGGATATTTTGTTACAAAATTCTTACATATTGTACCTTTAATGCAAGTAACAGTATTTGGAAGCATTAGAGATATATTCTAAAAATTATTTTTAATGGTTTTATTTATTTTTTTTGTCAATTATAACATTTCAAGCTAAATAAAAACACTTTGCCTTTATTTTGTGTACATTTTGATGAGTTTAATATTTAATTATTTAGAGCTTACTTTAACTCTGATATTAATTTTAATTAGAATTTAAGAAGCATCATTAAGCATTTATTTATTTTTTGAAATGTTTCTATGGCCTATTTTTTTCTGCAAAGACAAGTGAATTAAATGTTAAAATCATTTTTCACTTGGCTGTATACCCAATGCACACTTTCTGGCATTAGAGAGCAGTGACTGGTAGCCTCAATACCGCCTCCAAACAATAAACAAAAGAATAAGTGAAATTTTGGACTCCAAGGGGAGTTGCTAATGTAAGGCGAGTCTGATCTTTTGCCTGCATCTCTCCAGAGACATTTACTTTCCCCTCTCTGACTGCACTTTCTCTTGCATTTATTCCCTTCCAGCAAGGTTCCATTGTTTCTTACCTTTTGCTCAAAATCTTTTGCTCAAAACACATTTCAAGTCATGAACACAATAGAATTACAATTATGTTGAGCTCACAAACTATGAAAAGCTTATTATTCTCCTGTAATGCATGCTTTTCCTTTCCTCCAGAATTTGGAATAAGAAGCCACACTTTTTTTTTTATCACTCCAGACACACTAAGATCAGTGTTTTCTTGTACAGATTACAGGTCAGTGTCACAACTGGGGTGACATGAACATCTTTACGGGTCTGTTAGTTATTACAAATGCACATTGTTCCCCTTTGTGGCCATGAACAGGACGATGTTTGGACAATGCAGGCTTTTTTTCAATTGTTTTGGATGAAAGACACGTACAGTATTTATCACGAGATTAGTCACAGATCATGTTTTGGAGTATTTTAGGACCCTTGTTTTTCCCCCCAGCTCCCTATCATAGCTGCCAAAACGTTCTGAGATCAGGTTTTGATATGAGGAAATACCTTCTGCTAGAATGGCGACCAGAACATTCCCCTGATAAAAAGCACTGATCTGAAAAAATGAGGAGCAATCTGATTGGAGGCTAAGCTTAGTTTTAAATAAGTAACTCTGAATACGTTTTTGGCTTCGTTACAAGAACAACAGCTCATTTTGGAGTTTCCTTTGCCGGAGGTCAAAAGCAAAGTAACTAGATCTAATCGCTCCGTTTCAGTCCTGTTTCGATGACCTACCTCTCTACGCTCGGAGAGAAATGGCACCGTTCTCTGTGTTGACTGGTCTTGCAAAACTACAACATGTGCAAAATGCACTAAAAGCCTCTCTTAGAACACTTAGTACAACCGTTTAGCTTCTAATCAAAGCTCATGTGAAGCGCGATTTGCTTTGAAAATGTGAAATAATGATAGAATATGTCTCTGCTGTTGTGTTTTTATTGCCAGGTACCTAATCTGTGTAATAAAATTCACACTAGGCTTGAAATTGCCCGGCTTCCATTCAGTTCCATTCAGGAAATGGATATTCATCAGTGTGCCGTATATGATGAAGGTGCCAATAAACCCATCACTTAGCATTATGTGCGCTGCAGGAAATTTGTATTGAGCCTCAAAGTTGTGTAATCTCTATGAATCAATGCTCTCTTCTCACTAATGGACAATATTACCCACTACTTGACTGTTTTAAATAGTTGTTTACCAAGATAGTGTGTAAAGAAGAGATCCTCTTCTCGTCAAGGCTAGAGGTTGAGCTTTTCCTGTAAACATTAACATCCTCTTTTGACTGTTGAATAGACATCCCCCCGTTGCTCATGAATGGTTTGTTCAATTCAAAACCTTTATTTCCCTGCAGAGGTCAGACTTGTTTATTTTGAATCATTCCTTTGCCGAAGGAAGCAGTATTTAAATTTGCACAATTAAATTAATAGTCAATGGTCATTATTTCCTCATCTATGTCTTTCTAAATGGCTTTATAGTGGCTTTATGGCTTTATTATGGCTTTGTTTCTTTTCAATGAAACACAAAAGGAGAAATTATGAAGGTATTACTCTACCACCTGCATAACAACAGTTCTTATTGTTGAGCCAGTTTTGTATGTGCAACACAAGTTTCAACTCTCATAAGGCTGTTGTATAGAATTTGAGCGTCATATGGACCACTTTTATGATACCTTTACATTGCTTTTGTGTCCTTTTTTGAAGTTAGAAAAGTCATTGTGTGTAGATTCAGTGTTTTTAGGTCTAAGTAAGGCTGAATAGGAAGCTATGGCAGGCGGTGCGGTGAACCCTCAGTGTGCCATGTGTGAAGCTGGAATTTCACTCCAGCTTTCCTCCCACCAATCGATTGCCGTAGCAGTCAGTCATGAGGGACCACGAGCGAGCAGCGCTGTGGCGCTCACTGCCTCTTTGCTCTATCCTATTGATGTGTCCCACTTTCGCACATTGGAAAAGATCAATGTGCTGCCTTTTCGTTCACTGTAAGCCCTGTCTTTCCCTTTTTTTCTCTCTTTTTACCGACTTCCTAGTTTGTTTTGTTTATATTCCACATTTATGGTATGACTTGCCGTCTCACTCTCTCTCACACAGGCTTTTCCGGTCCCAGTCCTACAGCAGAGGCATGGGAACCAGGCAGTGAAGCCTGTGAATTATTGTTTGTTTTTGTATGTCAGTATAGCTAGTAATGCCTCCCTCATTTGGGATAGCCTCAGAGTAGAAAAGTGACAAATGGATAAGATCGTATACACTTTATTGATTGACACCGTCCTCTTTTAGCTTAATCTCGGCTAGCAGAAAACCAATTGGCCTTTTTGCTCTTGTACTGCCAATAAAGAGCACTGAGCACTTAAAGCAGTTGTTTGTACATACTGGAAGAGTAGAGAGTCTTATTTCCGTGTTTTTTATTGACGTCCATGATGTTGTATGGTGGTAGCCATGAGAACGGTCCCAGGCTGAGCTCTCTGGAGATCGACTATATAACGATCCTGTCTCTTTGCCCCAGGGGGCTTGTCCGGTATGCAGTCTTAAATGCTATCTCTCCACCACTGTGGGACTGTAACCATTTTTCTTTTATTTATCTATTTATGCACTTTTGTATTCCTTTGAAAAGCAAATCTAAACAGTGTAGGAGGGTTGTGTTTATTGCATGGATGATGGTGATGATGGCTTAAGAGTTGGCATTAGCGGTTCTGAAGGCTCTAAATGGATGACATATCAGTCCCATATTAGTTATTGGCCAATATTAGAGATTTATTTTATATAATCTTATCTTTTGACATAGGATATTGCTAATTCCTCTTAGTTTTATTTTCTACTCCCCTACTACCCCACCCTTAAATTTAATCTTCAGCAGTTCTCAAATTGACTATCCATTTTTTTATACTGCACATAATGTTGTGATGTTGTGACATTGTACAGTAGGGTTTACCCAAAAATTAGCCTGTCATCATTTACCCATTCCAAATCTCCATGACATTCTTTTTTAGTAGAACAGAAAAGGAGATGGAATGGACAGTCTCACTTTCATTGCATCTTTTTTCTTCCATACAGTGAAAGACTCATTCTGCCTAATATCTTCTTTTTGTGTTCCATGAAAGAAACGTAGTCATAAAGGTTTAGAACAGCATGAGGGCGAGTAAAGGACTGATTTTTCACATTTGAGGGAACTATCCATTGAAGTCTCCTCTGCTTTGAAGGAGCAACTACTGAACTCGCCATTTAAGAGCGTTTGAGAGAGTCTCCATTTTTCTGCCAACAACGCTCAGCTGAAAAAACAGTCTTGCTCGAGCTGACGTCACTGCTGCTAAAACCCTTTCGTCTGGTACTGTAACATCTTTGTAAGGTCAGAGGTCCATGTTTAACTGCTCTCTAGAGAATTCTCAGCATATCCAAGACTTTTCCATATAAGTCAGCCCCCCAGCAACCACCCAAACAGCAGAGATGGTTCACTGTCCCAGGATCACTTAATCATTCAAACTTTCATCCTAAGCTGCCCCTCACCACCTCTTCTGCCCTCTCAGTTTCTCTCTTCCATCAATATTTTTTGTTTGTCACATGGGTCTATCTTTATAACTGTTTGATTTTTAAAATTAATGCAACTAGTCACAATACTATAAATAAAGACTTAATTTAAGCAATATATAGTTATTTAAATATAAATGTTTAATAATTCAAGGGGCGTTTCCCCTGAGGAGGCAAGAGAGGCAGTGACTCCTCAAAAAATTGGAGACTTGGTTCCAGCTATCGTTTAATGATTGGATTGACCGATATCTGAACGTGAGCTACAGTAAATAGTCAATTGTATGAAACGGACAGGGTTTAAACAAACTAAATGATTGGAGAAGTCCGGCATTTGTCACTAAGGAGAAGTCTGTAATTTCACTGGGTGGTCAAGTTATGACATTTCGATTCAGGATTGTGATATGAAAAATATGTTGTAATGAATGGAACACAATAAGATCAAAAGAAAATATTTAAGGTGAATTTCCTATTCAAGCCAATTTAAAGTGTGATTAGTCCCATATTGTGGGGTGGCCATTATGTTTTCAGTTGCTATCGCTAAAATGCTATAGAATGAAGTTGAGTCACTTCATCTGAACTCGGGTTGCAATTCTAACATCATTTTTGCATTCGGGGAGACATCAGCATGTTGTATTTAGTGTGTTCAGCATCTTCCAAGCTCTGCGGTCACCGTTAGATTACCATGTCATGAGGGGGTATCAGAGTAAAGAGTTTGAGCTAAGCTGGGTTAATGTCAAATCTCTTTCTGCTTCCTCAGCCCTTAGTTGGCACTGGATGTCAGTTTGTCAGACAACAGGCCGCCTGGGCTAAGTAATTCAGCGGTGTCTGGTTCTTGTTGTGTTTATAGGCTCTGGGTCTCACATAGTAACCTTGAGACTCAAGGGGTCTCGGGTTGATCTCCCTCGGTGTGATAAGTGTGATGTTCGATTGAGAAATCTGCTGCTGTAAGTTCTGAAACCCACTGACCTTCAGAAACATCCTCCAGTCCATTTGTGACCTGGGGCACAACGTGGGGCATGAGCGAGGATGCAAGGACTGATAAGTATTTTTTTAATCTTCCCACTGTTGCTATTTTAATCGAGTACTTAATATCATGGTTTGCCAAAAACCTGCTTGAATTAGTAAAGATATGGACTGCAATGACGATCTGATGCATGATTTTGAATTTGCCATGAAGCATAAGTTGTAAACAAGATACGGAGAAAGCCTCCTTACCATCAATAAGGAGTTTACTGATGACGTAAACAGTGGCCTACAGTAGCTGTGGGCTTTGAATAACTTAGTTCAAGCTTACCAGTTTAGAAACATAACACATCATATTGGGGAGAAAATAGACAAACAGCCCAGAAAATTGGAATTACATTGAATTCAACAGGAAGGGGATGGGAGGGTTGAGGTCGATATAGATGGTTAAGATATGGTAATTGCAAGGAATTCTTTCTCGGTGATATTGTGGTCACTGCGATGTGATTACAGCATAGAATGTGGCCTTGGGATTTGTCAGATCGTATGACAGCATCAAAGCCAAGAGAGATGATTGTGTACTGGGTGCCACAGGGGATGACTTATAATTGCTTGAAGCAGTCTGACAGCATACCACAAATACACTACATATGCTCTGGTTTAGGAGTCCTTCAGAAGTTTTGGCTTAATAGCACAGTATAGAAACGAGGGAGTTTAATGTCTCTCACAGACCGGAGAGGGAAGGAAGAGGACGACTTGAGGAAATATGCTCAGGATTTGACATGCGTATGTCATCCAAGCAAATGACCCTACTGAATGCAGTCTAAGGATATGGCTGGTCTCCCAGTCTGGCCGAGCTGTTCTGTTTTGGTGGTTTTAGAGTGGTTTTTGGGCCTTAAAAGCTGGTCATGCTGGGAAACCAACAAACCAGTTAAACACCAGACGTAGCTTGCTAAGACCTGGTTTAAGCTGTTGTTTTCAAAGGGAACTAAAAATAATATATTTATATCAAAGCACATAAAATGTTTTATAACCTATAACCTTTCCATACTTTAGGTTATTATTCTGTAAATCCAAGCTTGGTCCCTTTACAGTTTTGATATAGGTGTATTACTTTTTCAGTGTCGTGGCAACTTGCCAAAGCGAGTGCTCATATATTGACAGGATGGGGGATCCATTGATTGTGTTAAGGTGACCTCATCATTATAAATTAATGAGGTGGAACACAAGCAGCCTCAATTCCAGGTGGTCTCCTGATGTTTGTGCCTGGAGTGAAACTGAGACAGCACTAAATCTGCTGTACACTGAGCACCTTCTAGTAATGCTTGTAATTGAAGTCCCCCGTTCCCCCTTTTTTTCCTCCAGTATTTTATTGGGCTGCCAAAGTTAACGTTAACACATAATTTAATGTTTACCACTTTTTTAACATAGTTGATGCATTTATTAAATTTGACATTATAATAGGTTTATTCTTGTTAGAGCTGTAGCAGTTGAACACACACACACATAAACTGTCCCCTAGCAGAGCTCCTGTTTATCTGTAAATGTGGAAAAAAAAGACTTAATATTTAATATGAGTTTTAATGAGAACTTAAAAAATAATGAATCATGAGTATTTGAATCCATTGACAATAATTTATCCCATTTTGTGTGTGTGTGTTTTGGGGGTATTAAAAAAGTGTGGTGTTAAAAATGGATATTTATTTTATAAAAATGACTTCGTAAATGAAAAAAATGAAGGCAGTGTAATTTTATTAGCGTGAAGGGGAAAAATACCTTGTATGAGTTAGCCATTCTTTTTAAGCAATCAGATTGCAATGTTATCTGGAAATAACAGCTACTGAGCTCTGTAGTTCATCCTACCTTATCCAGTGTGACAAAGGACAGGCTAAGTCTAAATGACTCAACAATAATAAGCAATAATGTAAACACTCAACAGGACTATCTGTTCTGGAAATTGAAAGGGACTCCTGTGAGGTGGACAGTGTGATGAAGTGTCATCTCCAAGCTAGACATGTGTTTGTATATATATGAGAGAGATGTGCAGATATACCCTTCACATACTGAAGTTATGCACACACAGAGCACTTGGGTTTCTGCGAAAGATATACATTATATGGATTTACCAAACATGCAGTCTGTGATGTAAAGGCATCCACTGTTTAAGGTGACATTTATACCTCAATTACGTTTTTCATACCATCCTATTACAGTCATTATGATGGTGCTTACCTTCTCCATTTCTAAATTAGAACCTTTTTAACTGCTATGTGTGTAACATCAAATACTCCGTAAGGTGAATTGAAAGAGTTTTGAAACTGTAGTAAATGTTTCCTGATTATTTCCCTGTCACTAGGCACCGAATCATTGCCAGTGATACTCAAAGAGTGTGTAAAGACTTTGTAAGCTGTGTAATTGTTAAAACTCTTTTTGATCAGAGAGCGAGTCATTTGTAATAGCACGATTTCTCCTCAGAGAACATTTTAACTGTTGCTTTTGTAATCCCGTTGTCTGTTCTACTGGATTTGGATCAGATATTGCTAATGCTCTTAAGCACATGAGCATTAGCAATTTTGTGGCCAAGATGATGTAATTCTGTAAGATTTATGGACACTCTAAACTCTATTAAGCCTCCTTATTCTGTATGAATGCTATTGCCATTAGCATTTGCATAGATTTTTGTATTATTGGCCGCTGATATCATAGTTTAGGACTGTATGAAAGACTTTGTCATAAGTGGTGTCTTGACATTTCACTAAAAAAATGTCTTTTTCAGCTTTAAGTCTTAAGGTGTGGTCACATTTACCGTTATTCAGTGGATTTTGTGAGGGAAATCCAGTAATTTCAATAAGAATCCATCACGGAGTATAAGATTGCTCTCATGGATTTGCCATATTGACCAACAAAAAAGCTGTTTAATTAGAATGCGAGTTCTATGTGAGCTTTACCTAATGTATAGCTAAACTGTTAACAGTAGACAATCAAGCTATTTGCCTTCATGTAACCACACCTTTACTGATAAACAGTTTCTGTTATTGTTTCTGATTCTCAAAAGGATGTTACAGCATTGAAAGAAAGCTGTTTCTTTACCACTGCATGTTGATTTGGTGATACTTTAATTCTAGAACATCTTTCTGCATCTTGCAGTGGTTGTCATAACAATAACTTCTTGCTTTCCCCTTTTGTCCTCTCAGTTCAGCTTCTCAAGAATGCCTACTGCCTAGATAAAATGCGCCAAAAACTAATTTGTGGATTAGTTTTATTTTTCAAAAGTTTAAAAATTACACGTAAATGTCCAAATCTGTCATTTACATTTTAATTTTGCTAAAAAAGTTGAGGATGCTGAATAAAACATAAGTGATGTGCTGAGGGGGGAAGGTTTAAACTAAAGATGAGACAAAATGGTAAATAAAAAATGGCAGGATATACTAAGTTGGTTTGAGACTATTTTACAAAGTGATGTTAGAAATGTGTCACCATGTGGTCACCATTGCCATAGTAAATGTCATAGCAAATGCTAATGTATTTTTTTGTATCATCAGTGGGTGTTTTTTTATATATATCTTTCTAGCACTTACATCATATTGTCTGCCAGCATCTGATCAGAGCCTAGATGGACCTCTGAAATAATCATAGAGAAATTAAAGCCTGACTCCCTGTGTTTAGAGCTGTAGCTCCGAGATCTCCCAGTTGCAGATTAAAGAGTCTCTTCCCTTCTGCTCTCTCGCTTTCATTTTGCCTTGGTCTTTCCCTCTCCTCATTCCTCTGTTGCGTCCCCTGAGTCACAGTGCATCTTTTCCCCTCAAGTTTTGGAGGATATAAAAAGGGCAACTGAGAACACACGTTGCTACTTCTTAGATACTGGACCAGACACTGTTATCCTGTGATAAGGATTCATTCACTGTAGTGCTCAGTTTGTCACAAATAAAAAAAAGTGCTCTTTAAGTGGACTTACAGTCCCTTGGTGTTTGTTTGCACTGGCGTGTGACATCTGTGAGACCGTATGTGTCCAAGTTTTCATTTTATTTTTAAGGTGGAGAATTTACCACTTTAAAACACTATGGAGAAAATCAAACATGGTCTAGACAGCCACATAGACTAATCTAAAAAAAAAAAGACAGATGAAAAGAGAAAATACCTATATCATCTTACACCAAAATAAATTAGAAAGCTTTTTAAACTACTCATGAACACATTTTCTAGAATTCTTCACGTTCTATAATTTTTATTGTGGTACATTTTGTCTAACTTGTAGAATTTAGAGATAATCTATTAAGGGAATAGATTTTTCAATAAAGATGTATATTCTTGTGGAATGTTGTAGCTACAGTTTCTGAATGTGTAGGTTGCTATTTTTCATAAAAAATGCTACAGATAAAAAAAAAAGAGAGAAAAACGTTGGCATGGTAATGAGGAGGCATCAATGGTATTACATGTAAATATAGCCTCATTGTAACAAATGCAATAGTGATTTTTTTTCCCCCACAAAATGTTAGAATCAAGAGTATGGACCTCCATTCAATGTATGGATTTTTTTCCCATGTGTAAAATGTGTGCGTCATTAAATCTGGTTTAATTTGGACTTCTCTGTGCATGCTCTTTGAGGAGCACCCCATAGATGGAGAGCCATCTTGGGAGGCCCTGGATCTTTTTTTTTTTTTTTTTTTAACCCCACTGCAAGCACTGAATTAATGTCCAGATATTCAAGGTTGTCCAGCAGATGAAACTGACAGGATCTCAATAAGGCAGTTTCTTTTATAGATTGTGTAGTTATGGTAGCCTCCATGACTGAAGTACAGCAGTAAAGCTTAGTAGAGCACATTGCTGCTTCCCTGTTTATCACCAGCCGACATCTCCTGGTGTCTTAGTGTTTCTGACTGCAGTCTCAGCTGATTATGTTCTGTGGATATTTTATCGCTTGAGTGAACTGGTGAAACACATCTTTTGATTCTTGTATGGAGCTGAGCCGAGTTATGCCGGGTATTTTCCTTGTTTATCTGTCGGATAGATCTGCTTTTAAAACAAAGGGAACCCATCAGTGTATACTGGCTGACTGAATTGTTCTCTGAAGAAATAGCCAAAGGGTTAGAGAACCATGTACTGTGGTATTACCTCATTTTTTGGACATACTATGAAATTAATTAAAATATAATTGTGAAATAGAATAGGCCTACATGACATAATGATACATAAATAATTTTGTTTTCCATGAAAGTGAATGGTGACCAGCAGGGCCTGAAGTTAACTTTTTTAAGTTAACTTAAAAGTTCACCTGCCACAGAGACTTTTTACCAGCCATTTTTTTTTTGCCTCATAAAGGTGAAAAAAAAAAACCCGCGAGAATTTGACAATATTGTTCTTTAACTTGTAAGAATACATATTTAAGTGCTGTCAAGTAATAATAACTCTAAAAACATACTGTATATATAGCTCGTATGTAAACAAATCACACGCAGCTGTGTTGATGGCTGATTTAGTCACTGTGATAGATGTGACCAGTAAAGGATAAAAGAACACGGAGGCAGCAGGCTACTGCAAATGTTTAGGGGTTTATTCCACAGGATTAGCCAATGCTAATCCAATGGTGGTAAACCAAACATACAAAAAAAAAAACAAAAAAAAAAAAACATACAATAACGATGGGTCACTGCATTAGCCTCTCAAACATTTACAGTTGTCAAGGGCTGGCCAGCATCAATTAACACATAAAGGGGGATACACAGACATGTAATGGCCATTACACACAATAAACGCATATAAAAACACCCAATATACATAAAAAACACCTTAAATAATACTATCAAATGACTTCACTTAATAAATATACTTCTTATAAACAAACAAAAGAAAAGCAAGCAAAATAATCCTTGGAGTTCCCCCGGAGAAGAAACCGGGGAAACTGGTTGTGGCCGGAACTATATATAGGTCCAATGTTTCCGCTTGAACCCCTTTTGATGGTGCACCAGGAGTCAGACGTATCAAACAAACAAACAAAAAGAACGGTAAGACTACACTTAAACTAAGCACCTTAAAAATACCATAACTGTAGTGCAATAAAAAATAAAATAAAAATCTTAAGATTTTTTTGGAACATGTATGAAATTTAAATATGTTAACTTAAATGGAGTGATTCATCAAAATGTCTTTAATGACCAATAAGCCGATGCTATTAGACACACATGCTCAGTAACGCTTTACTATGTGGAAACATACTGATAACTAAGGTTTAACTTTTGATTATTGCTTTGAACACACAATTCCTAACAGCTAAATGGATTTGCAGCATATGGTGTAAACTGTTCAGTAATATTAATAGTGCAATCCTTTGAGGTGTGCTCATAGCTTCATGTAATTTATTTTCAAGTGTTTTATTGCCCCTAGTAATTGTAATAGGATGATTGTAACACTCTGATTAAATGTGATGTTAAGAACTAGGCCCAGTCTTTTTCCTTATACAGTCAGTACAGATATTTTTTGACATGTTGATCTAATATTTAATATTTTAATATTTGTAGTTGTCTGAGACTTTGGTGAGATTCCCATACTGTATGGACACCATTTACTGCATGGTACATTGTATTGTGATATTGTATCATGGGTCTACCACATACTTCTTTTGTAAAGGATTCTGTGTATGTAACTGTGGCTTATTAACTGTCTGTCAATTACATGCTGGTTTCAGCCTCCATTTCTCATTGTGAAAATTGTTTGTTGACCACTAAATATATTTTGCTTTAGACCGATTAATGAGAATCTCAGTTAAACAACAGTGACATTTAGAATTCAGCTTGTTCTTCTCTTTATAATGCTCATGACTATTTCAAAGGGGGCAGGAAGGCTGTCTGTTTGCTAATGTGTGTGTGGTTGTGTGTTTGTGTGTTTATATGAGTCATGAACCTACTTAATTGCCCCGGTTTCTTAGTGCAAACCAAATATTTTTTGTGGAGAGAACTTCTTGGAAGAAATATCTGATATTGAATTTAACTGGTGGTAGTCCGAAAGGCTTACAAATCAAAATAAATACAAATCAGCGTGTGCTAATTTGGCTGTGTTTTGAATAACTAATGAGCAGCTCACTGTAGCTTTACTGGTGTCTCATTACACAGTACTTTGTCTTAAATGGTCTCTGATTTGAGAGCTGCCGAGGCTGTAACACTCCCAACCCTCGTTTACATGTTGTCTTTTTTTTTACTTTATAAAATGGTTGCCGTGGTTTCCCCTCTTCTTTAGAGGAACCCAGGTGCAGGTAGCTCATTATAAGCCTGTAGCAATTGCATTGCATGCTTTTGGTTGTTTGCCAAAAGGGACCGGTGACCATATTTCTGTTCGTTTTGTTCATCAACTGAGGTTACCTGAGGTACATTGATTTTTTTTTTTTTTTTTCTCCCAGCCTTTGCAGATTCCCCTTTAACTGTGGTAATGAGTTTCTGGCAATAAACGTTATCTCAGTGAAAGTTAATGGAATAATAGACCACCATCCAGGATTAGACAATTTAAAAATAAAAATTGTTTTTAATTTCTCCTCTATAGCATGCCTTGTTAAAATGAGGCTCATTGAGAAGGAAGTGAATAGTTGAAATAAAGTCGTTATTTTTGTTTGTTTTTGCGCACAAAAAGTATTCTCGTCGCTTGATAAAGTTAAGATTGAGCCCCTGAAGTCACTTGGACTATTTTAACGATGTATTTAATAACTTTTCGAGGACGGCAAGTTTCAATTCCTCAAGAAGCCTATGGACTAGTATGGAGTGATCCAGCTCTCAGATTTCATCAAAAATACCTTAATTTGTGTTCTGACGATGAACGGAGGTCTTAGGGGGTTTTATAACAACATGAGGGTGAGTAAATACTGACAGAATTTTCATTTTTGGGTGAACTAACCCTTTAATATTTGTGTTACAAGAAAGAATGAAAATCAAGCATATTTGAGTGACATTTTTCTGTAAGAATCTTTTTTTTATTTTTTTTAAAGGGCTGCTTTCACCCTCTTATTTTTCAGTGACATTGTGCAAACCTGCAATCTTTTTTTCTTTCCGCAGTCAGTTTAAAGTCTTTCTCTCTACTTTTTTAAACATATTTTTGCCATAATTTTCTTTTCTTTGTTCTTGCCTCTTAAAAAAAATCTGTGGCTCTTCAGTGAGGTGTTCAAAGAACAGCTGTGGTGTTCTTAGACAACTGATACTTAATTTTCGATCTAATTAAAGACCCCACACCACGCCATATGAACCTCTCAGTCTTATTTATATATCTACTTTTTAATTTGTACTTTAATTTGAACAATTTATGATGTGGTTCCTCTTTTTAATTGCTCACGCTGCGTCAGAGAACAGACCCAGAATTTAAACACAAATCCTCTCATGCATTTCTTATGGAATAAAACCAAGTTTACAGCAGTGCTGTTTCTGTATGCTGTGCATTACAGGCTCCCCTAAGTGAGACATGCACTAATTTGCTGGAAGGCAATGAGGTTCCACTGAAAAACTGATATTGGATTTTCTCAGTACGATTATACCGCCTCCATCCTTGCAAGGAAAAAAAAAAAGCCAAAATAACAAATTCTGACAAATTCAGCCAACTAGTTCAGGACTAGAGCAATTATTTTCATCTGTCAGCTACAATAACCTTTGTCTATTTGATATGAAAAGCGTGCGGAAAACTGAAAGAAGCAGTCGTCATATGCTTATCTGTCCTTTGAGTAATGATTACATGCCTGAATCCTCAATTTTCGGGTCAAATGATAAATCATATATGTCTATGGTATATTTTATGAATAGGCTGCCACTGTGCTAGATGGTTGGGGGTATTTTAAGGAGATACCTCTCGACTTTGACAGAATGGATGTGTGGGTGAGGAAGTGTTTAAAATCACACATGGAATACTTGATTAGTACCTTTCACTGCATCAGAGGAAGTTGGAGGTAGCAGCCTTACATATCTTAGAATGGAATCGGAAACTAGGAATTTTCTCTTAGTCCCCACCCCCATTTTAAATCTAGCCATGTAGAGTGTATTAATGAAAAGTTGTTTGCCAGAACAGCAAAGCCACTGAATGTTATTTCTTGCACCGAAGCCATCTTTGTTTGTCAGGATCATTTCACGTATGGAGCCACAAAGTCTAGAAAGGAATTCCTCAAGATGTTACCTCATTCTCTCTCAGGATTCACCCTAAACGTCCTCTGACGAGTCATGCTTAAACAAAACATATGGAAACTGCTGTCAGACTTTGCTGCTAAAATAAACACCCCTCCGCCAGTGAAGTCACCAGTTTGCTGTGATGGAAAGTTGACAGTTTCTCATACTGAGACGTTTAGTAGATCACAATCAAACTAATATTGAGTTTTGTGCTAGAGAAGCCTCGTGTGGTGTTTTTAATGTGAGGGATGTAATGAGTCTGGAGTGGAACTCTTGCCTCAACCACCTAAGTTGCACAGATGTAGCTAAACCTTTGCCAACATCGGAGTGTTTCTCCTAGTGTTTAGACCAGAAACATGTCACTATTTATTTTGGTGTGATTTAGAGGCTAAGTGGTTTGGGCAGACAAGAAATAGAGCTGTGAGTTGTTTATCAGATATCGCTTTCCTTTCGTACATCAGAATCTAAGTGGAAGCTCTGGGCGAACGTTCCATCACTTTCATTCTCTTTTATGAGGCTGTTCTGCATTCTTAGATCAAACATCTTTGGCAGAAATACTGGCCGTGTGTATCCCTGACACTGAGTACTGAGAGACAGCTGGGGTGTGGCGTTGGGTGGACGGGGCTTGACCAGTGACCACCCAATAGGGCTTCTGCCTTTCATTTACATCTTTTGCTTGGCAGATTTGTGAGTTCACACTACCGTTCAAAAGTTTGGGGTCTGCAAACGTTTAAACTATTTTTGAAAGAAGTCTCTTCTCGCCCAGGCTACATTTATTTGATCAATCTATAGTAAAACATTAAATGTATTAAACATTATTAGTTAAAATATGCGTCTAATATTTTGAAATTTAAATTTTTTAGCTGCCTTACGCCATCCTTCAGAAATCATTCTAATTTTGCTGCTCAAGAAACATTTATTATTATTATCACGGTTGACAACGGTTGTTCTGCTTGATATTTTAGTGAAAACTATTTTTAACGGATTCTTTGATTTAATAGAAAGTTTAAAAGAAGACACCTGTTAAGCTTGATGTTAGCCATAAATATAATAAAATAGTTATTATTGTATTGTTTTATTATTTATAGATAAATATCATTTTGTTTTAGGCAGTCACACCACATTACATTTTATATATCCTGAACTAACTATGCCTTTATTTTTTGTTAAAAAAGGTGAAATTATTTAGTATTTGGTGGGTTTGACTTGAAGTGGCGCTGCATAGACTGATACCGATCAGTGTGCAGACGGCTCTGTATATGATCGAATCGCTCAAGTGGTTGTCATATAACGATTGGTCTGCATTGGTCTTCAAGTCAAACACACCAAATACTAGAAATTCACCTTTTAAAAAAAAAATCAAGGCATAGTTAGTTCAGGTTATAAAATGTGGTGTGATATACTGACGCTTTTGACATTTCGTCTACATCCAGTGCACATGGCACCCTTTAGCATCAATATTGGTGCTTTGGCTCAGCACGGTTCGGCTCGGCGTGGCACAGATCGGCTTGCTTCGCTTTTCCACTGTGTGGTACGACTCGGCTCGGCACGGCACAGCTCGGTTCGCTTTAGCTCGGTTGCTTTTCCACTGCAGTTTGTACTGCTTTAAAGTGGGTGGGATTATAGACTGATGGATAACAGTGGCTTTTGCTGGCTATTTAAATCTAGCGGGTTTGGTTTCCTATGTCTATTGGTTGCAAATACAATGACGCTGGTAGTGACGATTCTGTCTGACCAATCAGTGATCTGCAGTGTTTTACATCACATTTTAGTACTGGTATGGTACACTTGGAACCTCAACAGACCAGGTACCATTTTAAAGCCGAACCGAACTGAGCCGTACTATACCATGCAGTGGAAAGTGCCAAAGCGTGCCGTGCCGAACAGAACCGTACTGTACCATGCAGAGGAAAAGCGCCATATGAGACACATATATATTTGGGCCAGAAGGCGCCTCCTAGTGGTCTAAACCTAAACCTACCCTTGCGTTGGATTTAGACGGAATTTCAAAAGCGTCACTATATGACGCCCTAGGATGAGAATGCGTTGGACTGCAAACAAAAGGATATTAAAAAATACAATATTTACTGTTTTATTATATAAATATAAAATATATATTTACTGTATGTCACACCACTTGGCATTTTGTGTCAGTACATTTAAACCTTTTGTAGAGCCATTTGAAACCAACCACAATACAACGAGTACTTCTAAGGATTCTTATTTGTCATCAATATCTGTATTATTTTTGTGTGATAGTGTTTTCTACATTTAAAATGTAAAAGATCAGTCTTCGTGGCAAAATTTTCATTTGATTTTTATTTTTTCATTATTCATTTTATTATATTGTTATTCAGTATACATTTATAGGTTGCCCATCATAGTAACGCCACTGTGAAGAGAAGAGAAGGGAAGAGAAATTGTTAAACAATAGACGTAGCAGGTGGTTTACAGGGTGACTGATAATAAATTCTTGAATATCATTCCAAAAGAACAAACAGTCCCCGAGACCACAGTGGATGAATCACATTATGAGGGTAGAATCTGAGTTTTTTATGATTTTATTGTGCAGACTGACTGACTGAATATGCTTGGACTTGCCTTGCTGATTCAATTTGCAATGCACAATGTCTTAATTATATTTGCAATCTGAAGAAAGTTGTTATTATTGTACTGTATGTTCTCATTATTGTTCTCGAATAGCTTGTTCGGTACCTTCTGAGTTATCGCCTGCTTTTAAGCACGTGTGCCCTCTTGCTGCCCGTGCCCACCGGACCAGTATAATTTAAAGCAGATTGATGTTTAACTGTTGGTGATAAGCTTTATTGCGCCTCTTTTGTGGATCCAAAGCTAGCTTTAAGTCGGCTCTTAGGGCCATTTCATCTCCAGATCTTTCAACGTTATGATCTATGAAAGCAAATATCTCGCTCTTCACTTGATCTTTTCGGCTCATACTTTTCTTAAGTGGTCAGTGTTTAAAGGTCAGGAAATAACCCCTCAATACATTCGCAGCCACTGCAAATAGCGCATTTCATTCAGAGAAAAGGCACATTGCGGTTTGAAACGGCTTCCTCTCGTCTCTAGACCTCGCCTCATAAATATTGAACAAAAGTCGAAAACTTGGAAGAAGAAAGAGGAGATGAGGTGGTGGGGAAGAAGAATAGAACGGAGGCGTAAAGTAGGGCAGAGAGGAGCGAGACAGAGCAGCCCAAAATGATGAGGGAGAATAGGTGCTTATTAGAGGAGTGCAAGGATTTGAACACTCCACACATCTGCTGCTGCTATTACTATAGACAGCCCCAGTGAGGCATAAATGAGCAGTGTGGCCCTTCAGTCAAATCAACGCCTCTTACATGACTACACCACGTTTAGATATGCAGCAAACACATCATGAGGAACTTAGTAATGTTTTTTTTTTTTTGGATGGTGTTTTGCCGGTGGACCCATTTCACAGAGTATGATGACACGTTTCCACAGATATTAACATCGCAAATCTAAAAACGTAACGCAGCGTATCTTTTTTGTTCCGCATTTATTAATCTTTGTTCACATAATTCAAAACACAGTTGTTCATTGTTTGTTCATGTTCACAGTGTAGTAAGTAATGTTAACATTGATTTTAAAAAATGTGTTATTAAAAGTTGAAATTAACATCAACTAAGATTATTGAATGCTTATATGTTTATTGTTAGTTTAACTAATAGTTAACAAATGAAACCTTGTAAAGTGTTACAATTTTTCATATTTCATTTTTTTAATGTAATATACATTTAAAACACTATACTGTGTGTAATATTATCCTGGGAGCAGGGCCTGAAATTAACACCCGACCACCTGCCAAATGCGGGTGAATTTTGCTATTGGCGGGTAACACTGTCAATCTACCTGCCACATTGGTTCACCTTTATGAGGCCAAAAAAGTTAACTTCAGGCCCTGCCTGGGAGTAAATTACAAAACACAATTTAACACAGCAAATTTATATAATTCTCTCTTCTGTTTGCTGTAATTAATCTATCTGTATTGTTTCTCTTCTTTGGATTACTATAGAAGTTTACCCAACTATGATGACTTTCGCTTCTGAGAATCCTACGCTATCTCACGACCAATTCGTACAAATTCGTACGAGTGATTAAAAAGTGGCTAATTCGTACTAATTCATGCGACCTCATTCGTACGAATTGCGTGCGATTTGTCCAAACCCGCGTGATGGTTTAGGGGCGGGGTCAGGGGTAGGTCATTCGTACGAATTCATACGAATTGGCCAATTCGTAAAATATGTACGATTTAGCAAAAACGTACTAATTTGTACGAGTGAGGTCGTACGAATTGTTACAAATTAGCCACCTCGTAAAATTCATACGAATTCTCGTGAGATCGGGTTGGAGAATCCCAGAAGTCTGAAAAGGGTCCATGAAACTGATTTTGAAGTTGAAAGGGACAATTCACCCCAAAATGAAAATGATGTAATTTACTTACGTACACTTACGCTCCAATGTTGTTCTGGACCCCTCTGACTTTTATTGTAGGGACAAAAGCAGTATTATTTCCTGTTCTGCTGAATAAAGGAAGTCATACAGCTTTGGAATGACATAAAAGTGAGTAAATATTGCCAGAATTTTTATTTTTGGGTGAACAATCCCTTTCATTTTAGATGTATCTGTTGGTGATCCCTAATTAAAGGCATCACAGACTTTGTTGTTGTGGAAACAAAGACACCACCATTTTGCTCAGTAGGTATAATGCCAGAGAATGTCGCGAGTGCTGCGTGAAGGCATTAATGCTATGTAAATTTGGCCGATTCTTCTCTCAAGTAGTCAGGGCTGCTCATCTTGTGTACATTTTCCCTGGATAGTATTTATACTTTCCTTTTTTTCCCTAGAGACTGATTTCTCTCACACATCTTATGGCAAAGTAGAGTGTATATGCTATGTGCTGTGGATATGTCTGGAAGTCTGGGTGCTTTTGCTTGTTTTGTATATTCAAAAAGGATGTCTTTTAATCAATTCTTTAATGTTGAAAATCTGGTAATTTCACAAGCAGAGTTGCAACCCTGAATTACTCGGGTAACCATGCAAGGGAAACCTACCGGGGGAATAAATATGAGCGCTTTTAGATTTATGAGAAAGAAATAATTCTGAAGCTGAAATGAAACGGTGTGTGTACTGTGTGTTTGTGTTCCCAGAAGAGCAACTCAAGCTGCCAATGCTGTTATTTCTACGGTCTCTACGCACTTTCACACTATAGAGTAGGAAGTACTCATTTACAATTTTGATTTCATTGGCTTTAATCCTTTTCTTCTTCTTGTATAGATCTGGATGTGAAAAGGCTGGTCACTCTGATAGGGACTAAGGGAATAAGTCTCTGAAAAGAGGATGCACTATATTGGTTAATATATTGGTATTCATTTTTGGATACAAATTTGTATATATTTGATTTCTAATGGATAACTGGAAATTATAAATTAAGTACCATTTGCTGCCATCTATAAGATTGCAACATTTCATTTAAAAAACAAACAAACTAAAATTTATATTTTATTTTAGTCCGGCTTCATTTCAAGTACTTGTTCTAAACAGTTTTAGTATTCATATACACTCTAAAAAAATCCTGGGTTGTTTTAACACAATTTTGGGTCAAATATGGACAAACCTAGCCATTGGGTTACATTTTTAAATTACATTTTTAACCCAATGGCTGGGTTTGTCCATATTTTACCCAAAACTGGGTTAAAACATCCCAGCATTTTTTAGAGTGACAACACTAAGAATTATTCTCTTTTTTGTGGCAGCGGAAATTTTATTATTGATAAGCATATGAAAAAGTTATAATTGACTGCTAAGGGGTTGATTTTCCATGACCCTTCAGGATATGACATAAATGACTAAATTATTCATTAATAATTGAATGATGTGTGATTTATGGGAGTTTAACAGTAAACATAGATGTGTTTTGTGTAGTCTGCATTTGCAACACTGATTGGTAAATGATTGTGCTCATCATGGTCCTGTTGGAATACAGACTCGCATGAGGTGGAATACACAATCTCCCATCAGCAGCTCCTTACTGGCCGTTGAGATGATTAATGCAGTGACCTCTGTCAAGAGTTAATGAAAAATACCCAGTCTGCCGGTACATCGCCGCTTATCACACATCATTATGCTGCTTATTTCTGTCAGTTAGCTATCCTTGATTTACTGAGTGTGTATCTATCTATCTATCTATCTATCTATCTATCTATCTATCTATCTATCTATCTATCTATCTATCTATCTATCTATCTATCTATCTATCTATCTATCTATCTATCTATCTATCTATCTATCTATCTATCTATCTATCTATCTATCTATCTATCTATCTATCTATCTATCTATCTATCTATCTATCTATCCCAACGTTTATGTACATCAGATCTAGAGGTCGGCTAATGTACATACATTGCGTACATGCACTGTTATTGATACAGTTTACACGTGTTCATCACAATATATTCGAAAAATACTCTATTAGTAAATTATTATAGCCCCAGACTAACACAGTAACATAATGAGGGTCCCTACATCCGTGAATAGTGTGGGGCTATTTTGAGCGTTGTTAGTGGTATTAACTAGCGATTTCTCTTTACTTATATGCCCCCATATACTAGCGTATACGCTAAACAGTTTTAGAGATAAAACTTGCAGGCTTGTTTTGCCATATTTTTTCAGTTTGTTTTGTTTTATTAATATTTAAATCATTTTAGGAGTCTGTGTTTAACATGAGGTGTTTATATTTGAGATGGCTGGGTTATCCAAAGTCTTTTGTAGCCTCATTACGAGGGCCCAAGGCGTATTGAACTTTATGGTGAGTCAAACGCCACCAAAGCACTGCTGTTGGCTTATTTTGCATCAGCTTGTGTTTTTTTTTCTTCCTCATTAGAGAATACCAAGCAGTCCCGTGGTCTTCTTTAGCCAACACTTCAAAGAAATAACTGTAATACATACAGTACACACACAAATACAGGCCCATTGCTCATACTTAGGTGGGCAGGACTGACTGACACAGTCCTTCATTGTCTATATTTTTACATCATTACCAGCAAACAGACTTTATTATGTCTTTATGTGCCTCCAAATAAATGTTGTATACCATGGGAAATTAATTCGGGTTGTTTTTGTCAAATCCATAGTTTAATGATTTATGTCATCCCTCAAGCTACGTTGATACTGTCAGTTTTTGGGATTGACAACCGCATTTTCTTAGGTGTGAGTCTCAAAATCTCCCGTTCACACATCAACTTTAGCGTCTCAAATACTGTCTGTATGAATGTGCAGTGGGAGTCAAGTGACAGCGACAGTGGCCAAAGGAATACATGGCGACGTCCATAAAACTAAAAAGTCCAAAGCATACAAGTTCATCTGTGAAATCTTCAGCCGAATGGCAAACTGACAGCAGCTTTTATATCTGGCAGAGAAAGGATTGTGAGTCCTGAAATTTACGGGTGAGTTTTTTCTGTCAATCATGATTTATCTGATTTAAGCTGAAAGAGGTGAATACGGCTAAAGCAATGTATTATTTAATCTAATTGTAGTGGCTGAATGGACTTTAAGTTTACAAAATGGTATAAAGTGCATGTGCTCAATGATGCAAGTGACTCTTGATTATCCATTAGCCTTGAATGGTATCATTCTGAACCCTCATATGTGGGAGATTGCAGACCTTGTAATTTGATAGACTCGTATTGTGGTTGAATGCAGATGCGTATATTACTGAACAGCTGTTTCTGCCCAGCCAGACTGTCTCTGTTTCAGTCTCAGGCCCATTTAGCTCCTGAAGCCTAGGCCACTAGCATATCTTCTCACTACGATTTCTCTATCAATTCATCTGAAAGTGGTGAAATAGTTTAGCATTGGTCTAGACGGCATGTCTGGAATAAGTATTTGGCTTCGGTCACTGTCTAAGACTGAGTAAATGAGAAAAACACATTTTCAACTATATACCGTTACATCATACGGGGGCCTGAGTTGGGGTAAATCAAGAATTCAGTAGTCATAAAGTCGACACTGCTCACTTGCCAAATGCAATTGCTAGTGATGATCAGATCAGCCTCAAGTTTTGCTTGAGAAACTGCTTCTTGAGTGCGTATAATGGAGACTTATATGGGACTGCCCCATTCCTGACTGTGGCGGGTTCCACCTGACCTCAGAACAGCAGGAGTCCGTCTGCACGTGGGCTCCAGCTGGAATAGAGGGGCGGCTTTTGTGTGTGTGGGACTGTGACTCATGGTAACCCCTTGAATACTTAAGCGTACTCCACCTTCCCCAGGCTGCGGAAAACCGAGACTTCTCAAACGGGACGCTTTTTTTTCCTGGACCTGGGGGTATTAATAGCTCTGTTAATTGCAAAGAATCTCACGTTGGGGGAAGAGAAGTTTGTTTGTAAAAGGAACAAGGCGAAAACGTCCCCCCAATTAGCTGAACTTTCGAAACTTTGGCTGTCGCTCCGATGTTCCAGAATGTACTCTCGCTGCCTGAGGGGGGTCTATTAATGGGAGACCATTCAGAGGGAGGTGCTGTTTTCTGTCGACCAATAAGCATTGAGCGCCCCTGTACTTCCCTGTTGATTTAAAGTAACGCAAACCAGATGAATTCAGTGTGTGTTGCGTTAATGATGCTCGGGCCTTGGAATGGCTGAGCGTCGAGCTTTTTCTAGAGTCTGCATTCCTTTAAAACTGCACCATGTTTGAAATATTAATCAAGACGATGTCTTAGGCATCCCGAGCTTTAATCAGACATTCAGCCTTTCTCAAAGCCAGCCTAGGATGTGGCAATAACCCCCTTAATGAGCAACACTCAGATAAGCATCTTGTGCTGGCTAATTACAGTTTTCTATTTAGTGAAGAGGATCATATTTGACATCTACTGTAAGATAAGACGAGATGTCTTCTTTGTTACCATACCTCTTTTCATGTCTTTAGTTTTGAGTTGTTCAAAAAGGCACAACACGTGAAAAGCTTTGATATTTGCTTGGCTGATTTGTAAAGCTTGGAAATCACAGTGTCTTTGGTTGTGTAATAAGGATAGTGCTCTGTAATCAACTCTTCAACCGATGGCATGCAGCTAGATGTTTTGTTACCTGATTTTCTGGAAACACAGTGATGAGGAGATGCACAATAGCCACATTGTGTTGCTGAATGTGCATTTGGTATGGGATCTTCTGTCTCATATTCTACTGTCAGGAAATAATGACAGGTTTTTTTTTTTTTACAAAAGTTACATGCAGCAGCTTTAAGATTTTTCCTTGGAAGACAGCTATAAGGAGATTTTTTTTGTCAATTTTTGTCACAGAGTTGAAAATGTCTGTTTGCTTTTACTCTGTGAGTCGTTATGCTCTGTATGACTAAGCATGCATTTGTTTTTTTTTTTTTAAATAGATTTAATCAATCGTATCTCCCACCTCCACATGTCCCATGTACCTCAACTTATCTGTTTATACATTCATTAGTTTACCTTGCCAAGATTTACCCTGAAGCTCCGAAATGATGGGTTTACCTCTGCTCCAAAGTTTACTGATGAGAAATACTGGCATCCCCTTTATTGAAATACTTTACCTATCACATATTATCTGAAGTTGTTTGTGCAGTCGATGTGATATTCATAGCCCGGTGCTTTCAGTTCCCAGTCACTGCTTTAAAACTTAAGTAGCTCTGGGCTCTGTTACGTTGGGATGGTGAGTACAAATTATCTTAGGATTTACTCTATGATACTGTTTGAGGCGTTATTTAATCATTTCATTGCTTCCTCATATGATGATAATGATAAATTATTCACAAATATAAAAGCAAACACAGGTGTTTTTGAGATACTGCAAATGTTTGCACTGATAAATCTGCTGTGAATCTCTCTTGAATTGGGGTTACTTGGCAGTTTGGCTTTCAGTGCGCAGGTTTGTGTCCGTTAAAATTATTCCTGGCTGACCAATGTTTGAATCAAGCTGTCTGCTCAAGCTGACGGCTTATAGGCTCCATTTACACCGCATGGTTCAAGTGAACCAATTCCGATATTTTTCCTCTCATGCGACACAGATCTATTCTGGCTCCGCCCTCCTAAATGTACGTACTCTTTCATTTTCCTTCACCACTACGTCTGGGATTGTGCTGTATTGTTTGGTTTTATCCGGTAAATTTTTCTACCAGTTCAATCAGCGAACAGAGGGATTGTCTGAGAACAATGATGTTGATGTTGTGCGCTAGTTTGAGTTGTCATACGTCACGACCAAAGGTTAGTGATTGTATATGGTAGATGCAATAGTTTTAGACTTCAACAGAGTACCCGCCTTCAAGGAAGTTAACGCTTGTCAATGGAGCGATGCCAGACTCTATGTACAATTGAAATGTACGAGAGTTTGGTGAGACCAGGCTAGCACAGATTGGACATGACTGGCGAACGTGTAAGCAGGAAAAATATCATGTGGAAATAAATCTGATATGAATTGGATGCGTGCATTTGTGCCATGTGAGCAGAAAAATGAGATTCCCCAGTAAATGCGAGTCGTATGTCATTTAAAAAGGGACGTCAACTCAGGTGGACACCAACTACGATCACATGACTTATTAATGGCGCGATGGAGGACGAAGGCTCAACACAGTGGAGTAATGAGGAGGATGTTTGTCTTTTTGCCACATCCAAACGTCCCTGCGACAGGGGCTCTCCTCTTTATAATAGCAATGTTTTGCTGACCTTTGAAAATAGTGCAGAAAGCGAAACAATGGATAATCATTTTGTTTTCATCTGCATCCATTGGATATGTCGCGCTGTTTTACTTCCTTTTCCGGGTCAGAACGTCTACATTGTGTTGTTTCACCCATAGATATGTATATAAAGGCTAGATGTGTTACAGCGGAGTTTCCATCGTCATCAATGGCGGCCATCTTGTCACAGACAAGCTGATGTAAGATGAGTGGTCAGTACGAACACAAATACTCTTATCTCGTTGAAATCTTGACGGATTGACAAACAGTTTGGTTTCTTACAAACATTATTAACGTGGCTATAATTATATGGATGATTATTTATTTATACACTTTTTATTCATAAGTATGCAGTGTCATAACTACATCTCTGACGTTTATAACAAAACAAACCATTTGAAAATCGGTAGAAAATTGAGCAAGTTATGGTCATTTAAATAGTACATGTACCATTAACACAATGTTACGAGTGAGCGAGCTGCCTGTGACAAGATGGCCGCCAGGTGCAGACGTCGACCTCCATTGGCCAGCAGCGTTGACGACATATCTAGCCTTTATATACGAAGATATCTATGGTTTCACCAGTGTGTAAATGCAAATATCGGATACGGGTCATTTTTAAGATGACGTAAGACGATGTCGTCAAAAATATCGGATATAGTCAGCAAATGGGAATTAGGCATGAAGACCTGCAGTGTAAATGCAGCCTTAGATGCACTCTAATAGTCCAGCACAGGAGTTTACAGGGTTTGAGATTTTATTATTAGATTACATCCACACATGTTCTTTCACAGTTCTTTGAAGACCCAAATTAAGCACATGTATAATCACAAAGTTATGCAGACTTTGGTTTTGAATGCCTGGAAATGGTGTGGAGACTGAAATGGCTACTGTGGGAGGGTTTGCAGTGTCATCACAGATAGTGTAGCATGTCAAAAATGGTTATTAGAGCTTTGACCACGTGCAAAGAAAGTTTTGTGATGTTAAGTCCATAATGAGGATGTGGATTGGCATCTTGGGAGATGAGTTATCTTAGATGCCCTGAGGGCATATAGTCTCCATTGTAAGAGTGGGTCTGTTATTTTACTTTCACTTTGGTAAGAGATTATTCCCTCTTATGTGCATGCCCCATGTTTTCTTTAGTCGCTTGATGTGTTACAGTATTACAGAACTTTTTAGAATACGTGTCTAAATATTCTAAATATGCAGATTTTAAGTTAATTTGCTAACTCGGTAAAGTGGTTAGCTCTGAATATTCATGCTTTAAAAAATGTGTTATGGCACCTTTAAAAATTGGCTAGAGATAGTGATAATGATACTGTAACTGTCAAAAAACAATGTTTTTGGAAAAGAGGAAATGCATAGAGGAGCTTATGCATCTTTTTTAAAAGACAAATCTGCTTGTTAGCCTTATAGCTATTCTTACCTTAAACCTTTGACACATACATTTCTGATGAATTGACTTTTTTTGTCTTCAAGGTCAACTAAATTGGAAGGAAAGCATAATTTTTTATTATTTTTTTGCACATTTTTAGCGTGTTACTAATATTTTCAGGGTGTTGTTTGTATGTTGCTAATGTCTTCTGAGTGAAATTAGCACATTGTTCCATAATGTCCTGGTGGCTCAGGTGTGTACTTTTTTGCAAATGTATCAGTTTTGTCTATATCATTCGTGTCTGCAATTGGGTTGGACAAGTTACATTATGAAATGTCATATAATTAGGACTTAGGGTTTATCAAGCACTGCTAAAAATGATTGTAGTATTGCATATATTAAGATAACAAAAATGTATGTATTAAAAACGTTTTCATAGGGACATTTACCAAAATAGCTACAGTAATGCCTTCACATACATTCTCATATTACTTGTCAGTTGTTAGCAGATGTTCCTCAAAATGTTGACTGGAATTCAAGGCTTTTGTAAATATTGACAACAGAAAGGCTTGCCATATTACGTGCGAGCTCTGGGGGAAGTTTGCAGTAATATTGTGTTCTGTGCTCCCAGGGGGTGAATGCTTTTATCTGCCTTTTAAAGGGTAATGTCGGGGCAGACACAGAAAACTGCAAAAATAAGTGTTTCTGACTGTGTCTGGCTTTAAGCACACACTTAGTCTTTGTCAAAACTGCCTTTTTGTGCTTAAGCTGGTCAGACAATACTGTATGGGCTTGAATTCAATTGCGTATACCTTTCTATTATTGCTTGTAGCTGTAGTTGATGTGAACAGGTCAACCTTGTTCTGTGTTGGACACTTCGAAACTGAATGGCATGCCATAGCTGCGATCAATTTGTCTTTTAATAGTGTTATTTCACTCGTTTGTGTCTTGTTTGCCGGGCTCCATCGGAATTGGTCCGAGAGCAAGATTAAGCTGTTGGACTCTTAACAAGAGGAAAAGAACATCCATGTTGAGACAGGTTGGATACTGTGGCCTAATAAGAAGAATGGGCCAAATGGGAATTGATTACTGATGTTGTGTTGTCAGCAGATGCTCTGCTTTATTTGTGCGACTGACTGATTGTTGTTTGTTATGGGTTTTTAAACTAGATTCTGGGGACCCTAGGGAGACACAAAGGGACACTAGGGAGTCCATAAAAATATTGATGTCCAAAGCTAAAATCTGCACTTAAGGTATTAAAGGTGCTGTATGCATTTTTTGATTGTGCTAAAGCACAAAAATAGCATCATATGTTTGCAGAGATTTAGGAAACATGCTAAGTTCAGACCTTTTTCCTTGAAAAACAATGCCACAGCCAGTTATTCTACTTTGAAATGTGCGTTCCGAGTCGGAACGTCTGTTTTTTGTTTTGGTCTGTGTGATCCCACCTGCTGCCAATTTACCCAATAGTATTTCGACACCCCTGGTTGCCAGTTGGTGGAAAACGCAGCGTATTGCAGCCATGGAAGCCAGCAAACAAACTGCGACAGAGATTGCAGATTCTAATCCGACCTGAAAAGCCTTGGCATACATCTAAAAAAAACCCAGTAGCATATTAAAACACGGATAAATCAACTCATCAACTCGTCCTCAGTTTGGCAACCGGGATGTGCGTCATGTATATGGACATGCCCCCTTGCAACCTCTTTATCATATGATATACATGTGATCTATGTATATAGATGCACATCTAATGTGAATTTCTATTTGAAAGCATTGGTTTATGTGTGTGTTACTGCGTTTGAATCCATTATTGTGTGGAACATATGTGTTTATGTGCATGCCTACAGCACATGTGTGTTTATCTTCAGTGGTTTCATGATTATGTTGATAGAAACAGTGCAGCCCTTCCATGGGGGTTTTGTGTAACATTTATACAAGATGCTTGAATAAGGTTGGCATTGATCAGCCTGTCTAACGTATAAATAAAAATGTGTTGCAAGCCCATGGGCTTTCAGCATCCTCACAGAATCGTGTCGTGTGGCAAATGTCCACATCCAGTTGAGCTTCTGCCAGCATTTGCTTTACATTAGAATTCTTCATATGTGTTTCTCATAATTGAGTTACTTTCTTAATAAAGCCACCAAACTATGACTGGGTCATATTTTGTGGATGTATATGTATACTGTATGCAATTCAATGTTTGGGGTCAGAAAGATCTTTTATTCAGCAAGGGTGCTTTTAATGGAAGTAAATACATCTGTTATGTTACAAAATATTTTAAATCAATTAGCCTATTATGCTTTAAAGGTTCCTAATTTTGTTTTGGGGGTCTCTTACAATGTTTAAATGCATCTATTTTTTTCATATACTTTGCACATCACGTAATTTCTCAAAGAGTCTGAAAACTGTTCTTTTAAAGATTCAGTCCCTCTAAACCCCTCCTTTCTTCGAGCCTACTCTGCTCTGATAGGTCAGTCTGTTGTGATTGGTGTACCGCTTACAGAGTGTGTCGAAAACGAAATGCTTCTTACTATATATTTTTCTGTATCAATTTCATTGCAAGTTGTCATTGGCTCCAAATTGGATTTGCAGCACTGATTTTTTTTTTCTGGGAATAAATAGAAAGCAGGGAATTCATTATTTTCATTATTCTTTCATAAACTAATTATTGATATGAATACCAATCCACAAGGCAATACAATTCAAATCGCATGTGATATAAAACATTCATTACCTCATAGTAAATTGGTTGTTATTCACAAATGTCCGTAGTATTTGTTTGGATGTGGTGATTGGTTAAACTCCCTACCATAAATTTATTAAAAGCTCAGAATAATGGAACAGACCCACAGAACTGACAGAACGTCTGCAGACATGGTTGAGCAGATCATCATGGGGATTAAGCCTTTACTTTAGCTTTGCTAGCTAATTAACTTAATTTAACAGTACATATATCCTGTCTGGATAGACCACCGCTTCATTAAATCCCCTTCTACTGGATGGTACTTTCCTGTCTTAATCTTCCTATTTCTGAGCACATTGCAGTGTTAGGATAGGAAAGCTACTTTTAGCTAAATTTAAGCTTGCAAGGCTACACAAACTACTTATAATCTGAAGTAGTTCTACAACCTATTCTTTTGAAAACGTACTTAAAGTTACAAAATGTAGCTAACTTCATTGAAGCAACACATTTAACTTTTTTGCAGTTGTTTTTGAAGCCTTAAAGGTGCAGTTAGAGATTTCTGAGAAACACTGTTGGTATTTGAAATCAACACAAACATAGACACCCCTCCTCCGCCTGCCTGCTCCTGAGGTAAATTGTTTTCTTCTAAAGTTTAAGAAACTCAGAAGCAAAGACCAGGAGACTTGGTTGTATCTTCAGCAGGATTCTTTATTGAGAAACACAAGCTGTTGGTAGATGCAGTCGTCACCAAGTCTGCCTAAGGGGACTTTACTTTGCGATTTTATACACATTTTAGAGGGAGGGATTTACATCAAGGGGGAGACACTCTGAAATTAGGTATACAGGTTTTGGAGTAAGCAAGAGTTTGTTGTTAGTCACCAGCAACACAACCAGCTCCAGACAAACAATGACACTCAAATCTGTTCTGTTACTATAGCTAACATTACAACAACAGCATTTACTGGTTCTTTGAAACATAGCTAAACATAGCAATGTTACTCACATATGGAGCAGAAACAACACATCCACCGCATCTGTTTTCAGGCCTTCCTGCTTAGCTTTTCTAATATGAATGTGGGTCCTAGAGCTCTTTCTTGACTATAACCCTTCTTTTTCCAGTGATATTCCTCTGAGCTTTACTCTTTTGCAATGTCTCTCAGCCTTCTATCTTTCTACAGTCATGCAACTTATTTAGTTTACTATCACTTTCTGATTCTATGCTGAATGTAAAGCTTTGTAGTTTGGTCAGGCGAAGAAGTCTCTCAGCTTTACGCCTCTACCTATGAATCTCCCTGCTACTTTCGGTGCATCTGGGTGAATCATGTCTTTTCATGTTCTAATCACAGAAAGAAGTATATGCTGAGTTCTCTCACCCCTCGCCCACTCCACACTGGTGCCCTGAATCTCGGAGGATTGTTGTGCCAGATTGCACGTTTTGTGCATATTGCCTTGGCTAGTCTTCTATCGCTCTGCTTTCTCTTTCCTTCCATCTCCATCTCCTGTGGCTTTCTCCTCATTAGCCTCTTTAGGGTTTTCTGGCAGTCTGCACTGTAGTGGTTCCCTGTTAAGGATAGTTTTAGAATATGGTGCCCATCAATGGAGTTATTGTTAGGTTCCATGTAATTCCACGGATATAGTGGGTCTAAGTGCATTCCAGCTCTCTCTTGCTTCTCTTCTGCTTACATCAACTTCACCGCTTTGGGTTTTTGGAATTCCTTGTACATGGATTCTCTTTTAATTTTTCAATGGAGACCCAGTAGCCTACAGTTAAGGGACGTTAAATATAATGAAGCATTAAGAAAGTGAAATCTTTTCTTTAAAAAATATCAATTGAATTTTTCATTTAAAATAAATGATAACATTCTGTCAGGTATTATGGGATGGCATTTGGTGTGTACTTACATTTGCTGGTTTTAAATGATTAAATTAAAGGGGGCTCCTTTTAAAACTTAATTCACATTTTATGTGAGTTTATACAATACAGTTTGAAATATTGTTTTAAAGCCGCTTCACACTCAATACAATACAAACAGTGTCAGTGTTGCAAAGTTGATCAATTATAGACTAGTTTTGGCCTTTAACAGTAAGTTACTGGAAAAGTGCATGTATTGTCTTGTTGAATATTATTTAGATTGAAAGCGTAAATGGTAATTTATACTTTTTACTTCTAAGGAACATCTTTGTTATAAAATGACATGTACAATAATGCAATGTCACCTTAGTTCTTTTCTCACTGTACAGTATATGGTAAGGTAACTTATAGTTAACCAGTCTTTAATGTAACATCTTTTCCCTGTATAAATTGCATATTGTTTTTTACAGTTATCAGTGTGTTTTAGCAATTCTAGTACAATGAAGATTAATAGTGTTAGGTCATCTTAAACCAAAAAGAAAGGCTCTTTTTGAATGCTTATGTTTTTGTGCGCTGTTTTTTTATCAGATGCATGAGTTATTCATTCCAATATTTCTGCACAACTACAACGTGACCAACTTGATAAAAAGGAGTTGCCTAGATATAAGAGCTACAATTACCATAGAAACTGGATCTCCTAGAAACCCAGAAAATCAAAAGACACCAAGAATGGTGAGTCGCTGTGTTTACGTGCATTTCCTATTCATTAGTTCATTTCATGAGTAAGATGGATGCACAATATATTGGGAGACATTGAGTGGGTCAGACATGATTTTGACCACTTCATAAAGTTTTGTTTTGAAGAAAGCCTTTATTTAAAGTAAATTTTGTTTTGTTTAAATTGAATCTTAATTTTAATCTTTTTTTTTTTTTTGATCAACCAATTGCCTGGATTTAATAAATAAGAAGCAAATATAGCAGACAATATAATCATGACATGGAGGCGCCAGTATGGTCACTTGTTGAGCATGAACCGGAGCGCACCTCATCATAAATTAACCGAAACTCAGCGTATGCCTCACAGGCATGATAAATACTGTATATTTATATAGAAAGCTTGAAATGTCTTTTAAACGAAGAAATAGGCTACTCTTTGATTATGTAATCCATTATGTGCATTTCTCTCTATAGGCGTTCACTATGGAGATGGCGATCGCTGTCAAATCTATCAAATGTCGGAGACAGGAAAAGTAACTTTCACCAGATTGAAAAAGGAACTAAGGTTCGTCATCAAATTTTTAGTAGTAGTGTGTTACACTGTTTTACCAGAAAAAAAAAGTAGTTAGGCTATAACGCGTTTCTTTGTAATGTGTTACACACAACACTGAATATAACATAATATATTAATTATATTTGAAGTTTGAAAAAGGATCACGGATGGTACTTAAAACAGTTTGACACAAATGACTAGTCGATTGACCTGCATCTTCTGAAATGGTTAAATACTGAGAAATATTTATTAATCAAAACTGAGGAATGTTGTTTGACAATGGGTGATTGCCTCACAATACAAGTGAAGTGCTGTCATTTGTTACGAAACAGTGGTTTGTTTGTACTCATACACAAGCACATAGCGGTCAGTCAGGGCCAGAAGATGGTGCAAAAACATTAAAACCGAAAAGGGCCAACAGCTTGTCAAGTTATATTTATGAAAACGTGGCTAATATGGATTCAGGAAAGGTTCTCGAGTGGGTTTTTTAGGATGCCCTGTGAGCAAATAAGCAGTCTGCTTTGTTTACTGAGAATGATGGGTTATGACATGCCAGGAGATTGGCTGTGCTATTTTGATCGTTACTTAAAAAGGGGTGGCGGGAGGGCCTTGGATCCACAGAGGAGATGAGCAAGTTCTCTGTGAGGATCCCGGGATGATATAAAGGCACTCATGAGCAGACAGGGACCACCCATTCCAACCCTCCACCTCCTCGTCACTGTTTGTGGCGAGAGGAGAGACTCTGAAATTAAGCTCCATGTCAACCAGATGGTTCCGATTCTGTCTGTCCACTGAAGTTACTCTTTTGTCATTGCAGACCCGAGAGCCAGAGTTAACAGTGTTGTTAACATGTGAACTTTGCTGTTTATTGTTTAACAAAGGGAACTAATAGCCTGTTCTTCACATATACACCATTCCATTGCTTGGATAAAAGGATATATTTCAGGTTTGTTTAGTCTGTTTCTTTCCTGTTGAAAAATACTGCTAGTGTAGTAGGGAAGGAAACATGCTTACGCAAGACAAGTTCAGGAGTGGAGATGTTCAATTTTTTTTGATGTGAACCCTAGTGTTTCTGGTTTCGAGATTTTCTTGTAATAATAATATCATGATAATAATGATCTTTCGATGCAACATCCTATAATATTTTTATATAGAGCCAAATACGCTTCATTCAAGTGATTTCTGTCCTGTGTGTATTGCTTCTCTCTCCTGCTAAAGCTATTAAGAGCTGAAGATAATGTGGTTATTTTAACAACAGTATAGAAACTCAGTGATATCTAAAATAGATACTTACGCTAAAACACAGCAGAAAACGAGAATGCAGCAAATATAATTATTTTTATCTGTCATACAGATGACTCTGACTGTTTAGCTAAACCAGGTTTTTAAACGTGTGGTGCCATTTTTTTCCCATACATTTAGCATTATTAATCATTTATATGAAGATCATTTCATAATAAACAATGTTACAATTTGGAAAATTATTTGGAGCTGGCTGGGGAAGCCATAAAAAATATTTGATTATATAAGTTTTTTTTTTTTTTTAATTATTACTAATTTGAGCAAAGTAAAACTTTTTTTAAGAGGTAAACCCTCCATCCCCAGTATGTTTTCACAGTCCCAATACCATTTAGGTATTATTAATGTAATAATAACAATAGCTTGATAAAACATCTGATCTGACCTTTTTATATTCATATCCATTTGGGAGAAATATATACTTTTTTTTTGGTAAATATTGGTAAAAATTCTGTGAAATCACAGCTTTGGCTCTTGGGACCCAAGCTTCTCATCTTTGACAAGTACTACGGTTGTCCCTATGGAAATGCATAACTGATACAAAATAGTAGGCTATTGTCCGGAACTCAGCTGGGCAAGAAATATAGAGACTGGACTACTTGGATGTTGAATTGAATACCCCAATGGTATAAATATAGTAGTGGTGGATCTTGAGTTTATAAGTATTTTTATTTGTAAAAACCATATAGACAGCATCATTTTTTTTGTCAGACCCCCTGTAAAGAACTGCAGTTTGTTTCTCAAGGAAGATAATTCAGTCCTAACGCAAGAGGCCTAACAGCTCTGTGCACTGAATACATAATATTTAATTATTTGATCCATCCACTATAGTCAAAGCTCTGCCTTCTGTCGCTGAAAGAAGTGTTTCTGGGCATTATACACTATTGATTTGTAATCACAACATTATTTCTTTTGTCAAATCAATATAAATAATTTATGTTGTTCAGATAACATAATATTTAAGTTTCTGATGAATAAATCAATCACCTTCATTGTCTTCAACTCAATTTTTCCATTTCAATGAACTTAAATTTTTAAGGCAGTCAGGTTACTTCATTTTTTAAGTTAAACCAACAATATATTTTTTTTTTTTACAGTGTAGGAGGTTTTTGGTTCTTGTGGTACTGGAACATGCTGTACTTTTCTCTTTCTCCTCTGATATTTGAGTATATTTTTTCATTCTAGAGTTGAGCTATGAGGGGATCAGGTTTGACAGGAGTTCATAAAAATCGCAAAATGGCAGAGTCCCACCATGTCCTTTGTGTGTGTCTGAAAACCTCTTTGAGAGCTGTTTATCTTATGGGGCCTGCCCTTATATCTGTCCATATAGATTTTTAAAATGTAA
This sequence comes from Cyprinella venusta, assembly GCA_038021265.1. Taxonomy (NCBI): domain Eukaryota; kingdom Metazoa; phylum Chordata; class Actinopteri; order Cypriniformes; family Leuciscidae; genus Cyprinella; species Cyprinella venusta. The sequence continues at coordinate 21,298,018 of CM075877.1, forward strand.
TTTACATCTGTCTTCAAGGCGTAATTTGTAGTTATATTGCACGACAGTAATTGATCGACTTTCAGTGTCCTGAAAGATGTTACACAATTAGGTGTCCTTAGGTCCAGTTCACATATTTTTGCATTCCCCCACACTTCTCTTTCATTGTTTTTCTTTAAAAAAAAAAAAACATGCATTTATTAAGTTAAACTCTTAGTAAGCAAGCCAATCTTATATCTTGCTTGACCTTGGTTTACACCATTCAAAAGCTAATTATGGTGATTTTTTGCCATTTCCCTCTTCAGCACGTTGATCATAACTCTAAGGAACTCGCCAAAGATTTCTTAATAACAAGGTCATATTAAGACAACACATGTCTTTCACTTAATATTTTATGGCGCATTAATATAATCAACGCTGACTCCGAGGGCCCCATCGTGGTGGTCGTAAGCTGTGGTGATAAATAGCTTTTAAGAAGCACTGCAGGGATTGTTTAAGCCATCATTTGGCACATAGCAAGAAAGAAAGAGCAAGAGAGATGCAGACCGATCTCAGGATATCAAGAGAAAATACTCACAGAGCAAGGTCTCACCTGTCGCTATTCTAATGTATACAAATAGACTTTGATTGCTCATGGCTGTCTTTGTGTGTGTAAGTGTGTTAGAGAGAGAGAGAGAGTTGTCACTGATGATTCTGAATAGGTCTGCTTTAATCTTCACTGGACTGCAGTTCTCCTCACTGTTTCAGCCAGAGGGAAGACATGATCTAGTCTCACTCTAACAAGCCCTTATATAAGCTTGAAGAAACAGTCAGCCAGGAATGCAAGAGCAGAAAGACCATTTTTCTCTCTCTCTCTCTCTCCCTCAATTATATAGATCAATGAGTTAAACAATGGGAAATTCCAAAGACCTTTTTAAGGTTTTAGTGGAATCTCTTCGCAGAATGTGAAGGGAGTTTTCTGACTGTCACTCTGAATTTTATGTGGGTGGATTTCAATCATTCAAACTGTTTCTTTTAATGACACGTTCCCGTCAACAATTTATGTGTCTATTGTTATCATCATCATCCCTCTCAAAACTTCTGAGATCATTATTGTTACAAGTTATGAAATATGCAGTGGGCCAAGAGATTTTCCTTGAAAAGCAGATGTATCCCAAAGAAACCGGGAGTATAGACCAGACTAGAGTGACCTCAGATAAATTACCTTTCAGGATGGTCAGATCCGAAAGATTTAAGAGTGCATAGTTTTGAGATTAATGCTGTATCACTGTCCTTTTGCATAGTATAGTATGAGAACAGATAGAGAAAATGATTTCTGCTAAAATATACATGCCTCTCATACCAGCCTAACATGAGCATTTAAACAAACAGAATTACATAAAGGGGAATATTGAACTCTTTAAGGGAACCAAAACAGGCAGACAAACTTGAGCAACACATATTAGACCGATTTCTGTCATATGTGCTTTTGATCAAAGTTCTCGTGTCTGGAAGAATCTGACATTTATATTTTTTTGATCAAAGTACTTTGTTGAAACTTATGAAATGTGCCTGTTCTTGTCTCTTAAAGGTGAAGTGTGTAATTTCTCTGCCACCGACGGCGGCAAAAGAAGTGCAAAAAAACAATGTGTGAGTGGTTTCAAATGACTCCCTCCATGCATTAATTACATTGTGTTTGCACTGTTATTTTGAAAACGCTGGCGAGAGTGCTGAAATGTAGTTGCAAAGATGACATGTCTGTCATCGGCTACAGTGGGCATCCCTGACAGCTGTAATATTAAAATTGTAGTAAATATTTTTGAGAGAGTTCCACGTAATGCTTATTTCATAGATAGATTGACAGAAGTTTAGATGGATGGATGTATAGACAGAGATAGATAGATACTGTCAGACCAGATAGATGGACTGACAGACAGAGGAGGAACATGCACCAGTGAAGTAAATGGCATCAATTATAATTTCATGTTGACTTCAACACAAAGCAACCCTTCACATTCTATTGTGACGAGTGAGAGATGCTTTGTGACTCTCAAGGGGATTTGTGAGCATTTGCCGCAACCATGACTGTCTCTAATGCGCTGCGTGTATGACTGCGTTCAGTGATCTAGTGTGGATTTGTCTGTGACCTGTCACTGTTTTGTAACTCAAGGATGTGTGTTTACCTCACAGAAGAGTCTGTGCATACTGGAGGGCATTTTAAGAGGAAGCAGCCCACTGAACTGGGACCAGTTTGTTCTCAGGATCTTGCCTTTTGTTGTTTGCTCTGTGATGTAAAAATAGCTCTGTGGTCCTTTGTGTCGGCACTCTGATCCTAATGAGATGCCGTCCGTATTTTGGCTTTAAAATGTTTTATTCATTATCCCTTAGCATAAGGGGGGGATTTTCTTCCTATTCCTGATCACGCACAAGTGAATAAACATCCGCAGATCATATTTTTCAGCATATGTCATTTACCTCAGGGTGCAGATGGTGCTCGAGGTCATGATTGCTTAATACAGACATGGTTGCTAAATAATGAAGCTTTGAAATGAGGAAGTTAAAATGTTAACTTGCGTGTTTGAAAGCTGAATTACGTATTCAGCGGTGAATGTTCATCCTTTCATACAAACACCTTCCTCAAAGTGAAACATTTCTTTCATTTATTGCTCTTCTGTTTATTAAAATATGACCACTGACAATCACTGGCTGATCTTTAATAGCACGTTTGGGAAATGTTCACATTAACATTCAATTTTCTTGACGGATGATCTTCTTTCTCCATTAAAGGTTTCCGTTGCTATTGTGAGTCAGGTCATATATTTAGGAGACATGGCCTTCTGAAAATCGATCAAAAGCCAATACCTGTGTTAATCTAATCTTTCTTTTCTCGCCCGAGGGAAGACACATGCTATTTTCTCAGGGTAATAAAATTGTTGACATTAGTGCTCTAGTGCTACTTCTGTCATACAGTAGAAGAAAATATGTAATAATAATAATAATAATATTTAAGCAGGAGTTTAATTTCACCAGCAATATTTTAAATTTTCCTAAGGCTACACTGTGTAACTCTTTTAGTTTATTCTTAGCTAAAAACACTTAGTTCTTTCAAAAATATATGTGCTCATTAATGTATATTTACTTCGTTCAAGTAATAAAGTATTCTCATGAGTGTATAATATGCCATTGAAAATACATACGGGTAAGGGGTTCTAATGTCGGTCGCCATGTTGTCCCTCCATCTTGAAAGTACGTTAGCCAAAGAGGGAAATAACCGTTAATTCAAGCTTCACCTTTCGCGTTTACGTTTCAGTTAACACTCATGGAAGAGGTCGAAATGGAAGCCATGTTAATCTTGGACTACATAGGCCACCGTAGGAGTTAAAACGAAATCGGAATTGAGAGGAACAGAAACTTAATATTCACTGGATGGTCATATACCTTTTCACCGCTAGATGGGGGTTAAAATCACACAGTGTAGCTTTAATCATTCTTTTTATATTGTTTTTCGGTTACTAATACATACTACATTCATATCTACACTAAGATATATTTATTGGAGCAAAATTGCATACGTTGTTATTTGTTTCTACTTCAAAAAAGTAGAAAACAAATTTCAAAAACTTCAAAAACTTATACAGTTTTGCTTTTCAAGTAAATGTGCCTTAATCCGCCTTAATTTCTGTGTAAATTTTGCTTTCTGTGTGATAATCTTGTATGCCAAGAAGTTACCTACTCCCATTTAAAATGTTAGTTCTTTTTAGTGGCATGGTGTGCTCCAATGGCTTATCATTTAGCACCTGTGCCCCCGAGACAGGCTGCTGGTAGCTTTGAGGATATGTTGGAGGGATTGAGAGAAGGAAGATATGGGGTGAGTCGACCTGATTGTCTCCGCGCCTCAGGGGCCCTGTTGGCGAGAGGCAGATGCCACCATGCTCTGACACAACCATTGGCCTTGTCACTCTTCCAACACCATTAGAGACACAGACACAGCAGAATGTACTCTCATTTGAGGCTAAACCAAATGCATCATGTATCAAATGAGAGAGCTGCATACTTCATCATGTGTGAGAGTTAGTCCACGTTTTATAAAGGTGTATTGGAGTGTGTGAGTGGGAATGTGAGTTGCCAAGTGCAATTAAGATCAATTACCTCGCATTACTTAATTCCCAGTTTTAGCATCATCTTGGGGTCCATGCTTGCATGTGATTAGCTGTATGTATATTACGTTTCCCATTGTGCCAGTGGAAAACTCACATGCTCACAGCAGACTCGAGCCAGGAAACACCTCTGCTCCTTTGTGCTCTGAAATGTCTGTTGCTAGGCAACATTGGCTTTCATCATGAAGACTCACAGTTCAGCAGAATATTGTCTCTATTACTGTTTTGATGACAGGCATTAGAATGGTATAGCAACCAATTTATTGGTTCATAGCAAAATGAGTGCTAAGTTCTGAACACTTTAACATTACTCTTTCTTATCTGAAGTTAATCTTAGCTTCAGGCGTTATGGCCACAGACCATTGGCTGATCTGATGCACACCGGTCTGTTATTGCAGAGACATCGACTTTATATTTTCATGCCCCTAAAGATGTTGTGGAACAAAACGAACTGTGATTGGTGATGTTACATGTCAGTCAGACGTCCTCTTGGGCGATCCTTGACTAATGAAAGCTGTTCAATTATTTATTTGTTTGTTTGTTTGCTTGCTTTTGAACACAATAGTAAATGCCTTAATCACATTTATTCATTTCATTTGTTAAAAATAATTTATTTTCATAGAGATTTTAATAGCAGAACTATTGACAAATTTATTGCTTTTGGACAAAATATTAAATAGCAAAACTACTAATGATTCATTTGTTCACTCATTTGCCGCTCACTTTTTGCACACAAAGAAATAGCCTATTCTTTGGATGTATTTATTTTATTAATAAAAATTGCTACGTTTTGCTATTACAATCTATAGAGAAACTCTCAAAACGAATAACTTTCATTCATTCATTCGATGCCTAAACATTACACTAAGGCGCCAATTACATGACATCGTTTCCAACTAAAAACATAGAAGTTTTTATTCGTTTTGGCTGTTCGTTTACACAAGCACAGCATTTTGCGGGCCTGGAAACCCAAACTTTTGAAAATGGGTTTCAAAGTGCACCTCATCGTCTCCATGTACTAGACTGTAAAAACGTGAATTAGTAGACTAGAAAACGTGAAAATTGTGACGTCATGCGCATGCGTATTACGTGTTCAATCTATAGGCGCGTAGTGTTTCTTAACAAAGTGACATCGCCAACAACTGGCCTTACAAGGCGTTTTAAGTCATTTTTGCGGATCCGTGTGAACGGGAATTGTTTTGACAATGATGTCGTCTGTATGTGAAAAATGCACAGAAAAAAAAAACGTTTTCATTTTTAGTACGACGTTGTCATGTAAACGCACTTTATCATTGAATTTATCATTTATCATTGAATTTATCATTGGGGGTGCTAGTCTGAAGTATAAAATCATTGGTTGCCTATTAGCCAATCACATAATTCAATCACCTCTCTCTCCAACTTAAACATCATTCATTCAAAATTTTTAACAAACACTCTTCTTGTTTGGGCTTCAGTTTGAAAATCGAGACTATTCTCTACAACAGAGCGAATTGCATCCCGTGTCTCCATATCAGCAGTCGTTTTCGATTTCCCTAACCTATACAATCTTAAACTCTGTGTTTAGCGTCTATGTCACAGCTTTCAGCCCGCCCTCTGTTCGTTTGGGTCTGGTTGTTTTCAGGCTGAAAAAAAAATGAGAGATAGGTTGCCATCTCAGACTGAGTACAGAAGCTAACTGAAATTGAGCGGAAGTACGAAGTCTGACGTAGTCAGGCTAGTTGTGATGTACTGTTAAACTCAATTGTTCAAACTGAAGTGATTGACAGTAGTAGAGCAATACATTCAGATGATGAGTTCTTGGCAATCCCTCTACACGGGTGAACTCTGGTCTTTCCTGCTACACCAAAGCGGCTAATCCTGCCTTGGAAACTTCCTAATGCTAAATCAGGTCTTTGCACTCCTGTGCACATCTCCCTTGGAAGCAATTTCATGTTATTTTGAACAATTAAAACTCCAATGTCAGGTGTCAAAGCAAGGCTCATAGCCATCGCAGGGGGCAGCATGCGTCAGCAGGGCTGAGTGGCAGCAGGGCTGGTCTGTTAATAGGTTTGATAGATTGCTGCTCAGCATGTGTGTATGTGTGTCAAGTAAATGCTTTTGCATTATGCTTTTATAATTGGAACATGGACCATAAGTGGAATATTCTTGTGTATGAAAACAGTTAATCTATAAATGTCCACAATATCAGCATATATCTCTGTAAGGCTAATTCTTTATTGGGTAAATAAGGACTTTAAAGGGATACTCCACTTTTTTGGAAATAGGCTCCTTTAACCACTCCCCCAGAGTTAAACAGTTGGGTTTTACCCTTTTTGAATCCATTCAGCCGAATTTTTTGATATTTAGAAGAATATCAGTAACCAGACGGTTTCTGGTCTCATTGACTTCCTTAGTATATATATATTTTTTCCTACTATGGAAGTCAATAAAACCAGAACTGCCTGGATACTGATATTCTTCTAAATATCAGAAAAACGGCTGAATGGATTTGAAAACTGTAAAACTCAACTTTTTAACTCCTGGGGAGTTGTAAAATGTGGCGTATCCCTTTAAGATATTTGATATAGGATTTGAAGCAGGCACTGTTGTATAGATTAGTGGAACATCTGTAAGGAACAGAGGAGAGCATATAACTGACTTGGAGTAGTAATGGAGGCTCTAGTGTCTCATTCATCTTTGTTGGACTAAGTGGACTCAACACTCTGAAGAGTATGAGGCAGACTGAGAAAAGACAGAGACACATTGAGGCACTGCACGGTATGAACAGGGCATTAATTGAGCGAATGAACAAGCTAATGCTCTGCGGCAGAAAATCGTTGTCTCTTGGCAAAACATGCTTAGCTCTCAATGCGTACAGCATCTGTAAGTGTAAAATGTTTGGCACATTCCAATTATTCCTTATTGCCCTCTTAACTCCATGTCATGGCCTTTTGATTCTAGTTTTGGTTGACTTATTTGTGATGGGTAAATTAATGGCTTTGGGTGTTAAGACTTCGCCTGGTCCTACCCGACTCTCATACATTTAATTTGTACAGAGAGTCTGGTCCCACTCTATTGACAAGCGTTAACTTCTTTGAAGGCGGGTATAGTTTTAACTATAGGATCTGCCCAGAGCCATACTGGATCTGCCATAACCAATCACTAACGCTTGGTCGTGAGTCTGGTGATTTCTCAACTCAAACTAGCGCACGACCTCAATGTCATTGTTCTCAACCACTTCCTCTGTTCGCTGATTCGACCGGTAGAAAATTGATTGGAGAAAAGCCAAGAATACGCAAGCACAGACGTAGTACTGAAGGAAAATGAAAATTGAGTGGAAGTACAGCAGGGCGGAGCCAGGCTAGTAATGACTGTCCAGTCAAGGCACTTTAGAAGTGATTTTTGAGACCTTGCCTTTTTACATTATTTCTAGCTGGTCTACAAGTTGATACAGATGAGTTTGGTGGCAATATAAAATTATGCATCACATAGCAGTCATTTTAATGTGCTTTTTATCTGGTCATAACATTTTCTTAAGGTTTTGTCTACTGCAATCCCTATCTCAAGATTTCCAAGTATTAGAGCATTTAGACAGATATTTTTAATACCATCTCAGATTTTTAATGTCAAAAGTGGAGTTTAATGCATTTTCATGAATCAGTTCAAGTATTAAACACTGATTTGTGTTATATTCAAAAAAAGTTGAGAACTACTGCCTTGATGTTTTTTTTATGTTCTTTAATTTTATTACAAATTATTGGTATTTGTATACTAATATACTAATATACTTTTAGTGAAATTTCTTTGATTATTTTGAACTAGATTTCTATTGTTATTTAGTTCTTAGTCTCAGTAGTGTTTTGAATGTAATTGGATAATTTTATATCTGAATGTTCTTTAAATGTTTAAAAAAAATGTCTTGGTCATACGAACGTTATGGCAACATCCCATTTGATCATTTTACAAATATGGGAACGTTACTTTTTAGTGTTCTCTGAACATTGTGAAACAATTTGTAACATTTAAAAAAATATTAGATGGACTACAGCTTTTCACAAATAAAAGTTCCAGTATTAAAGACCAAATAATGAACATTATATTAATGTTCCTGGAAGAATGTTTCTTCATAACTTGTGTGTTGAATGTTAACCAAAGTTCTGAGAAAGTTTCCTGACATCTGGAACTGATTGGGGGGAAAAAATCAGCCTATTTAGAGCAAATATATTAAGCCTACATAGATATACCGATATCTATTTAAGGCTAAAAAGAATCTGAATGGATCTGTCCTACTTTTTTTGTCATTCATGCTTTTGCTACAATCTAACACTAGCCCACTTGGATATCAACACATCAGGATATCAAATCCAGCAACATTTTTAGATCTTGGCCGTTTCACCTCCTCTGCGATGCATGTTTATCCATGTGTTGTGGTTAGAACCTCGTGTTGTGTTTGTGTCCCACAGCGAGTTTCTAATTTTGAACCCCTTTTTTCCCTCAAGTTCACTCTTTATTTTTAGAGGAATTTGGATTTTTACACTTAACAGACAAGCAACAGAAACTTTTCTAGCTTTAAGCCGCTCCCTGGTGTGAAGCAGAGAGTGGCTCTTTTAGCACTTCAGCAGTCAAATGTCCCCAGTTTTGTCAGCGTTCCATCACAAGATTCCCTCCTTACGGATCCACAGAGACTTCTGATCTTGTAACAGATCTGCCGCTTGCAGGAAGTTGACTCAAAAGTGAAGATGCTGAGGAAAACCTAATGTTTTTATAGCCATCTGGCCTTTAAATTGCTTCTGAGGGTTTTTAATACTTCTCTCAAACTCTCCTTCCATTTTAGATGGAAAGCTGAACCTGGCAAATGCTTTTGAACTACGGCCCCTGCAGCAATCTGTACATAAATGAAGACACAAAATGTTTATTCCTTAAATTAGATTAACCACTTAAGTAATACAACTTATGTGGCATTTAGTGTCTTAGAGCACAGCAAGTTTAAATAAATCATGAGATTTGCTTTACACATTGTATGTCAATTCTGAGATGGCTAAGAGGCTCATCATGTATTTATGCAGAGCTGTAAGAGGCAGCAGAAAACGTACACCTCCATCTGCTCGCGAACTGTTCATACAACTTCTATTGTTTTATGTTTCGTAATGGTATTCAGAAGAAATTAAATGGTGTTATTTCTGTTGTGTTTTTATCTGGGAGATGATGCAGAACTAATTGTTAGCAGTGAGGAAATCAAGGGACTGTGCGCTCTAGAGACTTTCTTTGCTAATGCACTCATGTCGAGCTGTGGTTTAAAGTCCTTGATATCATGTCATCACACAAAAAATTAGTGGTTGTTGACCAGTGCCTGCTGAGAATGAGCTTGAATATATGAGAGATTTTTCCTGTTGGTGGTGAACTGTCCCTTTAAGAGAGTTCAGTGTGAGTTTTTACCTTAAACTCTCCCTTGTTTTCCCTAGAGGACTTCAGCTAACTTTACAGTTACATTTTAAGTGCACTTGAGAAAGGAGCTTGTCTGGCACGCATAAATACATTCACATTCCCCAAAGACTTTCCCAAGTCCTTAGAATCACATTTCTGTCCTTTTTTTCACAGCTTTAGACTTGTACATGCAGAAGTTTGACAGATGGGCTTGTTTGAGGGATGAGGACAGATGTGAGCTTCATGTCTCTGAAATATTGACTGAATGCAGGCCTATCTTGTGTCGGATCCATCTCTGCCAATGTAGATCTGGAGAAATGGTTAGTCGATTGTGTCCATCAGATTATTTAATTAGTTTATAATTAATAGCGTTAAATTATGCATTGAGACTTTTATGGATGTTCCTATACCAGGGTCATCTTACACCTATGGAATGTGTATTATTATATATATTAGAATATTTTTTCCTGATTATTTATTTGTTTGCTTGTTTGCATTTTAGGTGTATGCACTTTTTTTCTGTATGGCTGAAACTTAGTTATGCATCTTATTAGCTCCTTTTTAAGACCACTAACTCACTCAGTGTATGCATGTATGTATGCCTGCATGTATTTATGTCTGTGTAGGTTTAGAATGTCACTGGTTACTCAATTTTTATGCAGCTTAACTTCTTTTCTTATTTAGGATCATAATTCATTCATTCATTTATTTAGTTCACATGTGTATTTAATTAATTAATTAATTAATAATTGTATCATTATTATTATTACCAACATTTTAGACGTCCCTCAAAATTACACAGAAATTGTATTTATTTAGCATTAAATATCAACTTAAATGGCTAAATTTATGGCTTAAAACTGCCAAATGCTTCTGCCCCAACTCCACCATGATTCAAATTAAAAATGGATAATTTTGGAAAAATTGAACTTTTTTAAGCTATAATAGTTTACCAAGTTTTGTAGTTACTCAAAATATCCATAAATAAGTCTCAAGATTGGGTAGAGAGCAAAATGTCCTTTCCTAATAAGATCACTGATGACTTCATATCAGGGACGTGTACAGACATTTTGAGGGGCGGTGGCCCAAGCCAAGAAAAAGGGCATAGACTGGAATGTCAAATGAATGTCGACACGATGGAGGAGCAAAGGGAACTCGGAGCGTGGCTGTTGTGCGACCGATAAATGGAAACCCTGGAGTGGATCTTTTCAGATTGGATTTAGCATGGATTGAAATCCAATCCACTCATATGTACACTCCCTACAAGGGGTATCTCAGCCCATGTGGACAAAGGGTAATTTTCCTGAGCCCCTTAGCCACCACACTGTCCCTACTTCATATCATAAGGTGGTTTTTGCATTGGAGCAGGCTGGGCGTTTTAGTGCAGTGGGACAGGAAGACCTAATTCTGAGAGGGTCTCAGCACAGGACCATGTCAGGACGTGCGACACTGGAGAATGTACGAGCCTGGGATGAAACATAGCTAATGCCAAAAGCTCTGAATTAAACATTCGACGGATGAAATACGGCTATTAGTCTGGCATGGCATTCATCCATATGGGCTCCTGAGACCCCGGAGAAAGGGCCACTAAACATTTAAAGCGCCTACATTAACACATTTAGACTTACAGAGAAAGAGGAATACCAATATTAACTGTCTGAAAGATTGCAAATGAATGAACAGATGGTGTGGAACTCGCATATGAAAATGCTATGTGCATGCATTATATATTGTTGGTCTGTTCAGACCAGTACTAAAATTGATACTTGCTGCACTTCGCTGCTGGGTTTATTATCATTGCACGTCCTTGCAACAGAATTTCCCTATAGTTCTGCGTCTTGCATACACGGGACACCCCCCTCATTTTTTTTCATTACTTGGCACAAGATAAGTTTATGCCCAAGCCTAGGAGCTTGACAAATTTGAGCTTGTTGCTTATTAATCCCACCTATGTCACTCTTTCAGGCGTGTTTGCTAGCATTAGTCTGCAAAATCAGCCTTGAAAAGCTGCAGAATCGCACACGCATACATACACACGGCATATTTTTTTTTTTTGCCTCGTTCCTTTTTTCCAGCCTGTCAGAAGAGTGAAAGTACGGCTTTTTAGAGCATGAAGGCAGCCTCATGTGGGAATTGGGCTCCACATAAACACAACATAAAGAGTTGATGAGGTTTTGATCTGTGAGTGAAACCCACCTACACTCCTCCTGCAATGGTGAAGGGGATTCACGTGAGAGAAAACGTGTCTGCTCATGGTGCGCAGTGGAAGCGGTTAAGGATCACACAGCATTTTAAGCTCCTTTCTCACTTCAGAACTGCCCATTGTAGGAGTTCACTTTGTTTTTCCAAATTAAACTTTATGAAATAATTTATAAGCACACGTTCCAGTGTTCCCAATTGTTGTTTATGGGGGCTTGTCTGGATACTACTGTCCACAAGACTCGTCATTTCATCTTTTATTACTGCTCTCTGGCAAAGAAAACATTTGCAATGTCTGTGAATTGCTACTTTCATTAACCCTTTTAATCCTGCGGGATAATAGTCGCAGAAGGCTCTACTGCTGTTTTTTTTTTTTTTTTTTTTTTTTAGTTGCTATAGATTTTTATAAAAACTGACAGAGGCAGACAACTAGGAGGATCTTTTGACAACTTGTTGGATAATGTGTCTTGTGGTGGATTGGCAGTTTTTTTTTTTTTTCTGAAATGGACCTGGCAACTTCCTTATCTCAATCTTTTCATATAGGTTTCTTTGGGAGTTTCTATGTAGAGACAGAAACAGTCAGGCAATCATTATTACATAGTAAACCCTGACAGATTGACCAAAACTCCTGCTTACCAGGGAAAATAAATAATTTGAAAATCAGTATTACATTCCATGCATGAATAAAGAGTCAAACTAGCAACGTGTAGTTGATTGATTGCCAATGGTCAAATATACAGTTTATTGATCATTTTGCCAAAAATATTGGATAGCAGAAGGTTGCAAGTGACTAGTGAGAAAGTATTCTAGAGAGCTGTGTGAATTAATTACTCTTAAAAAGTGAAACACTACACATAATAATTAAATTCTAGTTTCAGACATCTCTGGAAAAAAAATAAACAGGGGCATTAATGGGTTAAGTAGAAAAAAGTGGCACATGCACCTCCGTTCAAAAGCTTGGGCTAATGTCTCTTATGCTCTCTAAGGTGAATATACTGTATATATACATATATATATATATATATATATATATATATATATATATATATATACACTGAAGAATATACATCTATATCAGGTGTATCTATATGTATGTATGTGTGTGTGTATATGTGTATATATATATATATATATATATATATATATATATATATATATAAATCTTAGTGCTGACCCCAAACTTTTGAAGGATAGTGTACTTATTGTACCTATGCATGTTTTATTATTAAATCCTATGTGTGTATCATTCATTCGTGATTTTCCTCACATGGCCCACAGCTTCAGTTCACTAACTCTCCTCTGTGTCTCTTGTTCCATGTATATAGATCAATGATGCCAGAGAGAAGTTAGCAGCATGTAATTAGTCTTCTTCCTTTCTGGGGGAAGAAGACACATTCTGTCTGTTTACATTATTCATGCAGAATACATTACAGTCTGAGCCCCTTTATGCAACTGGAGACGTTCATTATGGTCAAGAACTGTAAAATACTGTAAAACCAGCGTAGAGGCTTTATACCAGAAACTATTTCTGTGAACACAGAATGTGTTGGGTGATACATTATTGAAGTTTATGACTTCTCATATATCTACACACTACCAGTTATTTCGTGATTGTGAAAGTGTGATCACATAAGAGGCCCATATCCCACCGTAAATCCACCGAGCTTTTTCACTTGACGTCTTTTGTGTTGCGTAATATCCTTATTCTGTTATGATGTCATAGGGCAATAAATGGTTTTATTGTTGACCATGATTCAGAGTTTCTCCCAGCAGGAAACTTTCTTGTTTGATGGCGCATCCTCTTATTGTGTTTTGGCGACTTTAATGATGTCCCTTTGGGCCGTCCGCTGACAGTAATTATGAAAAATGAGCTGGATTCTTTCTTAGGCCCTTTTGCTCAGATGGCACCCAGTGTAGGCATTAGCATTCTTGTTCTTAATTTAGATGTAAATATGTGAGCTCGACCCCCTGAATTGGTATGTGCCATCTGCAGAATCCGCCACACCGACCCCATGATCAATTAGTAGCGGTGAGCTAAAAGGATGAAGGAACTATAGGTCATTAATTCCCCAAAAGAAAAATAATGACAAACATAAGCACCTTTGGCCCAGTAACACATTTAGCTTTACTGACCTTGTTTATGTGACAGAGAAAGTGATTCAAGCCTTTAAAATGTTATTTGTTAAAGCTGTAATAAGTGAATTACTTGATCGTTTACAATAACGCGACAATTTATAACAATTTCATCATCTTTTCTTTTCCAAAAACTGCAGAGACTCTAAAAAGACATTGGGATGGAAAAAAAAGAGACGAGGAGGACAAATTATATCTTGCTTATATCTTGCTGCCCCCAAGAAACCTGCCAAAGTAAGAAATGTTCCTGGAACAACATTACTGTCTGAAAATTTAGTCCTAGCCCTATCCCTACAACTAAACCTAATACTACCCATCCTTAAAATCAGAGGGAAATTATCGGTAACATTATAGCCAGAACATAAACCGTAAACTTGTCCCTCAAATCTGAATGGTTAATTGTAATGTCAATTATAATGATATTTTACTATAATTATTTTTATGAATTTGTGCATTAAATAGTTCAAATGTATCATTGGTGAATTTAAAACCTCTATCAAACAAAAAAAAAAATCCAAACTTTTTTTCCAGGAACAATAAATGTCAGTTATGGAACGTTTCATGTCAGTTTCATGTCAGAAAGTTTCATGTCAGTTATAGAAAGAATAGAAAGTTTATTGGGGGAACACAAAAGCATTGAATTTATCATCTTTTTCCATCATATTTTTTCCATCTTTCCTTCTACTACAGTATATCCTTTATCCTCTAAGACTGTATAACAGTGTGAAAGAAGGACATCTTATACAACAGAGATATAACATTAAAATAAAATAACTCATTATCGTTCACCTTAGCAACATATTGTTGAAAATATGTCTGCCGATAGCTTGGATGCGGTATCTAGGCTGCAGTAATGTCATTTGTTTATATTCAGGACATGTATTTTGTGACTGCATCTATTTTCTGTATACTGTTCCTTAACTTCTGCTTCCCACATGGTTCGAGAGGGCCAGCATGTTGGTAATCCTGCTGAACTGCGTTACTCTGGGGATGTTTCACCCTTGTGAGGACAGCCACTGTGACACAGAGCGATGCGAGATACTGCAGGTAAGTCTCATACTTAGAATACATGCCCTTTTGTAAACCAATGTACTTAAAATAGATCAATGAATTGATGGAAACAAATTCAAATGTAATTGGCCACATATTTCAAGTTAGTGTTAAAATGAAACTGAGCAACTGTTCCAACTCAAAAACGCGAGGTTATTTTCGGGCGTTTGTCATCGTCTCTCGTGGAGCGCTGGGTTTCTCTAGATATCCTGAAGCATGTTGTGTTGACTGACTTCCAAAAGACACAGGAATGCCCAAAACCACATGTGGTGATAGGCAACAAAAAGATCCTCGCCTGTAATTCAAAGCAGATTATCACAGGAAAGACACTGCTCTGGTTTATCGTTGACTTGGAAACATGGCTCAGGGACTTTGATTTCAATCTGCTAAATTCCTTTTGCTTTGTTTAACAGATGAGTGTTTTGCCCTAAGGATATCAGAGAGCTATCCTCTCTTTTCCGCTTTGTATCCTCTGCTATGGATGTCTTTTATCATTTAGGGACCCAGCAACAATTCACTTTTATTCTCTATAGAGGACGCATTGGTATTGTGTATGTATAAATATTGAGGATATTAGCAGAGGAAATTGGTATTTAATATACTGAATGTGTATATTTACACTACAGTTAAAAGTTTGGGGTCAGTATTATTTTTTTATTTGTTTTTGAAAGTCTCTTATAACCACCACAGCTGCATTTATTTGATAATATTTAAAAATGAAAACCAGCTGTTTTCAATTATACTAATATTTTACTATAATTATTTTTTTATGAATTTATGCATTAAATAAATGCATCCTTTGTGAATTAAAGACTTCTATCAAAAAAAAATCACTCCAAACTTTTGTAATGGTAGTGTGTTTAAAACAATTTATAATCCTTTTTATAATCCCTGTGAAAATTAACTTTTGTTTTCTGTATTGGCTCATCTTCATACCTGATGCTTTTTATGTATTTTATGCAGAAATGCGGGACTCGAGTCACATGACTTGACTCAAGTCCCACATTTAAGGACCTGAGACTTGCTTGACTAAATTAAGAAAATGTCTTGACTTTGAATTGAGATCCAATGACTCAAGACTTGACTTGACTCAGTGGCGTAGGCAGAAATTGTATTTTGCGTGGGCCAGTGAAAATGTGAGTGGACCTATGGTTTCATAGAAAAAAAATTACTTCAATAATAATTAACCTTAAAGAATAGAAACATTAATAGACAAACAGCAAAATCAGTTACCTGTATATTCGGCAAATCATCATGTTCAACCAACAGAGCTCAATAAAGGCTAGACGTGTAGACAGTAACTTGTCTATTATATTCAGGCTAGTCAGCAATGCAAAGACAGTTCACCCAAAAAATAAAGTAAGCTAAAATAATAATATCGCAGTTAGATCGGCGGGTAAACCCGTGTCAGACTGACCGGGAGAGAGGGACCACTACCACAATAGGCACCCTGAGGGATTGAAACTTGACGGCCCAGAAAGTCATCGAAGAAAATGTTTAAATATTCCATGTGACTACAGTGGCTCAACTTTAAGTTTATCAAGCGACGAGAACACTTTTTGTGCGGGAAAAAAACAAAACAAAAATAACGACTTTATTCGACTGTTCATTTTCTTTCTTCTGGGCCTGAGATGAGAGTTCAAGAGATTTCCACGACGCATGCGCGATAACTACGTTATTTTTCTACTACTTCTTGTTCAGTTCTCGCGCATGCGTTGTGGAAATAATAATAATTAAAAATGTTGATAATCATAAATACATCCTATGATAAATTATATGAATATTATTTAAAATATGAACTAAATGTATAATAAAGGTAATCATTTCTGAGGGAGTAAATAAAGTTTAGGCCAATATAAACTATTTTTTTTTTCTGTTTGGTATTGTAACCTGACTTCAACTTGACTCACCAGGACTCGACTTTACTTGCTTGAAGTGAACCACTGACTTGATTTGACTTGGTTGTGTGTACCTGTGACTTAGACTTGCTTGAGACTTGATGGTGTGGGACTTGACTTGCTTTGACTTGAACATGTATGACTTACTCCCATCTCTGTTTTTATGCTCCATATACTGTCATGTGAACATTCTTAGTTAGATAACACTTTCATCTCTCTTTCTCACTGTACTATGTGATTCCTCTAATGCTATGGGGGTGGCATAAGCATTTGAAGGGCTGCTATATAAAAACAAATGAGCCTGAAATGGCCCAGCCCTAGAGAGGATTTAACCACATTAAATGAAGTGCTCAAAACACGACTTCAAAGCCACTCATCCAGGCAGTCATTGAAACCAGGCACTTCAGAATACAATGTGACTGATTGTGACATGAGGTGAATCACCTCTTATTTCTAAGTTATTAAGCTAATGGTTGCTGTAATGAATGATGCTAATCTGTGATCTTTACATTGTGACAGCGGCGGGTCAAGTTCACTGTACAGAGTGCCTGTGAGATGTGATTAGAATATTCTTTTCAAAGGCATACTGTCATATAAATCATATATCAGCTGTCGAGTGGCTTGCCTCTAGACTGGATTTTTAAATCAATATTGACATACTCTTGGCAAATTACCTGAAGAAGTAATTGTCTAGTGCACATAATCTCTCAAAAGGCTATTATATGAAGAGTTCAGATGCAAAAGCCTCTAAGTGCCATTGGAAATTTTCTTCTGGAATGATCATTTTTATCAAGCTTGTATATTTAAGTTCAGTAATTTCACTTAAATGGCAACAGAGAATACCTATTGTAATTTAAGTGAAATTACTGAACTTAAGTATACAAGCTTGAAAAAAAATTATCATTTTATAAGAAATGGCACTTGGAGGCTTTTGCATCTGAACTCTTCATATTTTGTATCAGTGGTAGTGTACGTGTGTATTCATATTAATAGATTAATTAGTAATCTAATTAATCACAAATTAATTGCACACCAAATTTAGCTTAGAGATTACCTCTAAAAAATAAAGTAATTATTGTGTAAACAAAATATTTGATTTGACTCAACATAAAATGTATTACACTAAATTTTAGGCTACAGTGACTTTTTTTTTTTTTCAAAGGCTACATCGCAATTGATATTTATATATATTTACAGACAAAAACAAGTTGGTTACCAACATAATTTTGATTTTTGGGCAAACTATTCCCAAAACATGAAAGTATTTTTTTTTTTGGAATGACATAAATAAGAAAATAAACTACCATTTATCCTAAATTTGGAAAATAAATGGTAAAAGTAGTAAGAGTAGTATGCGGCCCCAAAAATTTGGGATTTTGAGGAACTTTCTTGCTGAGAGTTTCCAGGAACCATCATCTTTTACTCTCTAACATGCCTGAGATTGCTTTCTTTCTATGGATAATGCCATGTTTTCATTTGAATTTAATGGGCACAGATCAATTTCTATGTTTGATTTTTATTTTGTAAACTTGTATTTTTCTGAATGAGTGTAGCCCAGCTAAACCCCAGAGCGTTTGGATCGCTCCCCTCCCGGCTTCCCATCGGAAATAAATGGCCTGGGCCGTTTCATCTTTGAGATTTGAGATTTTATAATGATTATCTCTCCAACTGCTCTAGAAAATCACTCTCCCTCTTGCCATATGGAAATTAGTCTCCTTTGCCAAAAATAAGATTGCAAACCTGGTCATCAGGAAATTTACAAAGACGTACAATCAGCTCCCATCACTGTCAGGGAGACACGCCTGGGCTCCATAGATGACGTGACTCAGGTTAGCCCTCGACATGAGCTCCAAAAGAACGCTTTTGGTGGAATAATGGAATTCAGGGAAATACAATAAAGCCGGGGAGCATGCCTGCCATCTCTCTCGTTCTCTCTGTGCCCCTTCTCTTCTGCCCACACAACACATTATCATTTATTTCTTCAGTGCTTTCCTCTTTTTTTTTCTACAATTTTGGCAGTGTTTTTTTTTTTTATTTCCGGTCATAATGTAGTCACTTACATATAATTCTGAACACAGATGACTGTCTTTCTCCTGTATAACATAAAAGAACATATTTTGAAAAATATATGTCTTTGAAAACATCCAGTATGACCTCTTACAATGATAGTCAATTTAGTCCAGTGTTGTTTTAATCCCCATTGACTTTAATTGTGTTGACGAAAACATTCTTCAAAATGCCTACTTTAATATTTCCCTCACAAAAAAAGAAAGTATAACAGTTTGGAACAACATAAGTTTGGGTAAATGATGCCAGAGATTCTAATGCATGGTTTTAACTACATCTCTTACGATATGATGTGTTCTGGCTTAGTTTTTTTTAGCTCACTGGTAAAGTGAGCATGTTGTTCTTTTTAACAGTTGTGATAAAAAGGGAATAACTCTGGGATTCCTTATGCCTTGGATTCAAATAATGACACTGGTGGTTTATTGCTTACAGGAAGCATGATGCAATGAGTGCAAAAAAATAACAACAACAAAAAACAAAAAAAACTAAAAAAAAAACTTGGTTTTTGTATGTAAAGTCAAATGTACCTTATGGACAAAGTCCATAGAAACCATAAAAGTTCTGTTATCTTTTACCAAAAGTATGAGACTTTATTTCTTCCATGGAGATGTGTTGACGATTGTCTACGTTTACACTTGGCATTAACATGCATTCTGTATCCAGATGTTGTCAACATAGTACATGCATTAAATTGGTAGAATAATTACCCTATTTGTGATCGATTGTACGTGAATAAATCACACACACACACAAAAAAATCCTGTGCTATATATAGGCGCTGCAATTGATAAAGTCTAAAGGAAAGTTGTTTTACGTTACCAGACCATTTGAAGCTTCTATCTTTCGACTCTCCTGTGGTAAAGGCCTATTACAGACCTAATTTAACAGAAAGCCAATTATTTATTCAGATACAGAGGCCACATGATGTGAACAAATGTAATTGTGCCGTTTCCTGATTGGCTGATAATCCGATCTCTTTGTTAATGGCATGTTAAACACATGTTAATGGATAACGCATGTTAATGGAAGTGCAAACCCAGCCTGAGCTGTTCTCATACAACTGAGTAGTGACCAGGTGCTAAAAAGCACCTTAAAGGGTTAGTTCACCCAAAAATGAAAATTATGTCATTAACAACTCACCCTCATGTCGTCCCAAGCCCGTAAGCCCGTCTTTATTTTCTTTCTGGACAAGAACAGTATTTCGTACATAAATTTTCAATGGAGGGACAGAAAGCTCTCGGACTAAATCTAAAATATCTTAAACTGTGTTACAAAGATGAACAGAGGTCATACATGCTTGGAACGACAAGAGGGTGAGTCATTAATGACATAATTTTCATTTATGGGTGAACTAACTCTTTAAAACAAATCCATAAACAACGCATGAGCTATTTCCCCAAAACTTCTGAAGACTTACCATTATTATAGATTTGTGTTGGCTGATTCAAAACTGGCGGAAACCAACATTCACCAAATTACAGTACATCACATCTTTGACATTCCGGATCGACAAAACACACTAATCTACAAAACCTGACTAACGTGTCTGTTGGCACACATTTTTGTCTTTTTAGCCGTATGACATAAAATTAAGCCATTACCCACCAAAAATCTTCTCTTTCATTGTATACTGTATCTCACTTGCATATGTTCAAATACGTTGTCTTATGAACCAATTTTAAATGTTGACACGTAAACCAATTTTTTAACTTTTTTTTTTTTTTGATATTTGACCTTTAAAGCTTCTGGTTATCATTTACTTTTACTTTTTTATTATCTGACAAATTGCAGCATGAACATTCTGCTTAAAGTTCACATTTACCAAAAAAAATTGCAGATGTAATTCAGCCGTTTCAATAGGAATATGCATGCTCGGAAATTTTGCTGGAGTTCGAAAAAGTTCCACATTCAGATTTTGCTCATGTTCAAGTTGGTCCCACGAACTGCCACTCTAACCGATAGAAAGCTGTCTGCTTTGAATGTGGCTTGTGTCACAAGCCACACTCAAAATGATGATAGAATTTTAATTTTAGAGAAAAACTACATCTTTAAATGTTTACTGAAAGCAGCATATATCACCAACAGATATCAGAGCCTACATATGTATTATTGTGTTGATTTATGGTAGTGTGATGATTGGTGTTTTTCTGCTGCATTGCACACGTCTCTTCACTTTCCTTCTAGACTCCATGATGTCATCGGCATAGCAACTGCTTTCTGCACACATGAATTAGATGAATTAGTAAGAACACAGAAGATATTTTTGTTTACCCTCAGTGGATATGTGTTGCAGCTTCCTCCTCTCTTTGTGTGTGTTTGTGGGGGTGGATGGATAGTCTGAAGAAGTTCTGGATTTAAAGAATTGTTTTTTTTTCCTCTCAAGGAAAGGCCATCAGTTGCACTAGAATAACCTTCTCACAGCACAGACAATACACCACTCAGCTATTTGTGCAACAAAGAGGATACCATGAGAAGATTTATTCAGTGGCAAAAGATCACCGCACAAGCACAAACACCCTCGCTTCCACACGCGCGGATGAGACTGACTCTTTCTGCAAGCTATTTTTGAATGCTTCCCCAGAAATATGAAAGAGAAGGATGACATGCATTAAATAGAAATGGGTGGATGAGATGTGGTGAGAAAAAGGAGGGGAGGAGGAATATGGAAAGAGGCTCTCTGAAACAATGGAGATGAGGGACAGGGAAGTATAAAGAGGAAGATATTCATATAGTGTGTAGGGTGTGTGTGTGTGTATGTGAGGGTGAAACAGCACTGTAGAGAATATTTAACCCCTAAGCTCTGCTTTATGGCTGTGTGGAGAGACTCTGGGAGTGTTTTGTCAAGGGGTTCCCCTGGTCTGCATCGTTTATCTTTGGAGGGAGCTGTTGAAACGTAGAAGGGCCCGCAGAGATTTGTAGAGCTGTGCGAGCCAAGATCTTTACATGGACTGTGAACAAAAAATATATAATTTGACAGTCACTGTTGTTTCATACTTGCACGATACTTAGGAGATGGATCTATCTCTCTTGAAGTATTGGGGTCAAGATCAATCAATAATGCAGGGAGTTCTGGGCCAGTTGAGCTGATGGACTATATTTTGGCTTATCTTTTAGCTTTTTTTTTTTTTCTTACGCTGCCAAAATATTATGAGGTCACTGAAGTATTGTCACAAAGATAGAGAAGAGAGAATATTGTATTAGAGAATACAGTTATGACCCAGAGGGATGCATGGAGAACACTGCATGAGGCGTTCAGCCGCAGGTGGAATATTTGAACACCAGGTGTGGCAAATTGGCTTGCCAAGGGAAAGACACATGCTCAGAGAGGCTTACAGTGGAATACACATTTGGGGGTCGCTCATGGGAGGGACCATGCACACAGGAGGCACCTAGCCGATGGGCAGGCAATAGACACTGGAGGAACTCAGGGCTTTCGAGGAAGCTCACCTAAGGAAAATATCGTACGCATCCAGTCCGTAGAGTGGAATGCCGAGCAAGCGAAGACACCTGAGTGGGTCCGATACTAGCTGGTTGAAGCGAGTACATGATAGGTCATTGGCTCCAATTGGAGATTGTAGAATCTATTTTTAAATGTTTTTAAATTAAATTTGAATCAATTGGCTTGTTTTGTATACTCGAAGTCGATAGGCTTTCGATGGAACTCGTGGTGACATTTTTATGTTGAGTAGAGTTAATGTACTGGATATTTTTGTTATTAGTAGTGAAATTAATATTCTTTTATTTATGTGTTCACCATATGTTTGGATTAAGGCAGATAATTAGAGAAAATTAGGGTATAGTCTTGGGAGATCAATCTCTGTCTGAATACAGTCTCAGTCTCCTCCCTCAAACCATTAATGTAAAATGAAGTCTCACAGATTCTCCCCTCGTCCTCATCCTGACAGTATTGTTTATGGATGTGTCGTGTGTTACCATTAACTTTGAATTGGCAATAACTGTAGTACTCTATAACCCAAATGTCCACTCTGTACAATACAAGCAGATCAGGGATGAGGTAATACATTAGAGCTTGGCTCTGAATAATATCCAGCACGACAGTAAATGCTCGCCACTGCAGCTTAATTAACATTCCCTGCATTGTCAGAGTGCTAGAGCTTTGGCTGGAGGGAATCCCTCACTTAAGAGCGTTGACTAATGTCCTCTCTGGCTGAGAATGCCCAGGTGTCTTTCAGTGACAGTCAACCTTGAGGAAACAAGGGTCTCTGTCTGAGTTTGCATGGCTACTGATATCTCAGTGACCCAGCCTTTATGGTCTTTACTCAAGAACTGACTCTGACTAAGCTTCTTGCATCTAAATGTTTCAAAAAGCATTTACTTCATAATGTCCAGAAATGTCTGTTTTTCTCTCTTAATGCTGTATTTTGTATTCATACTACAAGCTCCTTATTGCAGATCAGTGTCTCTCTATATATTATACACATAAAGTTTTTTTTTCTTTTTTTTCTTTGAATGTAAAACACATTTCGAGTAACATAAGCTGAGGACTAGTACAGGATTTGTGGGTAAAGACTTGGGTGAGTTGGCTGTACTCACTTACTGTGTAAGGATGAGTCAAGGCTTATAGCCCCTCAGCTCATGGACACACACACCGTGACATCAAAGTGGAAATTTAATGTTAATCTGCATATGACTTTGGAGAGTTTATTTCTTTATTTATAAGTTGTCCTTAATATAATATAGAGTCTCCTGATGAAGAAAATAACATTTTTTGCAATCTCTGAATTGGCCAGTGCAACATTTTTAGCTTTTTCTAACCCTTTGGATATTTCTCTCTTCCCTCCAGGACTTTGATGATTTCATCTTTGCTTTTTTTGCTGTGGAGATGGTAATCAAGATGGTTGCACTGGGCATCTTTGGGAAAAAGTCTTACCTTGGAGACACCTGGAATCGGCTAGATTTCTTCATTGTGTTGGCTGGGTGAGTCCTTCTACAACACAACGACTTTACACAAGCTATCTCTCTGTCTGACTTTTTTTAAAGCTAGATTGACATGGTTACTATGAACTGTCGTCTTGTAGAAATTAAAGAGCTACATGACAATTCTTTAAAAAAAATCTCCTTTTATGTTCACGAGAAGAAATACAATGTAAAATATATAATGACAGAATTGGGATACAGCTTGTTCCTATCATCACCTTATTCTTTTGAATGAGTCACATCACACATGGTTTTCTGCCAATACCCAATTCCTTAGTGTGCCTTTGTGAATGTCAGAATAATCACTTTGATCAGTGATCACTTTCTACTTGTATATGCATGTGTGAATCTCTACTCTTCAGGCTGTTGTGTGAACCACTTTAATGTGCAGCGCTGATCAATAAACATGGATTTGTAAACACTCTAAAACAATGAGACACACAGTTAGCTATGCAATTCTGTACCCTGGGAAATATAGTAAGGACAATCTGCATGACTAATAAACACACACACAAACACACACACAGATTTTCATATATGTACATACATATATACAGCATGACTTGGCATGATGTGTGCTTTCGAGAAAACACAAGGACTCCCCTTTTCCATTCCATGAAGCTTGACAGTCCTGACTGAATGGGAGCATGGGCTTTATTGCCAGCTTTACTACCTCTGACATAACCTCATGTGTCTTGTTGGTAATCTCACAAGATTCTTTGTTGAGATGGAAATCAGCCCAGCATATGGAGCATATGGAAGCACATTCAGGAGACATCAGCCAAAGTGTGTCCACAAGATAATCATACAAGAGTGACAGACTGCTGGCTTGTTCCTTTTTTGGCTTAAACTTATTTCTTTCTGGGTGTTTGATATGTCTCCAGATGAAATACTTACCATCAAATCTTTTGGTAATTCGCAACAGTCTACATCATCTTACGGTCCTCAGCAGTTTTAATCGTTTGTGGTACCTTCAGAAGAATCTGGCAATTGTTTGGTATTTAGCTTTACAAAAAAGTACGGAGTGCTATGGTACAGTAATGGCATCATGTGGTTTACTATGGTTTTTGATATATACCGTGATTCTGAAATGGTATTCACATGATAATTCAAGATACTTCCTCTACTGTGGTATTATGTTGAAAATACAATAGTGACATGTCCAAAAACAGCAGTACTTGGAACTCTTTGGTACCAGTGTAGTAGCCTACCTTGTCCAAAAATCATGGCAGCACCACAATACTTGCTTGTAATGTGTCTGCTTAATTTCTTTTTTTGGGCTTTGGTAAAAATTGGCAACCAACGTAACATAAAAAGAGTAATTCATTATAAGCCAGAGAACTTGGAGGCATGGTTTTTATGAACGATTTGTTTCAGTTTAAAGGTTAACATTTAGTGATTTCATTTTCTGTTCTTTTGGAGAACATTCTGACTCAATAAATCAGTGAATAAATTGGTGCTGGTGGTTCAACTTGATGGTTTGGTTCCCAAACCCCCCTACACTGAGACATTGTTTTGCTGAATCTTCTGTTCTTTTCTATCTGAGGTGAGCCAGAGAGCTTATAGAAGTCTAAAGATCTTGGCTGCTGTACTCGGGATTGTATGTCTTTGTGTGTATCATCTGCAGAGACGTTGAGGCGAGCCTTCTCACTTCTCAATCTTTCAAAGCAAACCCTTAGAGAATGCAGACCCTCGATACACCCCACCAAGACGAGGTATCAGTTTCAGACACCCACAGCGGTTTGGCAACTTCTGCTGAATCACTTTTAAATTAGTCTGTCTTTTCTCATCCAGTTTTCACACACACTAAGTTAAATCCACAAAACGTCCCAAATCCACAGGCCTTCTACAAGAATTGTTACAATGTCTTCATTGATTGTTTCAATGCTTTTTAAATGCTTTTTAACAAGAGATTGGGTATAAAGGCATTTTTAGAATTTCTTCTAGCGTACTTTGCCATAACCTTGATGGAAGTGAGTTTTATGACTTTTTCCATAATGCTCTACCAAATATTGCATACTTTGACAAGGAACCAATATGTTATTATTTCAGGCATTATTCTCTCATGCATATTCTCTCTACTACAGGGCTGCACAAAACTTTGGCATAGACAGGAAAAGACCACAATACAAATTTGGTCTTTTTATTTTTGCTTAAATATTTATATTTTACTGGAAAACCTTGTGATTTATGTTTAGTAATGTAAGCTTCACCATCAAGATCAGGCCCAATATTCTTAATCTTATCCTTCCTCTTCCTCGTTATATTTATTCTACAGCATCTTCCACATCCTCTTCCCTTTTCTCTTCCTCTTCCTCTTCCATGTCCTCAACCTCTTTCCCTTCCCTTCCCTTCCCTTCCCTTCCCTTCCCTTCCCTTCCCTTCCCTTCCCTTCCCTTTCCCCCTTCCCTTCATCCTTTCCACAATATTCTTTTTTCATCTTCCACTTCCACATTCAGATCTTCTTAAGTTTCAATAAGAAGTATTTCTTTTCCATTTTTACATATACTTCTGCTTTCACATCTACACCCCCTTCTCCTCATTTTCCTCTTCCTCATCCTCTCCCCCCTTACCTCTCCCTTTCTCACTTAGGTTTGTCTCTTTGCCAAAGAAAGGTAGTAAAGGTTCTGATAGTCTGCCTGGAAGCATTGCAGTTCTCTGTCTTCTGACTCTGGCAGGCCTCTAAGAAAGATTCCTCAACTCTTGGAAACTCTGGGCTTATTTTAGGTTAAACCCAGAAAGCCAACCTGAGAGCCATACCTTAGTGTGTTATTTGAAGAATCTTTTCGTCTTTCCCATAATGGCCTTTTCAGATGAACGTCTTGGTGAGAAAATGATGATAATTTACTTTCCCGCTGGGTTGTTTGACCTGGCATGTATTCTGTTTCATGTAGACAGCTGTCAGTGTCTGGTCAAGTCAATAGTTTGAAGGCTAGCACAACCTGTCAACTTAATTGCCATCATTCATGTCAAGAAAGCTGACAGTTGCTGTCTTCTATGTGACTGCCACCAGAACATGCTGTCGGACTTCTTTAGAAGCTTTCGCAAACCCATCGCTCAAAACCTTCAACAATAGCTGATGAAGTTTATTTTTTATTTTCTAAAAGAGTTTAGAGGCAAGTATGGTCTAAATTGAAAAGCTCCTGAACAAGTCATGACCTACATCGGCAGTGATAATGGAGTCTCCCTGTGTCGGAATGAGGATTCCGTGCCTATATAGGAGGCTTCAGGAATGCTTTTTGGCTGGGAATGGTTGATGACACTGGACAGCATCCAGCACTTTCATCTTAGGAGTTCTTCATTTCATATTCGTATATGAGACGCCTGGAACTGATAACGCAGTCATTCACAGGTACTAGCAGATGGCCGAGAGCTTCCACATTCATCAGGTTGATATCCATTTGCTAACTTAAAAAGAAGGACTTTACTGACCTATTTGTAACAGGATTTGGTGAAGCAAAAGCTCAGAAATAATAAAGTGATAGACCCAAAAATCATTTACTTGCGACTTTTTATGATGCCTTAGCATTAATTGAACGACTCAGCCCTCATATAAACTGTAATTGTATGGCTCAGTAGAGTTTGTTATTAACCACCTTTTGTATTCCATGGAAGAAAGCAATCATACAAATTTAAAACAACAGGAGGGTGAATAGGACGAGACAAGGACAAAGCATTACGAACAAAGGTTATCAAATGTTTCCTCAAGAATAAAGCCCATTGCAGCTCCCCCTCATTCATTTATTTTTCGACCCATCTGAAGAACGTACTGAGGCACACAGAGGAAATCAGGTTTCCTCTTCATCTATTCGAGTTGTACGTCCGCATTAACTTCCATTATGATAATTGTTCAAAAACAGCGACCCTGGGCCCCAGAGTGGGTCAGTGTTGACATAGTATACAATATACAGTCAAGGAAAAAGAAGAAAATAACAAAATCCTGACTTGATTTCTCATTAAAATGGTGGGAAAGGTACCATTTTCTTTCTCAGACATTGTTTTTCCTTGGTTTGGAAGTCACTTGTTTGGCTTAGGTGTTGAGGTATTGTTTTGAAGAACACTTATCTAAGAAAGAGAAAGAAACTTGTCATTTTGCTGTTCTGAATCCGAGGCTAGGGGCAGATTATCCTCTTTCAACCGCAGTAAATCAATCAGCCTCGTCCCATAAAAACAGAAGAGCACCCCTGACGGCAATTGTGTCTGAGAGCTTGTTAAGAGAGAAATATATAGAAAAGTACAAGACAGAAATATAAAACTAAAGACTAAAGAGTCTCTCTGTCTGTATCTGTTAGTGAGGTGAGATAACTAGACAAGCCCTATGGAATCAAAATAGAAATTGTCCATAACTGTTAGCTCTGAGGCAATCTATATGCTAGTAATTTCCTAAACATTTATGAAATTTAACTATACTGGAGACAAAAGCATTTTTATGTATACACTACTGTTGGTAAGGTATTGTCTGATGTTCACCAAAGCTATATTTATTTGGCCAAATGTCAAAACATATGTCAAAACTTTAAATAATGGTTTCATATTTTAAAATATTATTTAATCATTTGATGGCAAAGCTGAATTTACAGCAGCCATTACTCCAGTCTCCAGTGCACAATCATTCTAATATGTTGATTTAGTGTAGTTTTTTGATCACATTTGAAAACAGTTAATTGTGCTGCTTGCTAACATTTGTGCTAAACTGTGTTAGTCTTTATTTGTCATACAGATGCACTGTTTAAATTCATTTGTAGATGATCTAAAATGAGATAACAGAAATAAGACAAAGGATTTGATTCACGTGGACAGACTGAGAAGGAAAGTGAGGACAGAGTATGTGTGCGTGTGTTAGGGGTATCTTCCTTCTCTATCTTAATGGAGAACTGATTGTTCGGAAGTGAACCTCGCCTCATTAACCTGCCAGGTGGTGGAAGACACCAAGCTCTGATTGAACTGCAGCCAGGACGGCTGCTTTGAAGACCACAAGGGATTTGGAAAGGATGGAAAGAGAGCGAGAAAGCATTAAAGCATCTGAAAAACAGCATATTCTCAGTTGCAGCTTTTTTTTTTTTTCCATAAACCAACCGATCTTGCATTGATCATACAGAAAAACTCTGGTTTATAGCGTATGAAATCCCAAAAGAGCTGGTATTTCCAATGCTGCAGGAATTTAAATGTCTTTCAGTCCTTTCGATAGTCTGTTGTGTAGCTGTTCAAATAAGACGCAACAGCATGCTAGCTCTCTCGGGTGCAGCCGAAAATCGAATCCAGCGGATTTCTTATAGATTAGGAAGGCTACATTTGTTTTGGATCCGAGACCCTTGACTCGCTCATACTTTTCCTATTATAGTGACCTCGCAACTGGCATTGTATACACAGCATGGAGCCGTTGTTGATTGTGCGACAAATGTTGTCAAGAAACAGAGGGATTCTGGGAAGGTGTGTCATCCTTCACCACGACCGTGCCAAACACAAACAGATAGCAGAAGAGAGGTCTAGGTGCTGACTGGACAAATGCCCAGGCCTGACACTTAACTTTTTGTTTGTGTTTGCGATTAGCCATATTAGTGATTCATATGTGTGTATGAAAGAAGTAAGAGACTTGTTGACGACATCACATTTACACACGTCCACCTTGTTTAGACGCATCTTGCGTCCCTCTGGAACATGTTTGCTGACTGTCCTCACGCATGTCCTGTCTCTCTCCTTCTTTACTGGCATTTTGTCCTTCGAGTCTCTCTCTCTCTCTTATCCCTCTCTCTGAAATCTGTCCTTTCTCCCTATCCACTTCGTGTTTCCCCTTCTCTTGTGATATTATCGTGTTTTCTTCGTTCCCATTCCTTCAAATTGTAGTCTTAGTCACCAGTGTTATTATTTTTGCAGTCCACTTGCCAGCTGGTTTCCATCAAGCCCAATCAGTGCCTTCAAAGCTGTTCTGCACATTTCAGGAGCAACAAAGTCAGAACACATTTCCTCACTGCCCTGCTTGGCTAATGGGGCTCGCACTGTTTGCACGTCACCGACTTCACTCGATCCATATTTGAGAGGATAGAGAAACACCCTAGATCACGCAGCTTTAATCTGAGCAGGTCACGTGACCATGAGAACCCTCTTTAACATGCGCGTATGCTTATAAACTTGATACCTATAGTGTACTAATATAGTGTAATTTAAGTTATTGTATGGCCAGAAACAGTTATTGGGTTTGCAATTACACGGTTGCAAGCTCACAGGCACATGGAGACGCACACTTTGTTTATTTTCTACAAAAACATGCAATTCTTTTATGTGCCTCACTCCGAAGTTCACATGTGTGGAGCAGCTGTGTATGTGTTTGTTTGCGAAAGCTCTACATTAACCTTCCTTCCACCTCTCTTTGACCTAATTGAAAACGATTCGGTGTAATTGTTTGATGAATCCTGATAACTTTCGATTGATCTACAGTATGGCTTTAGCAGTTCGGCAGAAAACACGCCACTAATGTGTCTGGGCTTTTCAGTGTTTGTTTATTTGAAAATTTTGCTGCCCTTTTATGCTATTCTGCCATAGGAAGGGATAAATATGGAGGATGTTCGTCAGCTTGCAAATCAAATTGATTTTTCTCTTTAGGTGATATTAAAAATTCCAATAAAATCCATAAGTTGTATTAATTAACAGACCGACCTTGTTAACGTGTGCATACATACTGTGTCTTGCTTTATTAAAAGTTTCAACTCTTTTTGTTTTTATGTGTTTACAGGATGCTGGAATACTCTCTCAACCTGCAGAATGTTAGTTTCTCTGCTGTCCGAACGGTCCGAGTATTACGACCTCTTCGAGCTATTAACCGAGTGCCCAGTGAGTACAATATCACCAGCCTTGTTCGAAACTTGCATGCTTTGCATTAAACCATATACTGTAACTTAATGAAGGCGCTCAGTTATATACTAATATGTGTGCATGTATTGGTTTATATTGATTTACATGATTGATAAGTAAAAAAAAAGCTAAAAAATTATTAATTAAAAAATGTTTTTTTGTTTAACATGAACTAACAGGGAAATATACTTTAAAGTAAACTTGTATTTGGTAATATTTATTTGACCTGACCTAACATGAACTTTGAGCAGTTGTGTTTTTATTAAATTACATTAATAAACATTACTAAATACTCTTTCAAAAGTATTGCTAATTGTATGTTGGTAAGGACATTAGATATTAACTAATGAAACCTTGTTGGTTGAATAACTGGTTTTAAATGTGCAAAATCATGCACAGTAATGTATTTATATTTAAATTATATTGAGATCTGTTTCTTGTGTGCTTTGTAAGTTTCTACAAATTTTGGAAAAGTAAAAGTTATTTTTAACTATAACATATTTGTATTATTTTCTAATTTTTGACAGTGATCGATTGTACAATTAAGGTGCATTTGTATCACTTTCTGTTGTACAAAATGGGAACTTAACTCAGAACTTAATTAAATGTATTAATTCCCCACATTCAATCAAAGAGTTTATTAAATTCTGAATGTTCTATGTTGAATTTCATTATTTAAGCACTGTGGTCAATTAATGTAATTTAATCAACATCTGAAAGAGAAATGTAGCTTGGGCGCAGTCATATACCAGAGGAGTTCATGCCATTTTAGGGACTTTAGATTTATAGATCATTTTCCTCTTCATTGCTTTTTACGGCTTCTCTCTTTCCACACACACAGAAATAATAATAGAGACTGGCTCACACACATTCACTCTCTGTTTCTAAGGCAGGGTGATGATATTTCATTGGCCACATCGTTATATACCGGATGTTTTAATCACCCTCTGTGCCAAGGAGATGCCCGCGGTTCCCCCGCGGCTCTTATTTCACGAGCAACCATGTCTAGCCGATCCTGCTTGATGTCCCTATTTGTGGAGGGTTGTAAAATGTATATTGAACAATGGTAGTATTTAGCTGGAATGTTTTGACTAGCCCTGACAAGGTTTTGGTGAGGGTAATTTGTGTGGGGTCCCGTTCAGTTCTCACCCCTCTGGATATGGTTCAGTATGTCAGCACAGTATGTCTCCACAATCACTGGAGATGGACATATTTCTCATAGGTCAGAAATGGCTTCTAGGTGCATGCCTTAGTCCATTCATATTATCATTATTGCCAATTAATACCTGCGCCAATCAGAGACAGGGGGTGAAGTGGTAGACAGTCTAATTCGTTATCATCAAGAGCCACCCAGACTAAATAAAGGAATAATGCTTGAATTAATTTAGTAATTATTTTATCTCGAGCTCGCCGGCTGTGGACCATCACTGGAAGAACAAATAAATAAATAAATAAATAAATATATATATATATATATATTTTTTTTTACAGCACTATTTTAAACAAAAGACGGAACAAAATCATAAGGAGAATACTCAAATCATCAATCATTAGACTGTCAAGCTGAAATCTATAGCAGCATGTCATCAATATTTTGAAATTCTTTTTGACAGAAAAAGTATTAAAATACAAGACCAAGTATTGGTGGGCATTCCCACTCTATATGGCAGTTTTACACAAATAGTGTCTGGAGTTTTTATTTATTTATTCATTAAAAAAAAAACTATTTGCCATTCATATTATTCATATTCTTATATAATTTTAAGAAGTATGGATGAGTGAGGCAGTGCAAAAAAAGGAATTAGGCAGTGCAATGGGCTATAATTACTGTAAGTGTACTTATGTATTTATGTGCTTTTAGGAAATATTGTAAATATTTCATAATAATAACATTAAGGTGTCCTTAATTGCTACAGTGTAATTAAACATTTAAGTACTAAATAATATTCTTTAACTTACTATAGGTTTAGGATTAGTGTTTCATTTGCATGTAATTATGCAAAATCTATTGTTATTACAATAGTAACTACATGTAATGTGTAACAAGGAGACTAAAGTTTTATCGATTTTGTTTTCTTACGGTAACTTCGGTAAACGGTTCGAATGGTTGAGCTTGTAATTTGCAGACTTGTGTCAGTTCTGCTGTTTCACATCACCCTTTTCTATGTCCTCTATACCTCAGTGCCCTGTGTCTTTCTGTTCTCTTTGAGAATCTGTCTTAATCAACCTTACATTCTGTCGTTCTGCACACCCATGGTTTGATTGATGAAGGGACAGTCCCAAACTGTCAGTAGATGACAAACATGTTCCCTCACAAATCAAAATACTCACCAGTGCTGTGATGTACAGCTGCCTCACTCTGCCTTGTCTTTGGTGTGCAGGTGTGAAACGTGATCTCTTAAAAGGTCTGTAATATGTAGACCACTATATGCCCTTTTACTCTCCCTAGAAGGTGGATTAGTCTGTCAGAAAGTCTAGAGCTTTTTACACTTCATCTTGTGGATTAGTATTCACCATGGTTCTGCCATTGAGGGCGTTTGGAGGTTAATTGGAAACCCGCCTCGCTGCCCACTTGTGTATTCTATTATTATTTGGGACGAGGGACAGCATCTTGTCAAGTGTCCGCCAGTGGTGTTTGTGCGGTCATCTTTTTCAGAGGGCCAACAGTAATTGGAGTGGTGGACATGTAGATTGGTAAAAGACACGAGGGCACTATTGGAGGGAAAGAGATGCAGAGCTGATAACTCTGCCCATCACATGAGTGACTATTTTCATGAATTATGGAGATGAGAGTGAGGCAGTGCAACAAAGAGTGAATCATACAGTGAATTAGACTGTATAATTTGTGTAATCTTGTGTGATTTATAAGAGAAATGTGGACCAGGTGGATGGCTTGACCTTTCACTGTACTGATGGATTAAACAACAAAACAAAACAAACTCTTTTGAAGGTTGCCCTTTAAGTATACCATTTGGTATACATTTCAAAATAATGATATGAATCAATTATTAAAAACAGTAAAATTGTTTGTGGCCTCCTTGGAATTATGAAAATATATGAATATACTGTATGCAATATGTAATAGGCCTGGTGATAAATATACAAAGGGTGGGTCAAAAGTTTGGATACATTTTGAATTTATTAATGTTTCACCAAGGCTGCGCTTATTTGATTAAAAATATGAAATAATATAACAATAAAAACCTCTATTTTTAGTATATTTTCAAATGTAATTTATTCTTGTGAACGCAAAGCTGAATTTTCAGCATCATTACTCCAGTCTTTAGTGTCACATGATCCTTAATCATGTGACAAATCATTCTAATTTATTAAACCATTCTAAAATGATGATTCACTGCTTAGTTATTAATATTCTCTTTGTTATCGGTTGAAATAATTTTCTTCTGCTTAGTGCTTTTTTTTGTGAAATCATATTGCAGAGTTCAATAGAACAGCAGTTTTTTCAAAATTGATAATAAGAAGAAAGTCTTGAACACCAAATCAAATGCATATTAGAATTATATATCTATAGGAATATTATACTATATGTATCATTATATTGTGTGTGTGCGTATATGTGTTATGGCCACGCAGATTTTAAAGGTTTTTTTTTTTTTTTTTAATTGTGCAAATGCACATCAATAACCCATGGAATGAATGGATTGGAGCCTGGCAGTTTTTAGAGATGAATCAATATGTGATTACATCTATTTAGCATCAGGCTATTCATTTTACCAGCGTCTCCTCAATGAACTCTGTGTGATGCAGAAATGAAATCAGGGGTTTGAGTGTTGTCATTTTACAACCTTATTGAATTAATATTGAGAAGATTAAGCATCTCATCTCTTTTAGTTAAGTCTTCTGCCAAGTATCAACACCCCTGAGTTAAAATGTATCAGCTGAACAACAGTGGAATAGACCCCTGTGTTTATGTGGTGTTCATGTCCCCTCAAGCAATTTTAATTAAACGTACAGAGAAGCTGCGCTTTTATTATCTGTGGAAGCTTCTGAGAAATAAATTGATAGCATGGTTATGATCTCTTTCTCCCCTGTGCTTTGTTATTGAGCTTGTTTGGTGCATGTGGATGACTCCAAAGGGCAGAGGAATCCCAGGAGTCTTCTTCATAACACTGGGACCCAAGCACATTGTGTGGCCTTGGAGACATTCTCTTTTAACATAATAGAATGGCTATGGCAGGATATTTACAGTCTCCCCTTGGGGAACACTCGCTCTCTCTCCTAAATAATCTTTCCAGGAGGAGTTTATATATGAGTTAAGCCACCTGCATCGAGACCTTTGCATTAGTGAATTGCTATAGACTGACATAGCTGACATAGAGTCAGTTAGGAAACGGGTAAACAAGTCTTTTTTGGGAATATTTTCTCAAAAATATTTTCAATATAGGTGTCAGTGCAGTGATAAGGAAAATAAGGACTGCCATCTGTGGAATAGTTTTATGTCCTCCAATTTTCATAGTAATAAAAGTAACAGTAAAATAATTAACTATATTCATTTCGAATGGAATTTGCGTACAATTGAACACATGTTTATTTATTTTAAATTCTGCT
The DNA here is from genome assembly GCA_038021265.1 of Cyprinella venusta. Taxonomy (NCBI): domain Eukaryota; kingdom Metazoa; phylum Chordata; class Actinopteri; order Cypriniformes; family Leuciscidae; genus Cyprinella; species Cyprinella venusta. Next base: position 21,333,242 of record CM075877.1, read on the forward strand.
TTTGAAGTGTGCTTTTTATTGCAAAAAAAATAAATTAATCTTACATTTTCATTAATTTATAAATACTTATAACAAGAATTAAACCACCCATTTTATATATATATATATATATATATATATATATATATATATATAACCAAAATGTATGGATTTACTTTAAGACCTTGATCATTAATTTCATCATGGTACTTCTTACCCTTTATAATGGTTTTCAAAACATTTTGTTGACAAATCTGTATGTTTTGAGAGGTTTATAATATCTGTATACCTGGTAGAATTCCAAATAATTTTAATGGCAGTTTCCCCCGATGGTGCAGAAGGACCATTTAAAATCTGCCATTATTATTCATAAGGCACAGCCAATAGTAAATGCCATGTGACGTTGAATCCGACGTTGCAAATTTTGCATGGTGTAATACATTTTGTAAACTGACACAATTCAATGAATTGCATGCATAATTTGGATAAAATCCTAAAATGGGTTCACAAGTGACATTAACGAACACCAAAGTTAGCTCAATCTCATGCTCAGACAGTCCATTATCTTATTGTGAGGAAACTCACATGGCACGGCTGTTCCTTTTGTTAGTCGTCTTAAAGGGATACTTCACCTCTGGAAAGATGAATGTTTATTTAAAATGGGTCATTTATGTTGAAGAAATGTGAAATTATTTTTGAATTTGGAGATTTCTGGACTGAGAAAAGACAGAAAATGTATTTTTGGCTAATGTGGATGAAAGACAACAACTCCTAGAATGCACTTGTTTCACTGCCCTAGGAGGCCACGCCTACTGGTAACAGAGTGCAGTAGTTAAACAACAAGTCTAGGCTATTAGGGAGTCTTCGTGATGAGTCTGCCCGAAAATGTGTTTCGATTTCGCCCAAAATGTCAGGAATTCGGCTTTTGCATTCTAACTCTTCAATATGTTTACTGTGGCGAGCAGGACGAGACTGAGGGTCGCGGGAGAACCGCGTGAGGCCGGTGGTGTGATTACTGGTGAGGGACACATGTGAGACGCACCGGTCTTGTATCTCTCACGGAGGAGTGGGAATTTTCTTAGCAATGTTAAAACGCACATCAACCGATCACTTGTTTAGTGATCATGTAAACACTACATTCAGATTCACCAATCGGAATGAACTCAGTTAGATTGAAACAAAAGCTGTACATGTAAACAATGAATGGTGACTGCAGAAAGCTAAATCTGTAGTCGCAAAATCTGGGCGATCTCAAAACACATTTCAGAACAAGAGCCTGCTAGCTTAGCTTCCAAAAAAGATGGCTGACACTATGTCTATATTCTGTGAGTGAGATCCCACCCTCTATGGGCGGGTTGAAAACATGCGGAACAGCCACTACTGACTGTAGTCTTTAGCCTCTGGCCCAAAAAATCCTCCGTTGACACAAAATGACGATTTTTGCGTCATCTGAGGATTTTTTCCAGACAAAAAAATACATAAATCTCTCGTCTCAGGGGGATATGAGGGTGGAAAGCATGGTAATTCGAAAATACTACAGGTTTTCTTCTAATACAAAGCTTAATGCTAAATCCTGAAGTATCCCTTTAAGGGACCAAGATTCAGGAAGGTGATTTTCTCTAGGAAATACACTTCCCTGTGGGGAATTACCTCTCAGTTTGTAAGGGACACAGATCTGTGCCGCTGTCACTGATTCAATGCTTGTTAAGCCCTGACTTGGCAAGCTTTGCTAAATTGCTTTGCTAGAGTGAACTCCACAGTCGTTTGGAGTAATTGGAAGAAATACTCTGCATTTCAGAGACCTCAGTTGTTGTTCTGAACTCACCACTTCCTAATTACACGTTAATAGATGCACGCTGATAAACACTCGCAAAACGACACTGCGTTTCCTAACTTCCCTGACACAAAAATATTTTGAGACCGTGTTTCTATCAGGGCATCTCATTAGGGAAGAGTGAACTTAAGGGGCTAAAACCCATCTCGAAGAGGACGGCTTTGAGAAAATGCCGGATCTGCACAACACTAAGCTCTGTAAACCCACACAGACAGCACAGAGCCATTTTATGTGATGACACGGATCTTCTATTGTCATTCATTCCTGTTAATGCCTCACTGCTTATCGCCACTGACTCTTCCTCCAAATGTGGAAATTGCAGCCGGCCACAGTTATCACACACTGACTGCAGGCTGCCAGGGAGCACCGGCTGGATTACCCTGCTCCACCAATTACCCACCAAACCCTGAACAGGAAATCATTCCCATCATTTATGCTTCAGTCAGCTGGCATTGTGGTTTGACACAAGGCAGATATATGGGAGAAGCCAGGACAACAGTGTCTGAATAACTGGATATCAGCAGAGATTTTTACTGTTTTTGTACTGTATAGGTCTACAGTGAGCCTCCATAACCGTGAAATGGAGCAACAGTTTGTTCAGTGCATTATAGCACTATAGTTTCATATGTTTAATGAGAGCAATATGCTTGTGGCAGTAAGTTTTAATTATAACGATGTTTGTGTGTGTCTGAGGGATGAAATAATACTACAGTTGCTCTTTTATTGTGTTGCAGGTATGAGAATCCTGGTGACGCTTCTGCTGGACACTCTCCCCATGCTGGGCAATGTGCTGCTGCTTTGCTTCTTTGTTTTCTTCATCTTTGGGATTGTGGGAGTCCAGTTGTGGGCCGGGCTCCTCCGCAACCGCTGCTTCCTCCCTGAAAACTTCTCCCTGTGAGTGTGATGGCATGGGTCACGATAATAATTTACAAGTGACCTCAGGAGTCAATGATGATTGTTATAATGTGAAGGCACATCATTGTAATGATGAAAGGCCAAATGTCAACATCATTTAGATCTATTTAAATTTTATGGATTTTATGGGCCTACAGATTGAAAACAATAACGATAACGATCATAAATTAACAAAAACAAACCTGTCTATCTGTCTAGATAGCAATTTGAATTTGTTTCACTTTTTATTTTATTTATTGCTATTTAGTTCCTTTGAGTATTAGTATGTTGTCCATTTTATGTTACACAACTTACCCTTACTCTTTTGGGCACAAATAAAGAAAAGAAAAGAAATAAAGGAAAAAAAAAAAAAAAAAAAATATATATATATATATATATATATATATATATATATATATATATATATATATATATATATATAATGTGCATGAAATGTCCAAAGGTAAAGAAATGCATAACCATGTAGCACACTCTCAAAAATGAACTACTTTCGTCATTACTACTTTCATAAATTCTCAACCCCGAATCAATTTGTTTTGTTTACTATCTAGCTTTGTAAACCCCACAGCTATCATTGCACTAAGAGCATGAATTAGACCCCATGGATTCACGGCCTGGCACTGCGTTTTGAAGGAATCGACTGCCTCACAGAGATTGGCTTGAAGCTGTGATTATGTAACATTAAAACAGTCGTAAACTGTTAAATTGCTCTTAAGAAATAAATATTTCAAGGGGCAGGGTTCTTTGGAAGGCTAGGATTTGTCCCAATGGGTAATTGAAGGTACTTGTGCAGCTAATTCGCCATGTCACTTTCTCTCTGAGGTGAATTTGTGTTGACAGACGGCCCAATTATCCAGTGTCAGAGCCAAACGCCATTAAAGCTAGGCCTTGCTCAATCTCTTTTCTTCTCGATATAGTTACCGTTGATCTCGCTGCTGCCTGACTGCTGCTTAAATGGGAGTTTTCCCAACCCTAGGAGCAACTGAGGCTGAGCACTGAAGTCTTCATTGGCTTAGTTATTGCTCAGTGCACATTTGATTTGCATTATTTGCATGAAATGACTGAACTGTGTGCCTATGCATTGCATACTTTTGTGGGACACCAATATCCTGGCCAGTTGCTGCACTTAAATGATTGCAAATGAGGACTAGAGCAGGAAAGCACTACATTCCAAGTTTTCTGAAGCATAGTACGATGTGGCACATACCAAAATGTTTTTGTTTTTCATGAACTAATGATTCGGTAACACTTTAGTGTTGGGTCCAATTCTCACTATTAACTATTTGCTTATCGATATGCATATTACTAGTGCCTAATTTTGCATGACAATATTTTACATCCCTTAATCCTACCCAATACCTAAACTTAACAAGCAGTAATTCGGAGTTTATTGAGTCAAAAGTCATAGTTATATTACTTAATAGTGAGAATTGGACCCTAATCTAGAGGGTGGCCAATCATTCTTCTGACATGGATTTTTTCAATTACCTGGTTGATCCAGTTCACATAACCAGTCTGAATGATTTATTTACAAGTTCATTTCACTGACTCAATTATCCAATCTAAAGATTTTGGTCTGTTCAATAATTTAATGGAAAATATGATGGAAGTTATGGACAACGTTTATGATACTTTGTACTTTTGAGTTCTGTGTGCCATTTATGAAGCTTGAAAGCCTCACTGCCCTTTCATTGTAATAGGATGGAATTTTTTTTTTTTTCAAAATGTGTCTTTTGTTTTCTCTTAAAAAAAGTTATATGACTTTGGAATGTCATGAAAGTAATTATATATATATTTTTTTTCATAAACTATCACTTCTAGACACAATTAATAAAACGTGACTCGTGTTGTTATCTTTTGTACAGGCCTACCAGTCTAGACTTGCACAAGTACTACCACACAGAAAACGATGATGAAAACCCATTTATCTGTTCTCAACCACGGGAGAATGGCATGCGCCTGTGCACCTCCATCCCCACGCTCCACGAGGAGGGTCGACAGTGCCAGCTCGACATGGCAGCTTACAATAGCACAGACAACACCACCTGCGTCAACTGGAACAAGTATTACACCAACTGCTCTGCTGGAGAAGTCAATCCCTTCAAGGGGGCCATAAACTTTGACAACATTGGTTATGCCTGGATTGCCATCTTTCAGGTCAGTTATATGTCTTATTTTATTGAGGATGCTATGAACTTATACAAAGACCTATATATATATATATATATATATATATATATATATATATATATAAAACACACTTACAAATATGCCTTAATATTCATCAGTTAAGTCAGGTTGCTCAATATATTGTTACCATATAGGTTGTAATCTTAGAGATTCGAGATTGGATATCTAATTGTGCAAATTTTTCCATTTATATTACCACTGACATCATCTAATGCTCAAATTTGTCTCCAAAACAAATATAATTTAATGACACTGTTAAAATATAATCTTTAGCAAGAGTGAATGCCCATTTTTTCATACCGTACATTATAAGCTAATCATTTGTAGCATTTAAAACTATTCCATTGATTTATATATTTATTTGATTTACACTAAAAAGTAAATAATTGTAATTATTATTAGGCTTATCAGCTAATATCAGTGCTTCCCTACAATTTGCAGTTTACTGTAAAGATATGGCTTCATACAGCCACCAAAATCTGAAGCACTTTGATCCAACAATGACATGTACTGTAATTCACTGATTAAACCAAACTGAGACTAATTTTACTATCTTGAACCCAAATGTGCTCAGTTTACAGTCCCTGACCGTTCAGTGATATTTTAAACGCCTGACACTGTTTAAATATTAAAGTTTATTTGCCCGGGGATTTTAGATTAGCTCTTTTAGAGTCTGGCTTGAAGACTATTGCAGGGATCAGCAGTCTGTATTGATTTTTTTTGTGTGTTCTTTTATCACAAAAGGTTGATAAGATTTTAATTATTCTACATCTGACAATATGCACCCACTGATTCTAATCTCAAATTAATTTAAACGCTCACTTCTCATGTTTACAACACTCCAAAATAGAAATCTATTAAATATTTAGAAGACTGTCATGTACTGGACTGTGGAATGGCCCGATGACTTAATCTTCCTTTTGCAAGCGGCCAATTCTGTGGCTGGGTGCTTAATTTTTAGTATCTAAAAATGAATTAGCTGTCTGACAGCCCTTCATCCTGCTAGCACACCCAATTGCCCTGTAAATAGCATTCAAAGTGCCTTTTCATTTCCAGTTTTGCCTTTCCCTGTTTTTCCCTAATCTGTGACAGATTCATCAAAGGGAATGAAGAGTGCATGCTGGGTAGGGTGTCCCCCCTGAGCATAAGATATCTGCATTGTCGACCTAATCATGCATGCTTGAGTACAGAAAGGAAAACTGGTCATGGGAGCATATAATCAGAGATTATTTATGCTTTTAATTAACATGTCACTGTATTGACATTAGGCACCTACCAATGTTTTTACACACTTGAGTGTGATAATCGGTTTCAGGAGTAAAAATAGATCTCTTACGAGAGGTTCTCTCGTACTGCGTAATATCTTATGCTGGGGGGAAATCGCTTTTCCACAATATATTAAAGCCAAAAATTATCCTTAATTTTGAATTAATGTAAAACGCGTTGCGGCAGGATGCAGACATAAGATGGCTCCCGTGCCTATTGGCTGTCCTGTTCTGAGGCCCAAGAGGCCCTGACTTTGTGATCTGACGTCACAAAGGGCTTCTCTTGATAGGCTGCTGCAGTTGCCGCAGGACAACCAATAGGCACGCAAGCCGTCTTGGCTATGTCTCCATGGTGCCGCAATGCGTTTTACATTAATTCAAAATTAAGGATCATTTTTGGCTTCAACATATAGTGGAAAAGAGTTTTTCCCCTACCATAAGATATTACGCAATACTCGTTCCCTCTTCTAGAGAGAACCGAGGTTATTTTAATAACCGAGTTTGTTTTTTGTAAAAAACAATGTATTTTATAAACTGCCTCTCATGTGTATGAATTGCATAAGCTGCACTGAATCACTTTTGTTCTTTCCTGTAGGTTATTACTCTGGAGGGCTGGGTGGACATCATGTACTTTGTTATGGATTCACACTCCTTCTACAACTTCATCTACTTCATCCTCCTGATAATAGTGAGTGACTTTGGGCTGAGCTGGGCAGACCAGGACAATACCCGTTCTTGTCTCAGGATAACTTTGATTAACTTTTTGATCCACTTCAAATAGTGCATTGAAAATTTAAAACCATAAATTAAAGAAAAAAGAAACCACTTCATTACATCAACATCAGTGCCAAAAACGTAGTTACAGTTTTATATGTCTATGATATGTTATGAATCATGTTTTGTTTAAGCCTAGCTAATGGATTGTTATAGTACATTCACACAAAAATGAAAATTCTGCTATCATTTACTCACCCTTATGTCTATCCAAACATGTAACAATTCCTTCTACAGAACACAAAAGAAAAAATTTTGAGCAGTGTTGGTAAGCAAAACTTGTCTGACTATCATCGTATGGACAAAAAACACTGAAAAATTTCTCAAAATGTTTTCTTTTGGGTTACACAGAATAAAGTAAGTATGTGGCGTTCTGAACTTCCAATTTGTTCATTTCAAATCCTGTTAGCACAGAAAATAACCATCGATTTTATACTTGCTATTTTTGTCATGCCATCCTTTCTCGTTGTTACAGTAACAATGTTGTTAATGAGCAGTGAAGCTCTCTCCGTTCATGGTCTACTCCACTCCCTCCACTGTTTTTCAGGTGGGCTCGTTCTTCATGATCAACCTTTGTCTAGTTGTCATAGCGACACAGTTCTCTGAGACCAAGCAACGGGAGAGTCAGCTCATGAAGGAGCAGAGAGTGCGCTTCAGGTCCAACGCCAGCACGCTGAATAGCTTCTCTGAGCCAGGAAGCTGCTATGATGAGCTGCTCAAGTACCTAGTCCACATTATCCGCAAAGGCATCCGACAAATCTGCCACCTCATCCGGGCCGCCGGTCGTAGGGCAGGGCTGCGTATATGTGCTTCTCCACCGCTGGAACCGCCCCCTTCGAAAAGACGTCGACAGAAGCAGCGCCAGGGATCCGTCCGACACGTCATGCACCATCATCACCATCACCTTCACCATCACTACCATTTGGGAAATGGAAGTGTCCGAACCGATGGGGGCAGAGAGGTGGACAATGGTTCCCAGAGTGGCAATGTCAACAACTCTGGGCGTCTTATCCAACCGGTCATTATCCCTCAGCAGGAGCCCTTTTGTGGGTCTCTGGTCCCAAGCTGTGCAGAGTCTATGCATAGTGTTTATCAGGTTGCGGGCCACCTTGAACCGTTACGCTTCGGCCCCTCACCTTCTCCCACGGTGCTCCAGTCATATAAGAGGAACTCAGTGCCATTTGCAGCTCCAGTACATAAGAACTACCCCACGTTACAGTCATCACTGGCCTTAGAGCAGCTCAGGCAGAGAATCCTGGAGCCAGGAGGAAGCAGTTGTACTGCTAATGTCCTTACCAACCTAAACATACCCCCAACTCCCATCAACACCTCACAGTGCCTGGTGGAGACACAAGGTCCTCCTGGTAAATGGATTTTAAATGGGATTTCTTGAGTTGAATGTGCGACACACATGAGTTTAGATTAAGACTGGGAGGTATAAACAAAAAGCACTGTTTGAGCAATTTATTCATATTATCATCATGGTAATACTTTACAATATAGTTACATTTGCTGGAAATTCAATCCAGAGATGTCTATTCGAAAATCTAGTTAGAAACTTAAAATGAAAGCATTACATTTTTCTCATAACAAAAAAAATAAATAAAATAAAATAAATAATAATAATTATAATAATAATAATAATAAAATAAAATAATTTCATCCTTTGATGTGATGTACATCGTTTTGCAATTTTCAGCTATTAAAGCAAATTAAAATTTGCAATAAATGAATTAAAAAAATCAATACAAGAAAATTAGATTAGTGTCGATGTATATGTTGAAATTATGATTAAATGTTATGTAATTTTTTTTTAAAATGTGTATATATATATATATATATATATATATACATATATTTTTAAAAATTGTGTTCTGCCAGAATTGCTGAAAATTTAAAAAAACAAAAACAAAAAACAAACATAAACAGAAACCATAAAAAAGTGATCTGCTGTGGTAGTTACTGTTACAATACACCTTACATTATTTTATTCGATATGCATTTTTTGCACATTTTATTTTAATGTTAAAATTAGCATAGATAGATAGATAGATAGATAGATAGATAGATAGATAGATAGATAGATAGATAGATAGATAGATAGATAGATAGATAGATAGATAGATAGATAGATAGATAGATAGATATTTGTCAATGCATATTTTTTTTCTGATGTATTTCTGTCTTATACATTCCAGGCAAGATGGTCAGCAAGGATGCCCTCATGAATAGCAGTGGCCCCAACTTAGACACCACTTTGACCTTTGACCCTGAGACGTGTCCATATTGTGCCAAATTGATGAGAAATGACTCCGAGGGAATGGATGGGAATGAGACGGCAGACTCTGACAGTGAAGGCGTGTATGAGTTCACACAGGATGCCCATTATCGGGACAGCAGAGATCCCAAAAAAAAGAAGAAGTTTGCATTAGGAGCCCGAGCAGCAAAGGTTGTCCATTTCTGGAGGCTGGTGTGCGACACTTTCCGTAAGATCGTGGACAGCAAGTATTTCGGACGAGGAATAATGATCGCCATTCTCATTAACACACTAAGCATGGGCATCGAGTTTCATGACCAGGTTAGTGCATGTCTTTATGCTGTTCTCACTGATTTGATATCTGGAAACCCCAAAGATAAAATTGTCTTTACCTCGGTTTTAATTAAGTAATTGTGTCTTTATAAATCACCACATGGCTTCATACCTCAAAATGATTGCTACTTTATCTCACAATTGTCAAAATTTCTCGTAACTATATTCATATCTCACAATTATGTGTTTTAATGTACCGGAAATTGTGCTTATAAATCTAATAAATCAGATTTTATACACTGTTGTTCAAAAGTTTGGGGTCAGTACGATTTTTGTTTTAAATAACATTTTTATTCTGCAAGGATGCCTTAATTATATCTAAAGTAGACAGTAAATACATTTTTAATGCTACAACATATTTCTATTTAAAAAAAATGCTGTTCTATTGAAATTTCCATTCATCAAAGAATCATGAAAAAAATGTACCTTTGTTTTCTCAAAAAAAAAAAAAAAAAAAAAGCAGCTTGATGCCGTGGTGGCCGGAGCACAAGTTGGGGGCTCGTCCGGGATATGGTTTTTTTTTTTTTTTTTTACCAGCAAATCAGCATATTAAAATGATTTTTGAAGGCTCATGTGACACTGAAGACGGGAGTATGGCTGCGGAAAATCCAGCTTTATTTAAATACAATTTAAAATATTTTGACATAGAAAACGGTTATTTTACATTTTAATATTATTTCACAATATTCATATTTTACTGAATTTTTGTTCAAATAAATACAGCCTTGTTGAGCATAAAACAAACCTTTTACTTCCTTCAAAAACTTTATAATCAATCTTACTGACCCCTAACTTTTGAACATAGAGTCATAATTATTAACATTTATATTTTTTCAATACATAATATGTCACACTGCCCCCACTGCCCTTTCCTACATTATTACGGAATGCAACACTTTCTGTATGCAGCATGTTTTTGTTGTTTAGCGTTGCAGGGGTAATTCACCATACTAGAGAATGAGCACAAGTCTGAGGGCTGCACTGAAGAAAAAGGGCAACTGGCATACATCTGAAATTCATTGCACTGTGTTTACACAGTGTGCTCGCACGCCTCAGTCTTTCAGATCCTTTGGAAAGCACACACCACGGTTCATGTCCCCCTCGCTCGTGATTGAAGTCGTAACTCAGGGCTTTGACATGAACAACTAGGAAAATGATCACTATTTTATGTGACATTGCAATTTTGAAGGATGATAAAGTGATGTAGAGATTGTATTTTTCACAGAAAATGGTTGAATTTGTGAAAAGAAAAAAAAAATTGGTCATCACGGACTCTGATTGGAATTATTTATTAAATAATTATTTTTAAATAAATATGAAATAAAATGGGAGTGGCTGCTGCAGACATCCCAAGTCTCCCGAAAGTTCTGGGAGTCTCCCGCATATTGATGGCGTCTCCCTGAAGTTAGAATCTCCCGGAATCTAGTTAAAACATTTCTTATTGTTATCAATATTGAAAAAAGCTGCGCTGCTTAATATTTTTTGTGAGGATTATTTTTTTTAGGGTTCTTCAACACATAGTACATTAAAAAATCAACTTCAATTTTAAATAGATTTTTTTTTAAATTATAAATGTTTTTACTGATCAGTTTAATGCTTACTTGCTGAAAACGAAACAAAAACGGAAATGTACAGTATGTTTTAGCGTGTGAGTATGGTGGACCTGTAACGGAAATGGGATCTAGTGCTTTCCATTGTCTATACTTGTCTCCTTTGTTGTTTGCCGTAGTCTGAAAGAAGCTAGCGCACACTCACAGACACACAAACACACGGATGGCATTCCTCTCCCTCTCAGGGCTTCTTCTTCTTTTGTCTCCCCTCTCGTTTTGTTCCCTGTAAACTCTCGGGGAATTCTGGCAGTGAACGTCTTTACGGCGCAGTCCATCTGGAGAATTGGAGACTGAGATAGAGCAGGAATTTGGATGCATAAGGTCACTTGGGTTTTTTTGATCCCATAAAACTTCCAATCTGGCTAATTGCATCTGTTCATTCCTGGAGCTTCTATTGCCTTTTGTATTTCAAAAATTTTCGTCTGTGCTCCTCTCCTCCAATCACTGACATCCTGCATTACTTTTTAAACCCACTTTGGAATTAAGAAGAAGCTCTCGACTGCAACAGTTCTAGCTTTGTTTGCCAATCCGGGGCTTGAAATGTTGCTAGTATGGTTCAAAACATTATTTAATGCTGTGTTGTCCAGATATGTTATTCCATTGTGCGGTACAGATGGAAAAATCACACATTGGATGTGTAACTGGATGAAGTTAAGATCAAGTAGAGTTTCACAGAGTGTAGCCAAAGGGGGGAATATGTGAATGACTGAGAAAAACAGGCAAAAGAGGTTTTGCTACGTTGATCTGAGCATTGTTCTGTGCAGCCTCCTTCCAGACCCCGCTCTGTGTTTCTTGGAGATGTTGATCGCTTGATCTTACGCACGAAAACCACACAAAACTTGACCACATGGCAGCTATTTACAGAGCTGAAGTGTGTGCTTTTTATTTCAGAGGTTAAAAATAAATCCGCAGGCACATCTTCATCTCTCTTTTCCATCAGATTTCACATTCTACCTTTAGCCCAAGTTGTTCAAAAGCTCCTCAGCCCATTCTGTTTCGTTTATTTCTTGGCGTTGCTGCTGTTTCCCTCCATTTCGAGCAATATATCTGTCAACTGTTTTAGCCAAAAAGGGATATTTGCCTCCCATAATATTGCACCCATACAACCAGGGCCTAAAATTAACACTCGCCAAGCGCCAAATGTGAGTACAATAAGGTGTTGGTTAGTATATGAAACGATGCCAGTTGACGATGATATTTTTATGCGTTTTATGCAATGTTGTCAGAACATGAATGTGAAGAAATGTGAACGGTGCTCTGAACAGTTGACGGGCAAGTGCTGCATCGTCCCGAACTTTTAAGCCTCGCCAGTTTCAATATTCATTTTATGTGCGCAAACATCCGAAGCGTGCCTATAAAGAGTGCGCAAATACTGAATTGAACTCTTTCACGTTGTCTTGTGCTTGAAAATGCCTGTTTAATACAGCCCCCATGAGACAGATTTCAACCATTTTAAACTTCTCAACCCCATGATGAGGTGTAGGAGATGCTATGTGCCATGTATAGTACCATGTTCACCTACAGGTATACCCTGTTTTCCAGCTCAAGTATCTTGTTGACATACTTGTAGGTGAACTTATTTAAGCACTTAAAGGGATACTCCACTTTTTTGGATATAGGCTTATTTTACTACTCCCCCAGAGTGAAACAGTTGGGTTTTACCGTTTCCGAATGTATTCAGCCAATTTTCTGATATTTAGAATAATATCTGTAAACAGACAGTTCCTGGTCTCATTGACTTCCATAGTATATTTTGTTCCTACTATGAAAGTCAATGAGACCAGAAACTCTGGTTACTGATATTCTTCTAAATATCAGAAAATCGGCTGAATGGATTCGAAAACGGTAAAACTCAACTGTTTAACTCTGGGGGAGTTGTAAAATGAGCCTATTTCCAAAAAAAGTGGAGTATCCCTTTAATCTTACATGCGCTATGAATTCCTTTAAGCTTCCCTGTGGACTGGTGGTGCAGGTCTGGTTCATAGTTTAGAGAGGAGGATGTTACTGTTCAAATCGACATGTCTTATCCCTCACTTTGTGTTATGGATGAATAAAGAACTGTCCCTTCATTCAGGGACATGAATATTTAGCATCATAAGAAAATTCCACACAATTCCAAGCCACTCATTAACCCAGTACACAATCTCAACAAGCATCTCTGCTGGGAATATCTCTCTTTCTCTCTCTGTGTCTGTCAACCTCTTCCTCCCACACTGCCCTTTTTCCACTCCCCTTCCCTTCCTAATGTGCTGTTGGGGCAAAATGGTTATTGTTGCTTTGGGTATGAAAGTTAATGAATACAGAGGGTGGCTTGCTTTGTTGCAGGACTTGCCCTGGGACTTCTCACAATCTTTGTAATGATAGTTAGGCCTAGTTATAATTGCAAATACAGCAATGAGCTCCTATCCTCAGATCAGAGCATGTAGTATGTGGGTGTTTAACTGCATGGGATTTACCGAATACGAAAATTATCAAGAACGTGTGCAAGGAAAAAAAAAATGAAATATATGAGCCCTTTGTGAACTTCCTGTCTCAATAAAAAAAAATATGTGGGGTCTTTAAAATGTCAATATCTGCACATCCGCCTCAAGCATTTATTTACTTACTAAGTTGTTTTAGGCTATTCAAACCGTTATGTGGTGAACATGTGGTGAACTTTTAGCTTGTCTAAAATCCATTTGAGCCTTAATGAGGTTTACATAATGAGAGGAAATGAGACCAGCCAGTTTTATGCTTCAATGAAACAATCTCAACTGCTCGTCATGGGTTTCAATTATTTCTAACAATTTCTGTTTCACTGGATGTAAAGCAAGTTCTCGTCATTGTTGGTAATGAGGAAACACATATCTCATACTTGGGAAGTGGCCACCACAGCAGTGCTTTTGCCAAGGGATTTTTTTTTTTAAATTATGAGGACTGTAAAGCTTTCCTCAGAAGAGAACAACCTCTTCAGCTTCCACCAGTGATAACTGAAAACAATGACCCATCAGGGCTCTTTAAGGCTACGTCCTCACCGCAAGGCTTAGTGGTCCATTCTGATTTTTTGCTCATATCTGATTTATTTATTTATTTGTTTCACATTATGTTTGATAAATGTGGCCAATATCAGATTTGAGTATGAACAGGTTACAATCCTGAATTGAACAGCATCAGCAAAAGAACAATGACAAAATTGACACCCAGCACGGAAATATACAGATGTAAACACAGAGGTTACTGAAGTCAGCATTTGCATGTTCATTACCGCCGCAGGCGGTAAGGAGGAAGAAGACAAGGATTAGGAGAGTAATGTTTTTCTCGTTTTGCTTGAATAGAGCCGTCACTGTAATACTTATGAGTATATAAGCTCACTATCCCTCCACTGACTAACCTCACTGCCATCTTCCATGTTCACAAAGTAGTGACCGAAGAACAACCAGTAGGTCAAATCTTTGTTGTAACTGGCATCAGTGGAGAATTATGAATAATGTTGATCTATAAAGCAATGTAAAAGTCACATGAAGTCCGATGACTGTTCAGACTGAGGTCACATTGCAAAGCATCAGACTTGTACAATATTTGATTTAGGACCATGGAAGTGGTTCAAATCAGAAAAGATCAGATTACATGTGGTGTCTGCTGTTCATACATATATATATATATATATATATATATATATATATATATATGCCATGACTTGGTTACCACTGTGCAGGCTTGTGGTGGTGGTGTAATGGTGTGGGTTAGGGTTAGGTCACTGCATTACCGCACTTCAGAGTTCCGTCTTTCGCATTCAGTCATACTTTTTTTAATCGTTTTTTTTCTTGACATTTTTGTGAATTGATTCAGAATCGTCATATATCATATATAGCAATTGTAAGTCGCTTTGGATAAAGTCAGCTAAAATGAATAAAAGTAAATAAATATATACATACATTTTAAAATGATGTTAAAAAATGATTTTAGATTTTAAATGTCATTTTTTCACTGTGGATCTCAGTGTCTGTGTTCATAGGTTTGTGTAAATTAGAAAATATTAACATAAACAAACCAGCAAACAAAAAATTTGTATATATATATATATATATATATATATATATTCAGACTTGCAATGTGCACTCTAGCTTATATATATATATACATATTCCTATATGTTTTACATGGCACAGTGCTTTGTTTATTGGAGCTGTATAATTAGATAAAGGGACTGTGATCTCGAGTTGGCTATGTGCTCGACATGGCTCCTACATGTATTTTTCAGAGCCAGAAGGGCCTAAGTGCACCCTAGCTTAAATATACATATTCCTGTATGTTTCCCATGGCACAGTGCTTTGTTTATTGGAGCTGTATAATTAGATGAAGGGACGGTGATCTCGAGTTTGCTATGTGCTGGAATAAGCAGCAGCTGATAGCGCAGTGCAGCTGGTGAGATATGGCTCTTTAAGAGCAGTTAATCTGAAGAGGGGTCTGAAGTTCAGGCCTGTCTGAGCTCCCTGTCTGGATGTTTCACACCAACACCGCCTTAACATATATTTTTAAACCCTTTAAAGGAATAGTTTAATAATTTACTCACCCTCAAGTTGTTTCGAACCTGTCGAGGGCTTGGAGCCAGAGGGCCGTAAATGGCTTTTGACAAACTCCACAGGAGAGACAAAACCAAATTTTGACCACAATTCAATCACCTGTATTATTAATCTTAAAGCACAAACATTGCAACCACAAGCATACTTGCATGAATAAGTATTTAAGTAAAAAATGAATGGCATATTAATACAATGAACATGTTCTAAAACATTTTAAAATATATAGGCAAAAACGTCAGATACGCCTTTTTGATGAATACTAGAATAAAGTCGTTATTTTGGGGTTTGTTTTGCACACAAAAAGTATTTTTGTCGCTTAATAAACTTTAGATTGAGCCACTGCAGTCACTCGGACTGTTTTAATGATGTCTTTAATGCTTTTTTGGGGCAGGCAAGTGTCAATCTAAGTTTAAAAAAAATAATAATAGATAATAATAATAGATAATAATAGATTATTAGAAAGTTCAAAATAATATTCTATGTCAGAACACTAGGCTAGTTAGCAGGCACAGTTAACCAGATCAGAACAAAACAATGGGATTACGTTAGCCATGCTAGGCTACAATAGGCTAACAAGGTAAGACTCTTATGACATTATCTTACTGTTATCACTCTTGTGAGGAAATGCATTCAAAACAACTCTGATTCATTTTCAACTTATTCGATTCATCAGTTTGTTTTATAATATTCATCAAAATCTTTTCTGCCTCAGACAGTTTCATGTCTGCAGTTGTGTCAGCCATTTTGAAAGCTGTTTTAAGGCACCAAATACACTTACGCCCTTCTGGCTCTCAACAAAAACATGGATCCTACATGTATTCTTCAGAGCCAGAAGGGCGTAACTTACTACCTAGGTCTTCATTGTTTTGTTGCTTCATTCAATACAGTTTGATTTGAAACCAGAATTTTGGCAACATTGGATAGAGCTCATCAAGACCTTTATTTTGATATCAAGAACTCATCTCCACCCAAAATGCCACTTACGTCCCTCTGGCTCCAAGCCCTCGCTGTATGAATTTCTTTCTTCTTCTATCCAAAAAAAAAAAAAAAAGATATTTTGAAGAATGTCAGTAACCAAACAGTTGATGTACCCCATTGACTTCCATAGTATTTTTTTTCCTACTATGGAAATCAATGAGGTACATCAACTGTCTGGTTACTGACATTCTTGAAGTTAACTATTCTGGTTACCGACATTCTTGAAGTGAACTATTCCTAAGTAAAATAAGAAAGTAGGCTCATAATATCCTTTTATTTTTTTATGAAGCCCCTAAAAGGACATGGTGATGGAAATTGAGAGATGGAAGGAAAAGTTTTACATGCGAACACAACATTTCTTTGGGGAACTTGGGGTGCATTCACACTTGTTTCGATTTTGATTTCCCCTTTCATTGTTGATGTTGTTGTTGTTTTATATATTAAAAATGGAAAAGGAAAATGTTGAGAAAAAAAGTGAACATCTGATGTTTCATGAATCAAAATCTTTCAAAGAGTTTAGCGTTTGTCTTCAGCCTTACTGTTCCTGGAAAAATCCCTCCTGCAGAGATTGGTGTGTGATGTACTCTTCCCACAAGTGGTCCTGATTTGAACTGAAGGGCCTCACCCAATGAAGAGGCCAAGTGCAAGCTCCTGCTGGGTAGACTGTGCCCAACCCTCAGCTGCTCAGATCCAGCTAAAAAAAGAAAAAAAAAAACAGAAAAACTGCTGGCTTTCTTCCCTACCTCTGTGAAACACCACAAATAGCCCCACACTTCATCATCGTGCTCCACGGACCACTTCTAAATCTGATTAGATTACATTTAATTCTATTAGCTAATATAGCTATTATTTTTCATTTCATGCACAGTATGTAATTGTATTTTTTGCTCATTACTTTGTGGAAACAATCATCTCAGTAAAACAATTAGTGTGGTTTCATAGGTTTTTTTTTTTTGTCATAATTTAAACCGCTGAAGTTCTGTGACCTGTCTAAAGGTCTCTTAAAATCACTGTTAGTTTTCACAGGCAAATGTGCAACATACTCGGGGATGTTGTGTTTTGTTTTCAGGCGTTTAAGACTCTGTTCATTAAACCCAGCTAGCCGTGATGTTTCAAGAATGTGTTATGCGTGCTGGGTCTCTTGCCCAGTCTCATTTTTACAATCGAAAAAAAAAAAAACCTGAAGCGAAATATGAACCGGCCCATATGTCTCTCCTTCAATTCACCCCTGCCTCATAAAAATAAATAAATAAAATATTTTTTCTCTGCATACCAAAATATCAAACTAAATCAATTACACCAGGGAATCTGCTGTTCTTTCTTTTTAGTTCACCTGGATTTAAGTTTTAAGTTCAACTTTTAGTCATTTGAGACAGTATTCTGTGATAAACAAAAGAACAATAAGAAACTTGTTTATGATGTCAAAAAGTTAATCCCCACATTCGTTTATCTAGTACAGTCTGCACTGTAAGCTATTAAGAAATATGAGCCCATGAAAGTGTGAGTTTATGTTCTGATTAATTAAATGAGATCAGAAATGGCTTAGGTCCTTTTGAGTTGAGGAGATTTTTATGCTTTTAGAACATATTAGAACACATCTCTTATGTAACTTCTTAATTTCAAATGGTTTGTGTATCAAATAGCCAGGCAGACCAAAGAGTGACACTTCTGTAAATCTGTAGTCTATAGCTGTTTTGGAGGGTCTATAGAGATAAGTGTACTGAGACAACCTCTAAAAAATGCATTTCCATTTCCTTGCATTTTTCAATATCTTCAAAATGCATAGTACTTAAATTGCATAGTACTTAAATGCATACATACCCTTACTACTTACTACTCTTCCCCTCATTTATTTTTTAAAGTCACAGTAGACATAATCCTTCTAAGAACTCCAATTAATTAATTAAACAACTAATTAATTGTTTGTCAAAAGTGTATAGGGTCGCTAGTGAACCGAAGAATGTAATAGTCTATACGTATATTATTTCTGTGCAATAATTGATAAGTGGAATTCACCTATTTTTAAAGGTGGCGGTGTTTGTTTTATACTTGCGGTAATTATGACATTAGTATAATCATAGCCTGGTTTAAACCAGACCATTCTCAGTTGTAACCGAGTTATGGTCTGGCAAAGCGTCATAGACAAATCATTTCCAGAGGGGCGTCACCAACGGACGTCGCGGGTAGACCTAAAACCAATCAGAGCGATGAAGGAGATGACGTATGCAGAGCGGCGGTGGAAGTTTCGGTGGAGAAACATCTTCGAGTGTTGTTCTTTGCTCGTTTTTTAACAAAAAGGAAACGTTCAAATCGCTTAAAACACGCGATAGCTAATTCGAGCGAGTAATGTTCGACGGCGGCATCCATCTTTGTAATGGAGGCTACAAAATCTGCTTCAAAATCCCAGCGCTGTCGTCATCGTGTAAAGCCCGCCCCAACGTTTCTGATTGGTGCCGCGAATCTAAATTTGCCGGAACTTGTTTGGGTTTTCCCAGGGTAGTATAATCAGCAAAACTTGAAATGGCTCAACTATTCATTGTAGAGCGAGTGCTGTACGCAATCAAATATTAGTCTCACTGTAACATGTTGGTGGATCTGGTGAAGAAGCTGTCAGCAATCAAAATATTAATTTTGAAGACTTTGAAAGCAATAGTTTTAAGAAAAGGGTTGAGATTGCGCGTATGAGCCAGATGTTTAATGTTCTGAGGAACTTTGCATAATTACTTTAGACCCTGCAACAGGAACATGATGTCTCAAAGATGTCAAAAATAAATGAAAAAGGCATGGTAACAGTGTTTCAAGACTGTTGTGATCTTCAAACAACCAAAAGAAGTTTATTTTTTGATAATAATCAACCCATACAATGATGGGGATACAGTTGAAAGAAATGCCCATTTTTCCCTGTTGAAATGTGTTATTCTTTCCTCAATAAAAGAATGTTTTAATGAAAATTTGTGTCCTCATGTACAGCCTTTCCCCCTTTTATTCTTTTTAAATGTCATCTTCAAATGAGTGCCAGGAGAACTGTTTTCAAAATCATCATTTGTAAGCTGTTCATCTTGCAATTATTCTTTCTAATATGACATGCTGTAACATTCGCAACAGTACTGACATGGCGCATATCTGTGATATTCTGGGTTTCATCTTCTCTCTTTTTTTTTCAGCCTGATGAGTTGACAAACGCTCTGGAAATCAGTAATATCGTCTTCACCAGTTTGTTTGCGCTGGAGATGCTCCTAAAAATGCTGGTCTATGGTCCATTTGGCTACATCAAGAACCCCTACAACATCTTTGATGGCATTATTGTTGTAATCAGGTATACATGCTCATCTGCATTCCTTTCTCAGAACTTTTAAACGTGTGTTACGATAATAATGTTGCCTGCATCACTGCTTATTGATGTGCATCTTCATTTCTGAAAATGCACACTGGCAGTGTGTTATATCACAACAGTGACAGCCAGACAGAATGCAGCTATTATTGAATGATGGGACATCTGTTGCCTGTTCAGTCTGATGACTGTCAGCTGTCATGATGAATGCTGCAATTTCACGCCCATTCATTCACAATTGCCATAAATTAGCATATAGCCTACTAAGACTTCTCAACATGCAAAAGATTTGGCATGGTATGATGTTATGATGGTTTCTTGCATTTATTAATGGTCAACATGTTGCATAGACACACGCTCTATTTTGGGGGCGTGGTTTAAGAGGGGGGGGGGGGGGGGCACTGGTTACCATAGTAACGTAATCATTCTTTAATGCTAAAACAAGCAGCAAATATCTAACAAGCAAAAAATATTCAGCTTTTTTAAATGAACAAAAATGTATAATTTGAAATTGTTTTATTATATTTTTAAACAGTAGACTTTGCTGTCCCTTTTACTGTCATTTTAACGCATCCTTGTTCAAACAATATTCAGTATCTTACATACATTGAAATGGTCATCCTGCTTTATTTGAGCCAATTTACTATTTGAGATATATAGTTTTTAATACTCAATTAGCTGATGACTTTTTTTGCTTTCTTTGAAATGCAACAAACCCCTCTAACACCACACCGAAACATGTTGGATTGTTTTTTTTTTCTTTCAAGAAATAAATATCTATTGATTTCTCCCCTAACTATGGATATGTTTAAGCGTTGTCCTTCTGCATTCTGCCAGATAGTCAGATATGTGTGTTTATATGTGTTGACAGCGTCTGGGAAATTGTTGGTCAGCAGGGAGGAGGTTTATCGGTGCTGCGGACCTTCAGACTCATGCGGGTGTTGAAGTTGGTTCGCTTCATGCCCGCCCTACAGAGGCAGCTGGTGGTCCTGATGAAGACCATGGACAATGTGGCCACCTTCTGCATGCTGCTTATGCTTTTCATATTCATTTTCAGGCAAGATTAGAGATAATTTTGTGCAGTTTGTATGTACTGTATTCTGCCCGTTTAATTTTCCTTTGACTGTATTTTTTTTTTATTGTTTTACAGTATTCTAGGCATGCACCTGTTTGGATGTAAATTCGGCTCTGAGAGAGATGGAGACACTCTTCCTGACCGCAAGAACTTTGACTCTTTACTGTGGGCCATTGTTACAGTTTTTCAGGCAAGTTACACAAACTGCAATTCCAATCAGGCAACTGTCAAATAAAGCACAACTCAAACACATGTACATGTTCAAAATGTTCGAGTCAATATTTTTTTTTGTAACTAATACTTTTATTAAGCAAGGATGTATTAAATTGATCAAAAATGACTTAACATGTATAGGTAACTCTTTTTACATTAAGGTTTCATTTGTTTACATCAGTTAACTACATTAGTTAACATCGACTATCAATTATAAACAACACAAAACTAAATAATAATTCACAATATTGCATTTTTACTATATTTTTGGTCAAATAAATGCAGCTTTCTTTCAGAAACGTCTTCCAAAAAAGTCTAATACAACCCCAATTTTTAAACAAGATTGTAAATAACAATTTGATTGTGTATTTATTGCTGATGTTTGTCTACTATGTTGATGTTCATTAGATATTGACTCAGGAGGACTGGAATAAGGTACTGTATAATGGGATGGCCTCCACCTCTCCAGTGGCTGCTCTGTACTTCATCGCCCTCATGACTTTTGGAAACTATGTCCTGTTCAACCTGTTGGTGGCCATCTTAGTGGAGGGATTCCAAACAGAGGTAAAGACATCCCCCCCCCCCCCCCCCCCATTCACTTCACAATCTATCTTCTCATTTTTGTTCTTTAGAGTCTAGCACATAATCCAACACCATATCTTTCTCCTCTAGCTCTCTTCTGTCCCCTTCGTCTAACACTATGTCCTAAACAGGCACGACGTGACAAGATTCAAGTGAAAAGCAATTTTTCTGTCGAGACTGAAAGAACAAAATGCTTGACGCAAACAAAATCACAGCCAATCTGTTTATGCGCTTTCTCACTCTATGAACATGTACCTTGAATTTTAATGACTAGACAGCAGCCTTTTTATGATTTTCTCTGAGGTACTTTAAGGATTTTTTTCATATAACTTGTCATGTAAAACTTTTTATCAATCTCTTCCCATCCTTTTTTGATGTTTATTATATGTGAAGAGTGAATTTGGTCCAGTGAGTTTCATGTGGTCAGGGATATGGAGTGGAAAACCACCTAAAAGAGACACTGGCTTATTTTCAGAAAAAAAATTCCTAGCATCTTACTCCTGTTGCATACATTTTAAGAGTTGTACGCTAGTATGCTATTCTGAATTTAGCCAGTTGGGTGAATAGGAGGAATCATAATGGTTAATATAGCAGCTGTGAAGAATATACGTCTTTCCTTTCAACTTGTTTTATTTCAAATGTAGTTTAATCAACGTAATATAAAAAATGGTGTTTACTAAGTTGCATACCTATGCCATTTTGAGGTAAAAAAAAATACCGTGAGTAGTGTGTTCGTGCTAAAAATGCCAACAATAAAAACACGCTCACACTAAGATTGATAACTATACTATCCACACCAACGCACAATTACAAGTATGCACTGCAGTAGCATGTGCCACCTTTAAAGGGATACTCCACTTTTTTTGGAAATAGGCTCATTTTACCACTCCCTCGGAGTTAAACAGTTGGGTTTTACTGTTTTCGAATCCATTCAGCTGATTTTCTGATATTTAGAAGAATATCAGTAACCAGACAATTTCTGGTCTCATTGACTTCCATAGTAAGAAAAAACTAGAAACTAGAAACTGTCTGAAGAGACCAGAACTGTCTGGTTACTGATATTCTTCTAAATATCAGAAAATCGGCTCAATACAGGTACATTCGAAAACGGTAAAACCCAACTTTTAACTCTGGTTTAACTCTGGGGGAGTGGTAAAATGAGCCTATTTCCAAAAAAGTGGAGTATCCCTTTAATGTTCAAGTTCTTTAAATTTGAATGGATTCTGATTGGCTGTCAATGTTTTCATCATTCTCCTGCTGGCAACTTTTTTCAAATGATATCATTCTTCTCTGTCATTATTGTTATAGCTGTGGCGTAGACCCTATTCTCAAATTTAGAATGATTAACTTAGCTAAATTCATAATTTGATCTAAACTGTTAAATATACCATACTTTTTTGTCATATTGTTGATTTAAAATAATTTATGGATACGTTATCTTGACAAACAGCTTTGGAGATTTGGGTCTTTCTTATTTAAGTAGATAAAGGATATAGTTTAGAAAATGATAGCTTTCCAGGATGGTTGCTGAAATTGGCTTTCAAGTCAAAAGCTTTGTTGCATTGTGCCTGGTTAGGACACTATGTATTTTTATGTATTCAACTAGAAGTGATGAGTTTCTTGTTCTGTGTATAATAGTACCTACTCCACACTCATGCTCGGCCATGAGCGCTCCTTCTCATCCTCCTTCCTTCATTCTTTTGCTTTATCGCCCTCTTTTTCCATGATCTTATGAGACAACTTATCTCCCAATGCATAGCAGCCATTCTTCTCTGACAGAAATTCAGACACACACACACAAATGGCCAGGATCAGGATAAATCAGAGATCTAAATGTTATACCTATGTATCATTTTGGGTGGAGGGCTTGTTTTATGACTGTCTCTTTGGAAAGAGACAAATCGAATCATGCAGGATCGCGTGTGCTTATTTGTGCGGTTTGAGGCATGATGAACTATTGAAAAGAAAACTTTTGTTGTTTAACATTTAGTGGATGCAAAACTGTTTATCTCTTGTTAAATGTTAGTGTAAATCTAAAACCTTAACAATTTATTATATACTCTCCTCACATTGATCTCGCATCGATTTAAAAGATTCGTAAAAACTTTTAATGAAAAAAAAGTAGCGCTAGATTTTGATTGATTGTTCCATTGAGCAAAATCATTGTTAGAAAAACGAACTATGAATCAAAAATCTTAAAGTGCTTTTCCTGTAACACCTCATTAGAGCAACAATAAAAGGAGCAGCAAATCACGTAATTGAAAATTGGTTTGTCATTCGTTTTAATTTGCATAATGGTCGTGAAAGAGAATGTTTTAAGTTTGGATGAGCAGACACAGACTTTTAGTCAACAGGAGAGGCTTTTTTCCTCCTCTCTAAAAGATGAGCGTGCCTCTCCTGTGTCTGCCTGCCAGATAGAAATATCTTTCATACTACATCATGGCAGTTTAGAGGAAATTATGTTGCTCAGAAGCCTTCAAAATAAACTCTCCACTCTTAAATTAGAGAGGATAGCCCACACTCCGCTGACCCCTATCTGCTTTTACCTTTGCCAAGTCCATCAGATATTACAGTCCCATCCCAACTGATGTAATGCCCGCTTTCCTGCACAACTGACGAACAATGTTGACTTAATATTTTAATCTTACATTGTTTTCTGCAAACATCATGTTTATTTTTAGTTGCTCGAACTTTTCAGTGCGTCAGGGTTGCTGGGGAAGCTGGTGGGTGAATGACGCGTGTGAAGCAGAGAGATCAAGCACAGGGATGACTGTCCCCTCAACAGTGTAACGTCCCGTCCACTGAAGCAAAAAGCTGTAAACAGACAGTCTCGTTCGGATCATAGCGTGCATGTCAGATTATATGTCAGCATGTTCAGTGACCATTGGTTAAAAACAGATACGTTTTTCAAAAGAGGAGCATCGATTTCAAAAAACTCGCTGTCCCGAGCATGCTAATAGCCTAAACTCCACCCAAAATGTACCATTAGTTTCACTTCAACAGAAGTATTTAGTGAAATGTGGGAGTACAATTTCTCATAATCAATGTGAATTTTCTAACACTTTTTTATGCTTTTTCCCCTTTCTTACCTTTTCGCTCTGTGTGTTAAAATCCTAACACGTGTCCACAATAGGAAATAAACAAGAAGGACGATTTGCATGGCCAGCTGAGCTGTATTCAGCTGCCTATAGACTCAGGGGTATGTAGCTACCGCATGATGTAACCCAGTGAGACTAACCAGGAGGACCTCAGCATTTGTGGACAGTGTCACTTGTGATTGTTACTTGTAGAAGCAGACTCGACTCAAAGTCTTTCTTCAGGTTCACTTGCTCAATGCCTGGCGGCAGAGTACAAACCTTGTAGAGCCTCATGCTTTATTTTATCTGGCTGAAAGGATGTGTTTGGGCTTATGGAAAGCCTCAGTGAAATCAGACAAAGTCAAACAGACTGCTGTGCAAAAGCAAATAACGGAACTGGGAAGTCTGTTTGAATAGGTCTCAAAATCTTTCAATATGCAGATAAGTTTCTTAATATTGCTTTACTCCTTAAAAAATTTGATCTTGTAGAATTGCTCTGCATGGCATCGTCGTATTTTTCATTCAACTAGACTTAAAGCTTTCCATTCAGAGAAAGTCCATTCAGTGAGCCAGAGCTGAGAGGAAGCACTTGACCCTGTTGAGGAGACTGTCTGTTTGTGGTTCTGGACATCACATCTTGTATTTGTTTTCATTCATACAGCTGTGCTAGGTGACATTAGCAGTGGAAATGCCATGAAATGGAGAGCACCAATGGCTACGTGCACTCTCTGAGAAAATGGCACTAAAGCTGCCATTGGGGCGGTAGCGGTACCCTTTCAAAAGGTCCTAATATATACAATATAGGTACTAATATTCACCCTTTATGTTTACATAAGGCACAAAAGTGTACCTTTTGAAAGTGGACCACCCCAATGGTCATCTATTTTGGACCTTTTTTTCTGAGGGTTTGAACTTGAACTACGTCATCCAGTCCTTCACCTCGACAAACAAACTTACGTAAACATCTCCGATAGTCCTTATTTAGGGGCTATTAGCACGTCTCATGTCAAAACATGCCTGAAATATCTCTATCAGCAAGGTTGGTCAAGCCCGGGAGAATTCCCAAATTAAGACCTGTGATTGTTAAGCAGCAGTTGCACAGCAACCTTAATATCTTAATAGACAGCAGAACCCCAGTAGGCTTTCTTTCACATCTTGTACCTGACCAAAGCGGTTCTGTCAAACATAGCCTAATGGGATTGTACTAAGATTTCAGACTGAAAGTTATTAAGAAAATCTTGACATTTATGAAAAAATTGGTGAATTTGGCGAATTGGTGAATTTCTATGAATTCATGCAAATAATGGCTCTCATTTGTCATTCTTGCGTAGAAACGGGCATATATGTTGGCGTACGATTATGCTTACCACTCCTCTAACTGCCTGATTTATGAAGTAATACGCAATGCCCGCCCTTGATAAATCCCGCGACTGAAAACGATCGTCATTAGAATAACACGCCCCTAAATATTCAAGTCTCCGCTTCCCCCACGCCCTCATTTTACGCCGTGGACACACGGAAGACAAAGAAAAAAAAATGTGACAAAAGATGTATGTCCGAATATATATAAAAAAGTAAGCGAAAAGTAGCCGGATGACCTACTTCTTCCAGTAGGATTTGTTTTGCTTGGACTTGTGTCAAAAAGTTACATGGCTTATTTAGCTAATACTTTGGGTGTTTTATATTTCTGCCACGTCTCTTTGCTCAGAAAGATCGTGTCGGAGTTTGAGCCCAACTGCAGGTGGTGGCTTGTTCCTGAAGATGCTTTAGTGCCTTTCTGCTAGTTCAACCTATCACAGCTGTGTTTTGTTTTACTGTTCACTTTTGTTGAGAGGGGGCAAGGAGTCCCTCGTGTCATGACTAATGGAGCTTGACTCCAGTGTCAAAGCTATTTCAAGTTTGGTTTTTGTTGCCTTAGTATCGTATATATTGTGTTATTCCCTATTGACAAGTGCTGTTTACTGTTTTTCATTGTAGTGAATTAATTGCTGTCCGGTTGTAACGTGATTAGTTTTGCAATAATCCCATTGGCTTCAGGGAAACTCAAATGTTGCTCTGTTTTTGTTCCTTACCCATTTACACACCCATTACTAATGCATTGATTTTTTTTTTTTCAGAGACCAAAATACACAACGCTTTGATTCAGCTTGATGTTAATACATGAAGCCAATGGGATATATTGTTTGTAGGTGCAAGGTTTGTCAGAATAGATTCCACTGTGTCTCCTCTTTGTCTTTGACCATTACTGTGAATGTACTGAACATATACTGAAATGTAAATTGAGTTTTCTATAGGCGTTTTTACATTAGGTAACAACACAATGAGGGGATATTGTATTTAAATTACAGCAATCGTCCACAAATAGACACCTTAATGGTCAAACTGAGAGAGTGATCCATGTCCTTAAACAGTAGTCTCTGTTTTGACAAACCACCCAGGGTTGAAGTTCTGTGCTAGACCACACTGAAACACTCTCACATTTAGCCATTTTAAGACTAGCCCAAGACTGAGGACGAGGAGGACACAGGCCAAACAATGTGATGACTCCTCTGATAAAAATAGCAGTGTTTATTTCTCCTGCCTGATCATTGGACGTGTCTTCTCTACTGGTGCTGTACCAGTGAGCCGAGAAACCTAGTTGCCCGCATGTGGATGTGTCTTACGCTAATATAGCAGGTGGTTTGACCATGAGATCATCTGCTGAAATCTATACAGAAAGATACATTTAACTAATATTTAGCACACAATACTTGTGGTTTCAGAGTGGTAGTGCAACCTGGTGCTGTCAAATGCATGCCGACACTGTGTTTTTGTGAATTACCCCCAGATAAGATGCCTCTCCCTTAGATACCAGTCACCCTCTGGCCTTTTTTGAGGGACGCTGGGGTGGGGAGACCACGCCCTCACTCACCTGCCTGTTCCTCACCCTGCAGAATGCTTCCCCAAGCCTCAGCAACTCTAAGACCAGCTAACTAATGTTTGTTTGTCTTCCGGATTTGATACAGGGTGATGCCTCAAAGTCTGAGTCTGAAGTAGATATCTATGCGCGGAGCTTGGATGATGTTTCAGGATGTAAGAAGGATCTGTCAGCATCATCCGGTGAGACCCACATAGTATTGTTTACATTGAAGCACATGGTACATTCAGGGCTCAACAAGATTTTCTTTTCTGCTGGCCAGTAATATGTTTTTCTTGCCCTGTCAACAAATGAACTAGCCCCACCCAATTTAATCGTTGGTTGGTTGGTTGGTTGATTGAAATATGTGTTTGGTTATTTGGTAGAAACTTTTTGATAGAATTTATCATTATATATCAAGTATCAAGTGTTGTCTACAATATGTGTTGTGCTTTTTTCCCCAGAAAGCTGGAAATTATGCAGCTGTAATATAAATCCATGGTTTAAATGAGTTTATGGATTTATGAACTCAGGTTTATTTCAGTGGACCATCCTTATTGTTTAGTCTTGATATTGTCAAATGAGCTTGTCTAAAACATGTAGAGTACATTGATATTATTTTTACAGGACACAAATGTATTCTTTATATTTTGTATAAATTCACAAGCTACACTCTAAAAAATGCTGGGTTGTTTTAACCCAATTTTGGGTAAAAAATGGACAAACCCAGCCATTGGGTTACATTTTTAAATTCATTTTTTTTAACCCAATGGCTGGGTTTGTCCATATTTTACCTAAAATTGGGTTAAAACAACCCAGCATTTTTTTAGAGTGTAGCTTTGTGCTATCCCAGTACCCTTTTACCCTTCTAACAGTGGGTTTACAGTGTACTGTGTATTTCTGTCTTTTTGACATAATGCATCATGGTCCCTTTTGAAGATTAAATGCTGTTTAGAGCCATGCTTGAAATGGTCCCTAATGCATTTTTCAGCTGTCTGTCATGTTTTGTAGTGTCTGTGATTTTGAGCGTACTATCCCTGTCCCTTCCACAGTTGTGCCCATCAATGGCCATGTGGATTTGAAAACCAGCCTGACCCCTCCCCTCATCACTCACACGGCTGCAACACCCATGCCTGTCCCTAAGATATCAGGAGGAGGAGACCCTGCGCTGGGCTACGAATCCCGCAGAGGCAGCAATGTCTCCATGGATCCCAATGGCCAAGATAAATCTCCGGTCAGTAACTACCGTTCTCTGATAGAAAAAGTTGGACAAACTACAGTCCCATTTTTCTTCCTTATATTTATTTGTTTGTTTGTTTATTTATTTATTTATTTATGTATTTTTTATTTTCTATTTTATTTATTTATTTATTTATTTTTTGTTGACATTGCACATTTTGTAGTGCTAAAGTTTCATTCACAAATAGATGTATAAAAGTTAAAAATGTTACTATAATGCACATCTGTTTTGTTACACTGAAATAAGTCAGTTTTTGTAGGGTCGCATAGTTATGTAACTTCTAATATAATATAACATAATATAATTAATATAATATAATAAATTATTGAATTTATAATAATGTAAATAAATGCATTTGCATACACACCAGTAGTTTTTTTTTTTTTTAATTTTTGCACGAAAATGTTCACACTCGGGTTTTAGCCAACGTGATGTAATTCAAGATTAACATGTTCCTTTCCCCATATTGTTGTAGTCGAGTGCGCGGAGCTCCCCCAATGCCCCGTGGAGTTCAGCCAGTAGCTGGAACAGCAGGCGCTCCAGCTGGAATAGCCTGGGACGAGCCCCCAGCCTCAAGAGGCAAAAACGGCAGTCTGGCGAACGGCGCTCCTTGCTTTCCGGTGATGGCCAATCCAGCTCAGACGAGGGAGAAGCAGGAGAGAACAGAGGCGGTGGGGGGATGTCCGAGGGCGATGATGCCTCCCTCGCCAGGACGGACTCTCTGGGACAGAGACCTCGGCACAGGCGCATGGAATCCCTGGAGACGCGTAGCTCGTTTGATCTGCCTCCAGACACCCTGCAGGTGCCATTCGTGCATCGCTCCGCCAGCATAAACAGCGCCCGGCCACCCAATTTCCTCAGCAACGGCAAGAGTTCTCCATCCACAGCCACCACACAGCTTTCTCTAGATGAAGCCCACAGCGAGGATGACAATGCAGATGATGAAGGAAATCTGGTGAGAAAATCTACACTTGATTTATTCCTTACAGTAGATCTATAGTATCACAAATGTCTACCGATTTTCTTCAATTCAGTTGTCTGCCATGAAATTTCTCTTTCTAACGAAACTAACTTGATGATGTAATCTCACATGGTCATCCATCTTTCAGAGTCGTAATGCTCGTCTTTTCCGCTGGCTGGAGCACAAGCAGCCTGAATGGTGTCGGCAGAGGGTCACATGGTCGCTTTACCTGTTCCCCCCAGAGTCACGGTGAGTATTTGATGCTTTCTTGGCTCTCACAGTCTTACCTGATGAAAAGACCATCTAAAATGTTTTTATGAAGGGAATGCAGTCCTATAGATTCCATTAACTACATTGAAGAGATGGCCTACCACCAATAGTATTGGATGACTTTTGTAGGTGCTAATTGACCACTTCCTGGTCTTGTAGGGACATAAGCTCTCCCGCATCCAACATACGCTGGTTATTTCAAAAGCTGAATCACGTTTATCATAGTACCATAGCTCACGTTCAGTACCGGAGTTTAGGTTTCCCCTAAGCCCTAATAAATACCCTCATTAAGATGCTCAAGGGGTGAGGAATATCCTGTACTTTTTATCCTCTCCCTTAGGCATCTTCTTGGTATTTCCCTTCTTATCTCTTTCCAGTGCTTTCCATTTTGAAATGCATGTCTGCTCACATTAAGCTCCATGGAGGCTTCAGCATTGAAGAACTCAGCATTGCATGTTACACTCTGTCAGCGCTTTACTAATTAAACATCAAACAACCGCAGATCATCCTCCTCCTTCCTGTGTGAGCCCTCGATGATGCAAGCTATCACCACTTTGCTCTGTTAGAACATGCAGATCGGCATATATTGGTGTCACCAATAACCAAAGCAAAAAATCTTGTGATTTTAGTAGGTCCATCTGTGTGTGTCATAAGCAGTTTTGCGGTTATGTTGACTATTTTTTCTGATGTAAAACAAAGACTGGTTTCCACTGCCATCTTCACTTTTTCGGAATTGCGCTCTCATGGTAATTTGCCCTGTTTAGTAAATAGTTTGAAGTTTTGTTTTAAGGTTTTTGAAAGAAGTCATTCTCAATGTTGTTGCACTATAAGGCTAAAATCATTTGATCATTAATATATATATATATATATATATATATATATATATATATATATATATATATATATATATATATATATATATATATTAGGGCTGTCAAACGATTAATCGCGATTAATCGCATCCAAAATAAATGTTTGTGTTTACATAATATATGTGGGTGCACTGTGTATAATCATTTTGTATATATAAATACACGCACGCACATTCATGTATATATTTAAGGAATATTTTCATCTATATCGTGTATATAGATTTATATATAATTTATATTATATATAAATATAAATATTTTATATATAAATAATATTTTTTCTTAAATATATACATGCATGTGTGTGTGTATTTATATATTCAAAATAATTATACACAGTGCACCCACATATATTATGTAAACACAAACTTTTATTTTTTATTTTGGATGCGATTAATTGCGATTAATCGTTTGACAGCCCCAATATATATATATATATATATATATATATATATATTAAATTTAGGAGATTCCCACTTCCATGTGTAATCAATGAATTAGTTTTAGATCTTTAGATGTGACATTATGCTACTTTTGGATGCCTGTCTGAACTCTTGTGTGAAGTTGCCATAAGAAGCACCTGTGAAGTCATTGACTAACTGGGTAGCGAGGCAGCGAAGCAGCTGTCCTAGGTTTCAGACACAGCATTACACTTCTCTCCCCATTTCACCCCGGCATGACCACACTACCCAGAATGAGAGATCGGGGCTGTGAGAGGCAGGTTGGCATGACAACAGCGCAGAGTTTGCCTTCTGTTCCCACTCAGTGTCGTTCTTAGCATGAATTCTTAAACATCAGGCCAAGTCTTGAGACATTAAAGAGAACCGAGCACTATTTATTTATAAAAGAAGTCATGCTGGCAAGCTGTGAGTCTTATGGCAGACACACGTTCAGCATAAGTTTGTCACGGTTTCATACAGAAGTTCAATTGCAATGAAAATGAGGGATGCTTCATTGTGATGCTTGAACCTGAATTAATGTCAGCCATGGTTGTTAAGATATTTTACTTAAAACATTAAATTATTGGGCTGACAACAATGTAGCATTCCACTCTCTTAAACATTTAAATGCATAGTTTAGTAAAAAAAAAAAAAAGCCATTATTTTCTCACCCTCATATTGTTTCAAACCTGTGGAACATAAATTTTACATTCATATTTTACATTTTATTCATTTAGCTGACGCTTTTATTCAAAGCGACTTACAATTGATATATATGTCAGAGGTCGCACACCTCTGGAGCAACTAGGGGTTAAGTGTCTTGCTCAGGGTATCTCACACCAAAGACATGTGTCTTGTCCACTGTGCCATCATCACCCCATATAAACATAAATTAAGATTTTAATGTTTTGTAAATGTTTTGTTGTTGATAAATACAGTGGAAGTCAGTAGTAGCCATAACTTTTTACTGTAGTTACCAACACTCTTCAAAATATCAGAGACAATATTTGTGAGATAAAAGTCAGTCAGTCATACATAATTAGAACAACGATGGTAAGTACATTATAAAATAGTTTTTGGGTGTACTATCCCTTTAAGAAAAATACTACTGTAGTCTCACTAAGTGACTAGTTGACATTTGTGACCCATCTTGCGAGGAAAATTACTCTTTTTAATGAATTAATTTTAGGATCAGCATTATGTTGCCTGTTTGCATCACTCAGCTCAATATATCTGGTGTGGTTATGTCTTGCAGGTTTCGTGTGACATGCAATAAAATCATCTCTCACAAGATGTTTGACCATGTGGTTCTTATCATCATCTTTCTCAACTGCATCACTATTGCCATGGAGAGGCCCAGAATCGACCCCTCCAGCGCTGTGAGTAATGTAACTTCACGCACACACAAGCACGCAACCATGACTTTCAAAACAACATTTGCTGAAGCCAAAAGTGGTCAGGTCATTGAATGAGTGTTGAATGCTTCTTTTTAATTTAAAAATCAACTTCCTTTTTATAATCTGCTTTTTATACAGCTTTTGTAGTAATTTCAATAATTACGTGACAATTTAAATAAATGTTGCAAGGTTTTATGCCATGCTCCCTCTTGTTCTTGTCTCAAGGATGTAGCTTTATTTTATTTTTAATTTAGTTTAATTTTAGGCTACTTAAAAACATGAAACTGATGAAACTTTAAAGCCTCAGTTCAGGATATTCACTAGTGAAGTGTTTGAAACTGTGCACTTTCTTGTAAGTTATACTTTTTGCACAATCGACTGCCCACGAAGCAAATGTCTGCATGTGCCAGCTGAAAAACTTTGTCTTGGTGATGGATGTGAATGCTTACTGACACATTGAACTTCATATAAGTTCCAGATTCTAAAACTGGGGAAAAAGGGGAAATATGGGGAAAGCTGGATGTTCTGCTTGGGCCTGAGAATAACAAGTGGATTATTAGACAATTTGGTTTTACAGTTCTTTTAGTACAGTAGAATGGAAACGATTCAATTTGTTATTTATGCTTTCTTACAGACCCAAAGGAAACAATAAGCTTGGCCTACATGCTTTGTTAGATCTCATTATCAGTTTTATATGTTTATACTTTTATCAGTTAGAGAACAGAACAGAAGAGCATGAGAAAAGAAGGCAATAAAATTGTGTTTTTCTCTTTTCCTTCCTTACCTAGATCATAATATGATAGCTATGGGAAGAATAATACTTTAAAGCTTCATTGTGGCATTAGTAAACAGTATATGAATAAATTGTTTTTTTAGTGGCTATTTTCAAAGGTTTTATGTATTGGCAGATCAGCAATGCTGCAAAACTCCTTGAAAAGAGACAGCAGATGTCCATCATTTTTGCAGCTACCAGATTTCTGACATTTCAAGGAATGTATTTTCATAAAATGTTGCCCACTGACACTTTTCACTCTCTCTTGTACCAAAACTTTACATTTTCAAGCTCTTCAAAAGCCTGTTAACCCAAGTCAAGAGCTACTTTGGACCTTATAACCATAATGAATTAAGACTAGTTCTCATTCTGTAGTCATTTGTGAGCTAGTTCATACAGAATTATAAAGGAGTTCCTATTGTGAATGTTCCACTGTTCCATTGTAAATATTGATAACATTATGTCACCTGAACAAAGAAAAAAAAAATGTGTGTCAGCCCCATTGCGCGTATAAGGGATCCCCATTGAGAGTATAAGGGATGCATACATTAGTATTATTAATATTATTATTATATCCAGTGATGATGTGTCTGATGATGTGTCAGTAGTGCAGAGGAGTCAAAATAATATATATATATATATCAAAATAATATGTAATCATTCATAGAATGAAATGTCAGACATTAGTGAGTTAGTTGTTTTAATATTCATGGATTTATATTTAGTTTTTTTGCATTTATTTACTCATATTCTTAATTTGGAACAAAATATATCTATATATCTTTATATTTTAATGGAAATATAGGACCTTAAACCCACCCTCTCATGTGCAAGGATTTTCTGACACATTGTGTAGCATGGAAAGGTTGTTTTCCGTTGTGTTATTTTCCGGCGGTTTAATCCATGTAATCCAGTTTTTACCATGAGTGCCTCTGAGCCTCTATGATATTTGTTTACTTCCCCCAAAAGACATCATGTCAGCACTTCACAGAAACTGAAAAACTTGACTTCTTTTCCTTCCCCGCTTGTGAATTTGTTCAGACTTGGGGCAGATGGTACACTGGGTTTTTGCTATTTAAAAACTCAAATGATGTATTTGCATATAGTCTTGAATACACAGGAAGTTTGTTATTATTGACGAAAAAATGAAAAAAAAAAATAATAATAATAACAATTTGTTGAGTTAAATTCACTTTGAAAAGAAAAACAAGACCTAAATTATAAATTGTTATAACCAAAATAATCTGAAATTTCAAAAAACAAATAACAATAGATGTTGCTGAATTGCATGACATGTCATTTGTGAATCTAGATAACATTTCTAAATGTTTTCTGGCAATGACCTGTAAAATGTTTGCTAGAGAATGTTCACATTTCAATATGAACCCACCGTGTGAAATGACATTTATGAGTAATTGCAGAATCTCTGGACCAGGTAAAGTCAGTTCTCTCCAACTGTCACTACAGAATTGTGTAACTTTGTAATAGAAAACCAGTGTTGAGCCTATGCAAACCATCTCATCTCCATGACAGACTTGATCTATAGTTACAGGTACCTCACTGAGCTCAGATGTGTGTCATCAATATTTCATATGGAGACATTTTTTTCATTTGGGTATGAACAAATGCCATCAGACTCCCCACCTGAGTCCTCTCTGAAGACCAGGCGTGAGCATGTCTTTTCAGTACCCAAAGTAATGCGATGAGAATGATGAAAAAAACAAGGGGAGTTTTAGCAGCTTTTGATCACTCTCTCTAATCTCTCTCTGTCTCTCTCTCTCTCTCTAGTCACATACACACTGAAAATGCATTGACATTTGGAAGGGGATAGTAAATTGCTCTTTGCTAATTGCTTTTGATTCACACTAATTCTATAATGAATCATTTTGATCATTGGTGAACGAGTTTGACCAATTAAAATGACTCAAAGGAGCTGTACAACAGCTTTGCACAGCACAAAATTGTTTATGTGGTTATACTTCACAGTAAGTTCACATTAGTTCATGCATTAACTAATGAATTTAATAATTAACAATAAGAAACACGTGTGTTACAGTATTTATTAATTTGTCTTAATGTTATGTAACGTTAATAAAAAATACAACTTTGTTCATTAAACCATTAAATAACATTAACCTAAAACAACCTTTGTTTTTAAACATTTAATAAATGTTGAAATTAACATAAACTATGATAAAGAAATGAGTGTTTATAAATGTTTCATCCATTTGGATTACGTATTTTTAATGTAAACATATTAATAGACTTAATGTGATACATATTTGTAAGTCCTATATAAATGAAACAAGTAAGAATTAGACTTATGTAAAAATTTCAATAAATCTAATTTATTTAAAATAAATAAGAAACAGGCTTATATATTATTATGTAGTAAACCCAATTTACTTAAAATGCATCACATTTAAGTCATTTTTTATAAATAAACCTAATGTATTTTAAAATAAATTTATAAATTTGTATCAACTTATTCATCACCATTTCCCCTCCCCAATCTAAATATAGAACACAAATAAGAATGGCCAGACCACCTCATTTCACATTTTTATTTTAGAAATAAGGTCAAAAGGCAGCAAAAAGAGGAGCTAGCAAGACATAAATTAGTCCAAAAGGCACCACGTTAACAAATGGAATGTAAAATTTGACCATATATTGTATTAATTTAGTTGAGTGTTTATTGATTTATTATGGAAAACACATTTTTAAGCTATTTTAACCCAAATGGACTTTAGTACGGAGCTCCTAAAGAGACAGGGTGATGGGAGAAACATTGGAGGAAATTGGAAGGGAAAGATTGGAGGAAAAATTATATTTCAATGCTTTTGTGCTCTCAAAAATGTATGCGTGTCCCCAAGAAACTTCATATTATCATAATAACTGACCTTTGTACATCATTTTTTCATTCGGTTTTCTCTGCCAAGCTAGAAATTACTTTTTTTTTATGTGTGCTACCTCAGACGTTCAGTAACCTTTAAAAGAATGAGAGTGAAGGACATGGGTTGTCTGACCCTTCTCCTTCAGAGAGCAAACACTCTGCTTCTCAGACATGCTCTTCCTCATTCATGAATTCTGCACATACACACACGGTTCACTCCACAATGAATGAAAACAAGCCTCAGAGCAGAATGGAATGGCAAAGACGTCATTCTGTTTTCAGAAACAATACAAACTGCAGTGATGAAGTCAGCAGGAGGCTTTCTCAGAGTGAACATAAGTTTTAGAACATGGTGCCATGACCCACTGAAAAACATGCGTTAGCGGGGGGTCATGGGAAAGATGGCCCTTGGGCCCTGCTACTCAGACACAGTAGGAGAAGGATAAATAATCTAGAGAGAGCATGTTCTCAGCACTCCACTATGAAGATGTTCACTGCTTATTTTTCTTCCACACCACTTGTTTAAAGTGTAGCTTCTCTTCCTTAAGCACCCAGAATCCTTTGCAAAAAGCTGTTTATGACTGATTAAAGACCAAGGATCATTTGCACGGTTGAAAGAATCCTCAATACCTGTTGACTTTGCTGACTTGAATAGGTATTCTCATTCTGCTGCTACTTTTCTATAAAGAGCCCAAACAATCAGTCAAGCTATAGATTCTGTAATTCAGCAATTACAAATGCCTCTCTCAAAGGGGCCATGGTGGGATATTAGCAAACCTTCAGTTAACTGGCTCCTAACTGAGACCAAACTAATAGCCTTTGTGTGAGCAGCACACATTGTTTTCCATTAGGCTTTCACAATCCATGCATGCCTGACAGAGACAGATCATGTTGCATGCACAGTGGATATTAATCTTTTCTGTCACCCATAATGTAAACGGCATTTTATTTGTTTAAAGTATGTTCTCTTTGTCTTTATGGTTTAGTTCGGTGGAGCTTAGAGAGGAAGGTAAAGGCAGAAAGAGGTGCAATGGGACCAGGGCAGGTTCAAACACTAGAAGGTGAAAAGGTTTAAATTGCTGACCATTTAATTTGCATTGTACTATAGTGGTCAGCTTCAGTTCGGTTTGGTTTTGTTCATTGTTTTACTTTGTACATTGCTATTAGGGCTGCTTGATTGGATAATTTCGAGACCAATACCGATAACCGATATTCTAAGACAGACTGATCTCATTATCAGTATACAGTATTTCTTTTTTCAGAGAATCGGTTTTACTTGCCATACAGGTTGAGTTATTACATTTTCCACTATTTTGGGGTCGGTGTGATTTTGTATGTTTTTTTTTTTTGTGCCCACCAATATTTAATGTTATTATCTTGACAAACTATTGGCTACATCATTAATAAGATATAAGACTCAAGTTTCAGTATTTGTCCACTATTCTGAGAAACTTATTGTGACAGTTATATCTTAATTTGTAGGGGGGTAATATTTGGGAGTTATGTAATTAAAAAATGAGTCGATACCTTTAATATGAATTATGAGCACCACCTGCTCCCATTCAGGAAAAAAAAATCATATGGTGTCGTCATGCACAAAACAACATTAATTTATTTAAAAAAAAGAAAAAAAATCTTACTGACCCCAAAGTTTTGAACAGTTCCAGCTGGTGACTCTGAAATACATATAATTACCATAAATTGACATTTTATATTTTCAGAAGAGTTGTTAAAGCTACACTGTATGATTTTTACCCCCATGTAGCGGTGAAAAGGTGACCATCCAGTGAATATTAGTTTCTGTTCCTCTCAATTCCGATTTCCTACGGTGGCCAATGTAGTCCAGGTTTAACATGGCTTAAAGTTCGACCTCGTCCATGAGTGTTAACTCAAACGTAAACGCAAAAGGCGGAGCTTGAATTAACGGGTATGTCCCTCTTTGGCTAATGTACTTTCAAGATGGAGGGGCAACATGGCGACCGACATTAGAACCCCTTACCGGTATGTATTTTCAATGGCATACTATACACTCACGAGAATACTTTATTACTTGAACGCAGTAAATTAATGAGCAAGAACTGAGTGTTTTTAGCTAAGAATAAACTAAAAGAGTTACATAGTGTAGCTTTAAACATTAGATGAACAATTGAACACTGATTCGTTTAAGGGAACTATTTCACTCCTTTTGAGCATGGCTCTTTCTGTATCAGAATGTTAATTCACCTGTGACGATGGTGACGAGAATGTTTTTGGTTGGGGGGTCAAAGTCTTTACCCTGGAGTGTTTTGATTGAGTCATATGACAGCATGAGGATGGTGTCTGTTGACAGTGTTACTGTCTGCTATAGAAAGAGAAGCAAACATTCCTGACTTAGGTCAGAGCAGAGAGCTGGAGAGGACAGCACCTGCTGCGTGGGACGGCTGTGTGGCACAGATAGAGGGCAGGGGGAGCAGTAGATTTTTGTTTCTGTGGTGTCATTTAGTTTTATGTTTGTAGACCTAACCCACATCTCTGTTTACTTCAAATGCAAATGAAAACAAACATCAAATCAAAATTAAAAATATATATATATATATATATCATTTGCAGTTCCATCATGAACCCAAATCTGGGAAATCCTGACATAATGTGATATTGTAATTGAGTCCAATATTATTACCTTAAATGTATGATGTAATGGATGACATGACTAGCTGCAGTTTTTGTCATGCAATTTGGAATTATTATCCAACTAAAAACTTCTTTCCCCCTCCATTTTGGCATCAGGTGATAGTCATAAGACAAATAAGGTGTGTTTTGACACAAGAGACTTGGCTAACATTATAAATGGGCCCCAGGAAAAAAAAAAAAAAAAAAAGATATATGACCCCTTTAAGAATTCATTTTATCGTCATTTTCTTTTATGTCTTTGATAATGATTTTTTAGATTTGATTTATTTATTTGGACTTCAGAGAGATAGTTACAGTCGTGAGGCTGTTACTTATCCATTTGTTACCCACTGTGTCTAGTAGTATCCAGCAAGGATGCTGGATGAAATTTATTGCATGCTGTTTGCGTGAGAGTATGTGATGTTAATGCCCGTGGAGTAAAGCGTGGGCAGAGTCTTAGTCCAATAGATGCCTTCACAGGAGACACTTCTAATGTGTTTTGCCACACACACACACACACACACACACACACACACACATTTGAATCTACTCTGATCCAGCACTGACTCACCCGTCACTTTCCCTGCTTGTCTGGTTCTCTCCGCAGGAACGCATCTTCCTGACGTTGTCCAACTACATATTTACTGCCATCTTTGTGACCGAAATGACAATAAAGGTAGGTGACAGGGTTGGCATTTGTCTCTGTGTGGCGTATTCTCTGACAGAGGGTGAACTAACACACCGCCAGGGCTAGAATACCAGCCTAAAGCAGACTAACTTCAGTTCCCTGTGGCTTTTATAGTGCCGATCTCTCTTGGATCAGCAGGGCTAATGGAGTCTGGTAAAAACATGTCATGTCGCTGGCTTTTCAGATAACCAGGCTTGCAGCCCTTTTACTGAACTTTAAAAAGACAGTTCAGCCAAATATGAAACTTCTGTCATTTTCTCACCTTCATTGTTGCAAACTTTCGTAATTCCACTCCAAAAGCTGTGATTGTCACTTTTTTCTGGTTCAGTTAGAATGAATGAGCTTCAAAAAAACACGCAAAGTGCAGAAACACTCTCAGAAAAAAAGGTACAAAAGCACTGAGGCTGTACCTTTTCAAAATGTACACTTTTGTACCCAAAGGCTGCATATTGGTACCTTGGTGGTACATATTAGCACCTAAAATGTACACATGCACCTAAACTGTACATATTAACACCTAAAATGTACATATTAGCACCTAAAATTAACATATTAGCTCCTGAAATGTACATATTAACACTTAAAATGTACATATTAACTCCTAAAATGCACATATTAGCACCTAAAATGTACTTATTAGCACCTAAAATGTACATATTAACACCCTAAAATGTATTTATTATGACCTAAAATGTACATATTAACACTTAAAATGCACATATTAGTACCTGAAATTAATATATTAGCACCTAAAATGGACAAAAGTTTACCTTTTGAAAAGCTACAGCCCCAGTGACAGCTTTTGTACCTTTTTTTCTGAGTGTATGGTGCTTGAAATCTTCAGTTGCCATTCATTGCTGCACAAAAAAATAAAAACAACTGGCTTCTCCTTTTTGTTGTTTCGCAGAAGACAGAAAGTCATACAGATTTGGAACAACATGAGGGTGAAAAAAATAATAATGACAATAAGTTTTGTTTGAACTATACCTTTAAGTCACTGCTTTCCTTTGACAATTACAAAGTCTAAACAAAAACTACGGCAGCAAAATATTAAAATTTCACATGTTCAACTGCTACCAGTCAGCTGAATCAAACATTTAAACAAATGCTGCCTTATAAAGGTCCTAAAAAGAGCACACTGACATGAAAAGTCTGTAAAGCCTGCTCTCTATTTTCCACTCTTCACCACACAAGTTAATACTAAGGTGGGGGGAGAGGTGGGGTTGTCTGCCAGATATTCAAATGACTATCGTTGAAATGGAAGAACATGTTGAGGCCTCTCTGGAGAAGACAGAAAAGTTCATAGGTGTCAGTCACAAAGGTCTAGGGTTTCTATTCTGGGTCCCTGCTTTATGCCAGGTCACACCCACCCCAAGAGATTTCAAATGAAAATCATGGCAGAGAATAATCGTACTCACTGGAGGTTAATTAACGGCGACTGACAAAAACTTTCCGGGTCGGATAAAGATGACAGGGCTGTTGAAACTCCTGGCTTTTGTTGCCTGACATGCCTTTGTTCACTTTGAGGTCTGATCACATTGTGGTTTGATATATTCACCAGCAACATCATTAGGAGCTGCGCATTCATGCTTAGCACTTTTTAGTCAGATGATTTTCACTCCTGGTTTGTTTATCTCAGCTTTTCTCCTCCCCTCGGAGCCCCTTTTATATGCCAGCTGTATGCCAGTCTAACCTGATATGTTCTCAGAAATGCCACAATAGTGTGAAAGAACTAAAAAAGAACTGAGGGGAATAAGTGTGTTTCTTCCCAAATCCAGATTTCAAACACATGGGCTCTCTCACATTTCTTGTCATGTGCATATTATTTTTGTGAGTTTCTAACACTTTCTGACACAGATTTTGAAAGAAGGGTGTATATATTTACCAAATTGTATATACTTTTTAACATCTGCAATATGAATTTGTTATGAAACTAATAATGCATTACCATCCTAGGGCGTCATATAGTGACGCTTTCTGACAATGCGTATACATCCAAGGCACATGGCAACCTTTAGCGTCAATATAACACATGTCGGTTATGTGTAGGTTTAGGTCTGGGGTTGGGTTAGGTTTAGACCACTAGGAGGCGCCTTCTGGCCCATATGTATCTGCGTCTCATATTGACGCTAAATGCGTATAGGCCTACATCCATTTGCATTAGATGTATACGCATTGTCAAAAGCGTCGCCTTGGGATAAGAATGGGCTGAAACTACTGTACACAAAGTTCGTAATTGTTATTGATACAGAATATATGGTTTTACAGATATGAAGTATTGCCTGTCCTTAAAGTAGAAGAATTTATTTTGCTTATATACATACATATATATATATATATATATATATATATATATATATATATATATATATATACAGTATACGTATATGTGTGTGTTCGTAAATATATGCATATACACAACCTAGATTTAATTTTATTTATTTATTTTGCTAAATAAATACTTGATTTATATATGTATGTATAAAAAATTAGGAAAGATTAGGACTATAATGATACAATTTATCCGTCTTACATTGGTCGGACAAGAAAACCCCGTCAAATGCCTCGTTTGGGATAGAAACTGTAGAAGATGTTTTATTTATTTATTTATTTTACACAGATTGACTTTAATTGAAATTTTATATAACGTTTGTGTTTTAAATCATATCTGTTTGTTGGTGTTGTGAAGGTGGTTGCATTGGGTTGGTGTTTTGGGGAGAAGGCCTACCTGAAGAGCAGCTGGAACGTTCTGGATGGCATGCTGGTGATGATCTCTGTGATTGACATCCTGGTGTCCCTGATCTTCAACAGCGGCACTAAGATCCTGGGCATGCTGCGGGTGCTACGTTTACTGAGAACCCTGCGGCCGCTCAGGTACGCTGATTACAACATCCATTCATTGTTGTTGCATTTAGTCATTATGCTAAATAACAGTTACAACAGTTACATCAAAGTTGCCTTGCTGTAGGCAACATAAACACTTCTATGTATGGGTCAAAATGCTAGATTTGCACATCTTAAAATCAGCATCCACTTTCTTACAGGAAGCATAATTAATGTAAAGCCCGAAGTTCCACAATTAGCCTCTTCCTCACTTACTGTAGAAGCATCAATTAGCTTCTAATTGATGCAGTATAGCGGTGTTCGTATTTATGCATATTTATGTGTATTTGTGTGCATATGTGTGTGCGCCTTGCACTTTTACTCCTGCAGAGGGAACTTCTAGAGGCCTTCCCTACTTTTAAATATTTATGACATATTCAAGCAGAAAATCGAAATCAAATATTCAGCTTTCCTGCCCAATTTGCCCACAAAATGCTTACATTGGTCTATCACTCCCAGTCACTCTCTTCTCTCTTTTCAAGTTCGGGGTCAACTTCCGCTGGTTCCTTATACTACCAAGAGACTTGTATTAAAAATACATTGTTTTCCAGTAATTGTGTTTTTAAGCTATGTTGGTACAACGTTATAGTGAACAAATGCACTGTCAACAACATTTTTAAAAAGGAACTGGAAAGAAAAAAAAAGACAAAAAATATTATTATTATTGTTACATTTTATTTTTAAGGGTGACGTGGTTACATTGTACTTACGTACCGAGTAATATTAATTAACTACATGTTATTACTATTGAGTTACGTTTAGGGTTTGTTTTAGGGTTAGTTACTTATAATTATGCATAATTTACTGTTATTACTATAATAAGTAAGTACATGTAGTGATGCGTCACCTTAAAATACAGTGTTACCCTTTAAAATATTAAATAGGTCAAATCAACAGCAACAAAAGAATGATTTTATTCGCTGCTTATTTTTGATGCCAACTCTATATGAATCATAATCATTTTTATATTTTATATGTGAATTATTAAGTTTTTTCACCTGCAGAGTAGTAAAGAAAGAAAAAAAAGTTGAGGATAAAACACTGTAATTACATTAATTTAAAAACATTTCTGAAAAGGAAATGTTATGTTTTACCGTTTTATTAAAGGGATACTTCAAGGTTTAGTATTTAGCTTTGTATTAGTAACCTGTAGTATTTTCGAATATTAGTAGAATTGCTTTCCACCCTCATATGCCTCTGAGACGAGAGATTTATGTATTTTTTTGTCTGGAAAAAATCCTCTGATGATACAAAAATCATCATTTTTTATCTATTTATTTGCATTTTAATGTTTGCTGATGAAGCATAATAGTTTTCTGAACTATACTATGCCAAATGATGTTGAGGTATTTTGATGAGCATGACAAATATGTCTCCCAGAAAAACTTTGAACGCATTCTTCACTAGTTTTCTAAAACAGCTAATGAATGATTTATGTCACAGCCCCTGAGCTTCACTATTACTCCACTGCTACTGAATAGTGCATAGAGATCCAAGCATGCCCTAATAGAAAATTAATAGTATGGAACAAAACTTGAATTCCTTTTTTTTTTATTGATTCCAATGAAGTATTGAATCCTCCAGTTGCATTTTACATAAGGTGAATTAACCTTTAAACAGTATGTGTGTTAAGGTCCCATTATAACTAATGACCGTTGCTTCGTTTGACTGTCAGAGAATGTAGAGCACTCGGATAGGAAGAAAAAAAACCGCTCTGTA
Source organism: Cyprinella venusta (assembly GCA_038021265.1). NCBI lineage: Eukaryota > Metazoa > Chordata > Actinopteri > Cypriniformes > Leuciscidae > Cyprinella > Cyprinella venusta. The sequence continues at coordinate 21,377,897 of CM075877.1, forward strand.
AATTAAACATGAAGCGGTCTATGTTTTCACCTCGAGCTCCTCTGCTTGAACATTTTAAAGATTCTCACACAGAGTTTCCTTCACTGCCAGAACGCTCTGCTTCAGAGAAATTTACTATGTGTGCAACTGCCTCTGCAACGCCGAACACCTTTTGAAAGTTTAACTTCTTGATCCTTCCCTAGACAGACTTGATATTAATGCACCTCAGTGTGAAGTCCAAGTTCAAATCAAAAGAAAGACAAAGACAGCTGTAAAAAGTCTCCAAAGCGTGGGCCCAGCTACTTCTGCAAAAGTCAATGCTGGGAGGGGTGGGTAATCCAGACCACATGTGTATCTGGACCAGTGAGCTTAAAGGGACAGTTCACCCATGAATTTAAAATTCTGCTGTTGTTTAATCACTCCAATATCTTTCGAATTCGCTATGACTTTCTTTATACCTGTCTTTTAGCCGGTTGTCCAATCTGCTGTTTTCCATACAGTGAAAGTGAACGTTATAGTTGAAAAGGGATATATTTTTAATCTTTAAATCAAATTTAAATAGATAATAAAATAATAATATATATATATATATATATATATATATATATATATATATATATATATATATATATATTTTATCAGTCATATGCAATATTAATATACTGTTTAAAAGTTTGGGGTCAGTAAGTTTTTAAAAAAAGAAAAGGTATCTTATGCTATCAATAAAAAGTAATATTGTGAAATATTATTTTTTCTAATTGTTTATATTAAGAATATATATATATATATATATATATATATATATATATATATATATATATATATATATATATATATATATATATATATATATATATATATATAATTAGAATGAAATTTTAAAATGTATCATGACCTTTTAGAAATCATTTTAATATGTTGATTTGGTGCTAAATCAATGTTTCTTCTTGTTGTGCTGCTTAATATTTTTTGTGGAAATATATTTTTTTTCTGAAATCTTTAAGATTTTAATCTTTAAATCAAATTTAAATAGATAATAAAATAATAATAATAATATTTTTTTTTCAGTCATATGCAGTTTTAATATACTGTTTAAAAGTTTGCGGTCAGTAAGATTTAAAAAAAGAAAAGGTATATTATGCTATCAATAAAAAGTAATATTGTGAAATATTGAAAAAAATATTACTTTATATTTATTTATTCATTTATTATAGCTTTTTAGAATATTTGGTGCTTTTATATGTTTTTTATTGTTTGTTTTTTTCTAACAAGTTTGACATGAAAGTAAAATTCCCGTTAAGGTGGTGAAATGCCCATTATGTGGACATCTGTGTTTTGTATGTTAATGTCCACGTTCTCCAGATCAAGTATCAATGGCATTGTTACGGAGACGTGCGTATGTGTTTCAATCTTTAGACAGGATGATTTATGCGATGTGTTAAGGGGTGATGTGCACACTCATGACCCCCAGGTTAAACCTCTCCACTGTATGTTGCACTGCACATCGCCCTTGCGGATCTAAATTAATCTCAAAAGCGCATAAAGAACCATCCATCCTCCACTGTCTGCATGTGCCCCAGAGGAATAGACCCTTCCTTAAACACCTGATGCCAGCATCTATCTACGGATATCACTTTGTTCAGTCTCCCTAGAAGCTCCTGCTCGACCTTATTGAATGCAAATAATTTGACATACAGTAAAGTACCGCTTTTGTTATTGCTTGTGCTCATTAATTCTCAGGCTAATTGCAGTCCAGTTTCTTTCATAGGGCCTGTCCACTCTCAGGCATTTGTTAAGCTCATCTAACCATGCTTGACTTGAAACAAGTTAGTTTTTCTGCATTGTCTATTTACTGTAATTACACGGACGAAAAATTGCACGAAAAGACGATAAGGATAGATTGGCTCTTTTGGGTTTCATCTGGAGCTGATTAATTTGATTTACATATCATCACTGCAGATGTCCTTTATGCCTTATTGTTTTTAGATAATAGCTTGTGTAATTGTGAAGTCATAATTTTCCTGGATTATGTGAGTGTGCTTGGGAACAGATTCAGTCATTATTTTTTTACTCTGTCTGGTGCATTAGAACAACACCATGCAGGGCGAATAAATAATGACTGGATGATTGGGTGAACTATCCCTTCATTACCTCCTTTTTCATCATACAGGCTTGTAAAGACAAGAGTTAATAATGAGAATTTTTGTTTTACATTTGGTTTTACTCCCTGTTTTCTTGATTCGCAGTTGAGATTTTTTTTTTTAAACCAAGTTTTTGTCCTTTGACTGGTGTCCTCAGATTGTGTTTGTGTGTGTATTATCACACAGCTTGAATCCCCCAAACTGACGGTTCCCAGCTTAACAGCAGCATCCTTTAATTACAGCCAGGATGAAAATGTGTCTCTGTGTTCTGGGAATAAGAAGCTCTTTTAGAAGCTCTACTTATTGTTCCCTTTCAATTTATTTATTTATTAAAACCTTTCAGAACAAAAAGAACCAATCGGAGCGATGCATATGAGAAACTCAATTTTTCCGACACATTTCCAGAAACTAGAAAAGTCACAGTATCACATTATAAAACTAACCCTTACCATCCCAAAATACCATGATATTTACACTGTAAACGATTTCTGTTGTTTTCACAGGATTATACTGTTTTTCTCAACAGTTTCTTACTGTATAATCTATGTACAGTAAGTTACTGTAGATTTAGTTGTTTTTACAGTATTAAATTGTTTTTCCAACAGTTATGTACTGTGCACGCAGTTGACAGTATGTTACTGTTGAATTTCAATGCATTCTGGGAAATTATCAGTTACTGTTAATCTAAATACAGCAGTGCAAATTGACCGCGAAAATCACCACACCCAGTTCCACGGGAAAAATTGCTAGCCTACTAATGTTATTCTTACATTTAAAATAAAAATGTAGCACTGGTTGACCATTAACAGTCATAATTTATGACATAATTTATGTCAGTGGGGTGTAGACATGAGAGCATTTGACTTTGGAAGAGTTTCTGTCGTGTCAGTGGTGCTGCTGTCGACGTCTGCCGACCTGGAACTTCTTCATCTGGTGAGTAATAATTCTTATATGTATGCATACGGATTCTAGCAAATAACTTTAAAGTTATTTAGAATAGCTGACCACGATTTCTATCTATTCTAGACATTTTAATATAATATGTATATGATAGGCTACTCTTCAATGTAGCCATTTGGGACATGTTACTGTAAATTCAAATACATTAGTACGAAATGACCGCGGAAAATAACAACAAGCTGCCGTTTTATGAAGAACTCTTCAGTTCTCTTCCCTCTGTAAGAACGCGAAGGCAGTGCATCGCGTTGCTGTCGACAACGTTTTCGCCATACATATCTGGTTAGTAATTCATATTTTTATGCAAACCATATCAGTTACTTGCGTTAACAGATTAACGTTAGAAAGAACTGACCGCGGAATTGTTCTATAACGTCTTACGTCTGTATAAGCAGACGCGGATTGTTGATAGCCTGGCTAACTTACTTGATTAATGTGATTTTATTAACATACATTTCATATGTAACCTCTTATAAGGTCAAAATGGTCTAATCATTTTGTTATTTACCACGTTAAGTCGGTGGAAGAGCCTGCACGTTCATTATTTTATAACTTATAGGGTTAGGAATTGAAAATCGATCCTGAAATCGGATATCAAAGGTTAGGATTCGGATTTATTGTTATAAAATTAAAGTGTCGATTTCTCTTATTGATTTTTTCACGCTTATTTTCGTGTAAATCCTGACCTGGCGTTCTGCCATTTAACGTTAACGTTACCTCAGTGATTAACTTACTGATGGACCGTGATTAACTTGCTGTTTAGCCAAAACAACAACAACAAAAACGTACTGTATTTTAACTGTCTTGTCTTTCTCCTTTTCCACAGGTGTGAGCTGTGCATGTTAAGAAGACCCCTATCCATCTTGACGACCGATGAATTGTAAATCTAATTTAATTATTCTATCTAACTACTACCACTATACCTTGGTCCAGTACTGACCCACTGAGAACATTTTAAACAGATTATTATCCATCTGTGAATTTTGTCTATCAAGTTGTTAAGAATTGTTGTGTAAAACACACACACTAAATGTTGTTGTACAGTTTAAGGTTCAATTGCATAAAAGCTTGGATAGAAAACTTCTTATTGCAAAAGAACATAAGTCTGCATATAAATGATTATTAATACCGTAATGCAAGTTTTTCATGGCACATGTGCATGAGAAAGTTGTTTTGTGTTTAGTTTTTTTTAAAGGACACTGGATAACTTGTCATTTTGTAATAGTCATCTGGATTGGTGGTTTACTCATCAAAGCTAGTTTATATATGTCTCCCAGTCTTGCAAATCTGTTCCTCTAGATAGAAAGCAGCCAAAAACCCTTAAACATCAGCAACTGACCAGTTAGACAGTCTATCTCAAACCAATAGACCATCTTAGACTAGTTTAAGCTGTTTTACCCCAGCAAGGAGTGGGTGGATGAGTTGTTATGAACTATCTTTCTAATAGATTGATCAGATAGCACCCCTTTAATCTTTTACCTGTTCATGGTAATTTTTTGCATGTATTTATGCATAATTGTTCATGATTGTCATGCATGATTTTTAATGTATTATATTACATTTTTATTATTAATGTATTTAATTGTATTAATGTATTTAAATGTATATTATGTAAATGTACTAATGTGTTTGAAAATACACAATAAACCTTGTGCAGTAAAAGCTTCAATTGTTCTTTTTTCTATTTCCCATTAACAGTTAAAATAATATTTCTACGGATTTTCTACAGGTTACATAGTAGCACTATAAAATAAATACAATAACATTTCGTACTATACAGTATTATTAAAAATTACCAGTGTAATACTGTATTTTAATATGGTAAGAAATTACAGTAAAATACTGTTATTTAATTTACAGTATGTTTAACAGTACTGTAGTTAGTGTTACAGTAATTTTACTGTTAAATGAAATACAGCAAGTACTGGATAATTGTTGCCAGTAAGTTACTGTTAATTTGACAAGAAATTTTTTACAGTGTACAATAGTACTATTGTATTTTTTTTTAAGTACCATATGATTATCATACTATGGTAATCATTAAGTACCATGGTATATATGAAAGTATCATGCTTCACTGCCCTCTTTACAAACTTTTACTGTGCTCTTTTTTTAATGCTGTATATAAATATACACAAAATTGCACAAAATTACATAGCCTATTTACACATTTTCATTAAAAAATCCATGAGCACATGATTCCTGTTTTCTATTACGTTTACTGTATTAAAAAAGCATTACTGGCAAAACACCTCACGCACTAACGCCCTCTATTGGTGAGGGGTTGAAATTTTAATGGTGTGAGCACCAGTTATTATTAATATACAGTATTATAGAATTTATCATTAATTTGAATTAGCTGTTATTTTTTCTGTTATTATTTAGTATTTATTTTTACTTTAAATTATTTAGTTGCAAAGGCAAAACTTTTAATTCTCAGTAAGTTTTAAATGTTTATATATATATATATATATATATATATATATATATATATATATATATTCATATTGATTTAATATAATTTTAGCTTTATTTCAATTCTCGCAACAGTTTTAGTTAACAATGGTGAGTACACTGTGTACAAGGCATATCATTTCACTGGTTTGTCCCTCTCAAATTCACTCAGAGATGAGTGTGGGAATGTGGGTCTAGACATATTGATCCTTCTCATCGTTTGACATTTCCATAATTGATTTTACGATGTTACCTGAAATCCCCGAAGTGAGCTTTGATAAATACGCTTGAGCTTGTGAGAGATGCACGCAGATATTCAGACAAACAAAAAGACAGAGCAGCATGTTATCTGCATTCCCTTTGGCAGATTCATTTCTCTCTCAACCAGTTACTTTGACTAAACCTGATTGGTCTCTTTAAACATGGCCTTTTCTTCATCCTCAGACACTGATACAATCACAGCACACTTCTTAAGAAGATCAAAGCTGTGGATCAAATCCGGTTTTTGCTGCTTTGGCTCAGTACTGTGGCAAGGAGACAAAAATCACTGCCACCAGATGAGAACTAATGTGCCTTTTATTCTTCAGTCCTTGTTTGTGACGTATCAAACATCTTGCAATATACAATGTTTCAGCAATGCATCAGAATCCCGAGCTACTGCTTTAGGTCCTCATTGTGTCCCATTAACATCAGTTCACCACAAACAAGGCCACGGATTAAAACCGGTCGCCTTTTATAGCTTTGTTAGAGAATAATTGTACATGTAATGGGCTGTGTTCACAGACAAACTAATTTGTCTGCACTACTTTTTAATTGTAAACATGTGTCACAGGGACATATTTAACTGTTAGAGTGTTTTGCATTGTGCAATTTTTTTCAAGATGGCATATAAACCATACTTTCTGTCCCCTTTTAGTTGTTCCCCCCCCCACAAGAACTCGTCCTGTATGGATGCCTCTAAAGCAGCTGAATTCCTCTAACAGCTGTGTATTTTGTATTACATATGCTATTGTGTGTGCCTTTATGAGCAGGTGTCTTTGTGTCACCGTGAATGCTACCCTCCGCAGAAGTTGACAGCTGCAGTTGTGTGCCGGGTGTCGTGCCATTAATAATTAGGCTTCAGCTTTATTCCAGGGGTTTAATTAAAATTGTCTCTTTTCTTTGCAGCACAGAAGTTTTCCCTACCGTATAGTGTGTCGTGGTTGCTTAGCATAATGGCTAGGACATGAAATGTTTGCTGGTAATATATTGTTATTTATTATTAATAATAGTGTTATGTAAGTAAGTAAATGTAAATTATATAAATATATAACAGGATATTATTTAATTGTAATTAAATAATTACATAATTTTTATTATATTTATATATTCTATTTATTGTAATTAAATTTCCAAATATAAAATCAGGCTCCTGAAGCAAAACCGGTTAAGGACCAGCTAGATGTGTCGCTTAGTGTGCTAGATCTGGTTGAATGAGTCAGCTCTGTTGAAGATCACAAATGATATTGTGCTTGCTCTGGATTCAGTCTCTTGTTTTGTCGGATCTGAGGATGGATTTGATATTGTAAGACATTATACTGTATTCTTCTTGAATGTCGAATCGAGGACACTGCACTACAGTGGTTTGCTTCTTAACATGAAAATGGGACTTTTTCTCCTCTTAGTTCATGTGGTGTGCCCCATCCATTTTAGGTTCCATTTTAGGACCTTTAGGATCCATTTTAGGACCTTTATTTATTTCCTTATATGCTTCCTTTGGCCAACATTTTTCTGAAATACATTTCTTATCAAGGCTATGCTGGCGATTCTAGGATTTACCTTCCAGTGAGGCTGGAAGGTAACTGTTTCACCATTGTTTCTTTTGATGTTGTATAGAAAGGATATTATATTGGATAACAAATTATTTTTTGCAGCGTAATGAGGATAAAGTAGATTTTTAGATTATCTCGCTTGCAAGTTCAAGTTTATCAAGCTTGTGACAAAATGCAAAAAGAAGGACCATATTTACCCTATTCTAGCATTTCTCCATAAGGGTTTTTTCTGGCCGTGCACAAAAATATATAGTGACCTTCTCAGATCTTCTTATCCTTTACTTGTAACTCTGCCACAGTGTCGGTGTAAATCAAAGGCTGGGCCTGTTATGTAGCTAGGCCCAAGCTTTGGAATAGTCTCCCCTATCGGGTGAGGTCTGCTCCTTCATTGGCAATTTTAAGTCTTCTCTTAAATAATACTTTTATTCTTAGGCTTTTGGAAAGTTGTAAGAGTTGCTTTTACTGTGTAGATCAGTGCAGTCTCATCCCAAGATGTCATATAACTGACATCTTGGGACGTCTTTTGACCATACATCAACATCTGCCATTTTAGGATACCTTTTAACTTTGGTTAGATGACGTTATCGGATCCTAACTCTACCCCAGACCTAAATCTACCCCTAAAACGGCGGATGTTGACATATGGTCAAAAGATGTCCCAAGACGTCAGTTATGTGAGACTGTGTTATGTAGGTTTGCTATTGCATATACAGCACTTTGGATCAATTCATATTATGTTTAAACATCTGTTCTCTTGTTTCATTTTCAGAGTGATCAGCCGAGCTCCAGGACTGAAGCTGGTCGTCGAGACACTGATGTCATCACTCAAGCCAATCGGGAATATTGTGGTCATCTGCTGTGCCTTCTTCATTATTTTTGGCATCTTGGGAGTTCAGGTGAGTATCATAAATAATAATAATAATAAGATGGGTTACGTCCCTTCGCTCTTTTCCATTGGAGAGAACTGAAGCTGCCACTGTCTCGATATGGCGCTGACATCAAACCAAATTCACCTCACAGTTATGTAGTGGATATAATGCTTGCTTGGATCACACTATTAAAGTAAAAGCTTAACTTTAGGGATTAATTGGAGTATTCCTTCTAAAAACATCATATATGAAGTAACACATAACATATGACAGCTCTGTGTGTTTAATCCACAAGATTGCCTTTAAGACGCTTAGTGAGAGTGAAAGAGGTGGTGCACAGAACGAATACATAATTTTCTGTCATTTCTGTAAATTTGAAACCAACATACTCTTCCTACAAACAGCTGAATAATTTGACTATGATTAAAATGTTGTTTTCCATACTTCTACAATTTACACACAAGACCGTAGGGGAACACCAATGCAATTTATCTTCCATTCTTCCAGGAAAAGATGCTTGTGCTTTTGTGCCTGTACAATGTGTAACATTGATTTTGTCCTTGTATGGTTTCCACTGAATATTTTAGAGGTTGTAACTGTTTCTTTGAAATTACTCATTAGATTGCCTAGCAATTTTGGGTAAACTTGACTGTTAAGTAAGTAAAAGAAGTACTACATTATAACAGGGCATAAAGTGATGACATCATTGGCATATTCTAATGTCAGTACTCATTTAAAAAACAAACAAAAAACACAATTGTAATATACTCTCTCTTAATCTCTGTTAAAAAATAATAATTAATTTAATTATTTAGTTATTTCCTTTAAAGAGCCGAGGGTTGTCTGAGAAATGTTTTTTTTTTCTTTCTTTTTTTTTTTTTAAATATTGTTCATTGAGAAAAGGAAGGTTGGTTTGTTTGCTGATAAAATTGCTTTGATTTTGTTTCCACAGCTATTCAAAGGAAAGTTCTTTGTGTGTCAGGGGGAGGATACAAGAAACATCACCAACAGGTCAGATTGCATCCTGGCTCAATACAAATGGGTCCGACACAAGTACAACTTTGATAACCTTGGGCAGGTAAGCACTTAAACTGGCAACGGTTGCACAAACATTTGCTCCGTCTCAAGATTCTCTTTTAAATGTACCTAGAAGTGACTAGTAATGCCACTTTCAATTTGAAAAAAAAAAAACAACAACAACAAAAAACATGGTCTCGTCCTATTTTCAACAGTCAAATGGAGTCATTGAAGTCAATTATTTATTTTAACCTTTTTTAATCATCTTTCACTTTCTTCAGGCTCTCATGTCCCTTTTTGTTCTGGCTTCTAAAGACGGTTGGGTGGACATAATGTACGACGGACTGGATGCTGTCGGTGTCGATCAGCAGGTATTGACCACATCAGAAGCTTCCTTTACCTGCATAAAGTGTTATTGTAATAGTATATGGATTTTCATGATTGTTGATTCACCTTGTGAAACATTTGATCCACAACTATGGACAGTGCGGCAACCTTTTCATTTGAGTGGGACACATTTTCTAGAGTAAAAAAAAAAAATTGTGAGCCAGAATATCTCTCTTGGTTGTCGATAACCGCAAACACTGATTGGACAAACTCCATGAACTGAATCAGAGCTGAAAAACCATTGATCAGCATTTCTGTCTTACAGTAGCTTCAAAGAACTGCTTTCCCTTTCATTAGTTCTTCTATAAGCTCCTTACTGTCCATTCATCAGATCTCTTCAAAGCGCCTTATTTTACACTATTTCCTCCAAATGTCTAGTTTATAATACAATTAGAATTTTCAAATAATTTCTCAATAATAACAAGTAACATTTTTGCATGAAAATGAAGTCTCCATGCTTCATGTGTGCCTGTGGGCTCCTGAAATTGCTCTGCTCTAATTGAAAAGCGCCCAGCCCCCTCTCCTAGCCAAGGCATTCATGTGTTTGAATTGGAACATATATCTCTTCCTTAGTCCCACTGCATGCAGAATGCTTAATCTAGCTAGAGGCAGGTGTTTTTTTTTTGTTTTTTTTTTGTCTCCAGCAGAACAAACCTTTGAATTGAAGTGTTATTGATATCATAAATCTCCACAATTCTTAACCTCAGGCTATCCCTGCGGTCCTCACCCAGATCTATCTATCTATCTATCTATCTATCTATCTATCTATCTATCTATCTATCTATCTATCTATCTATCTATCTATCTATCTATCTATCTATCTATCTATCTATCTATCTATCTATCTATCTATCTATCTATCTATCTATCTATCTATCTATCTATCTATCTATCTATCTATCTATCTATCTATCTATCTATCTATCTATCTATCTATCTATCTATCTATCTATCTATCTATCTATCTATCTATCTATCTATCTATCTATCTATCTATCTATCTATCTATCTATCTATCTATCTATCTATCTATCTATCTATCTATCTATCTATCTATCTATCTATCTATCTATCTATCTATCTATCTATCTATCTATCTATCTATCTATCTATCTATCTATCTATCTGTTTTTTGATTGTTATATTCTTATAAAATTCTTATATATATACAGTATATATGTATATTGTGTGTCTGTGTGTGTAACTAGCTTAACCACCATTGTAATCTGTACATTGACACGTGTTGTTTATCTGTGTGTTGTAGCCCATCATGAATTACAACCCATGGATGCTACTCTATTTCATCTCCTTCTTGCTGATTGTGGCTTTCTTCGTGCTCAACATGTTTGTCGGCGTGGTGGTCGAGAACTTTCACAAGTGCCGGCGGCACCAGGAGGCCGAAGAAGCCAAACTGCGCGAGGAGAAGCGCCTTAAACGCATGGAGAAAAAGAGAAGGAGTAAGGAGAAGGAGCTAGCTGGTCGGTAGCCTTTCCACACCTTTCTGAGTCCTGCTTGAACATTTTGATTTGACCGCGTGCTAAATTAGATGCTAATGCTAATTAGAGTAACCTGCGTATGAGGAATGAGATGCTCCGGCCCGTAATTAGCTAGGAATCCACTCCCCGGCTTGCCCCCCTTTTGCCTGGGAACGTCTCTAGAGCATGTCCCATGGCTTGCATGGTGATCTGCTTACGGAGAGAGCAGGGTGTGTGGTGGACCCCTGCCACAGGGGTCTGCCCACCCTCCTCATCTCTTGCATGTAGTAGGGCAGTGCAGTCTGAGAAGTAAATAAAAATCCAGTCTTGTCACACTCAAATTGGTTACATCTATCAGCTGCCTGCTCCAATGCTACCCAGGATGCACGGCGTGGTATTGATGACCTTCTCTTTCGGTTCCACTTCCTGCTATTCTCAGCACAAGGCGTTAGCATTGAAATCGACTTCATTGAGGATCTCTGTGTGGATGCGAGCTGTTTCGACATTGGCTTGGACATTGGTCCAGCATGTTTGATCTTTAAGCAACAGTTAAAAATGGGAATTTTTTTTTTTTTTTTTTTTTTTTAAGCCCTTGAGAAATACAGATGTAAATAGGTGATCTTTAAACTATAACATTTGAGTCGGACCACAAGATCAGACACTAAAACTCAAGCAAGGAAAACAAAGCTATTCTCATTGGCACACACCAACTTTTATCACTTAATCTCAGTTTAGAGGTCAAATTTATTCCACTCTAAAAGTCCTATCACACCATACTTTCACATTAAGATCTTTATTTGATTTGCACATTAGCTGATGAGTGTGTTCCTTTGTTTTATAGTGCTATCATGCCATCAGCTTTAGCTGGATAGGGAGAAGTGCTTCATTTTACCCTCAGTTCTTCATCTTTTCTTTTTGCTGCAAATCGAATTTTCCGTAGGTGTGTAAGTCTGACGGGATGTGTCAGGTATCTGGGGTTGAAATGGGATTAAACCGTGTGTCAGCTTTCCCTGGCTCGATTAATATTTTGCAACTTCTTTTTGAACATAATATCTAAATATCCTGAGGTAACTTTGTGGACTTTTGCTATTAAAAGTTGAGCAGAAAAGTTGTGGTTCCTTTCAGGTGAACTTGTTGGTATGACTGCTGTCATAAACTGAATAAGTTTACTTGATATTTCCATCCAAAAAGCCCACAACTGTCTAAGACTAATAATCTAGAGCTTAAACAGCTGGGATAAATAGTTTTAGTATTAGAGTTTACACACAACAATAGGGATTTTTTTGTTGTTGGACTCAGAACAATTGGAACACCCACCGACATCCATCCTATATTTCAGCTCCTTTTATGGTTTCTCTGCTTGCCCTACCTGATTAACATGGTTTCGTTCTTCTAGATATAATGCTGACCGGTGTCAGTTGGTCCAGTCCTGATCACACACAAGGTACAGATTGTATATGGCATGTCTATGTGTTCACCGTGGTGGTGGTTTGGGATGAGGGAGGGGGGTGGGAGGGCACCATCAGCGCCCATGTTCTCACCTCATCAGATATGATCTGGCCACACAAGAATTGTCTGTGGAAGTGTGTATGTGTGGTTTCCACAACTCATCAACAGTTCCAGCCAGCCCAGCCTCAAGCTCACACAGGGGATGGATAGCGAGAGAAAGATTGAAAAAACGCAAATGTTCTTTTTTTTTTTTTTTTTTAATACGGTTATAGTTATTGATGAATCAAGTTGAACTCACCTCAGCCTGCGGTGAGTGCTTTGGTGGTAATATAGGTCCGATCTCTCGATGTTACCCCCAATGTGACGCACTGTGGCTGACTGTTCGAAAGGAAGAGTATCACTGTTAATGTCTTTAGCTTTTTTTGATCTGTCTGCTTTAAAGTTCTCTCATCGGTTTGATGTTGTGGCATAGTGATTCACTTTGTGTTGTGACGTTACCCCATAACACTGTTTTCAAAAGTTACTGACTTGCTAAACACAACACAACACCACACCGTGCTGTTGTTCAGAGGCTGCATGACGTGTTGAAACTCATTTGTGACTTATGTGGGTGAAATGTTTGTGTGGCACTCTTGTTCCACTTTGACTTTGTTAGACTTTGTCTGTTGCTGTACTGGGCTACTCCACATGATTTTAACTGATATAGTAACTTGATTGTAGCGGAGTTGTTTGTGTATAAGAGGATGCAATACAATATTTTTTTCCCTGTACTTCTCAACTATGCACAAGCTTGATTTGCAACTAACAACTATTTTGATTTATCGATTCATCTGGTGTTTCAGTTATTGTAAGTCCCATTTAAAACATAAATTTGATGTTTTTAAAGAGAATGTACCTGTAATAGCGACATTTACACACTTGCTCTCTAGAAGTGCTTGCATTATAATATTTTTATAATACTATTTTGCAATATAACCTTTTACTATATAATTTCAGCCTTGAAGAGAATAGGGGATTTATTTCAAAAACATAAAAAATGACTCCACTAGTGTAAGTAAAAGTGTTTTTTTATGAAAAATTTATGCTTTTACTGCTTGAAAGTGGCATCACTGACAAAAGTTCTCAGTGTGCAGTGTAAAGACCTTAATAATCAATAATGAAATTCAGTTATTATCAGTTAGTTGTTGCAACCTTAGCATTAGCCCTAGCAGGATCCAGTCCCAACTTATGTTCTGTTGTGCAGAAACAAATGCCAATGACAGTTTTTAAATCTAAAAAAAATAGATTTTTTGGCAGTTATGTAACACAAAAAGCTGCATATTTTTGTGCATGGAATATGTTTACTTGTTCTCAGTGTAGCTGAGAGACTCTTATCTCTCCCCTTCTATCTGTGTTCTGTCTCAGTAAACAAGATCCCTCATGAACCCATTTTTTCTTTCTCTCTCTCCAACTTTCTTTGTCACTCCTTGCCTGTTCACCTAATGTTCTAGCAAAACATCTTTTTTTTTCCTTTCTCAATTATCCATTTTAAAACCACTAAAATTTAGTTTTATTATACCACTTTATGGAGACTGCATTAAATATCGAAGAACATTAAAAAATTATAATGAATATGGAATATAGGCTAGTGCATATATTTAGCAAAATTCTTCTCTCTAGAGTTAATTTTTCAAGCTGACTAACTGACTAATTTTATGGTCACGTTTTTTCTGAGGTAAATGTGACGTTACATGACATAGTTTACAAGCTGATTGAGCGACAGCGAAGTTACATGATACGGATTTCGATAAGATGTACTCTATCTTTCAACACACTTTCAGATGCTCATTCATGTTTAATTCATGCTGTAACTGGCATCATTAAGGCGGAAGTGGAGATCATGTACGCTCTGTTGCTGCTTCTCTTGAGCTGCACCAGAGCGACCTTACACCAGAGTGCCAAAACACCATTTATGTTTTTGAATTTTGTAAGAAAGTGGATGTAATTTGAAATTTGAGACTTTATTTCATAATAATAGTCACAAAGCACACAGATTATTGTGTTTTATTGGAGGGGATGCACACAACAATGTTCCATTCATTCATCAAATGAAAACAGGATGACTAATCGATTCTTGAGATTTAAGAATCGATATCGGTTCGTAAAAATGAGAATCGATTAATATCAAGAAATTGATATTTTTTTACCCAGCCCTACTAATAATCATATGTAGTTCATCCACACCAGAAGGAGTCAGTGTAGCGTCCAAGACCACTGGAATAAATAAGCAAAAAATAAACAAAAACATACTTGCTGCATCCATAACCGCATACTATATAGCTATGTAGTGGTACTACGTTTGGTTTGAAACTTACTTTGCGAACTTTATATGCTATACTGTTTATAGTAAGATTGTGACTTATTTCACCATGTTGTCATTGCCATGTGACCTACAGCATCAGTTGCGTCGCTTCACTTACATTCTCAAATCCTCTGTGGTGGTCTCTTAACGGGATAGTAAATTGTCCATCGAATCTTTAATCTTTTGTCAGTCGGGTACTTTTCGCCTACTGTTTTATGAATAGTATGAATTCGAACATACTACCCAGCTCATTCTGTTTTTCGCCAACTGTATAGTATGGAAGTCTTCTACACACTTCTAATGTAGTTGACATATTCCCCCTTTCCACCAGAATGGTTTGTGTTCTGGTATTGTCCCTGTCCCAAATGGCCCTGTCCCACACTTCATATGCACTTGCGTTCTTGTGGACTTTGTAAGTGTCATTTTAGGTTTCAGAAAGGTGCTCACTAGCGTCCCCTTTGCAGCTGATATGCGATTCACACT
This sequence comes from Cyprinella venusta, assembly GCA_038021265.1. Classification (NCBI taxonomy): domain Eukaryota; kingdom Metazoa; phylum Chordata; class Actinopteri; order Cypriniformes; family Leuciscidae; genus Cyprinella; species Cyprinella venusta. The sequence continues at coordinate 21,393,260 of CM075877.1, forward strand.
TGTGCTGAGCCCGCAAGCTCTGCATCAGACTATATTCTACACAACAGTCAAAACAGCATTATGTTATTAAGTTGTGGACTTGGGTGAAGATTGAGAGGGCTTAGAGTTCCATTTGGGACAGGGCCATTTTTGTATAGGTTGTATAAGTTATATATGCTTATATATTTTAAAGGAGAAGTTCACTTAAAAAAAAAAAAAAAAAAACGTTTGGTTACCAGTGCATTATATGGAGAAAAATCCTGGAATGTTTTCATCAAAAACCTTAATTTTTTTTTCAACTGCGGATAGAATGACATGGCATCTTGGATGACATGGGTATGAGTAAATTCTACGGAAGTTTTTTTTTTTTTTAAAGTGAACTGCCCCTTTAACATGTGAGCTCTGGAGATTAGCCTGAAAGTGTAATTAACATATTTTACCCTGAGTGTATCGATCACACTTTTTCCATATATTAAACACAGTTCACAGTCGCACACGTCAGCGTTGTTCACATTGATTGAGTTATGTTGTCGCATTTGGGATGAAAAATGACAGGCTTCATTTTGCTTCTAATTAGAAGACGATGTGTTAATTATTCAGCCGTCCAGTTACACAATGCCTATTTTATTCAACGCATATTTTATAATTCTGTTTTGGATTTCTTTTTGGGAGAGGTGGGGGTGTTACCCCCCGCCAGTCTGTCTCTCTCAATTAGCTTCTTTTCGTATGCTTGCATATGGGATCAAAGGGCTGGTTAATCATATCTCACTGCAGTAGGGCTGAAACCATCTGTCTCTCTTCTACCTGTGTCCTCTCCCAGTCGCCATTTATTAGCCGTTCTCTGAGGTGCCTCATCAGAAATGTGTTTTGCCAGCAGTTTGACCGGACACACTGTATTTACAAGGCATATCATTTGGAGGTGTCCTTGATTAGGTAACATCTGATTTACAATAATTCATTTAAGGCTGCAGCATGGCATTAATTCTTATCCTGCTGCTATCGAGGGATGTTTGGGTTTTTCCATCCATTCAAAATCTTGATGGTGCATCTTGGATTGAAGGGTCATTCTCAATATTTTTTTTTTTTTGGTAACATTTTTCATTCATTTTAGTTTTCTCCCATAAAAGTTTATGGTCTGTATATAATAATACCTTGATTATTAATAATCGTTAGAATGACTTAACTTGTGTAATTCATTTTATTTCAAAGATGAAGCAGAGGATGTAAAATCAGTGTAAAATCTAATTATCATAAAATTATGATGTATAATGTATAATTATGTAAAAAAAACGTAATTGATGAGGCATACTAATTGGCAATTGGCATACATTGATTGCAGTGATTACAGTACATTGTCATTTAACCCTTTTTTTATATTAAATTGTGTTACATAAAATGATAGAGTAAAGCAAATTAACTTTTTCAATGTGATGTGAAAAATCACCAACCTCTAAAGAATAGATTCTTTACTTTGTAAATATTTAACTCAACAACTTATTTACATAGTGCTTTGCACATTGTTCCAAAGCAGCTTAATATAAAAACAGAAAAATAACGATAAAAGGACAAAAATAAAATTGTACTAGACAACCCCCCTGTGAGCAACCCAAAAGCAAGAGTGGCAATGACAAAAAAAAAAAAAAAACCCTAGGATTTTCAAGTAAAGTATTATTTTGGTGCCTAACTCAAACCAAAATTGTTTATTATCATAAATAAAAAATTATAAATCTCATAAATTATGTACCATATGAAGGTGGCTGTATTGTTTTGGATTATAGAACAATCTCTTTGTCATGGTCTATCTAGAATATTTACATTTTTTAATGACTGCAAACTCATGTTCGTCATTAATTTTGAGAATGACCCTGGCATTTTTTCAATTCACCTTTTCTGGCATTTTACATTCGTATTCATAGGGTTAGGTGAGCGCAATCTAAAGTAGCTAATTCATGAACTGGGATGTGAGCTGCAGAACTTCATTAATGATGGATGTTCTGATTCTGCAGATCTACAGGCTTATTTATTGGGTTCCATATGCAGAATCAATTTTTTGCATTTGTATAAAAAAAAACTATCCCGAGATAGCAAATTTGCCTTAACGAAGCATATGAGCTCAGCATTTATTCAATTTGTCTTTCTGCACCCACGCAGAACTGGAGATGACCCACCTCTCTTTCTTTTCATCTCAAGCAGACTAGTATACAGTCTCTCGACTAATACTGGGGGAGCAATGAGACGGCGAATGACAGAGGGAGAAAATGAAATTACTAAGTGTCGTGTAACCTCCACTCTTGGCAGCAGAAGGCAGCACGGTCTCTTATGTAACCTGGCAGCTCCAAACACCGTTTCCTTTCTTCCTACTGCAAGTGAAAATGACTCAAAGTCTTCTTTATGTAACTTGGGCAAGCAACAGTCCCCCAAATTAAACAGATGGCATAAAGTTTTCAGCTGAAAGAATTACTTTTGTTCCGATAAATGTCATGACATTATCCTTTACCTTAATATTAGTACCTTAAATAGTTAATGTGTGAGCTCTATTAGAGTTGCATTTGGATATTGCGCATATTTAATGCAGTTTGTGATTAGGAAATGCATGGGTGGGTTGTAAAGTCCATCTTGAAATACTGTATATAAATAAAAACTGCTCATTAACTGGAATAATTTCGACCTCGGGTGAGGGTGCAAGAAACATTCCACTTAGTTTGATTCTGATTTAAAATGCATACAGTGTCCTACATTTCAGCAGACTCATGCCTTTTGGCAAGAAGTGCACCTAATCTCTTTATGGGTCTTCATGGTTCATTCTGTATAGGGAGACGGTTTATTAACAGAGTAGATCGAGAACAAAGTTAAAAGTCTTCTGCAAGAGTTGCTGTAAGCTCTTAGTGTGACTTGATCTTTTTAACCTCACAGAGATTGTGTACTGATATTGCTGGGTTGTCTGTCATGTTGTGGGAGGCTTGACAAATACCAGCCGAGAGAGGGATGTAACGCTGTCTGGGTGGTTAAACAGGCCAAGTGAGCTTTAGAGAAAATTACAGGGGAAGAGGTAGAGAGATTCTGCTGAAGTAACACCACTTGAGAAGCACAAGTGAACTGTGTTTGAAACTAATGTATCAGTGGTTATAGATTATAAATGTTTATGTGATTGGTCCTATAGGTTTTGTTTGTTTTAGCAGAATCAGTAATAGTGCAGGGTTTTTCCACAAATGAAATCTAGTCATTTTAAGAGGAATCTATGCAATCTGGCAATATTTCCATTTACAGATTTTACAAATTCGACCAAAAAATAGCTGCTTGGTTTGAAAGTGGCATATGTGTGAGCTGTACTTCATACATTGACTTTTTGCTCACCAAATGTTTGCTTAAATTTCGCTAATGTGACCGGACCTCAATACATGGCCAGCTTTATGCATTTATCAAAAAAAAAAAAAAAAAAAAACGACTTATGAGTGTAGAGTAACAACCAGTGTTGAGGAAGCTACTTTAAAACTGTAGCTTGCACATTCATTTGTATAATCATATAGCTGAATTGTTATTTTTTCATGTACGACTGAAAGTATGAGCTGAAAGTGATAAAAGTGATCCTTCTATTTTTATTTATTTATTTATTTATTTATTTATTTTTAATGATTCAAATATGCACTCTCTCTGGACCAAAAGTGTTTGCATTTTGACGTTTTACAATGAAAAAGTGATGGGATTATGTTTCCTTTTTGTGTTGCAAACAGGGGGTGACTGTCACGAACCAAACATACTATTACCTCGTATGAGAACAGGTTTTGATTGTCAGATTTGTCAGGCACTCTAACTAACATCTCATGTTGAGTAATATAGAATGACATTACTCTCGCGGCACTCTGCACATCATCACCGTCGCCCATCCACCAAGCCTCTGCCATTCTACCTCCATCTCAGATGGCCCATCTTGCTCAAGTCAGACTCAGAAAGAAAGTGTGATTTGTCTGCCAGCATGATATATTATATGTGTGTCTGTGTTTTTCGTCTCACCCTAGTCTATCCTACCGTATATGTTTGCTGTTTTTTTTTATGTACGAATGTATTTTCTTTATCATGCTCTCCCATTACTGAATATATGATTTATTTATTTCTCTTACAATAATATATATCTATTTTTTTGCTTTTAAATTCTCCTTTTCCTCTGTTATTTTCCACTATTGCACCAGTTTCAAGAAGGCATTTAGTCTGTCATTTCCTGTTGGTTTTGACTCTGTGTGTGCTGGCATATTGTGCCAAAAACAAAAAAGTGCAGTGTATCTGCCAAACTAATTTTTACATTTGAGTGCATCAGCAGTAAGTCCAGCAGACATCGACTCATTACTTTTGGAGCAACTCATTGACCATGCACTTCAGGGGGGTAAAACCAGCCTCAATTAAAAACCATTCGGCTTAGAGCGAACAAAGCTGCAATTTGCTGGCTTCCCTATTCAGATGGCTGTTTTTATCATCTTTGCTTTTTCCCCTTTCTATTTTTGTCTGACATTTTGCTATGCAGGCTTTAGAATTTTTCTCTGGCTCTTCCTTTAAATAACAGTCTAGTCCTCCCACTGCCCACAATTCCCAAGTGCTCATGACTTTCACCCCACATGACTCAGGTCTGCATAATGGACAGATAATTTCTAAACATATTTCTTTAGTGGTGAAGTTTGTTCACTCTGTAGGGATATGTCAACCTTAACATGAATAATCAACATCAGATCATTGTTGATGTCCATATTTAGACCCTCATCCTTAGACCCTCAAAATTAATAACTATTATTTAAAAAAAGAAAATCAAAAGAAACAATTTTTTTGTGTGTGCAATTTTTATGGTATTTGTAGAGTACCAGTAATGTTGATAATGGACCAAAGTTTGTCTGTATTTCCCAACTGACTTAGCTTCTGAGGTACTAGCTGCTATATGGTTCATTTCTTGGATTTACACCTTCCGCAACCTCTCTCCTCTCTATTGTGCATTGTTAAAATATTTCTGAAAGGACTTTGGACCTCCTAAAAGATAGGAAGATTCACCAAAAAATAAATCATGTACAATTTATTCCTGGATTATTTATTTATTTACATCTTTATGATTTGTATTAATACAGATGTACATGTAAATATATATTTCAGCGTCTTGTTTCGTGATGGCTCTATCAGTAGTATACTTTTTGCAAATATTAAAAAGTAGGGTGTTTATGCATTTGCCATTAGGAACTAATTTTATGGGGTCCAGAGTTCCTCAATTCAAAGTTTTAAGAACTTTTTTTTTCTCCTCCAAGTGCACGTGAGTTGCGGCAAAGTCAGAATCATGTTGAAAGCATCAAGACCAGCATGAAGTCTCATTGTGACGAAAAGGCCAAGAAATTTGTTGTCGTACCCTCCTTTTTGGGGGTTGATGAGTATTGCACTGAGTTTTAACAGTTAACACGTCCAGAACTGTTTTGTGGCTAGATTCAAATGTGGTATCATGCCCAAAACCTTCAATTGCCTCACCCAATCATCTAACCGTCATTCTCAAATGTATTCATGGATGGAATTGGAATGGGCTAAAATTGCCATTTAAGCAAAGAATGTCTCATTAAATCATAGTCATGGTATCATTAGCTTGTTCCACAAAAATAGAGACAGAGATGGAGAAGTCCCAGACCCACATTCTCCATTGCTATTTCACTCGTGTGCTGGTTAAAAATAGTTTTAATCCATTTTCCTTCCCTTTGAATTCTTTTAAAGCTGATTTGGCTGACGTGGATGTTAGTTTGACCCATTGCAATGGCATGACATCAAAGTGGCACCGCTGCCACTTGGAAACAAAACAAAAGCAAACAAAAAAATAAATGAAAACACAAAAACCCATCTTCTATGAAACTCTTTCGTTAAACTCAGTGCGGTACTCAGTAGATATAAAAATACGGTTATGGAGACTGCTTTCCCTCTGTCACTAATTTATTAGTATTATTAGTGTGTTTAAGAGGATTGGAATTAGCAATGTAAGCCAAACAAAACTGAATTTTGTCCCACTGACAAGTCACACTTTTTTTGAATGAAAGTGCACAAAGGGAGAGAGTCTTACTACAGAGGGTAGGAGGGACGTAGTTGACTGGGGGTGTCCTATGGGAGCTTACCTGTCAAACGTGAAAACCAGCTTGTGAATATACACCTGTTCCCATATCTACTGTCCTCCGTAATTGAGCACCTTTAAAACTGGGGCAGTCTACACAGCAACTGTTTCTGTTCCCAATGAATGGTTTTGTTTGCTGCCCCGCTGGATACTGTTGTCTGCAGCCCAAATAAATTAATTTAGAACACATGGGTTAAAGAGCAGAACATTGACCTCATCGCAGATTTTGTTAGATCCTAGGAGTCATAAAAATAACAATAAATAGGCTAAATAAATAAATAAATAACAACTAGAGTGGCAAAGTTTAGCCAAGTCTGGATATTTAAGATTCATAAGCTGTACATTATGAAAAACCAAAGGTAATGTCGAGTCAGCACATTTTAAATCACCAGGAGCATGGCTTCAATTAGCAGAATTAAAGCCAGATGGGTTAGAAGATTCCTTTAGTAATTACCCACTGAACCAGCATTGCTGATATTTTATCCTGAGAAATCAAAATAGAGTGACCCCATATACGTCACATTTAATAAAAATGACATGACGAAGGAGTGCTGAGTGTTCAAGTGTGATATTGCCTTTAACAAGTTAAAGGGATACTCCACCCAAAAAATGAAAACTCTGTCATATTTACTCACACTCAAGTTGTTGCAAACCTGTATGCGTTTCTTTCTTCTGCTGAACACAAAGGAAGATATTTTGAAGAACAATTGGAACCAAACAGTTGTTTGGCACCATTGACTTCCATAGTAGAAAAAAAAATACTATGGTAGTCAATGGTGCCAAAGTTCCAATCGTTCTTCAGAATATCTTCCTTTGTGTTCACCGGGAGAAAGAAACTCATACAGGTTTGCAACAACTTGAGGGTGAGTAAATGATGAGAGAATGAGAGCAGAAAACAGTAGTGAAGTTTTGTTTAGTGTTTTCAAAGAAATCGGTTGAGTCAATGATTCAATGACTTACTCACACAAACAGCTTATGAATTTAAAATAGCATTAGTACTACTATTTACTACATTCTACTACTACTACTACTACTACTACAATACTACTAATTTTGCCATATTTTTATATGGAGTGGTGGGGTGGTATGCTAGTGTGTTTCAAATTCAGCCAGTCACTTGTTTTGTTACTGAATGAATCAATGACTCTCTCAAAAAGACAAAATACCTATTTAATAGTCTATTTAACCTGCTGAAATAGTCACTTCCAGATTTGTTATATTAACTCAATCGCTTTTGTTAAAGCTGCAATCCGTAACTTTTTTTGTGTTCAACATGTAAAAAAAAAAAAAAAAAAAAAATAGAATTAGCAAGTACATCATGAATCCATTTTTCAAACTGTGTTTTTGTCTTGTTCTGCAGTATCATAATAAGTGTTTACAAATTGTTTACATTCAGACTAATTTAGACTAGTTTGTGACGTACCACTGTGACTCGTCATAGACATAAACATAGAGAAGAAGCGTCGGCTATGTTCTTCCACAAAATCCATACAGTTCTCTTTATTAAACGCTGAGCACCAAAAGTTATGAAAGGCAGCTTTAATTGAAATCAAGCTGAAATAAAATATACAAATATTAAATATGTTAATTGAAAATTAGAAGTCTTTATGAAATAAATTAAGTTGAAGTACTAAAATTACTAAAACTGAAATCTAAATAAATGAAAGATAAATAGAACTATTTTTTGAAAAAAAGAAGAAAATAATTGACAAAAGCACATCACCGAATACCAAAACTTAAGCTAAAATTAAAATTAAATCTGAAAATATAAAATAAAAGCTATCTCTAAATCTGGATGGAACGCACAAACACAGAGAATTGCTTACTTGTAGAAATCTCTACATATTAAACTGAGATTAACATCCAAAAATAAATTCTTAACCTTTAACAAGAAAATAATTTGGACATGTTCTAGATGAGTCATACTCATATTCACTATCCAGTGGGGATGATTAAACAAATACTGCTGATGTGGCTCTATTATATATAAAAAAGAAAAGGTTGAATGCAGCACCTGTTCCTCCAGTCCAGTGCTGGTGCCAGGAAAAGCCTGGCTAATGGGCTGACAGGACCACAGGGAACACAGCTGCCGCTCACAGTGTTTCGAGATGATAAGCCCCCACGGACCCCTGCTGCTCTGCCATCCCTTCAGTCCTCTCTGTCCTCAACAAAAAAGAGAGGAAAAACACAAATCATAAAAATGGATTAGAAAGACAAGCGCATGCACAAGTCTATCCTTGTGAAATGGAGATTTTTTTTAATATGTTAGGGAATCTCATTAGAAAATATCCATGATGTCATAGGACAGTTCATTTTATTTAGGTATCTGTGAGTGAGCACATCTCAGGTACAGTGGCCCTTCTGTCTGGGCTCCTCTGCCTTTGATTTGGCACTGACCACAGAAACATAATCATAGTTAAAGGAAAAGTTCACACGAATATGAAAATTGTCATTTACTCACCCTCATTTAGTTCAAAACCCAAATGACTTTCTTCTGGACTACTCAAAGAGAATTTTCAAAGAATGCTATACCATTAACAAAGTTATATAAAAGTGGTCCATTCAACTCTTCTACTATTACAAGTCATACAGAGTCAAATCGTTACTCACTGAAAAGTTGTTTAAGATTTGTAAATTAGTCACTATTTTAGTGAACTGATCCATCAGAATGATTCTCTCACAAATTGGACTGATCCAGTTCTCACATCCCTGACTTAATGATTCATTTGAAGTGAATTCCTCACAGAAAGCAGTCATAAGGAATCAGAATAACTTTAATATGATACACAGGTCATATGGGCCAGTTTTATACTTTTATTGCACTTTTGCAGCGTTTTTAGAGATTGAAAGCTTCTGACCAATCATAATATTAACGTTTGTTTTTGAATTGTTAAAGAGCGACCAGATCTGTCTTTAGAAATTCTCCTTTAGGGTTTTACAGAAGAAAGAAAGTCAGGCAGGTTTTTGAACAACATGAGAATGAGCAAGTATATATTCATTCCTGTGTGAAAACGTTCTCTCTTAGCTTCTTCTCTTTTCGACTGGTTATTTCCCTCTCCCTCTCTTTTGTCAGTGTGGGCATGAGTGTGTACAAAACCATGTTTGTTTCAGTGCAGTTATTTCATGCTTCCTCCCTGTTCCCATGGTATTTCAGAAGCCCAGAGTAAACCCTATTACTCCGATTACTCACCTACACGGCTTCTCATCCACAAGATGTGCACCAGCCAATATCTGGACCTGTTCATCACGATAGTCATCGGGCTCAATGTCATCACCATGTCCATGGAGCACTACCAGCAATCTAAGGTAGTAGAGCAGTGAGAGTGCATGCGCTTGTTGATATTTCATTAAGGAAATAAACTCACTGGAAATGTAACTGTAACTTCAACTCACCGTTATCTCACTTTTTGATTCTGTATGATATTTGCTGATTAGGCAGCTAATGTTTATGTACTCTTTTTGCTGTACTGCGTTTTGATTATATCACAGCGGTAAGTATATAATTTCCTCTATATTATTATACGTATTTGCACTTTCATTGTGCTGCCCCAGGACATTTTATACCAATGCCTGTGTATAAAAAGCCATATGAGAGAAATGCCTCACCACACTGTAGTGTATGCACTGCACTGAAATGTATGCATATTCCCTCATCAGTCTTTCCCCCTCGCATAACACTAGAGACAATTCATGAATATTCAATGGAGGACTAAAATAAAAACATGAGTTAGAAAAGCTCTGGGAGTTTCGATTGGTTTCTGTGAATCATTTAGGTGGTGTAATATGTTCTTTTCATTCCTTCTGCCTTTTCATTCCTTTTTACAAAGGTCACTATTGATGGTAAACATCAACGAACAATATAAAAATGGTTTTCAACTGGTAGTATATATATATAGTATGTATGTATGTTTGGTATGTTGTCTCTCCTCAAATCAAAATTAGTGTTTACAATCCCTTGTCAACTCTGTTTGGATGATTCCCAGGGTTTTCACCCATCATTAATGGAGGTCCGTGACCTCACCTGTGCAGTCTGTTTTAATTAGAGCCCGGGTGGCCTGCAAAATATTGGAGCAAGTGGAGCAAAGGGGATTGTTAGGCTTTGACCACTAACACCTACTCCGTGAACAAAATCAATTGATTTTCTGGTGTGTCGTCACTCTTAGCCTGGACTTAATTACTGTGTGGTGGAGGAGGGAAGGCTAGAACCCTGGCAATATTCACTGACTGTTTTCGTTGTGCAAATAACCACCTTTGATAACTCATCTTTTCCACAGATTGACTATGAAGTGACCTATTTGGCCATTCATAGACCACAGTTTGTGTATTTATTTATTGTTCTGAAGGAGTAGAAATATGTTTGTTCACTTCTGTACTTTCACTATTACCTTCTCTTTGCAACTTCTCTGCTTTAACAGGTCCTGGATGAGGCTCTGAAGATCTGCAACTACATTTTCACTATCATATTTGTGCTGGAGTCTGTCTTCAAGCTTGTTGCCTTTGGATTCCGTCGCTTCTTCAAGGACAGGTAGTAGACGTGACCCTCTCAAAAGCTACACTTAGGGTAGTTGATCCAAAACAAATCAGAAATTTAGAGTAAAGCCATTCCGATGGAGGGACATGCTCCAATTCCCCTATTCTTTTCTTTCTTTGTGTGGGTGAACACAATAGAGTTTGTTAGTAGTCCTAAAGCCACATCCTTTGAAATGATATCACAGTTTTGAGATTTCTTGGTTTGCCTCTGACTGTCAGAAGCACATCGAGGGCTGAATGCACTGGCGTCTGTGGTGGAAAATAAGAACCGAATTTATATCACTTGTGGTTTTGGTAAAAGAAACCCATCTTGAAGCATGCAAAATCACACCGCCTGGGGCTTAAACAGCGAGAAAGCCTCTTAAATTGCATTTATTCCGCTTAAATAAGTGACAAAGAAGTGCTAAATGTCGAATGTTACAGCTTTATATGTTTAGGCACAATTTAACTGTATTTTCTTTATAGAGTTTAAACGATCCATTGGTCTTTTAATTAGTCTTGAATAATCAGTCAATATGTGAATTAGGCCTGAAGTTGATAGGCCATTAGACGTTCTCACGTAATCAGCTTTTTCTTTCAATACCATAATGAGTAGGGAAATGTGAAGCAGTTATTTGCATACTAATGAAAACTTTGACATAACATAATTGATATGATTTCAAAATGAATCTCTTACCAAAGGCCCTTCAGAACATGCTGTTCAGGAGGTGAAGGTTTAAAGGACAAGTTTGGTATTTTACACTTAAAGCCCCGTTTTCTCGCGCCAGCAGCATATGTCCAAATTTCAATCTTAACCGTTCTATTTCATCAGAAACAATCTTAAAACAGGGCTTTAAGTGTAAAATTTACACACAAACTTGTCCTTTAGAGTTGACACTTTAAGGCTTTTTTTTTTTATTGATTTACAACATTTGAAATGACTTTCTGTTACTTTGATTGGTTCTTACATGCAACACGCTCCAAGTCTGCTCGGATGGAGGATAGAAGTACACTTTCTTTGATCACCGGCCCCATAGCAAATGAAGCCAGTGGGAAAAATGTAGAAATACTTTGTGTAATCATTTGACTTCAATTTCCCAACATTTCTAATGAAACACCTCTCATGGCTGCAGGCCCCATGCAGCAAATTGAGGTGTCCTAAAACAGACTCTAGGCTCTACCTCACCCATGACAGTGTTATATTTGACCCTCAGGGGGAGTTATTTAAAGTTAGCTGCAAAGTTTGAAACCATATTTAGACAATGAACATGCTGAGAAGCTTGCTGGAAAAGAGTAACATCCAGGGTCAAATAAGGGTTATTTGCTCAAAATGATGATTCTTTGATCAAATTTCCATAGAAAGACTCAGTGTTTTGACTCCTGGAATTGTATTGCATGCTTTTGAAAGATACAAGTTTTGTTGCGGTTGACAACAGTACGCAATATTAATACAAAATAAATTAAATGTAAATGCAGTTTTAATTCTTAATCCAAAGAAGGTAAATAAAACATTAATTTAAATAAAGTACAAATAAATAAATAAATAAAAGTTTGGTCTTGGTAAGATTTTTTTTATATTTTTGAAAGAAGTCTCTTATTGTCACCAAAGCTGTATTTTTATTTATTTATTTATTTATTTTCCCCAGAAAATAACATATATTTGTTCAAAAATACAGTGAAATTGTTGTATTGGGAAGTACTATAAGAATCTTAAAATAACTGTTTCTATTTTCATATATTTAAATCAATAAATATATATTTAATATATATTTAAATTCTGAATTCAGCAAGAATTACTCGTCTTCATTACTCCAGAAATCCTTCCAATATGGTGATTCGGTATGCAGTAATAAATAAATAAAATAAAAAAATAAAAAATAAAGAAGTTAAAATTTTATATATATATATATATATATATATATATATATATATATAATTTTAATTTCTTTCTAATTATTATTATCAGAATTTAAAGTGGATGCACTTTTTAACAATGTAAACGTCTTTACTGTCACTTTTGATCAATTTAATGCATCCCTGCTAAATAACAGTGTTAATTTATAAGTGACCCCAACAATTGGAACATAGTGTACAATCATTCTAACATTAAAAGGAAGCATTATTCTTATATATGAATTAACATAACATGTGTCTTTACACAGGTGGAACCAGTTGGATCTTGCCATTGTTCTGTTGTCTATAATGGGCATAACACTGGAGGAAATCGAGGTCAACGCTTCCCTTCCCATCAACCCCACCATCATTCGCATCATGAGGGTGCTGCGTATTGCTCGTGGTTTGTATTCTCTTCCCTCTTATCTTCCATACAACCATGGTCTATTTTTCTTACACTCCTTAGCGGCTCCGCCTGTTAGCCTCAGTAGATCAGACCCGGTTGTGTGTGTGTCACTCTCTGTTGTTTCACAGACTGCTCAGCAGAAGCCATAGTCTGTGTAGAAAGAGTCCAGATGGCTGTAATGAAAAAATTCAGTTCACACAACCACTCTTATTTCTTACACACACACTCACAACACACACACAGTGTAGGAAGCTGGGGTGCTTGTCTGCTTGGAACGATTATTCTTCCTCTAATGAAATAGCTGCTTGGCAAGTCTTTTTTGATTATTCCCTCGACAGAGATGGCCAAGCAAACACACCTGCTCAGATGTCTGTGTTCTCATCAGGTGTGTGTGTGCATGTGTGTGTGTGTGTGTGCGATTAAGGGTGTGCCATTACGTCTTCACTGCCTATTTCCTACTGGATTCATTCAGACATTCTTGTAATGAAAGTCGCAGGCATCATCCACTTACGGGCCTTATTGCAATTAACCAAACCTCCACAATGGCATCTCCTTCATGGCTCAATGACCGTCATTAAAGCTCCGTGTGTGTAGTGCACGGCCCCAATAATAGCATTCTCCGTGACCTGACCACTGAGAAAATTACACAAGAATTAATTTCCATTGGCCACTTTTAAAGAAACAGTCCACTGTGTACACATTTATTTCTGTCCAATCAGGGCTCTGTTAAAAGATTGAGTCACAGTTTGAGTTTCACAGCTAACATAACGATTTTCAATTTTATTTATTTTTTTTTTCTCAAATGCCACTTTTGTCAAAATTAGAAGCATTATTTAGTTTTACTCATATTTGTAATATATTGAATGTACCTGTAGCCTATTGATTTTTTTTTTTTTTGAGATTCTGTGATCACTGAATAAAATGCCCTAATGTCATGTGCATCGTACATTAACTAATGTGCATCTAACATGGTTCATAATATGATAAATTTAATATTAATCACATTTTTCACAAATTTCTGGAAATTATCAGCACAAAATTAGTCATTTTGATTGGTAAAATCACCAGAAAAAGAAGAAAAAAAACACACACATCTTGGTGGGACTGATAAAGTCTGATGTAGATGTTTTTTTTTTTTGTTTTTTGTTTTTTTTACATGCAAGGCTACAATTTAGCATTGCCATCACAGGAAAATCTTTTAAGTATTAAAAATTCTCAATATTATTATTTATAAATATTTTTTACATCAAATAAATTCAGCCTTTGTGAGAATACATTTTTTTAAGATTTAAAAAAAAAAAAATCTTACCGTCCCCAAACTTTTCAGTATTGGATAATGTTGTGATGCCTGAATTCACTGATTTTATTTAGCATTTTATTTTTAATTTATTTTAGAAAAAATATATATATATATAGAATTTTAATATTGTCCAATTGTTGGCCATAACATGAAAATAATGATTGGTTATCAATAACAGTACTACACAAGTATATAAAAAAAAATCAAATAAATAAATAAGTACAATTTAAATTGTATTCTGACCAGATTGTGTATAATCTGACTCTCCTCTCCTTTTAGTGCTGAAGCTACTAAAGATGGCCGTAGGAATGCGAGCTCTGCTTGACACTGTGATCCAGGCCCTGCCTCAGGTACTGCACAAAACTTTTGTCTTTCTCCTTCATAAAGTTCCGCTCTCAACTCATATCCCATGAATCCTGCGCTGCGAGAGAGCTCCCGGTCCCCGTTCCCTGTTCTCCTGTGGCCCATCCGCTCTCAACAGGCCTCATTTACATAGTCAATCTGCCATGAAGAGGCCACAGCAGTGTAGATTGGCTCTGCTGGGCTGCTTGGAGAATAGCAGAAGCCAGAGAAGAAAATCTCCAGCATGCACATTCTTTGATAACATCAGGCTTCATCACCTCCTGCAGGCTTTTTGATTTGGAAACATGCCGCACCACAGGACACACTTTTAATTCCTGTCTCTCCTCAGATATGCGCTTAGAAAATGTAATTCTACATTTAACTAATTGTCAGTAATTGGATTAGACCATGTTTAGCCGTCGCCTCCTATCGCCCTTTCGCTCCGTCGCTGTGACTTTCACACAGTTTCTTATTTTGTTTTATAGTGGATTTTTGTGGTTCCAGGCTATTGATCCACTCTTCTGCAATTTGTGAGAGGTGTTCTGATCCTTAAGAGTGTTCTGAGATATCCTGCCAGATTGTGTCAGCTTGATCCTTGTTTCTTGAATCACTGTGAATCCAGCCAGTGAATAGTGCACTTAAGGGAGATTAGGGGTGGGAAAATAGCCAGCCTTGGAAAAAGTAATGTCAATGCAATCGGATTTGTCTGCACTTCTAATCTGACTCTCTTTATTCTTTTCTGCTTTCCTCCGTTTGCCTAATTTTTCAATCATGCATGAACCTTTTGCCTCTGATCATTATATGTTTCGTGTGATTCTACTCCAAATCCAGCTGGGTGTAGGTGGGTTCTTCCTGTAATGCATTTTTTATAAGGGTATACCACAACAGGGTTTACCCACTTAAATTATAATAAAATAATAATAATAATTATTATTATTATTATTATTGGTAAAAATATTTCTTGGTAAATTAAAACAAGGTTTGTTTGTTTTCTTTCTCTCAGAATGATGGGGAAAATTGGCAAAACTTGAATTTAATGTGATGTACTTTCATTTTTGTTAATTTTTAAACCATCTTCAGACATTTACCATTTATAATTTATCACAATATCAAACATATTTCATCATTTATATAACAGGATGGAATATTTTAAGTCAGACCGATCAACTAATACTACAAAACATCACATTATTATGTTAGATTTATACAAAACAAATTAACGTTTTGATTAGGGGGAAAAAAATGGAAGATTTAATTATAAATTCTAAAATTCTTTTGGGACCTCCCTCTAGTGGATTTTCTATATATTGCAGTTTTTCGCACTTCTGGGTAGGCTTCATTTTTCAGATTAGAATGTTGCCGCTTGGTAAGAACATGATGTGCGTGACTCGTGAGAGCCGCCTTGCTTGTCACACAGTAACTAAAGAAGACGGGTCTTTGCGAATGGTCACTTTAATATTAATGATAATGATTCCATGATAATGTATGGAATATACGGCAAAGCGCCACTAAATAACAGGCCTATAGCATAGCCCTATTGTTAATGTGGCCATGCATGACAGAATATACATTCAAATCAATGCAGTGAAGTTATTTAAAATTCACACCTGTTAAAATTGTGAAAAAAATAAAAATAAATATAATTTCATCTTTCAAAATGATAAAATTAATATTTATCCAATACGTATATTAAGACACATGATGGTGACATGAAAATGTACTGCGTAAAAAAATTGACCATGTGCTAAATAACTTTGAGTTTTTTCAATAGGATGTGAGCATTTTATTTATGATTTTCTGACACTTCTTATTGATTGAGAGAAAAAAAGGAATTAGATCAGAAAACGACTGCAAATTTTTTTCCAGCATCATGTCTGGAACGTGTGCTAATGTGCAAAACTACTGCTGCGGTAGGCTATGGCTTCAGCGTAGTTTGAGACTTAAGTTTACAGAACTGTCAAGCTCTAATCAGGTGGAACACAGCTGTCATCTCACTTCATGACTCTCTCTTATTGGCTCCTCACAGGTGGTATTTCTATGTCTGCCCTGTCAGTTTCTTTTGCGTTCCATAACAAACTATCTCTCTCTCTCTCTCTCTCTCTCTCTCTCTCTCTCTCTCTCTCTCTCTCTCTCTCTCTCTCTCTCTCTCTCTCTCTCTCTCTCTCTCTCTCTCTCTCTCTCTCTCTCTCTCTCTCTCTCTCTCTCTCTCTCTACAGGTGGGGAATCTAGGTCTTCTCTTCATGTTGCTCTTCTTCATCTTCGCTGCTCTGGGAGTAGAGCTGTTTGGTGACCTGAGTAAGCATAACAAACACGTATACATAAGGGCCATTTTTCTTGTGGTCTAATTCACTCAGAAACAAACACTCCCTCTCTCGCACACACACACACACACACACTCCTATGCATTTCTCAGAATCTTCCTCTCTCTATTTTATTTACACTGACTTGTAAATTATTTAGGCGCCATAGGGAGCCGCAACACTACTGCTGGGAGTCCAATAACAAATTTTTGTGTTAAAAAGAATAAAATATGCTATACAAAAATACAATATTTAGTTAACTTGAAATAAATCTAAAGTTAAGATGCCAAACTAAATTTCATTGACTGTACCACATTAAAATATATCAAGTTAAATTAAATAGTATAAGATTTTCACTGGGTTTTCAATGGAAGTGTCTCAATAAATTGTGAACACATTAATATGATACTTAACAAATGATATTATAGAACTTAAATGCACCACTCAATTTAATACAATGGTGCATAGACTGCATTCTCCATCTCTCTATTCATTAAGGGGTACTGAAACACTTTATGACATTGATTAGGGCACTGATGTTGTAACTCTATAATCCTCTAAAGTAGCATAATTGTGTTTTAAATTGCTCAATTTATTACTGTTTATTTGTTTTAAATGGCTGTGAGATCCCTTTCACATATTTTCTAAGGTTTTCCAGCAATGTATGTAAGGGCAAACCATAAATATGGTACCTGCAGCAGATTTTCTCTCGAATACGTGGCAGCACATTTGGCACTGGTTTACTGAATACAGCCTGCCGTGATTCATTGCATCTCAGCACAATACCAGGGTTGATGTCATTTCCATTTCCAATCAGCCTGCTCAAGATAAACACAGAGACTTCATAATTCATATCCAGCTTTACAATTCTGTCCAAGTTCAATATATGGTGTCTGTTGGCTGAACTGAGAATGACTGTCTGCAAGACAAACTTTTTTTTCAGTCTCTTCCCAACATTTTGGGCTAAATTGATGACCGGTCGATTAGTAGACCAACAACCAAATTGTTTAGTGAGATTGAGTAGTTTATCTAGATTTAAATGGTTGTCTATGTACTGTATGCATGTTCTTAAACGTTAAGTACACTGCATAGAAAGGAAGTACATTTAAATGCCATGTCACCAGTGGATAAAAGGTAATGTATTGAGTCTTTGAATATACATTTTGCATATTTCTCTTGACACCTTGTAAAGCATAAACCTCAAAAAAATGATATGGGCTGCCAACTGTTTCTATGATATACTCAGGCTTTTGGGAAATACAGCCCTGGTCTAGTTGGGTCATAAGCATTGAAGGATGTTGTTCCATCATTCCAAGATAAAACAAGAGCTGCCTGAGCCCCTCAGAATAAAGGTTGCTGACATGTATGAGTCTGGGATAGGATTTAAAGCCATTTTCAAGCTATTCAATTTAAACCATTTTGTTGTACCAAATTTACCTCAAGAGAAGATGCTTCAGGAAATCTATATGGTCATATGATGAAAAAGGAACCAGGTTTTCATGGGTTGCACTTACTTTTTCACAGCATTGTACATATGATGTAAGGTGTGTTTGGTTCATTATGAACATATGAAGATTTGCACATTTCCATGTATGTAGCTCTGACATTCTGTTTCTGTCCCAGTATGTGATGAGCTGCACCCCTGTGAAGGCCTTGGCCGTTATGCAACATTTAAGAACTTTGGCATGGCTTTCCTCCTGCTGTTCCGTGTATCCACCGGGGACAACTGGAATGGCATTATGAAGGTGGGACACAGTTACTTCATTGTGCTGAATTTCAATAATGCAATTTCAATTTCGTTTTAAATGTGTTCTGAATATAGTTGTTAGCAAACCTCTCATTTTTACACTCTGTGTCCACGTCGCAGGACACGCTCAGAGACTGCTCCCAAGAAACCACCTGCTACAACACAGTGGTGTCCCCCATTTATTTTGTGTCCTTCGTCCTGACGGCGCAGTTTGTGCTGGTCAATGTGGTTATCGCTGTGCTCATGAAGCACTTGGAGGAAAGCAACAAAGAGGCCAAGGAGGAGGCTGAGCTGGAAGCCGAGATGGAGCTGGAGGCTGCTGGTGGAGATGGAGGAATATCCAGAGGGCACATACCACCTTTCGGACCTGGTGACATGGGTGGGCCAGGGGGGTCACCTTGGAACTCAAGAGTCTCTGGAGACCTGTCTGGGCCACTTTACCCCACAGACAGCCCACCTGCAGACATACGCCGAGACTCAGAAGATCACACAAAGACAGATCCTGATCCTCCTCATAATTTGGAGCCGCCTTTAGAGGTGAGTAGGTGTGAGGTTAGTGGTGTGTACCTCCTATGGCGTCATTTCCAGGTTCAACACATGAATCAGACTAAATATCAGCTGGTTTCTAGCTGGTCTAAGCTGCTTATAACCACATTGGATCAGCTTTTGTTTTGTTGAAACTTTTGACTATCAAAGAGTGATGCAGGGGGTATTTTTGTAGGCAAAAACTTAAAAACAAGTTGGCATTTTAGCTTTTCTGATTTCATCGTCCTGGCTTTTTTTCAATGGCTTTTTTTTTTTATGGGTTTTTGGTTAAATGTCCGAATAAGGTCTGTGGTTAACACAATCTCAAGATATTTTCATGTTTTATTATACAACCTAAAATACACCAGTAAAACCCCCTTGTGATTTATGGTCTTAAAAAGAGTGGGACAAATTGTCTCTCACGTGAGATCGCAGCAATAGCAAACAACAATTCCCGATGGAAACAATCAAGTCTTGTCCTACATTTTTTCTTGTTCAATAAGCCAGGTTTGTTTTACTTGGATATACACCACAATGGAGTAAAAAAGTCTAATGCAACTTCCATTTCATGTAATTTCATTTTCATTCCACTACACCGTAGTGTAGTTTGTTTATAGTCTATATGTTAGCTTTTTACTTCTGGCGATTGTATTTAGACTTCAAAAGCCATAAAAGTTGGGTTAATTTGTGAAGACTATCATGATGAACAAAAGGAATGTACTGTATTAAAAGGAATGTTCCTTGTACAATTAAACTTAAGCATCTGCTGCATGCTCTCTATTACCTCCGAAAATGATTTTGTACGGTGGCCCAGTAGTGCATAACACAAGAAAATTAAAAAAGCAAGCATAAGTTCACAACACAATGAAATAAAGCCGCAACACAACAGAAATGCTCCCGACCACTAGAGGGCTCTCAGAGCACGGTAAAGATTGTTCCATTTCGACTGAACTGCGTCGAGAATCGACACATTGGAGACGCTCCCTAAGCGTGCGCCTCTGAAGTATGAATGAAACTATTCCAATCCTGATTGGTGTTACGTCGTGACGTAACATGTGACGGCATACCTGGAAGTATAAAGGTGATGCTGACACAACCAGGGGGGTAATCCATCAGCCGGAAGTTGAAGCTGCCTCCGGGGGCCGCCATTGTAGCGGGCTATCCATTCAGTTGCAGGGCAACTGATGTTGTTCTTACAGAGGGACCCTATAGGAAACGATGTGTTTTGCCCGCCGTCTATGACACTTCGGGTCGCATCATTTTCCAGTGAACGCACTCTGCGTTGTTTTTCCTCGAAAAATAAAAAAAACGAACATCAGTTATGGTTACGAAAACCGTATCGACTACAGCCTGCCGGTCTTCCGCTTCAGCCAATCGAGAAGGGTGCTCGAAAACCACCAGAGGCCAGTCTCGAGAGGCTGGTTCTCTTAGATCGGGTTCTTCCGTTCGGCCTAGCACTCTCCCCGCATGTTCCTGTGTAGGTATGTGACTCTGGCTCCACTGAGGCTTCAGGGCATCCGTATACTGAATTACTTCGACGACTGGCTCTTATTGGCCTAGTCTCGAGGAATGGCAGTTTGGCATTGAGATGTCGCCATGGTGTCTGGGATAAAGCTAGAGTTACGCGCAGTTCTCTGGTAATTTGACCTTGGTTCCTATCCCAAGGGTTAGTGCTGGGAGCGTCATATTGCCGGTAAACCATTTTGACAGTCGCCTCCCTCACTTGTTGGGGCACAGTCATGGACGGCCGCTTTGCCAGGGGTCTGTGGCAGGACCATCATCATTCTTGGCACATAAACTGTCGAGAGATGATGGCTGTGTTCAGGGCTTCGAAGAGCTTCCTCCCAGACATCAAAGGTTACCATGTCTTAGTACGATCAGACAATACGTCAGTGGTAGCCTATCTGAACCGACAAGGGGGACTCAGATCGCGCCCTCTGTGCAGTCTGGCGCATCAGATTATTCTTTGGTCCCAAGAGAAAATACTGTCTATCAGAGCAATGTATATTCCAGGGGTTCAGAAATCAGGGAGCAGACATCCTGTCGAGGCAGGGTCTGGGGCCCGGGGAATGGAGACTTCATCCAAATGTGGTGTAGTTGATATGGAAGAGGTTTTGGACCAATGGAAGTGGATCTATTTGCGTCTCGAGAGACGTCCCACTGTCCACTTTGGTTCTCCCTCTCACATCCAGCCCCACTGGGGTTGAACTAACCCTTTAAAGCATTTATATTAGTCAATTTATATTAGGAAATCTGTGCAAATGTGTATTATTTGTCTAAATTATTATTATTATAATTTTTTAGCAGTGGGACAACTGTTCTAAATGGATGAGATTTTAGTTCTGCACTACCGTTGTAATTCCTGTGAATTTCTCTCTATGTGAAAAGTCTCTGTTTGGCCCATTTTGGAAATTTGCACGGTTTACTGGCTTTATATGGTCATGAGACGAACCGAGGAAGATAGTAAACAATTGTGTTACTCTGGTCTCATGTAAACATGCATAATGTTTAAGCCTTGTGGTAATACTTACAACACTGCATGCTTTAACATTTACTCCAGTCCAAAGCAATGCCATTGACTTCCATTTAAGTGAATAATTGTAAACATGGTTTTTGCTCGTACATACAGTAGTAAAATTTATTTTCTATGGTAATTAACAGCATACAGCTTAAAGGAATATTTTATCCAAAAATTATTTCATCATACAGTGTACTCACCCTCATGTTGCGTCCAAACTTGTATGTCGTCTTGTTTCCTCTGTGAACAAAACAAAACAAAAACAAAACTGGAATAATCTGAGGGTGAGCATTTTTCGGTGACCTATCCCTTTTACTTGTCATCCGGAGCATCTTTTAAAATATATTATATGTTATGAAAATCTTGATATCAGAATATCAGACAATGTATAAAATATTCTTATTTTTTCCATGGGTTTATGAAATCAACAGTGTCCAACAAATGTATTAGTTCAAAAAATGAGTGTCATAATGCAGATATAGTATTTGTCAGGGATTTTCAGAGCATTATAACATGCATTTGTTATAAACGATCTTTAGGTTTAGCCGAAAGACACGTTTTATAACACTAGACTGTTATTTTTAAAGTGGGGAAGTCCATCCGTTTCTGTTATTGTCGTACAAGCTTGTTGTTTGCTCCTTATTAACTCGGTGGTCGGAGGTCAGACTGGTGCCATGGGAAAGTCGATATACAGGCCTCTTCTTTTTTAATGCAGGCAGGCTATTTTCAGAATACCAGCCATTTTAATGTTAACAATCATTAAAACTATCCCTCTAGCCCTCTTTAGTGTAGATGTGTCAAAATGTTTTGCTCATCACCAGGGCGAATGTTCATAGAGCTCTAGTTCCACCTTGTGGATGTCAGTGATATATGTGCATCTTTGTACATTTAGAGCTCTACTACTCAAATTATGCTACTGGTTTACTTCTAATTTAAAGTATCAGTTTACCCAAAAATTTAAATTCTACTATTTTCCTTGAGTTGTTCCGAAGTCATATGGCCTTCTTTTTCCTGCGAAACACCTCGCTTTATTTCCATTTGTGTTCTGATGGAAGTAAAGCATTTTTTGGGGGGGGGGTGACCTGTCCTTGTTTATTTTTGTAAATCTTTCTTCTGACTAATTGTGTTGTAGTCTGCAACTTCTCTCCTTCCTTCACCTCCTCTGTTTTTTCTCTGTGTGATGTCTTTCACGTCACCCCTTGTCATCTCCTCTGCCTCTGTCTCTGTCTGTACTCTTTCTCTCTCTCTCTCTCCGTCATTCATCCTGTCTTCCATGCTGGGGCTTTTAGCGGAGGCCTATGCTAGACTCAGTTTCCCTGGTGATTCAGGGTTCACTGGAAGGAGAGCTCAGCCTCATGGACAACCTATCTGACTCCATCTGCCACTACTACGCTCTGCCTCCCCTTCCCAGCAAGCACTGGACTGAGAAACAGGTCAATGGCTTCCCTCTTCACCCAGCTTGCCTTGTACCACACTTCACTCCTTTTTCTATCTGTCTTTTTCCCTACTTATCTCCCTCTTTTTCTCTCTCTGGACCACTTAAACTTACATAATAGCACTGATGCTTCTGTGTGTCAGTTACAAAGCCCCCTCTGCACTCTGGGATTTCCAGTGCTCTTTAGAAGGCAAGGACTTGGTTCTGCTCCAGGAATATCCAAGTGTACTTATTTCCCAATCCCATAAGAGTGACAAAGTCTTGCAAAATTGTGTGAACTTTGTGCCTTGTTCGTTCCAAAGATTATATATACCCCAAAAAGTGATGGACTCATCTGGCTGGAGTCAAAGAGGTAATGTCTGGATCGATTAAGAGCTGGGCCGCTGTTAAATTATGCAAGAAAATCTCTTTTGGTCTGTTTCACAGAGAAATATATCATTCAATTGCATTAGCATTGCAAAACTGAGGCTTCTAAAGTCTTTTTTCTTTTTTTAAATGTAATTGGAGAATATGTAATGTATTTATGGAAATAGCTGGCTCTTTTTTTTTTTTTGATGACTTTGCAAAAATTTGTTCCAGCCCAAACTCCATGGGTCAATTAAACGGTGCAGTGTCCAGGATTTATTTAAGATCTATGAAAGAGGTTATACATTATTTCTTAGTTAAGTTCACTTCAGTTCAGTTCAGTCTTTATTGTCCCACCTGGGGAAATTTGATTTGCAATAGGGTTAAAAAACAAACATACATACATAAAGGTAAGACCAACCGTTATATTTGTTCGTCTTAAAATACTCAATAGTTGAAATGTTAGTCTCAACAATTACTAATTGCCGAGGGTGCAAAGGAAAATTTGTATCTGTTCGTTTTTATTTTGAGCAATCCGTATCTTCTCCCAGAGGGGAGAAGAACTAATTCCCCTAACAGAGTGTGGTCAGGGCTAACAATGATAGTCTGAGCCTTACATATAACTTGTCTTTTTAGATGTCTGCCAAGGAAAGTTGTTTAGTTCCAATTATTTTGCTGGCTACCTTAACAATGTTAGACAGTTTATTTTTGCTTAGCACCGTAAGATTCCCATACCAAGCTATGCAACAAAAAGTTAAAATTGATTCAATAAGTGATTTATAAAACAAGAGTCATCAAAGTTTTGTCCACATTTAAAGTATTCAGTCTGCACAGAAAATGAAGCCTCTGAAGACCCTTCTTGTAGACAGCAGAAATGTTAAGGTCAAAGTTCAAGTATTTGTCAATGACTAAGTTAAGAGTTAAGAGAGCTTTAAGTTAAGGATAATCTAATATACCTTTAATATCTGAGGACCATTGAACATTTCAATATCTATCATGGCTATTGACGGAAGGTAATGTGTATCTTGTCAGCGGACTTGGATGGTGTTTTCATCAGGGCTGGGAAAAATTTTAATTTGAAGAAGTAAATTTGAATTGAATTGGAAGCTGAATTGGAATTTGAATCAGAATGACAGGAAGAATTTACAGTCTGTATAGCAGTATATATCCATCCACATTTTAAACAATGCTTTGGCAAGCCAACATCAAACGTTTGTCTTGATTTCAAATCATTTTAATTCATTAGATTGAGGTTTGAATTGCAATCCTGCATCCTGCCACATCAATCGAATTCAATAATAATAATTTAAAAAATGGAATATTAAAGACCTTCTCAATATAAATCGGAATGTTGCAAAACCTGGTTTCTGCGGACTGAACTGTTATGTTTGCAAAAATGAACTGACCTCACCACATAAGTTGTACTAATTGTACCTACATGTGTGAATGTCTGAGCGTGTCTTCTAACTATGCATGTGCTGTTTTCCCATCTCACTCTTGGCTCATCTCTTCTTCTTTAGATTCCTCTAGCCGAGATGGAGGCTCTATCTCTGGCATCGGAGAAATCCTGGTCCTTAGCTCTGACGGATGACTCTGTCCCAGATGATTTTAACCCCCTCTTACTAACCAGTCAGGAGTGCAATGTATTTAACACTAGAGCAACGTTCATTTTCCACTCCTGCCTCTCAGCCTTACACTGCTTCCAAAGACATCCGCCCTCTCCGCATTTGGCCCTAAATATTTCATCCCCAGGTCTTCTGGCCCTGTAATAGATTTGCCTTGTTCAGTCAAATAAAATACATAAATAAATGATAAAAAAAACATGCTGTTGTTTTAAGCCAGATACAGCACACATTTTAACTAAACATTAGTCAGAGTGGCACCAGGAAGGACTCCTTGGTTTCAACTATTGTTGTGGAGTTACTAAACTAAAAGTGTCAAGTCAACGTTACAGTACTAACTTCACTAAATTTAGGTGTTTTCAAAACATGCAGCTTTTGACATTAATTTTTTTTTTAGTGAGCAGCAGTTGACAAATAACATTGCCGTCATTTAAACATTTATATAATATTTTGTCAAATGCTGCTTTTAATTACTATACTTTCAACTTATACACTACCATTCAAAAGTTTGGGGTTGGTCAGATTTTTTTTTTTTTTTTTTAAAGAAGTGTCTTACGCCAAGAATACACCAAGGCTGTATTTTTAAAATTTTTAAACTTTTTTACATGTTAATACATAAAATGTTGTTTATTTCCTGTGCCATTTCTTATCATCAATGTTAAAAGAACAGTTGTGTTCCTTAATTCTGTTAGGACCACTATCGTCAAAAACGATTGACAATTAGCATACAGTTTGGATTGACGGTATGATTCTGTTCTGGGCAATAACTCCCTTATAACTCCCTAATAACCCCCCTTAAGGTAAACCGAACCAACATGAATGTATGCAAATATCATTAATTCAAGATTTTTACTACATAATTCAAGAATTTATTCTGATTCAAGGGCAATCTGAATGCCAAATCCTGACTGACAAAAGGAGCTGGGGATGGAAGGAGGTAGTTAGTTTCAGAAAAGCGCGATAGCTGCTGATAATACTAAAGGAGCTTATGTATACAGTGATAGGCATTGTATTCCTATAGGTAGACGTTGATCAGCTGATGCGAGCTTGACTAACGTGACCTGCCAGAACTGACGCTACACTTGATTATTATTTGGAAATCATGATACATATTTATTTTATTATTTGAAGAATAGAAATTTCAAAAACAGCATTTATTTGAAATACAAATTGCCGTTATAATAGATGTAACTGACACTTTTTATCAATTTAATGCGTCCTTGCTCAATAAGCCTTAAAAAACCTTACTGACCCCAACATTTTTGTACATTAAATATAAATAGATATATAAATATAATATAATATAATATAATATAATATAATATAATATAATATAATATAATATAATTAGTATATTTTAAGTACCAGTAATCTGTTTTCTGACACTTGGTATACATTTGTAAAAGTAGGGAACAAACATCATTATTTATGCAGAGCTGAGAGGCGAATGTGTTTGCAACTTTGGGGGTTTCTAACCATCCACTTTGTTTGTTCTTTCTCTCTCTTTCCCTCTCTTTGTACATTTCCCACCAGTCTGGTGTTTGTATGGTCCAGTCCAGTAGAATAGCATTACTGCCTGTCAATCTGGGTTCTGCAGCTATGTCCCTATTCTTCTACCAACACGTCCATTTCTGAACCTCCATTGTCTCTTCATACTTTTAGATGTTCCTGTTTCCATCCTCAATTACTCTGTCTGTTTACCTGTGTCTCTCTGTTTTTGTTTCATGATTTTATCTTTGTCTTATTTTTTTTTGTGTGTGTGTGTATTAAAAGTGAAGTTTCTCCCTAGTACCATGCTTCTTGAAAGAATATAGGAGTGTGGTATGGGGTTGGCTTCTGCTGTCTGCCAGCTACAGTAGTTCAGGCTCTGGGCATAGCTTTTAAGGGAGAAGGCTGATGTTTTCTAATTTAATTTGTATTTATTGTTTCATAACTATGCCCATAGAACCATAAATCATTTATGAGTGAGATTTAGATCCAGCATGTTCTCATTTCATATTTATGTGGATGAAAAACTGCAGAAAAATATGCACTGAGAACATGCATAACTCCTCAATGCCTATACCGTGAAGCATCATGAAAAATGTCCACCATTAATGCTAATGGGTATGTAATTGTTTCAGCCAACGAATGACAGTTAACAGTGGAGGAGTAACAGTTTTTTTTTTTTTTTCATGACAATGTGAACAGCAAAAATCACATGGAATCTGATCTTTTTGATTCTGATTTGAGCCACTTCCATATGTGGTCATAAATCAGATACATGTACGAACTTTTACGTCACTCTAGAACAACATTTGTCACAATTCCCTTCTGATGGGAGTCACTCCAAAGATTTTACATTCCGGTAGTTCTTTGGGTTACCAGATCAGTGGGCGAGGCCATAAACAGAGGGGCAATTTGGGGCGCAGAGACCCCATAATCAGTCAGTTCAGGATCAGGACCTATTCACAATCAAATCTGATATTGGACACATTTAAAAAAATAATAATGTGAACAGCCAAAAAAAAAAAAAAAACAGATCTGAGCAATAAATCTGAATTGAGCACTAAGGCTTGCATTGCGAACTTGGCCAAAAGTGAGTCGGATTCAATGATTCATGAATCATTCAGACAGATTGTGTGAAATGGATGAGTAGATTCATTAAAAAGACATGACTCAGATTGTTTGCAAATGTTCATGTCTTATTGAACTATTACTTTAAGTCATCTGTAATTTGAATGTACGACGTATTACGTATTTGAATGTACGTATTTACGTTTATCAGTCTTCTCCCTTTGTCCAGTGCGCAGTGATGTTTGCCTTTCATTGTATGCTAACCAGTCCAGCCTCTATGTATTAGGTACAATGTGTTTGCGTGTGCGTCCATGTGTTCATAACAGGCCCCTGATGCTCCAAACACAAGTACCAGCTCTCACCTTGACTTGCAACTCTTTTAATGTCCCTCAGGCTACAGCTCCACCAGATCCTCTAGAGCTCCAGCAGCCAGACGAGCCAACGGATGAGCACTTGTTGTATGTGAAGAAGACCTCAGTGGGCCGCACACATTCTCTGCCCAACGACAGCTACATGTTCCAGCCGCTGCAGCCCAACACGAACCACAGTACACGCACAACCTCAACTCACCTAGCTCAGACAGGTGCGCTGCAATATGTTTCTGAATTTGTTTTAAATATGGTTGTTAATGCATATGTTAATAATATCAAATGTCTCCTCACACAGGGTCTACAGGCTCTGTCCAATCTCAAACAGAAGAACCCACCCAGCACTTGGCTGTACCCACCGATCTGTTCAGACCGATCAGTCCTCACAGCCTATCAGACTCAGAGAGCATCCCACGTATCCCCCCTCCTCGACGGGCACACACTCTCTCACGCACCCTACGCAGACAGGTGACCTCAAGTCTATTACTTTTGAGTGTGTCGTACTTGGAGTATGTTCTATTTGCTATTAGTTTTGTTTATTGCACATAGTAGCTCTGTTCCAAAACCTAAAGAGAGCAGCTGTTCAAAAGGTTTTATTTTTATTTTGTATTATTATGTTTATGAAAAAAGTCTCTTATAGCTCACCAAGCCTAAAACATGTTTTAATCAACAATACAGTAAAACCAGTATTGTGAAGTTTTATTACTTTTTACAATAACTGTTTTCTATTTTAAAATGTAATTAATTCCTGTTTTTGATCCTGTCACTTGATCCTTCAGAAATCATTCTAATTGGATTGCTTTTCAAGAAACATTATGATCTATTATTGTTATTATCAACATTTAAAGATATCTTTGCTGCTTAATATTTTGATTTGTCTATAGTCTTTGATGAATAGAAAGCTCAAAGGAACAGCTTTTTTAATCCAATAGAATTATTTAGTAGCATTATAAATGTCTTAATCAGTTTAATGCATGAAAAGTATTCATTTGACGCTCTTCACACAAAACACATTCGATACATGATCTAATAAGCTTACAAATACATAGCACACACATTTTAATTAGACATTTTTTATGTATGCCAACTATTTTATATGTTTATTTATAAATATTGATAGAAATGTACTTGTATTTTTTATAATCAGCATTTCCCTTGCTTCATTTTGTAGTATAAATAGTGCAAGTAGTGAGGCATGGAGCACAACAAGTAGGCAACCCGGTAGGCTACATAAGTTAAGCAAAAAATTGAAACTTTATGCACTCAGTGGTAGGCGATTGACTAATCATGCTAAAGCTATTGCAGAAACACATGATGTGCATTTGATTAATGTTATTTTTTCAACTGGAAGAAATGAAAGAAACGTAATTTTTTAACTACATTAAAATATCATTGCAATAAGTTCTTAGAGCTAAACCCTAAAGATGAAGTGACTTTGCTGTCACCTGGTGTCTTATTTTGGCTTATTTTAGAATGCTCTAAATTACAGTTTTTCCCATTCATTTCTATGGGTGCCCATTTTAGACCCAAATACAAGATTAAGGAGTTTTTATTTTTCACCCACTTAACATTGTAGAATTGAGTCAAAAAAATTATGTGTGTTCAGGAGGCAAACGTAGGAAAAGTAGCCAAGTCTTGTCCCGCTCAGATCAAGTATTTTTTTTTAAAATAAATCAAAACTATTTTGCCCACATTTGTCCAGAATACGGTTTTAGGGTTAAACAAAAGCCAGAGCAAAAACTTAACATTGAATACAAACTAAGTTACAAAATAACTTATTGTAGAGATAAAAATATTTAAGCTGGAATGACCTACATATTGGAAGCAACATATGTCTCCTCAAAATAAGCAGCTCGCTAGGTTTTGTAACAGAAAACAGTTCAGCAAGGACGCATTAAATAGTATTTGTCCGTGCTGGTCTTCTTTCATAATGCATAATATCCCTTGTCTTCCTTTATGGATGGTGAATGGGACTGGTATGAAATCTGAAACCTCTGCACTGTTGATCTCTCCCTCTGGCTAGTATATTTCTTCTTTTAATCCTTCCTGCATTCTCTCCTTTTTTTCTGCTGCTTTTTGGCCTGCATACCCTCTAATGTGAATTACTCCGAGCAGCTCAGCATGGTCCAACCCAAGCCTGACCCCGAGCTGCTCCTGAGACACAGATACTCCTGTTTCTGAGAGAGCTTGAATGGGCTGCTTGAATCAGCTGGCCTCCAACACCCTCTCAACAGACTCTTGAACTCCGTCCCCTACTCTGTCCCACTTTATCCTACCACACCCCTTAAATCCCGTTCCTCCAGCCCGATGCATTTCACCATGGCTATTGTAAAGGCCAAAAATGCAGGGTAAAGATCAAGGGGAATTAAATTAGTGGACTAATGTCTCAAACTCACAATTAGTTGCATTTATTTAAAACAAATACTCTAAAGAAATGATCTGCAGTATTTTAGTCATATTTTAAAGGAACCTTAAACATTAACATTTGTAACATTTTTTTTAAATTAGAAATTAGTTTGTTTCCAAGTTTTAATTCGTTTGTTTCCTAGACATGCTATTTAGTCACGCTAATGTAAAAACTATTTCCTGCCACTAGGTGGCAGCATAGTGTCATAAAAGTTTCAACACAGAACAAGGACACTCATGGCTTGGTCTCTTACTTCATGTTGGCTTGCTTTCCAAATTTGACTTGGTTCCTCTTGATCTTTTGCCCCTCCCAAAACACCCACCTATCTCTCTCCTACTGGGCCGGTGTCTCTCTTTCGGGCTTCCTCAACTGTCCCAATCTGAAGGCTGCATCTTTCGAAGGCCGCGGACTTCGAAGGATGCAATGGTGCAAGAGTACAGCTGCCATCCTGATCATTAATTTGATATAACTGAGTAAATGGAGCTATGGAGACAGAATTGGCTATTGGCATTTTTTATTTTTTTATTTATTTATTTATTTTACTGGAGGACATGATAGGATGTTTCAGTCCCGGCACCCCTGGGTCATGTATTTTCGGCTTAGTCAAGACCATAGCCAGAGCTGGTTTACTGGGTCCCAGTTTAAAGGCTGCATCCTAAATGGCCGGTTTACACTTTAAAGTTTAAACTGTTCAAGTATCAAGTGTTTAACTTACATAAATAATGTAATGAAATATGAAAAGAAAAGAAAACATACATAGGCATATGTATATATTCAAATGTTCACTTATATTGTAGGCTATTGATGCTATTTTGTAGGCTAGTTATGTATTATTTTTATTATGTATATTAATGGACCATGGTTTAAATATTTACACAGGTTTTCAACCCTATTTGAATATAAAACCCAGCTGAATATAAAAAAGTCTAGTGCAAACGTTACTCCCGCTCATCATCGGCAGCTGTCAGTCACAGTTGCTAGGTGACAAGAACAATCCACCGTAGGCTAGACCGGTCCGCACGCTTCAGATGCTCACTTTGATATTGGACGCACTTTGATATGGGACGTTAGAAACAATTTGTTAATATTGTGACAATAGACCTACATTTTGTAACTTTCATTTTCAAAATAACCAGTGGTGAAATGTGTCTCCTCAGGAATGGAGGCAATGAGGACAGTTTGGTTGGTGGAGTGGCTCTGTCCCAACACCTCATCCATGAGGACAAACCAGGGCCAAGTTTCAGCTGTGGGTTTCCCACTCTCACCCTCACCTGTCCCAGGACACAGTCCTAAGGCAGAGCAAATAAAGCATGCCTATTAACAGCAGCAACAACAACGAGACAATACATTTAAACAAAGATCTGTCAAACTTTCTTACTTTATATTTATTTTGTCCTGCATAGGAGTCACCTTCCCCAGCAGAGATATTTTCTCCAGAATTCTCCTAAAACAAAACAAAAGGGAACCACTTATGAAAAATATTAAGAAAGAAGTGCAATCTTAACATTAGTGCAACCTTAATATTACAAAATGACATCAGTTTTTAGTACAAGTTTTGCCTCAAACCAAATGAAGCCGCAATTCTCTATCTATTTGAGTAAATGAAAACATAATGCTTACATTTAAATGTGAATTTGCAGTCCACAATCGAACTCTCGGCCACTCTTCTTTTTTAATAAAAATGCTGTCGTCACCAGCGCGATGACTTAATGGGTAGGATAGGCCACTTAGGATTCATTTATGTATCCTCTTTCATGGGGAAAAGAAGGGTGCATTTGGCGTCACTGTTGAATCAGTGAAGCCTTCGTCGTGTTGCAACCGGCCTTCGAATATTGCCTTCAGAGGATGCAGAATTGAATTGGGACAGTCTTCATTGCGCACAGCCTTCATGTTACCGCAATCGGCCTTCAAATGCGGCCTTCGGAGGGTGCGGCCTTTGAATTGGGACGTCCTTCATCGCAGAGCTGTTACGCAATCGGAATTCAAATACGGTTTTCGTAGGGTTCAGCCTTCACATTGGGACACTGCTCTAGACAGATTATGTGGACGTCTGAGAGAGAGAGTGACCCAAGGAAGAGACATGGGTCTTGTGGTCTGTTGCAGTAGCCCAGTGGCTCAGAGTGCAGTCTGCCAAATAGTGCCTGCAGTTTTGCCCTAGGGTAATTGTTGCTCTGCCCTAGTTAAAACAATACACCTATTGCTAACTTTTCTCTGAAAGTGCAATTGATATTTTAAGTTTTCACCTATGTGACTTCACCTAGAGCAGTAGCATGTACAGTACTGCTACTCAGGCAGTGTGTCAGTTTAGTACATGGGGAGTAGCTACTTAGTTCATGTCAAAGATTAGACATGAAGATACAAAGCAAAATCTTGATTTGCCATTATCTCCAGTATGCTAGTGCACACTTTCTGATTTGGTTGAACACATTTCTTATCAGTCAATGCAATAAAAAGAACCAGGGGCGGCTCTAGGGTCAGGAGGTTTATCCCAAACCTCTTTGGATGCATGAGTCATCATGATTAAATATTAAAATTTTAAACTTTGTTCAAATGTTATGAAGTAAATTTTTAAATTTTACTGGAGATAAAAATAAAAAGGTCTCATCTGCATGCATGCTTAAGTTTGTACCTTCAAGCTTTCTGTAGCTCTGTGTATAGGTTGACAGTTGTGGCATGACTGTCACTTGTCATTGCAACTGTTCCAACTGTGTTTATAAGATAACCTACTGTTTAAAATAGTGCTTTGAGGGGGAAATAGTTGATTTACCAAAGTTTGCGAAGTTTATGGCCTTGTTTGTGGTCTTTATAAAACAGTTTCTAAGTGCCGCAAGTTTCAGGCTCAAGCACAAATGTATATTCCGTTTGTCTGTGAAATAGTTGGTGCTTATTGCTTCTGGATGGAGTGCAACTCTGACCAAAAAGTCAATAGATCCTGTAGTTTCTTCATAATGTCTGATTTATAGAGCAGATGAGAATGATTTGACATTAAAACTCAAAGTAATAAAAAAAAAAAACACCCTGGAAGCCCATCCCTAGGATTGGCCATGACACAGAAAGTACTAAGAATGTTTTTGAACTAAGAATGTTATTTCAGAACTAGTATTGAGCAAGTTTTAATGAACTTTTAGCACAATTTAAACACTATTTTTGTCGGTTAAAGGTTCAGTGTGTGGGCGGGTGATTTAGTATGTTTTGTGGCGATTTACTTCATTTGATACTTTCAAGTTTGATAAAAACTTTAAAAAAAAAGAAGTCAGCTACCTCTGATTGAGGCTTCAAACGCAATCAAAATGGACGCCTTGAGGCAATTTTTCTATTTTTCTAATTTCAGCTCCAATCCTTTGAAACA
Organism: Cyprinella venusta; assembly: GCA_038021265.1. Lineage (NCBI taxonomy): Eukaryota > Metazoa > Chordata > Actinopteri > Cypriniformes > Leuciscidae > Cyprinella > Cyprinella venusta. The sequence continues at coordinate 21,426,979 of CM075877.1, forward strand.
GAGAGCTTGTGGAGTGCAATACTAATGGTGAACTCCACTCTAACTCCACGGTCCCCCTCCCCTTCCACTGGCTTTTACACCCCTGACATCTCATACTAACCAGTCTCCCTCTCACCTGTTCATGTCCTAATCCCTAATGTAACCCCCTACCTTTCCCTCAACTCCTCCCGTCCCTGCTCTCCTCAGATTGCAGTGAGTGCTGACTCTCAGGAGACTCTATACACAGAAGGAGAGGAAAACGAAGGTCCCCTGGGACTTGGGGAACTGTCGGACACCCCTGTCAACCTTCCACCTCAGCAGCAGCAGCAGCTCCAGCCTTCGCTCTTTCTGGTCCCTGCCACACCGGGCGCCTCCCCGAAACCATCCCGACCTAGTGTCCACACACAGCACAATCCCTACGACCAGTATGTGTTCTCCAGTTGTTCCCACTCGCCGGCCCTACCGCTGCCGCCGCCGCCACCACCGGCTGCCGGGAAGCAGGAGGAAACAGACTGTGTGGACCAGGAAGTGTCCCGAATTATCCTTGCGGGGCTCGCAGGGAGGAGCGATGATGGAGTCGTAGTAGGGACGGGAGATCAAGGTGCAAGACGTCAGCTTAAAAAGTACCACAGCGTTGACACTCAGGGTCAGCGAGGTCTGCTGCTACCACGGCCCTTGTCCTGGCTCGACGACCCGCGCCGACACTCCATCGAGGTGTGCTCGTCCGTGGAAAGCAGTCCCCAGCGCAGTTCGATCTCCTCCGGCTTCGTCTCGCGAGCTGACAGCCTCCAGCAACAGCCCTCTCCACGCCCCCGCAAGAAGAAGATGAGTCCACCGTGCATCTCCGAGGATCCTCCCGAGGGTCCGGAGCTTCCGGGAGGCTTTCACCCTGCTCTGGTGATGGTACCGCCCCCCTTGCCAAGCCGGGACACTTTCCTGAGGAGGCGCGCTCCCTCCAGTGACTCCAAAGACTCGTTTGATTTGGGTGGAGGAGGAGATGGGCTGCCTCAAGAGGGCATCCCGAACTCCAAGCTATTGACTCTGCCTAGTTTCTCTTTTGAGAAAACAAGCTCCGAGCACTGAACACTGACTCGCACGATCACGCACATACATGCGCACACGACACACGATGCACTCCGTGTATCCGTGATGGTGATAGTAATAGTAATAATATCTTAGAGAGTAATAATGATAAATACAACAATGGTGAATACTACAAGATCATGAGGAATAGTTACTATACCTTGTATTTTTTTTTCTCTACTGCCAAAAGAACACAAAAGGAACTTGCGCTGAGGATTAAACAAGCTAATAACGGGACTCTCTCTCCTCAAAGATGCCAGCGGATCCGTTGGCAACCTCATGACCTCCTCGTGGAGGTCCGTGCAGAGCCCGGGGGAGAGCGTCCCCTTCTGGCCGTTGTGAAGACTTCACAGCACTGTATTGCTGAAATCCCTAAAGGGCACTGATGAAGGTACAAAGCAATATGAACGTTTTAGAGACACTATTTTCTTAAATTATTGGGCCATAGTGTTTGTAAAGGATGTATAATTTCTTTTCTTTTTTTCAATTTCATTATAGTTTTATTCGTCTTTTTGTGATTTTTCTCTTTTTCTCAATGTTTAAATTGTTTGTTGTTTGGTTTATTTTTTCACCATAGGATATTTTTAGCTTTCCTGTTTTAACTAAGACAAAAAGAAAGAAAACATTTTTCAAAGTGCCAGGATCCATGTATTTGTAGGAATATTATTATTATTAATAATAATAATGATGATGATGATATAATATATCTCTTTAAAAAAAATAAGCATTAAACAGCTCTTTGATTTTTAAACACAAGTATTAGACTGGTGTGCCTTGACTAAAGAACAAGTCTAGTGACACTGCAGAACATATTGTGTGCTACTTTACTAACTTTCAGACAGAAGAGAACAAATACACTAATTGAACTCATCATGAAGCAGAACATCACTGCACTGTTTTGGGGCGTATCATTGGAAATCTGGTTTAAATTCTGATGTTTTTGGACACTAGGTTGTTAAATTAAAGGGTACATTATCAGTACAGCGCATCCAAAACTTGTGCGAAATTGTAACATGAAAATATTTGATCTTGAGTCTCTAAAAACTGTAAGGTAGTGGTCCAAGACTCGCCCATTGTCAATATTTCATATATATTTTGTAGTGTTAATAGATAAAAATAAATTGATTTATTTTGTGATTATAGAGGTCTCAAGAACTGTATGTTCCTTAATAAAAACAGCAGTTGTTGAGAGCACAAATAATGACCCATTTTGTTGGACTCTGAACAGGACCAGCAGAAAGAAATGCAAGACCAAATTGCTATTGAGGTCGAGAGTGGACAAAAGGTAATCTATGAGAAAATGGGCAGTTTTGTTAAAACAATTTAATAATCATCAAGAAATACAGAATTCATTTATCTGCTCTTAATGGCACATTGTTCTTGAAAATTATATGAAGGTCATTTTAAATAGCTTTGACAATTGTTTAGTTCATCTTGCAGCCCCATTGGAAGTTTTCAGAGGCCCTGCGGCTTCTTTGGGAACCACTACCTAAGTCACTATATTATAAGCAGTTATGTACATATTGTGTCACGCTTATTCTTTACACTACATGTATGCTTGTTAAGGTATATTTAGTTCTTCCATTCAAGCATCTCTCAGAATCAAAAAGCATGTTGATTGAAGCTGTTGTCAAGTGCACTGTGGGAGACTCACTGAAGCGATTGCCTTTCGTCACATCTGCAGGACTCCTTTCAAACTCAGGAAAGCTTGTGCTTCACTAAGTCCAGGTCAGTAATATACCTCTATTTTGCATCAAAGCCCTGGTTGCAGTCCAAATGTGTGGCTGTAGTTTGTACATGGCTTCGATGTGTTTGAACCTGTTTTTCTCAATGGACCAATGTTAGGTTTACCATAAGATTTCTATAATCTCACTTGAATTTTGTGTGTAAGTGCAATATATATATATATATATATATATATATATATATATAATTTATTTATTTTTTTTATTTCTTTCTTTTGTGAGAGGGATGCATCAGATTGAGGTTTGTAATAATTCTAGAATGTGCAAAGCACCTAATGATGTCCTGTACAGCTCTCCATTGCACCAGACGTTTGGTTACCATATAAATTTATTAGTGGTGTTTAATTCTACCTCTATGATATCTTCAGCGTGGATCATTTCGATCAAGGTGATGCTAAAACAAAAGAATGCAAATGGAGATTGCCATGTGTTTGCTATAATATTTAATACTTTGTTACTTCAAACATTTGGCTTACACATCACAGTAAAAAATCTTCTTTGACACTGAACGGAGATGATGACGTTCCCACTCAGCTTTTCTATTAAACTGCAAAATCCTGGAAAACAGCTTGAGTGACCAGATGGAAAAGGAAAACATTGAAGTTATTGGTAAACATCCTCAGGAGGAAATGACAATTAACCTCCGCTGTTCTTCTAGGCGTGTAGATCATTTTAGTGATTTGGCCTCTCCCTAGTTTACCACTCCTGAAATAAAGCCTGATAACGGAGGACCCTTCGATATTTGAGCTCTCTATACCTCCTTGCAGAAAATGAGTATTGGAAAATCTATGATAACTTAATTTTCTCTACAGACTGAATCAATTTGGCTTCCAAAACATGACGCAGTTCCCATTGAAGACTGTGATAAGATGGCCTGGATGAAAATTTAGCGTTTGGGAAAACAACACCTCGAGAGAGATTTGAGGTGGGTTAAAAACTCAAAGGCCTTGCTTACCAGCCAAAAAAGTCATTAAGACACTTTGGGAGGTCCTCAGTGATTGGCCGAGTTGCTTTAGCAAGTGTTTGCTCATCAGTGTTGCTCTGGCGCTCCGCTGAGCGAGAGCATGTTTTTCAGAAAATCAGAAGAAATCCATTCATGTCCTCCTCCAAATGATTGGTAAGACAAGCCCGATCACATCACATGAGCATCAACACAAAACAAATATTTAAGTTGAAACGTGTTTAAAAGGTATTAAAATGAATTAAAACATTTTATGTTTTAGTATAAAATAAGACAAATATGAAATAATTATTTTGAACTAAGCATAATAAATGGGAATCATAACAAGAGTTAGGGATAGGGGCTGCATATCAGCTCACTGACTTAAATGATAGCTCATCTATGACCTTTGTGGCGTATCGAGAGCTATGTGGTTATAATGTTGGCATACCACCATGTACGACGGACCATATACTGTACAACAAGAGTAACTGTCAATGCAAGAGGAAGCTGTCTGAAATGAATGTCCAGGTCCTAACCTGAATTAAATGCGCACGCTGTTAGTCAAAATCTATGGTCGGACTGCTATCAGCCAAATGTGGTCACTCATGCAAATGCTAAATTTCGGTTTCAATGGTGCCAACAGTTCAAATCTTAGGATGTGGACAATGTGAAGCGTGTATTGTTCTCTGATGAGTCCACCGTCACAATCTTTCCCACATACATGGGAGTTACAATGTGGAGAAGTCCCAAAGAGGCTTAACACCTGGGCTGAGTTTCCCGACAACGTTTATTTCCTTGAAATAGCCTAGTTGAACACTGTGTATTCAGTTTAAAATAATATTCGTATAGACTAAGATGTAATCTTTTTGAAGTGGTGCCCACTAGCGTAGTGAACTGACAACAGAGATAAGGTATAGCTAAGAGTGCTCCAGACAAACCTTCTGAACGTATGACTTTCAGAAGGCATACTTATCTAAGAACATTTCGGTAAACACGTATTAACGATAAGGTACAGCTTAATGTGTACCTTAAGAACGACGTAGCGTTAAGAAGGTTTCGGGAAACTCAGCTCAGGGGTCCGTTTCCCGTACAACGACGTAGTTCGCTGCTTCACTACCATAGTACAATGTATCGTTGGAGAAATCAACTAGCTCGTCACGACTGTTTCCCGAAACACATTGTCGTAAGTTATCGTTCAACCACGTTGGTTTCGCACGTGTTGGAATAATAACTACTTTTAGTAAAACTGTTTTAGATCCAATTAATGCTAGATTTGTTTTATATAAATTACAGACATGTCATCTGAGGACTATTTCTAATTGTTCTCAGTTATTTTGCTTTATTACCAAACTCAATATTTGGCTCGTTCTTACATAGTAGAGCCCGTTCGCACATGCACACTTCTTCAGACACGTTACTTTAAATCTTTTGACAAACTAAAAGACGTAAATAACATTTGTATGTATCCTAAATAAAAGGCACCGGTAGTACTGAATGTCAGCTTGCTTATTTTGCTCAAGATAAGGATTTATTACCTCCAAATGTCATGCAATAAACGATGCCTCTAACCACAGGTCGAGATCATGGACAAGACACATGTCAGACTACACGTTACTTCCTAACCAGTCATCGCATGCCGTCTTTAACGGCGCACGTGATGTCATTGAGAAGGCGAAACTCGTAGCGAGTGACTTCCTGGATTGCTTGGCATTGCCTTTTCAGCATGAGAAACACACGGTGTGGCGTGTGAGTGTGTGAACTGGTTGAATTGCGTGTGTCTCACGGCCATTGCGTGACACTTGAGAACCCTGCTCGAAGAGGACAGCATGGGCTGTCAATCCTCCAAAGAGAACTTGAGGTAAAATATTGTTTTCTTATATATTTTTAATTCTAGTTTTAACGTTAGCACCATCGTCTCTCTTTAGTTTTGTCTTTTTTGAAAGTTGTATATGGAAAAGCTTGTGCTCCTATTGGTCAACCACATATGTGACGGAACCGTCGTGGACGACCGTTAAAAAAAATTAAACATGCTAGTCTTTTTGTGGTGATGTCGTGAAGCATCGCAGACGCGACGAAGGTTGTCGCACTATGACACACTATACGAGATGATACGATCGAATCTTGCGTCCCGACGCCCGTTGTCGTTTACGAATCCTCACGACACTCTACGTCAAACGGATCGTGCCAAAATCGGGCTAAAATCGTGTAATCTGAACCAGGCATTATAAAAACTGATTTGTGAGCTTTAGTGGTGCTAAAGGTGTATGAATAAAAACGAAACGCACGTGATTGTTGTCATGCAGTGAATCCAGCGAATCATGGAACAGCTGTGTCGTCATCAGAGCCTGAGAAACTGCACTGACTGAGTCCTCCGGCTACTCTCAAATCGCCCTCGCGGTACTTTGATAGCATACGTCACAGTCATGTGGAGTCAGCGCTGCATCAAGTCTGACAGAATTTCTTATCGGAATGCACTGCTTCAAGTCAGACACCGATCGGTCTGCGCAGACTGCATGAAGTCGAACAAGCCTATAAACAGAGTCCAGGAGGGTGGTCTTGGGGGAGGGATCATTCAAAATCTGATATGAGATCTAGTCAGTTGCAGTTGCATCTCTGTAAATCTTTTGATTTATTTGGCCACATACCATTCTAAATCTTTTTGTTTATTAACCGTGAGACTCAAGTTCACCAAAGGACTATATGAGAGATGCTATTAAATTATTAGCACGAGGATAAAACAAAAAGTAAACCTACAATAAAACAGAATTGAAAATCAAATGTTGCAAATAAGTCTGCAAGTATTATTGTTGTAGAGCATTAAACTGTGATGTCACAAAGCTTTACTAAACAAGTGTTGTTGTTTTTTGAGTCTTAGTTTCTATGCATGCTATTTTTGCAATAGGGAGGATGTTTTGAGTTCTGAAATGTCAAGGAAATTAAGGAAAATTTTTATTCCTTACGACATGACCCCTTAAAAAAATGCACATGCTGTACCTCTGCCCTAAACAAATCATCAGCACTCTGCAGTATAAAACCATTTAAGGAGATCGCTGAACATTGAGATTTCAGAAAACTTATAGGATACCCCCTTTTCCCGAAAAAAAAAAAACATGCTTCATAAGCCATTCAAAACCGATAAACCCACCATCCTGTATCCTTAAACCTACCCAATGGTTGAAGAAGCTAAACACAGGCTGACTAATAGGCTGCATCTCCTGTCCCAAACAGAATCTTGATCCGCCCAAGATAATCACAAGAGGAGGAATCGTGCACGTCAGCCCGTCATAATATTAAAGCAAAGACTTCACCGAAATTGAACTCTCCCAAGCCAAAGTTCACGTTAATCAACACATTTGGTCACTGCCATTAATTTGCCTGTACTAGAGTAAAGAAAACGTGTGGTCTGGTTTCTCCACTATACAGTTTTGTGGTAAACACATTAGTGTAGCCTGTTTAAGTTATTTGTTTAGTTCTGTGTGCAGTACATTGTGTGTGGCATACATTAATGCAATAGGGGGCTTGGGTAACAACATCTGCTGATGCTATCTCCTCTACTTCCTGTCGTTAAGGTCTATGCCATGTTCTCCACGTCCCTATCAGTGACCACACATATTGGGAACATGGCCAAACTTTGTAGAACTCTGTGAATATACTAGATTGAGATTATAAGCGGAATGGCAGTGTGAACTGCCCTCTTCTTGTTCAGGGATTGCTGCATTTTTCTTACCCCATGTCTTAAATATTTTGAAAGTAAATGTATTTTGCATGCTGATATTTACATTATCTACATATTTTTTAAAAAAGATAATGTTTCTACGTTGTTCTATACTGTGGAATGGGATGTTTAGATATTCTGTAATCTGTTGGAAAACATTACTGCAATCTGACATGACAGTTCATACCCAATCTTTGTGACTGATGATGAAGTTGAGTGCACCCAGCACTTTTCTCTGAATATAGCATCCCTGTCTCACCTTGTATGATAAGTGCTAAAGATAGATGCTCACAAGTTCCCTTGAGCTCTAGCAGCTCTCTTGGCATAAAAGACTTTCTTCACATTGCCCCTGAAGTTTCATTCAATTCCTAAGACAGTGTGACACCTCAGGAATTATTAATGGCTGATACAGGACAAGTGTGAAAGCATCATGGATTCCACTTGAAGGATTCAACTTTCTATGCCCCTCTAGATCTTAAGAGGTTAAAACAATAGTGTTGAGGGAAAACCTTGACATTTTCTTCTAGAGACATGCACAGTGTACTGCACCTGAATAATAAAGAAACTGGCATGCATTATAACTGCATTGTTTAAAAAAATTTTTTTCATAGGGTCCATGAGGCAATGTGAAAAGCACTGTTTAATGTGCCACGGCTCACTGATTAGCCAGTCCGGCTGGGACCTCTGGCTGCCTTTTCACACCAATTTATTGAGATTGCGGTGACACTCTGACGTTGATCACATTAATGACCTGCTTAGCTTTATAATGTCAAAAGGCAAAGCAGCACGTCCATTTCCACATCGACATGTCTGTTAAAACCAGGAGTGACTTTGGATATAGACTCAAAAAAAAAAATGATTTGTGTACAATAAAACGTTTCAGTTGAGAAATCAAGCTTTGCTAAATCTGGAGGTGCTCTGTTTCAAAATGCAGTTCTCTAACCTGATGTAACACTTTAACAGTCTTGTCTCACATTGGGTGGAATGAAACTATTGTAAGATCAATCATCCTTTAGGCGCCTTTTACATTGATGTGTAAAATGACCCAGTTTCGATTTTGTTTCTCATGTATTTGCGCAAAGGGGTTGTTTAGCTGTACCCTGAAATTTTGGTCCCAATATTTTGTTTGAAACCTCCAGTGTGTCATACATTAAATACAAATTTGTCCATGAAATGGATACAAAATGGTTTAATTGTGATTATTGTTGCTTGCGATTAGATAATCTAAAGAAATAGAGCTGCCAGAAATTTAAATCCTGTAAGTATTCCTCAATTTTAAGCTCATGTGAGTTTTTTTTTATAGACCACAAAAGAAAGGTTAAAAATGACTTATGACTACAAGCGATTAAGTTCCAGAAAAAGTGTAGATTTTGATTCAGGATGGTGAGCATCTTGAACCTGAACCTCCTTGGAGACCGATTCAAGTAACTAAGATCTATTAATGGACATAACCCCCCATCCATCTTGGGAACCAAAAAAGTAGCAGCTATAAAAGCTGGACTCCCTGTCTGGCAGAGGAATACATTCTGTAGCCTCCAGCAGGGAGTTTACTTCTTGTTCAAATACCCTACCCTGCTTTGAGTTGACTACAATCCAGGGGTGCGTTTCCCGACAGCACTCAAAATAGTACGATTCTTTAGAATTTTTACTATTGGGTAATTGAGAGTGTTGTAACTAGTTGTATTACTGTGTGGTTTGGTAATCTCATCTTGAAAGAGAGGAAAGCTTTGAACAAGTGGTTCGCTCAGGCAGCAGGACTATTGGCTGCACTTTGCTGTTCCTGGAGGTTACATATAAAGCTATCAAAATGTTATTCAAATGTTCTACTAATCACCATTTAAACAGTTTCTTTCCGCAAGCTGTGATCACTTTAAATTAGAACTTTAACAAATAACTTTAAATTAGACACTATAAATATATGTATGGGTTGTACAGTGTTTTATTATTTAGTTTAATGTGGAATTTGCTTGTCCCCCTATGTTAGGCGGCCCATCCCAAAGCGTGTCAAACCCTACCACACGAGCCCTGGCCTGGTAAGCCATCCATGGGGTGTCAAGTTGGGCTATAAACTCAATAAAGTGAGCTTACTCGCTCCAATTCACTCTCAGATCCTCCTGGCTGCAGTTCTTTGCAGACTGTGTCCTTTCGTCTTTTCCTTGCGTTCTTCCCTCGCATCACCTTCTCTACCAGTGGTGTCGCTTGCTCCCGCAGACTATATGTCACATTGACTTGTTTCAATAATTCACATGCTACCAGCTGCCACACTTTGATGTTATAAGCATTGCTATTGTTTCAGTGCAACCGTGATGAGTTTCACAATTCATGTGAGCATTGTATGTGCAATATAGTTTTGGTCAGGCTTTCAAAAAAGGATCTTTGCATCACATTTGTGGGTTTGAATAATCACTTTGGGGAGAATAAACACAGAGGCATTTCAGGGATTTGCTGTATCTTTTCAGATATGAGTAATGTGTTTCTCTCTTTGCAATGGTCCTTGACTAATCCTGTTTTTGATTGTTTAATTTAGATTCTAGCTCAAGTGGCCTGATCCCTCTAACCTTTCAATTTACTCCTGCTGCATGGCAAAAATGATAATAATAGTAATTTTCTTAATGAGGATTATCATCATGTTTCTAGTAGGAAAATCTAAGCATTCTCAAAACAAGATTAATATACTTGAGAAGCATAAAGTAATACAGTAAGACTTGTTTTCAGAGAATATAGTTTGTATTTCTTACCCTACTGGCGTCACATTTGGCTGTATAAAGCACACAAAGACAAAGGAAAATTAAGATCTTGGGAAGTCTTTTGACCATACGTCAACATCCGCCGTTTTAGGATACCCTTTAACGTTGGTTAGATGATGTTATCGGATCCTAACCCTACCCCAGACCTAAACCTACCCCTAAACTTACCCCGTCACCTAACTGACGTTAAAGGTACAGCGTCAGTTGTATGACGTCCCAGGATCGTCATGTAACTGATGTTAAAGGGTACCCTAAAACGGCGGATGTTGACGTATGGTCAAAAGACGTCCCAAGACGTCAGTTATATGTGACGTCTTGGGATGAGACTGTGTTAGTAAAATAGTAAACAGTAAATCATTTACTTAAAACAACAGGGAATTAACGTAATAGTTTTCCCCAAAAATTAAAATTGTCATAATTTACTCACACTTACTGTATCTCGATCCAAATCTCTCGACCATTGTTTTCAATGGCATGGATAAAAACGTTCTATATTCCACAGAAGAAAGAAAGTCAAACAGGTTTGAAACGACAGGAGATTGAGTAAATGATAATAGAATTTTAACTTATGGATTAACTATATCCTGTCAATGTCACAAAAGCCATGGGAAAAATTACCAAGCTTGAAAATTTCTGGCTTTACCAACAATAACCCAGACGTATAATCTTCACTTAAGGGCTTGAGTCTCAATATTCTTCTATATCCTTCCATATCTTTAGAACAGTAAATACAACATAAGCCTACATTAGAAACAGATACACTAAGTCTTAGTGTATAGTACCATAGTTTAAGATGGGAAAAAGAACATCTCAAATTAGATCCCCCCCCCCAAAAAAAAAAATCTTTCTTGGTTTAGAATGTGTGCACAGCTGGGATTGAATGACATTTGTATAACTATGCATATCACTTTTTATATAAGGAAGTCCAGCTGATACATTGAAACTCAATTGACAGCAGACAAGGTCATTCAATTTCCTAAAACGTAAACAGAGACAAACACAACAGCTAAACAAAATTGGCAGCAACTCAAAGACACCCTGTGCTCTGTATACCAGGCTCTGAGCCAATTTTTTCAACTGCAATTTCGGCATTCAGAACACTACGGCACGTCCATTCTGTGATAAACACATTCATTTGGCCTGCAGCGAAAGACTTTTCTGGGTATTTGATTTGGCATGGTGCAGGCGTACACAGGAGATTTCCACAAGTGCTGAGAGTAATGAGAGAACAACAATAAATGTCTGCTCTACACGCAAAAACACGCTGACATGACACTAGAATGTTCAAAGGAGAGGAGAAGTGTCACTAGAGGCAATTAGTGGGCCAGCAGTGCTAGCATGGCCTCTGCTTGATTAGTGGTGTGTCCCGGCAAATTCCCACTCTCTGCATGTGAATCCACTTGGGATCATCTTAGGTCTGTGGGAACGAATAAAAAATAAGCTAATTTATTATATGAACCACTGGATTTTTACTTCCCAATGATTATATTAATCTCTCGCCTCTCAAGGTTATGGTTTCTGAGCATGCTCACTTGTGTGCAGGAAAAGCCGAGGACAAGCCGATTCCGAAAAACAACAGCAAAAGCATACAGAACCCAGATGCTGAAGGAAAAAGGCTGTGACTCATCAGGCAATGCATTTCCAGGATCAAGCCCATCTTGACCTCTGCTGTTGTTGCAATAATAAAGGCTTGATAGATCCAGATGCTTTGTGGATAGTTGGAGAGGGGTTATACTGGCAGACCTTCTAGTAGATTAAAGGTAAGGTCTGAAGTGCTTCAAAGTTACTGTTGGTAAGTATTGCAAAGGGGAAAAAGTCCATTTATTTACAGTGGTTTTCACTAGCATAACTGCCTGCACACACATGACACAGTTTAAAATGTCTACTTGTCATGGATTTGCTCATGAGGTGCTATTTAAAAGCCTTAAAACAGCATTTTTGCATAAAAGGTATAAACATTGTCGAGGAAGCTATGAATATAAAAGCTCATATTTCAATTAATAATTTCTTGCATGCATCTTCTCTCCATAGGAACTGAGGTTATATTGTGCCAGGCGCGTTTTTGCTTATGAATAATAATTGCATTCACCATAAGTGATTTGCTGAAAGATGTTGGCAGGTGACAAATAGCGCATTCATTGCTCAATTAGTCGAGCAGCAGAGACGTTTTGCTTGATATTTAAGTAATTGTTGTTCATGACCAGCAACAATTATGTTTTATACACACCGCAGTCAAGCTCAGTGTAATGAACTGAAAGTGCAGGGAGAACAATTTAGCAATTTTTAAAAGTTGTAATCACTGCTACACCCTTGGTTGCAGGATGTACATGATTATGCAAATCATCAAATGAAATGGCTGTAACTAATATATGAATGTGCTGAAAGAAGTCTAGCTTCCTGGTCATCAATCAAGATTCATCCTTACAAAAATAAACTGCGCCAAATGTAGATCATCAAGGCATAACCTGATATTAATGTAATAGTTATTTGATTATTTGTTGTTTGCGCAGGGTCAAGCTGGATCATGGGCCAAGGTCATCACTAAAATGTGAGAGCTTGAGACAGTGCGCTGGGAGACTGAGGTATGGATGTTTTGAAGCCTTGGAAGTAATGCTTCCAAGGCTTTCAATGAATCCTTTTTTGATGTCACTGATCAATGTGAAAAAGAGATGGGAGAAATAAGGATTTATGTGTTTTACTTCCTGCTTATTATGACGTAAAAATTGTCATTTTGCGTCATAATAAGCAGGAAGTCACATTTCATTGAAAAGTGTAAAGACTATCAGAGACAATTTATATAGAGACATGCCACTTCCTAAATCCTCAATAGAACTATATAGGGAAAACCCGTAACGCCAAAGATGGCGGTTGTATGCACATGTCCCGTCCCTCCCACTGGAAAGCCAATCGTCTGCTTTTAACAGTCAAGCCGGGAAACATTTAAGCCTATCGTCTGGTTCCACTGATGCACGCTCACATTTGATGTTTGCGACAGCGGAGACGAGAACCCTTGCGCACCCTGTATGTATTGCCACAGGAATAATTTTATTTTTCTCTATGTATTTTATTTTATTGTGTATGATATTGTTTCAATTATGTTGAATTTGTGATGAGTGATATCCACAGTGGACAGTAGGTGGAGACAATGTGCTGATCGGGGACTATGGGAGTAACTTCGAGTCGCAGAGAAGAAGCCGCCATTACAGAGCGACTCAGACTACAGATAACAGCACAACTTTGTCTGTCTCCTTGTTTCCTCAATCAGGTGAGTGAAATTAATCACCATGGACATAAAAACATGATGCAATATGTTGAGACCATGTATTCATTGTTTTAAGAGGGTTATATATTTCCTGAGTAAAGTTAAGATGTTAAATAGAGACCGTGTTGTATTTATGAAAATGTAAGTTTCACTCGTGGCCGTCCCGCGTTAGGCTTGGTATTAATATTATTAATCTAATATCTCGTTTACACCTGCCCACTTCATGCATTTTCTCAGATCGGATAGCTATCTGATTTATCATAACGATTCCATTTACACCTGGTCACATAAATGTGTTTTTGCGAAACGGATATAAATCCGATCTTCAATTCACGTGCTATATGCAGATTTAGTAAAGTGCATGTAACCGAAAGCAACAGATATCAGCCGAATTTTATTGATCATCGGCTATTTTCAAAATCAGCAAAGACTGTGATAAGAGAGAGCGGCAACAGAACTGGTAAGATGATTTTGTTTCTTTACTTTTAATGAAGATGGTAGTGTTAATGGTCTACGACTTACTTGCACTTTGATTTGCGATAGAATGCGGCGCGTTGGCTTTGTTAGGCACTCAGCTGCTCATCTGAGGTGATGCGTGTCGCGGTAGCGTCGTCAAATCTGACTAAAATAGCATGACATATAGCCTGTAACACGCTCTCACGCGTTTATTTTTTAGCATTTTTGGGAGTAGTAACATTTACGTATGTGGTTTCAAGAACCAGATGCATTTACACTTGTCCAGTTTCGTCTGGAATGCGGCCCAGACCACCTCCTGAAGTGGTTTGAGCGATCAGATTCAAATCCGTCTCAAATGCGTTTCGGGGGGCATTTACACCTGGTCTTTTCACGATCGGATAGCTATCCGATCACAGAAAACGCATGAAGTGGCCAGGTGTAAACAGCCCCTAAATGGTTAAAGGCTCCAGCACACTGAATAACCAAAGTAATGTGATGTTTATATTGTTTAGAGCATAAAAAGCGATGTATTAAGCAATCGCCAAGGGTTATAAGTCTGAAGTATATGTATATATAGATACATACATTTGTAATGTTAATTGTTGAATGTCATATATCTTTGCATACTATATTATATTGGTTACTGTTGATATTTGAATGTTTAATGATCTTTCGATAAAGGATATGGTTCGTTTGTTCGATGGTATGCTTTCGATGGTTCGTTGTTGTGGGAAGAAAGAGGCGGGAGTCGGCGAACATTTCAACATTTTAATAGTTGACGACTGCTGTCTACACACACAACAGAAACAAAACACAACATAAAATCAGGCCTGTTTCTCTCTCGATCTGCCATCGTCGCTCCTCATTTTATGCTTCCGGTCCTCCGTGAGAGATGTGAGTCCGGTGCGCGTCTCACTGGTGTCTTTCATTATCACTCACGGCACCGGCCTCGCGCCGTCCTCTCACATCCCTCACCCAGTCACCCTCGTCCTGCCCGCCACAGCCAACTAACTAGAAATTTTGTGTGAAATGAATTTCAAACTCTGGTGACAGCTAATGTTAGCCTTGTAGACGGAAGATTGATTTGTCTGTTTGCATGTTATGGACTAATGGGTGTGGCTTGTGGAGCTGTACAATGTGGTGCATTGTGGGAGTTGTTGTCTTACATACAAATGCGCCTGTCTGTCTTCCATTATTTTCTTTTCTGAGTAGCAGGCTATGTTGTCCCTGTTTAGCTTTTGCTTTATCCTATATAACTTAAGCCTCACAAATCATTACTTTTTTTTCCACATACGCACACATACGCACGCACACACATACACACTCACACAAATGTGGGCATCAAAGCTGTTCTGTGATGAGAGGCCTTCCAAGGTGATCAAACATGTCCACAGGGCAACAGCTCTGACTTGGTTATAATTGTAGATTTTTCATGGACTTCTTAATTTGTGGCCGGAATAAATATTAGAGCTCTACTAAAGGTTGTGTTTGGCTCACAGGGATGCGTAAAAAATAAATCGTGGTAAACTTTTAAATGGTGCTAGGGCTGTATGGTTTTAGGTTGTGCATATCACTCAGCCATTATACTGTAATGTTGCCTTGGCTTTTGACTCGCTTAGTTGGGGACATTTAATATTCAACAATATTATTGATCTGTGTTGTATTATTGTCATTATCACTGTGAAGCTGCTTTGATACAATCTGTATTGTTAAAAGTGCTATATGCTGTATTTAAAGGTGACTTGACGTGGACTAATAATACTAAAATGTAGTATCTCTGTTTCACTTGGGCTCTCTCTTTCATTGCTCTCCTTTTCATTTAAGCCTATATCGCAGGAAGAAGTGTTCCTCTTTCTTTCAAGCTTTTCATTTTACATTTTTGTAAACCTTTGATGAACCTGTTTCAGCAAACAAACAAACAAACAGAGACGCACGTAAGGGCTTAAAATTGCAAGGAGATGTGTTCACAGACAGTATTCCAGAGGGGATTTGCTACAGCTTAAGTTGAGATGTGAGTGCTGAAAAAGAAGGTACACTTTGGCAAATAGGTTGCTAATTTGTATAAATTTGTACAAACTCATTCGGTTCGTTTTCGTATGGTCTGCTTACAGCCTATATATTTTTAAGTTTAGGGATGAGGGTAGCAGTGTACATTTCTTACAATGTAATTGTGAAATAATGAGTTTTTGAAAGTTTAAAGTTGCAAACACTCCCCCACCATCTTTTGTTTGGAGAGAGAGACTTTTTCCCGCTCCAAACTCACTCCTTTGTTTGAACCAATGTTGTTATGTTCACTCGAAAAATGATTTAAAATTCCATTTGGTGTAGTGCTGCATAAATTACTTGCTGCACCTTCAAGCTGCATAAAATACACATAAATGAGATCCCCACTTTATGTTACATTAAACTATGCCAAAGATATGTATGAGCAATTCAGTTTTCCTCTGCGAATGTGGAATCAAAGCGGTAGACAACGCAGGAATATGACACCATGGCTCAAACTAATTAGTAAGTGCACTAAACGGGCACTAAAACCCCTCAAGCCACATTGTAATTTTAACCATGTCTTTGCTGATTCAGTCACTGAAGAAGGGCGGGGTTAATGGTGCCTTCAGACACTCTGGGGTTGCAAGGGAAAAGTTGCTGTCAGCACAAGCGTCGTCCTGACACAAGGCAGAGTGAAGCACTCCATCAAAGTCATAACTCACGTGACTCCCCTTGACATTCCATATACCTGAGAACACTGTTTTCATGAAGTGATTTCCTGCTGTCCATCAACCGCAGCAGAGGCGGCAGCAGGCCAAGCACTTCTTTACTAGACGGACGTCTCCACGGACAGTAAATCTCGCTCAAGAGATGGATGTCATGTATTCATGTAGTGAGTGAAGGGTTTGCTGATCATTCAGATGTCAAACATTTGGCACAGTCTTACAGATATTGTCCAGGTTTCTATGCTCAAAGTGTTCCTATTTCTGATACTTTTTCCATCCATAGATTAAAGTCTACTTCACTCTCACAGACTTTCAGGTTTGACTTTGAGAGTGTGCCTGAGTATGAAGCCGTATGTGAATATGTGGCAACTGATGAAATAGCATTTACATTTAATCATTTAGCAGAAGCTTTTATCCAAAGTGACTTACAAACTAACGTATCTTATTAACACATGTATCTTCACTGAGTCTGTGTACACTTAAAGCATCAAGTCTTCACATCATCTTAGAAGGTTCAGTCCTGATAGATATATACTGCATAGTAGAGTTGAGTGAACATTCTGAGATGATGTGCAGCTTTGATGCTTCAAGTGATGCAACATATAACAGTTTGTGAAATAAGACGTGTCCAAATTCAGTATTCAGTCCAAAAAGTATTCATAAAAAAACGTATAAATCACCTACTTGATTTCGGATAAAGCTACTGTAATGGTGTTTCAGCTCCTGAATTAACAGGTTCTTTTTAACAAATTGGTTGAATGAATGTTTCAATGACTCATTCATAAATACAGCCACTTGCTTGTTTGGATTGAGTAAATTAATTATTCATTGACAATAATTTGCCACCACTAGGGTTGTAATGCTATGATTTTTGTCCATATGTAGTAGTGTGATAACTATCTTAGTAAATATCACACGTTCAAGTTGTATTGAATCAAGCAATCAATTATGAATTTTATTATCTTTATTTACAATGAGCATTAAATGAGTGAAAACAGTTCTTTGGTTGTACGGATGCTTCATTATCAATAATCAAAAACATGTTAAATTGATAATGTATTAAATTGATTATGTATTTGATTAACAACTTATGTTTATCATTAATAATATATAAAAACTTTAAAAAAAATAGAGTCCTATTAAATGCATTTTATAGCATATTTTATAGGTTTTTTCTTACCAGTTTATCACTTCAACCCCAGCCGCATGGCTTAACTGTGTAACTTTCAGAAAGGCTAGCAGAAACCTCACCAATCTGACAATCTGTCTTGAATGCACATTCAGGGATGGAACAAGTGTCTATAACTGTGGTGTTGCTACAGCTATGGTAAAAACAAGTAGCCTGTAATAGTAGACTGAGATTGTCAGAGCCATTATAGTTTTCAATGGCTAACATCACATCAAAGGCTGAGAAACCTTACAATTTAGTGCAAATGGACCCATCAGTCGGTCACCATAAGTTACAGGACAACTTGAGAATCAGACAAGAACCAGCCCTTCTCCTGCACCCACTCCCACGTCTCTGTTGATCAGGCTGTACACTGTTATTATAATTACAGTGCTCTTTCCAGCCAGACGAACAGACTCAACTTTGCATTGCATTGTACATTGTTGTTCAGTTTATGACTCAGCTGTCATTTTCTCCTTTTTTTCCTCCCACCTTTACTATTTATAATAATTATAATAATATGGATGGGATTGACAGGAAAGGATTGGCAGACTGACAGCTCTTTCTAGATTCTGTGGGTGGTGGTGCATGGCCGTTCTTAGTTGGTGGAGCGATTTGTCTGATTCATTCCGATAACGAACGAGACTCCGGCATGCTATCTAGTTATGTGGCCCCGAGCGGACGGCGTCCAACTTCTTAGAGGGACAAGTGGCGGTCAGCCATGCAAGATGGAGCAATAAAAGGTCTGTGATGCCCTTAGATGTCCGGGGCTGCACGCGCACCACAAAGGGCGGATCAGCATGTGACTACCCTGCGCAAAGAGGTTTGATTAAGTCACTGCCCTTTGTACACGCCGCCCGTCGCTACTACCGATTGGGTGGTTTAGTGAGGTCCTTGGATCTGCCCCGCCGGAGCTCCTCGCTGGGTTCTGCAATAGTTGTAGCAATACCACAGTTATAGACACTTGTTCCATTCCGACTTTTGCGACTTTTACTATCTCTAGATGGTCAAATTTGATGCACCTATCAAACTTGACCATGGTTTGATGCAAGTTTGATGCACATCCTATCCAAAGCGCAGGCAATAGACACTGGTTTCGACGTTAGCAGTGCTGGAGGAACTTAGGGCTTAAGGAGGAAGCTCACCTGAGGAAAATATCGCACGTATCCAGTCCGTGAAGTGGAATCGCGAGCAAGCGAAGACACCTGATCGGGGCAGGTACAAGCTGATTGCAGCAAGTACATGAGAGGACACAGACTCCAATCGGAGATTGTAGAATCAAACGAATGTGTTGGGTGTCGCCCAGCCTGCATCTCTGCAGAGGACTTTTAGTGAGGTGCCATATGCTAGAACCCAGGAGGACGCCACACTCCAGGTGGAGTGGGCAGTCACACCTTGGGGGCATGGTCAACCTTACTGTTGGTAAGCAAAAGCAATGGCGTCTACTATCCAGTTAGACAGCCTTTGCTTGGAGAGAGCCTTTCTCTTCAGCTTCCCACCATAACAGACAAAGAGCTGGATTGAGGTCCTGAAAAAATGTACTTTCTGTCTACATGGGTGTGGAGAGCATGTACTGAACAGAGCAGTGCCAAGGCTGGGTCTGCCTCCTCCTGGGGCAGCGCTTGCAGGTTCACCACCTGGTCCGGGAAGGGAGTGATGGGAACCTTGGGCACATATCCAAGCCGGGGTCTCAGGATCACACAGAGTTAGCCAATCCGAACCAGCAGAGCTGTCTTCAAAGACAGGAAATTAATCTCCACTGATTTCAGAGGCTCAAAGGGAGCACTCTGCAGGGCAGTTAGAACCACTGAGAGGTCCCAAAAGGGACCGAGAGGAGGGCGTGGAGGATTCGGTCTCCTTGCTCCTCTCAAGAACCTGACGATCAGGTCGTGCTTCCCTATGGACTTACCTTCCACTGTATCATGGTAAGCGACAATAGCGGCAATGTATACTTTGAGGGTGGAGGGAGACAGCCTTCGCTCCAACCAATATGAGGAGGTGGCGGGTGAGTTTCGACATATGGCGGAAGCATAGACCACCTTGATGGTTGATGTACAGTACGTTACAGTGGCGGTATTGTCTGATTGGACTAGTACGTGTTGACCCTTGAGCAATGCCCAAAGGCAGTGCAGAGCAAGATGTACTGCCAGCAAGTCGAGGCAATTGACGTGCCATAGGCACTGGGGTCCTGTCCAGGAACCAATATGTCCATTGCACATGGCACCCCAACCTGTGGTGGAGGCATTTGTTGAGACAACAACATTCCAGGGCACTCCAGCCCACAGAAAACTGAGGTTCGACCATGGGAAGAAGGTCTGACGGCAGGTCGGAGTAACTGGTATTTGGAGGGTGGTGTGTTGCCATGCCCACCTCGGGATTTGGTCGCTAAGGCAGAGCTGAAGCAGTCTCATATGAAGCAATGCGAGCAGCGTTGCCGCGGCTGGAAATGTCATATGCCCCAAGGAGCCTCTGAAATAGTTTCAGTGGAACTACATTCTTGCCCTTGAATTGTCATAGGGCAAGTCAGCAGTGACTGCGTGTGAGCTGCACGGACATGGCTACCAAGTCGTTCCATACCAAGAAAAGAGTTGCGAAAAGTAAAAGGAGACTCCCACGATCTCACAACCTCTTCATGCATGTCCAGGTAGAAAGGATTTGGGTTTGCTTCCCCAATTAACAATTATTAGCCTTAAGTGCTCGGGACATGACGGATGGGTCCACACAAGTCTGATAGCCTCGGTGGCCCGGGAAAGCATAGCTGTCAACTCTGGATCAGACTCGTTATGCTAGCGCACCCGAGGATGGCAGCACAGACAAGCCATCATTTCCAGAGGACTCCCGCTCACCCTGTGATACGGCGATATACATGATTTCATCAACCGGGGGACCAAAGGAGATTGTGGGCCCGCTGACAGGCCGGCTCGGGTTGCAATGTGAAATACAGGGTGTGAAAAGGAACAGATAATATGAGCTTCTTTTGACATGAGGTTCTGGTGATCTTTACTCTGGCTCTCAGAGATGAGCACAGCTAATTTTCTCAAGAGCTACAAATAATATTCTCCGAATCAAATGATAAGCTACTCAAAATGCTACAGCTGTGGATGGTGTTTGCTGTGTGCACCAGAGCGTATTATCAACCTGCATTGCCCATCTATCTGAAAGGGCAAAAATTCTCTAAAACTCATTTCCAGCGCTTTGAACTTTTACCAACCAAGGCAGTGTGCCATCGTATAATCCAGGCTATATTAAAGTCAGAGATATGACTTCCTGAGGATTCCTGATCCGATCTTGTTGACTCCATGAGACCTGAATATTTCAGCCAAAATGATATATTATAATTCAGTTGGTTCCCCCCCCCCCATTGAATTGATGGTCAAATCCGAATGTTTTCTTTGATAAGCCCAGTGCCATTGATTGTATTAAGGTGGCGTTGACATACTTCTGAATGAGTGTTCCAGCATTTGTTCTGACCTCTCATCACTTCATGGTTTCCCATTAATTGAGATGGTGCTGTGGCAAATTTGCACAGACTTATCTCATGATTGAGACTGGCATTAATTTCTCTCATGTGTTAATTCAACTTTGGATCACACCAACTGCCACATGAATACCAATACTCTATGCAAATTGCGATGGAGAGTTTTTGCTCCTTTATGACAGAAATTATATACATATGCACCAAAAAAAAATTGGTAAAACATTACAATAAAATTTAGTTCATTAAAATTAGTTAGAGTTGAATGGTCTAACGAAAGGGTCTAACACCCTCCGATCAACAAAATATTGTAATTAATGTATTTTGAAAAAAACATGAAATAACAATGAACAATAGTATACTTTTAAATGCAATATACTGATATTTCATTATTCATAATGCATTACTCTTGTTAATAAACTAAACCTTATTGTGAAATGTTAATAATTGTTTTTGCTCAACCTCCCCCATGAGAAATGTTTGTTATAGAAAAACCCTTCAACATTTGAAAAAAGGGGATAAAACTTGTTTGCTTAATAACTTAGAAGATCCAATAAAAATGTGGGGAGTATTCTGTATAAAGTTCATTCTAAATTTATGCCATCTCGACATCCTTCAGTAGAGTCGTAAACAAGCTCTTAATGTGGATTCCTCTCTTTACATATCTTTGTGAAAAACCTAACAAGGCTGGCTTTCTTTCATTAAAGGGCCCAAAACTCCCAGGTATTTATTAAGTACCTGCTGAGAATAGTCTTTTAAGCCATTTTTAGAGGGATAAACCTTTGGGATAAAAAATGGCATCTTTAAAGTACATGATTTCAGCACTAACCCCACTTTCTGCCAGTCATGACTTGGTCGGTGCTTATTATGTCAAATCAACACTGCAAAATGTTTACCTTGGAACATCAAAGTGTATAAATTTTTTTTGATTGCATCTCTAACAGGAACTTTGACAGAAGTGAAGGATAAATTGCCTCAGTCAAAAAACATTTGTTTGCTTCAAATGCATGCTGATTTTGTTTTGCGAAGGCAGCTTTTTATGGTACATTATGTTCTGTGCTTCATTATTATTTATGGAGACACAGAAACAGAAACATGTAATACGAATCCCCATGTGTGTCAATCTGCTAGATGAATGAATGAGTTCAGGTAGTAGCTCATTAGTCATTCACAAATGACACACACACACATACATTTCCAGAATGCCGCCTCACAATGCTTTCCCCCCAACCAATCTTTCTCGCTTGCTCTCTCTCTCCCTCTCCTTTCCTCTCTCCTTCATCTCCCCTCCCACTCTTTATGCTAGTGTGTGCGTAGCACTCTCTCTCTCTCTCTCTCTCTACCCCTTGTAGGCATGCACTCTGTCAGTGGAGGAGAGGGTTTCGAAATCTAGCTCAAAGTGATCGCCTCCTTGGGCATATCCATCTAAGAGGATTCTGCCCTTTTTTCCCCTAGTACCACTTTCTTTGGTTGTTCTGAACCTGTAGGATATTTTTTTTATCTGTCACTCAGGTTTGTGATATAGTGAGTGTTCTGCTGAAGAATAACAGAAGTTTTTCTTACATTGCTGAAGCACATGCCAATCTCATTGGTACTTTTTTATTGACGTGATCTGTGTGTCCTAACACACATGACAGAGCTTAAGTAATTTTTTATTTTTTTTTTTTTGGTCCACTGGAATTGTTTTATTTTGCCATTCAAGGATTTCTTGCAGACAACGTGGTTGGAATCCCTGAGTAAACTCGTCAGAGAAATCATGAGTTGGACTCATTGTAAATGCTAAACGTCTGTCTGCTTGGAGCTACACAATCTGTGGAATTCAATCAAGGTAAATCATTATTTTTCTTCACTACGTGTTGACTCAAGAGATCATTTGTCCGAAATGCCCTAACTGTTATGGTAGATAAGCATATTTCATTAATTTTAAGGTGCAATGACTTGTTTCATGTATTAAATATTTAATTTGATGCTTAGGTATTAATCATTTGATAGAGATAGTTAATTAAAATCATCAGACTTTAAAGAATTTATATTAAGAAGTGGGAAAGTTAATCCACCTCTCAACTTAATGTTTCATTGATAGGAGTGGTGTGTTGTTGTTTTTAAGAATGTAAGGCTCACTACTGGTTAAAATATGATTTTATATATTTTTTGAATAATTATTTTGTTAACTTACAAAGCAAGCCTTTAAGTTTATGAATGTAAGGCACATTAAATGTATCTAAGCTTGTACTATAGGTTAAAATATTGTTTTGTGCTATAATTTTAAATGATTATTTTATTTATAACTTACAAAACAAGCCTATTAAATTAATATTAAAATGTTTGACCTAATATACAGCATGGGTTAAAATATATAAAGTGTTAATAGGAATTGAATTTTATTCATGTTGCAACTTTTTAACTACCTTTGATCATCAATTTTTCTTTAGAGATGACCACTGTGTCAATGGAGCCCATAGTGGCGATGGTGGAAAAGATTTCCAACGTCACCGAGCGTCCAGTAGAAGCTTCTACTGAAGACTTGGCTGCCACCTTCACCATTGGTACCATCCTGTCCCTAATGTGTCTGGTGGGTGTGTCTGGAAATATCTATACGCTCGTGGTCATGTGCCACTCCATGCGCTCTGCAGCCTCTATGTACATCTACATCATCAACCTGGCACTAGCCGATCTGCTTTACTTACTCACGATTCCATTTGTAGTATGTACACATTTCCTGAAGGGATGGTACTTTGGAGATGCCGGGTGTCGGATCCTCATCAGCATGGACTTCCTTACCATGCATGCCAGCATTTTCACTCTGACAGTTATGAGCACAGAACGTTACTTCGCCGTACTCAAGCCTCTGGATACAGTCAAACGCTCCAAGAGCTACCGAAAAGCAATCGCCCTTCTGGTGTGGGCGGCCTCGCTGATTCTCACCTTACCCATGATCATTAGCGTCCAGCTGATGACTGAGAGCTCCAAGCCAATGTGTCAACCAACTCTGAGCCCTCTCTCGTATAAAATCTACATTTCCTTTCTCTTTGGCACGAGCATTGTGGCTCCAGGGGTGATAATCGGGTACCTATACATACGCCTGGCACGAACCTACTGGATCTCCCAGACTGAGACTTTCAAGCAGACCAAGAAGCTCCCAAACCAGAAGGTCCTGTATCTGATCTTCACCATTGTGCTCCTTTTCTGGGCCTGCTTCCTACCTTTCTGGATTTGGCAGCTTCTTGGTCAGTTCCAGCCCACGCTGGATCTCTCCACCAAGGCCAAGCGCAACATTAACTATCTGACCACATGTCTGACCTACAGCAACAGCTGCATCAATCCATTTCTCTACACCCTGCTCACCAAGAACTACAAGGAGTACCTTCGCAAGAGACAGAGGACTTGGACGGCTGGCAGCTACCTCAACCGACGGAACCGCTTCCAGAGGTCGCCCCGTCGCTCCTTGTCCTCTAGCAGTCAGCAGTGTACGGAGAGCTTTGTTCTCGCACATACTTCTCGCACCAACAACAGCAGTCTCTGAGGTAGGTCCTTGACCTTGTCTTGTTGGCCTTCTATCGGAACTACATGCTGTTTTCCTAATCTACTGTAAGATGATATGAAAGATAAAGATCCTGTCTGAATAAAGCCAAAGTTTAGCTTCATCTTTGCTTAGTCCAGCAGGTCCATTTTGAATTAAGCCAGACTGTTTTAGTTTTGGGATTTTCTGGTCGGCATGTGTCCCTGCAAAGGGCTACAGATGATATATGAGAACTTCAAATGCTTGATTAATCTTTTTTGGTTGCTTATGTTAATTTTTAAACTGCCTTGTTCAAGAGTGCACATATGACTAGAAAATGTTCTGTTAAATTGCATGGAAATCTTGTATTTGCAAATTTAAGGAGATCAAATATTGTGGGGAAAAAAACATTTTGGAACAGAACTATTTATGTCTCAATATAGTAATTTGTTCATAGACAATTGGTCATAGTGCAACTGCAGGTCTGAGTAAAATAGGCTACATGATAATTAGGTTCCACTGATTGGATCACAGTGCTAAATTACTCTCCAATCAGCAGACCTGCTACATTCAAGATGTTCTACTTGATACTGAATGCCTGCATCTTATGAATGAACTGTAGTCTGAAAGAATAAAGCTCTAACAAGGCTGGAATGGGCTAAGAGGTTGAGTTAGGAAGAAAAATAAATTACTTGCACTTTCTGCAATAATTCTGTCTGGAATCACTCAGGGAAAAAACAATAAAACTCCCCCAGATTAGAACTTTATCTGATCCTAATATTTATTTTAATTCCTCATCAAAATTACAAAATTAAAAAAGAGCAGAGAAAGGAGAGAGGGAAGAATATAAAAGCTCCTTTATAGGCTATTCATTAAGCTCTCTCAGATCCAGTTTGTTTTTCAGTGTGTCCGATTCAGCTGTTCACTGTTAAAGCAAAACATAAATAAATAAATAAATAAATCTAAAAACATAAAACACAAAAAGTACTGGAATGACAGTTTGAAAAAAGGGACATATTTATTTTTCACAGTGAAAAAGAAAAAGATGGGGACACAACTTGAGAGCTGAACAAGGTATCAAACAGTCGATTGAATCAATGATTACAATTTAATCACTTCCTAGGTCTATACAGTTTTTTTGAGTTTCTTGTTGTTGTTTTTTTGTTGTTGTTTTTTTGTCCTCGATATCATATTTTGCTTGCATTGTCTAATAGTGCACTACTGAGAAAGGAAATCAGTCAGCAGAGCAATGGAAATGTTTTCCTCTTGGGTGGATTTTAAAAAATGTGTTTTTGGTGGGCCACATGACCCACATTTAGGAAGTGATAGACATTGCCAGAAGGAAAACCTGTGTGTCCCTGTAGCTCTAAAAATAACCCGTCCTCTACAACAGCCTCTCCTGCCATGTCTCCATTTGGTGCAGACGCTAAATCACATGAAATGATTGCTCCTGCGTGGGTTTAAATATTGATTCACCAACACTGAGGGTGTGATCGCTATAATTAGGAAGGTACCTAAATGCCTAATTTCACAGACAAAACATAAGCGTAGTCCCAGACTAAAATGCATCTTTGAGCTGTCTTATCTTAACAGAAACAATTATATTAAACGATGTCATTGCCATTGTTTTGTCTCAATATGCACTCGGGTAATGTTTTTTTTTTTTTTTTTTTTTTCTAAGGCACATTTTAAAAAGCTACTTAGATGCAAAATTCTGACTTAATATAAGCCCTGTTTGTGAAACCAGTAGCCAATGTCAAAATAATTCTGAAATCACTATGAGCTATTTCATATATTTTTATTTATTTATTTTCATCATATAATATATCATTTTATATGAACGCTTTGTTTTTTTGTCAACAATTTGAATTTAATTATAAATGAATAACGATTCCATGACATTCTGCCAAACAACCAAAACGTGAAGGTCAGCATTTACATTTATAATACCTGCTGCTTATCTATTTTTTTTTTTTGCATAGTATATTTAGCTACATGAATAGCCTGTGACAGTATAATGCATTTACCTGAATTTGCATCCATATAATCTTTTACTTAAGGCCTAGATAATAACTTTTAAAAAGTCACATTTAGCATTCAAATCAAAAGGAAACGCTAAGTCAAAGTGTACCCAGCAAAACCCTAACTTGCTAATCTCACCTTGACAAAGTTATTAAATAAAAGTTAAATAAAAAGGACCCCCTTAGTTGTTTCATACTGAACACCAATCTTTTTTTCTGTCACAGAGTGAGAGACCTTATTTGTCTAGACGGTGGGATGATTCTTCTGGTACTGATCCAAAAAGGATCCAAATCAATATATCTAATATATTCCAGGAGCTCTTCCAGACCATCTTGAGCCTAGCATGAGATACTCCTGGCAGAACAATTGCTTGATGATGAACTGCTATGATCTTTGATATCCAAAAGTAAGAACAATGGCCCATATTTTCATCATACTCTATAAAAATAACCCTGGCTCTGTTCAGTAATCAATATTGTGCAAAAGCAGCAATCAAAATTGATGTACAGTATAATTCACATTGATACCACAAATCTGCACACTTCTATATCCCAGTTGTGAGAGAAAATCAGGGTAATTCGTTGCACTCTTGCTGAGAGCAATTTTGGTGAAAGCATTATTATATTAGCCAAAGAATTTTTGTAAATAAAAGCTTGAGGGATGGGGGAAGGATGTGCCGAACTTGATGGATTCTGCTGAAATATGCTGAGCTTTTCTTGCAGGACTATTGGTAAAAGCTGAGAGTATGCTGGGCGAGTGAAATACAAACGCAGTGGCTGCAGATTGATTTGAATGTTTGACGTTCTTTGGTAAAGAGTGAGTGAGATTCTTGTGCCATGGGCTGTAATGGAAAACAAAAACTGTGTAAACAGGTTAAAGAAAATGAGAATCAGCAGGTAGTGCATCAAAACATGCCCTGACTATTGAATATGTCTTATAAAGTTTTGATACTGCAAAGATGCCCCAGCTACAAATACATTATGCATTATACACATGCCGCAGAGCTGCCTAGCTTATCTAATTAAAACCGACTGCAAGTGCAAACATTGCACAATTCTGGGTACGTCAGGATATCTGAATTGTACAGTATGCATGTGTTTCATATTCACGATGAGGTTGCATCGTTTTATATTCCGAGTCGATAAGTGTGGGTGTACAGGTTGTAATGGAAATGAATCAAAAAACAGGTTCACTGTCGACCTGTTAACGGCAGCAGCTTACTGATCGACCCAGGACAGCTGGCTGAGTTTATGAGGCCCCGTTGCTCTTGTGTGCGTGCTTGTAAATACCTTTTCAGTGACCCGGTCTGAGCATCTCATCTCGCACATACTGTATTTATGAACGCTTGTGAACAATCCATTGTTCTGCATTAGTTATGATGTGTGCCTCTAGGTGGGATACTGAGATATCGATCACTATTTACAGGCCCACGGATTTCTTCTGTTCCACCATGATCCGAGCACTATAAATGTGTCAGGGTTTCCCCTTGAAGAGGACAGTGGTGAATGTGGTTTTCTCTGATATTAGGGTCACAGAGTTCCATCACCCGGCAGGCTACCGCAGTATCCGTCTTACGAGGTGAGGTGAATGAGCTTCTACAAGGTCAGGCCATTACAGTCAGTTGACACCGCCATCACTCATTCAGCACCTTGCTAGTTTTAATGCACACATCTGTGCTAATGACTTTTTTTTTTTTTTTTTTTTTTGAAGTAATCAGTGTGGCTCAGATCCCTTTCGTCTTTATCCTGTCAAAATGTACAGGAAACTCGGCATGCTGTGCCAAAATGACCAGCTCCTTCCCATAAGCCTTAGTTCTTTCCTTTCGCAAACACTGGGAAACATTTTTGTTATGCAACTTAAGAAACATTACTCTTCTTATCTTTGCATCTAAAAATTTGTCCCCATTTCAGATGAAAAGAAACTATGAGATTGTATTATTCTCTTGATTATTCTGATATGCACTGGAGGTTTGCCATGTTTTGCTGAGAAGTTTACATGAAAGCTTTGGTTTCAGTGCTTTGTGGCTTTGGCAATGTAAAAAACAAACGGTTGAATGATTGATGGTTTAATAGTACTTCCTTGTGCCTGTTTTTTCCTTAAGATGATGAATGTTAAATGTGCCTCTAGGGTAAGAGATTACAAAGAGAACTACTCTGTTGTTGTTTTTTTATTATTATTTATTTATTTTTTTCATTTATCAAACAAGAAAAAATGATTAAGGTTACAAAGGCAGGTATTATCTGCAACATCTTTAACCATTTTCTCAAAACTAAGCAGCGTTTTTCTGTCAAAATTTTAAAATAATATTAGTATACATTAAACAATAATTCTATTTTATGAATTATATTATATTATATATTATACTTATTTTGGTAAATTGTGTGCTAAAACAACATAGGGTCGCTAACCTCTTACAATAGCAAAGGCATGTTTTGATGATGCAAAGCAATTATGGATCTTGCTGATGGATCTTTTATGAATGAGTGAATACACTGATGTTTGTAACATGACAGTGGTGTGAATCAGGGCGCGATTGCTAATGAGAGACGCGAATATAAAGGAATAAGGACATTGCATTATACCGAACTACATGCAAGTGCGGAATTAATTCTCACACAGTTCGGTTTATTAGACAAACTTAAAGGGATAGTTCACTTTGAAATTCATTTTTGATATGTTTTAGCTTACCTCAAGGGCATCCAAGATGTAGGTGTTATTGTTTCCACAGTATTTTCAATTTTGATATTTTTAGGTCAAACCGTTCTTGTCTGTCAGTCATATAATGGAGGTTTATGGGGTCCACCTCAAAGAGCATGCACAGAGATGGCCAAATTAAACATGATTTAATGACTTGTAAATGTAAGTACACATTGATGGCCTAAGACACAAAACAAGCGGTTTGTGTGAGAACCTTATTTTGTTTTTACCTCTTACTAGGGCTGATAATGGCAGATATCATATAAAAAGTATTTTGTCACACTGAGCTTTTGCTCTCTCGGCCACTTGGATAACTAAGGAATGTTCTTCAGAGCATGACTAAGCCTTTGAGACAAGGGCGTTACAATGGACAGATGAGAGAACAGGGATTACAAAGATCAACAAATTGATCCATTAGAGGTCAGAGAGATCCATTAATACTACTCAAGCATTATCTTTACTGACATTGAGCACCGAAACAGAATGTGAAAGCAGCAAAGATACTACCAATCACACACTTTAAACTAATATTCATTAACAGGTATACATTCTTATGTTAAAGGCATTATGCATTTTATTATATTTCCCTCCGAAATCAGTTGTTGTTATGCAGCCCTATTAATGATATAGATATCCTTAATGTTTGAATTACTTAAAGTCAACCTTTTGGTTGCAAAAGCCTAGAATTGATGAGAAAAGTCAGGGCTGATAGTAATTACAAACAAATGTTTAAAAGAAATAATGAGCAGATGTGAAAAGTTCAGCACTGTTGTCATGAATCGTGCCGTTTCCATGTATTCACAACATCGTTTTGATGCTGTACAGGGATTCTTCATTTGAAGATAATCAATAATGTCACCATCAGATCTACCCCTCAAAATAAGGGAAAATAGTGTGCAGTATAGCCTGATTTATGCTGAGAAAATACCAAATGTGAGGAGATAATAGACACAAACTGTCTTAAAATGTATTCCTGGAATTGAAGGTTGATTTAGTTCCAAAATATTTTCTTCTGGTGACCAGACAAACAGTATAAAATTAAGATATCATTATAAGCTTTTTAAAGGGGAGGCATTCATATTCAATATTTGTTCAGTTTAAAATTAATTCTGTACAGTTTTTGTCAACATATATTTATATGTAAAAAAAAGATTCTGTTCCCATTGCAACTAATAATGAAAACACTCTTTTTAGCACATTCACCAACTAATAATGAAAACACTCTTTTTAGCACATTCACCAACTAATAATGAAAACACTCTTTTTAGCACATTCACCCCATATGTGTCTAACAACATTCTTTTTCAGAGTCTTTAAAACATGTAAGAATGATTTAGACTAAACAAGTGTGATTGACATTGTGTGATATTGCAAGGGCGCATTTTAGGAAAAGTAAATATACACAGTGGAATGCTTGGGGCAATTGCTTTTATTTGCATTTTCTAATTAAAAACAAAACAAAATAATCTGCAGATTACAGTGTGGTTTGAGAAGAAATGTCATTCCACTTATACTGTTCTAGAATGGATTTTTAGCCTGTGCATTGCTTGTTTGATATGCAAAGCTTGTGTTTGGCTTCCTCTTGAAATGTTTTAGTTGGCAGAGATGAAATATGGGAATAACTAATTGGCCTATTTTTGTCTGAAAATAAAGTTATAAATGACTTGTTTATGGAAATGTTACATAAAACAATGCCACAATATAGTAAACTGATATTTTTTTATACAATTAATTAAATGTATTATTATTATTAGGCCTATTATTTTGCTTGCAAACTTTACTCTTCATGTTCTCTCAGACCTGTGTGTGCCTTTTCCTGGTATAACATTTGCTTATTGCAAAAGCTGAGGAGTATATTTTGTTAGCCAAGATGTGTGAGTTTCCCAATGCCACGTGAAACCCTCAATGAGGGACTGGATCACAGGGTCATTTGATCCACAAAGCAAGAGTAATGAAATAGCACAGCAGCTCTGTCCCACTATATTCTGCATTCCACAGGTGGAAGGAAATTAAAACAAAGATTCAGAGTAGGGTGTATTTACATACAGAAACAAATTACTCTATGTTGTGAAAAAATATAGTACACTTTATGCTGTTTTTCTATCTTTTCTTTTCTGCAAGTGCATGGCCATGTCTGTACAGTTATGATGAAACACATTACAGTGCTGCTGATGCCCCCTGATCTATGTGTTGCAATGTCGTTTTACTCCCTTAAAGCGATATTTCAACCAAAAATGAACCCATATGCAGTTTAAACTTTCTTTCCTCTGTGGAACATAAAATTATACGTATATTTTGAGAAATGTCAGTGTTTTGTTTTGTTTAAGTCTGAGTTAACAAATATGGTTTATCTTCTTTTGTGTTCTGCAGAAGAATCCACACCCAAGACAATGACGAAGCAAAACTTCTATAAATGCATGTTTTGTCTGATTTTTCTCCTTTCTACTTTTAAAGTCACCTTATAGAACTCTCGCAAACTTTGAAATGGTTCTATTTTGAGACTTCTGTTTCCCATAAATGCAATGTGAAATTTGACCTTAAAGGTGCTGTAGGTGATTCTCAGTTTTCCTTATTCTGCCAGGCTTAGCCACCACCATAACTTCAACCACAAGCCCTTTCTCCCAAACTTCTATAGAAGTGACTGCCAACCTAAATGGGCAACTGACAAAACTTTCCGATTTACATACCTTTTATTGCTTGTAGCTTCATTGCTTTGCATCTGCAGTGGTGTCATCACCAAGACACGTTGATTCCTCATGACATCTATTTCTATGCTATCTGTGAGGAAGTAGGAACATCTTATGTATGCCATATGCATATGGTGTTCCAAAAAGCCAATTACAGCACAAAGAAAGACACATATTTCAAGAGGCAAAAGTCACTGCTATTTCTGAACAGTGACTATTTCCCCTTGGCCACTTCTTAGGGCTTTCTGGAAGTTGAAAATTTTGCTGATGGCTCCAGTAACACACATTAACACATCCATACAAACACTCACACCTCCTAACTTTACGATAATCCTATATCTGCGGCCCATGCTGTGAGTTTTTCTTCTCCCAAAGATCAGAGTAGTGCAGCTGCAGCTTTCGGGCTTGTTTTGAATGGAGAGGAAGTCCTTGAAGGTGTTGCAGCTTAACTTATGGGGATCAGCAGGGTGAGCCAATAATTAGAGTTATGTGGAGTGTCCGGGAGGAGCGGAAAGAGGAAAGCTGTGAGCTGGGACGATGCCGCAGCGCAAGCTCGGGGCAGGGAACACAGGATAGGGCAGGGTGTCTCTTAGGAGAGTTATAGCTCTACACTGATTCCAGGTGCTGCACGCTGACTGGTTTTGTTTTTGTAAGTGCACACAGAGGGAGGGCATTGCCGCAACGGGTATTCTCTCAGGTGCTAGAACCATTAAGGCAGCAGGAACTCAGATATGATATATGGTCTGCACAGTCCAAGAAAGACAAATAAAGTCTGTGCAAACAGCCTTTGTGTGTCCTCCTGGCCTTTGAGAATCAGTGCTCCGATCATGCTCTCTGTAGTTAACTTATAAACACATTGTCCTCTGTAAAATGACTGTTATTGCAGAACAATTGTTTAATTGTTCTGGACTGCTTGTTTATGTTCAGGTAGAACATCAGTTCACTTTATCTCAGCTGGAAATAAAAAGGTTTTGCAGGCTTAATGGTTTATGTAATTGTATAGCCTATATTAAGATTTCTAATCTTTTTGGACTCCATTATTTGAAATTGCAAGAGATTGGAGGCTTTTGTGGTAAATTATCTTGAGGATGAATCATGGTTTATAGAACTGGTCTATCTGTGCATTTATTTGTGTGCTCACTTCAGCCTTGTAGGATAGTGGGAAAAATGAATGCACTTTTACACTGACACTGAATAACAGCTGTATGCTGTCCAAGCCATGTGGTCTCTAAACTGATAATCACAGTGAGATTATTCAATGCACAGATGCACAGATTATTCTTTTTTTTTTTTTTTTGGTGGAATGTGATTTGCATGATAAATCTAAAGAGATAATCATGTATTGGGGAAGTCTGAACACACAGTTCACACTTTAACTCACTTCCTGTTAGATGTTACTTTACAGGACCATGAGATATGAGATATCAGGCTGGCTTAGAATTGTCACAACTTTAATACTGCTTCATACTGATACTGATCAATAGTTCCCTTTTTATCAGTAACTACAACAGTATGTTGACTGACAAATGGGGTCTCACTTGGGAGCCCCAATCACCTCTGAGTTTTAAAAAAATGGTCAATGGAACTGGCAAGTGGAATTTGTAGAAATTTGAGCCGAGTGTTTACATCCAGTGATCACTCTTTCCAGTCACCTGTAAAGAAGAGTGTTCTCAGAAAGAGCATGCAACAGAGGAAAGGGTTGTGAAAGGGTGCATTGAGCTGTGTTTTGCTATTCAAAAAAGAGAATTTGCGCAATTAAAGGGATACTCCACCCAAAAAAATGAAAATTCTGTCATCATTTACTTACCCTCAAGTTGTTGCAAACCTGCACGAGTTTCTTTCTTCTGCTTAACAAAAAGGAATATATTTTGAAGAACGATTAGACAAGTTAAACCCTTTAAGAGCAACGATCACCCCCTCAGATAAGCCTGAGATTGTTCATGGATTGTTCATGCTCTCACTGCGAGAGCATGACCTTGTAGGCATTGCGATACGAATGGCTTTTTCCGGTGAGTTCCCCACTTGGCGAACCTTGAATGGAGTTTCATCTGATCAACTTTCGTCAATCAGATACAGGCCAAGTACTCGAGATGCATGTTGGTCAGCCCTTTTAGTGGGCAAGATGATTCCTCTTTGGTAATCCCATATGTATATTCTTCCATGGTACGGTTTCCCTATCGGTAAACCCAGTCACAAATCAGTGATAGTCCTACATGGTACACCCTATGTAAAATTATTTTAAACTACATTTGGTTTCACTTTATTTTGATGGTCTCTTTAACACATTCTGTTCTCTATAAGTAACATTTCATCTATACTGTATGTCTACGAACCCTCATTAGAGTATTAGTAGTGTATTGCCAGACTGGTAGGGTTAGGGTTAGAAGTTGACATGTAGTTGCAAAGATACTTATAGTCAGTAGAATGTCTCTTGGAGGACCATCTCAATAAAGAGGTAGATATTAAGAGACAGTCTAAGATATTAAGCAGACAGTCTACTCTGTTGAGAGTTAGTTGACTTAGTTTTAAAGTTACTTATTGTTAACAGAATGTTCAAAAGGGACCATCAAAATAAAGAGTTATCCTAAATTTTTATAATAAGAAGAATTCTGTAATGGATGTTCCAGATTTTAAATTTCAAATAAAACTATTTTAACAGCATTTTGCCAATTATTAATTATTATGCATGTAGTTATTATGACCGTATAAAGATTGTAATGTCACACTCAGGATTTTAAGTGTTGAAAAACTACTCAAACCCCCTAAAATATATACTCAAAAACGTATTTAAATATTTATCTAAAATATTCATAGGGATTAAAAGGATGTTCATGAACATGTGTGTTAACTATCCATACTCTAAATTTCAAAACAAAACTCTTGATGATGTTTAAAAAAAAATCCATGTCATTTGTCAACAACCCATTAAAACTGTATTTTTGAAATGCACAAGCATAAATTAATAAATAAAATAATGAATTGATATTGTTATTCTGCATGTTCTATGTGCTCTACCTTACACTGGTATACATAATGCAGAAGAAGGGAAAGTAATTAATTCATTACACCCATATGTTTCTGTGATAATCTCTAAAGACACTGATTTGATAGCTGCTGATTTGTGCGTTTTCACACTGAAATATTTAGAGAGTTTATTTATGGCCTGTGAATTTCGTTAGTGTGTCCTTGCAGGAGAAAGTGACCTAGAGAGAGGTGTCAGGCAGCTTTATAAAGGAATGTGGTTCTCGTGCCCTCTGGCTCAGATCATATTACAGGCTTATGTCATGTTCCCCTGAGATAGGCTCTTCAATTCACAGCTGACTGTCCTGAGGCATCCCAATAATCACTCACCCCTTAACAAAATACATCACAAAGCCACATAACACTTGCTATAACAATTACATCTGTACTAAATTTGGTTTCCTGAGTATTCCAGTGAACATTATTAGTGGAATATTCCGAACATTTGTCTCGGTTTGGAGCTCCACTTAATTTGATCATGCCTCAATTATTCTTGCTGAAGACACAAGCAGTGGGGATCTCTTTTTTTCAGTCAATTGTGTGGGAATGCCTTTGTTTTGCACTAACTTGATGTAACTTGATGTAAATTGTACATAATAGTTTCACAAAACGTCACCCTTTTAACTCTTTCTTGGGCTTGGGTGGTCTTGTGTGTTCAATGTTTAAGAAAACACTTTTGACTACCTGCTATATATATATATATATATATATATATATATATATATATATATATATATATATATATATATATATATATATATATATATATATATATGTGTATATATATATATATATGTGTGTATATATATAAAAAATTTTAATAATGTGAATATTAGTTCCATAATCATTGTTTTGCAAATAGATTTGTATGTCACCCAGCAACGATTCATTAGCAACAGGGGACGTCTAGAAAACATCTGGATTTAGCTGAATGACTAAGCCATTTATAAATGATCTTTCCCAATGATTTGGGTAAATGCCTAAATAAAGTGATGGCGCAGACTGCTTCAGACTAGCCGTTACACACTAGAGGCTCTCCAAGAAGCAGGAATGTGTAATATTATGAGGTGCAATAGGTTAGATTTCTCGAGAATCTTGGCAGATATCTTACAAATATAATGAATGATGGTGAACCCTAAACTAAAAACATACAAAGGCAAGCACAAACACTATAGGTCTGCTACTGGCTGAACAAACACACCATGTGTGAGGATCAGTGGGGGCCTGGCTGATGCATGGCGTATTAAAATCTGTTCACAAGGTCGAACTGGTGCCTGCATTTTGCTAATTAGATCTTCTCTGGATTCCTATACAGCAAAAGGCAGCCAGCCAGTGCACTTCTATTGAATGAAACAAACTAAGTGGCATTAAATTCATCTCATTAAGTGGCATCACTTAGCTTTCACTTTTAGCTTTAAAGTTCCTATACGTAATATGATAAAACCAACCCGACCTCACGAGAATTCGTACGAATTTTACAAGGTGGCTAATTCGTAACAATTCGTACGACCTCACTCGTACGAATTAGTACGTTTTTGCTAAATCGTACATATTTTTGGAATTGGCCAATTCGTATGAATTCATACGAATGACCTACCCCTGACCCCGCTCCTAAACCTACCCATCACGTGGGTTTGGACAAATCGTACGAATTCGTACGAGTGAGGTTGTATGAATTAGTACGAATTAGCCACTTTTTAATCACTCGTACGAATTCGTATGAATTGGTTGTGAGATAGCGTAGGATAAAACTGCACTTCAACTTTACGATGATGAAATCATGCCATGACAGTGGCTGTGTCCCAAATAACACACTTGACGTTTTCTTGCAACTTACTATCTGACGCCACTGGCCAATGTCACAAAAAAATTGAAGACCGGAAGTATGTCTTTTAGTAGGGATACGGCTCTTCCGGTTAGCTTTTTACAATGGTGCAGTCCGATAGATGCCGCACGACCAAATCTCTCCGCAACCTGTCTGAAGTCACATATGAGATATGACGATGTGGTTCGTATGGCAAATGAAAACTCTTAAGTGGGAATGCGTGAAAGCTGAGGCATGGCTGTCTACGTCCTCATGTATAGCAACCCGGGATACCACAACAACAGCTGCGGGTAGCTCTAGCCGTTCACCATTAAGGTAAACGTTTCTATGGTAACAGCGACCAATCAGCAGACATTGCGACTAGGCTAAGGGTTGCGGGGAGTGTATTTTTTCCCATAGGATCGCGTATAAAACATATTTTTCTTTAAACAAGGTTGATTTCATACAAACTTATAGCTTCAAAAGAAGCAAAAACCTTCCTTTCCATTTAAAAAGAATGTTTGTATAGAGCTTCCATGTAATGCGAGTTTGCTCAATTTAAAAATAAACAAGTTGCCTGCTTTAAAGTCATGTCTCGTTTTGTCATAATGACAACTGAATGGAAACACACTTGTTTTATTGACATTTAAGGTGTTCAGTTGTGAACAATTTAGTGGCTTGTGCAGAAGAGACGTCATTCACATGTTGAAATTATTTATCTGCTGTTCCAGCTTGATCCTGTAAAAAAGTTGAATGAAAAGCATGATCAGTTAGAGCCAGATCACCAAGGGTTACACATATTTGGACTAGCCTTTTTCATTACAGGTTCTGCAATGTTTATCACAGATGTGCTCTTTCTGTGAATGTTGCGATACTGCCTTGTATTTCCTGCATCCTTAGTAATTATTCAGAGCACCTGTGGTGTGAATAAATCGTTTGGTTGTGTGTATAACCCTGACTTGGAAATGTTTGAATGGTTCACATAATAGTTTATTTTTCCTCTTGAACTAATTAAGATTTTGTTTGATGTAGGTTAGGTTATAGCATACATCAAACATATAATTTGTGCAAAGCTGTTTGCCCGAAACCGCTTATGATGGAGTTATCATCCATTATCTCCTCTGAGCATTAAAAGCCCTGACCTCCAAAGAACCTGCGGTCTTTAAGATCACGTGTTCCAATTAGCATCCATCCAGTCCCTGCACTTGAGACATTATGCCATGGAAAAAAATCACTGATGAAAAAAAAGTTTTCAGAGCAATGGCTATTTATGGCAAGCATTAAAAGGACACAGAGAACATGACCATGTGAGGACATTATTGTTTCATCTAAAAGTAAACAGTAATTACATGTTATTCTTCACCAAAGCATGTGTCCGACTGTGTAACAACCTGAGAATAATTAGAAGGACATCTGTAAAGCTGCTTGGAGATCTTAATTATTTCCACTTGTGTTTCAATTGTATATCCTGGAGAAAAGACAAACAGTATTTAATTATTCGATTCGGTCTCATCACGTGTTCTGTTTTCCCAAGGGTATTTTTTTCTGAAATACTTTCCACTTGTGTTGCTGAACCCTGTCTTTGTTTTGCACGGTTAAGTATGGGGCGTCATCAATTGCTTATTGAAGGGTGGCACACAAGTAATTGTGTGACAGCAATAGTGCAATGTTTCTAGTTTTACTGCAACTGTTGAGCAGAATCAGAACCGGAACAAATACAAATCTAGGAACTTGAGAGCTCAGCTGAATCCTTCAATCTTGAATTTTGATGAGAGTCAGGTAATTTATACAGAATGCTAGCACATGCAATCATGTTTTAGTGACTGTGTATATTTTAAGGCAACAAATACTAAATGAAAGTATAAGACTGTGGAATAAACTACAGTGTGAAAAAAACAACTATTGAAAAGTAGACACTGTTACTATATGTCGCCTAATGTTACGCAGTTTTAGTGAAGTATGACCCAGAAATGTTCTTGGGTATTTCATAGCCTTCATAATGATGTAAGATCTATTAATGCAGCAGTTAAGTAACAATTATTCCCAATCCAGAAGGGTGTAAAAAATTTTGGATGCAAGTTCTGCTCTATTTTCTGCTCTCAATACTTGCTTGCCTAGTGCAGAGAGAGAAGACGCAGCACTGCCGCGAGTCCTTAATGGAAAAAACAAATCTTCGGAAATACAAGAATCGATTTTGAATCAACCGCATTAAAAAAAAAAAACGATTAATTGAAAAATCTATTTTTTTGCCCAGCCCTAATCAATTTATAAATATAATTTAAGTTTTGATCGAAAATATTGCTAAAGATATATCAGTGTCACTGGATATTGGTAGGGACACGTCCCTTGCATCCCTACTAAATTCTACGCCCTTGCTTACAGCAAAAGAACTCACATAGGAAGAAGACAGAAAGAACACCCCAAATTTCGACTAGTGTGTATTTGTGCCTTTTATGGCAGTGAACAAACTGAACTTATACAGTTAACATTTTTGGAGTCGGTAAGATTTTTAAAATGTTTTTGAAAGCTCACAAAGCCTGTATTTATTTGATGAGAAATATAGTAAAACCAGTAATACAGTGAAATATTATTACAGTTTAAAATAACAGACTTCAGTGTTGCATGATCCTTTTTTACTATACATCATCAATGTTGATTCATTTTTTTCTTGGAAAACTTGACAGATGTTTTTCAGGATCCTTTCATGAACAGACAGTGACAAAACAGCATTTATTTAAAATAAATTTAAACATTTTAAATTAAAAACTATTGAATTTTAAAACTTTGGATGGCTGTCTGAAAAAAAAAAAAACCTCAAATATTTGTTATTAATTTTACTTCATTTAGAAGACTTTTTGACCCTGCCATATATTTTGAGATAAGTGTGACAGATTTATGTTTTAAGCAGATACTTCCTCACCAAAACAATTTGCACAAAGCACATAAATAGCCATTACCATCACAGGTAACTGCTTTTGGCTCAATTGCTTGCTCAGCTAAGCCTAAAATGGCCTTAGTGAGTCTAGACACATTCTACCCAGAGGTTCTGTAAATGAGGTTGGAAATTTAGCCGTTCTGACAGTTATAATGAAGAGTAGCGTTACAATGAAAGTGATTCAAAAGTGTTATAATAGTAAATCTAAAATATTTATTTGATTTTTGTTGTTGTTGTGATTGAAAACTAAAGTTCAATTCTCAAATCATTTCAATAGTGCAGATGTTGCAGAGTTATGATAAACAGAAAAGGCTTATTTCTGATGAAGCACCTCTAATCCTGCATTAAGATGCATCGCTTCCCTGTTATAGGGCAGTTAAAGGTTGTCCCTGTCACCTGGTATTTTATCTCAGACATGGTCTCAAAGTAAATTATCATTGACGAATACGTGGCGTGCTCTCTTACCCGCGGCCTGCCTTTCAACTGGGGCAACCTTCGGCAGACTAATTGCCACGGCTGTCTCACTGGAGCAATCTGAGGTGAAGACCCTTGCTCAAGGGTCCTGTTGTGTTTGAGAACTCAATGTGTCCCAGTTTCATTTCCACCTCACTGATACTTCACCATCCAACTACCTCTGACTCTCTGGATGTGTGATAGATTTTCCTCAGACACTTCAACATTTCTTTAAGTCTGTCAGAGATGATGCTAAATACCTCTGGTATTTTAAACTCAGCATATTACATTTTATTTTGAAAATATAGTGCCTATAAAGATCAGTATGAAGCTTGTTTCAAAAATAAAAAAGGTAATTGCAACTTTTCATCTCACAATTCTGACTTTGTTCTCGCAATTGCGAGAAAATCGAAATTCTGACTTTATATCTCACATTTGTGAGACATAAAGTCAGATTTGTGACAAACTTACAATTCTTAGTCTTTTTTTCCCTCAGAACTAACTTTATAACTAGCAGTTGCGATTGCGAGTGTTTTTGTGTATAGATTGTATATAAAGTCAGCATGTCTGTATGTGTGTGAACCAGAACTGGATAGCAATGGAGTAAAATTACTTGAGTACAGTACTTAAGTACAATTTTGAGGGATCTGTACTTTACTCGAGTATCATTTTCCCTCAACCCTCAATTTGTTGTTTCCCTCTCAAACGTGACTGGATTGTGCAGTCACCACTGATTGGGACAGCCTATCCAGCGCAGTCTCATCCCAAGACGTCATTCAACTGACGCTTTTGACCATAAGTCAACATCCGCCGTTTTAGGGTGCCCTTAAACGTCGGTTAGATGACGTTATCTAATCCTATAACCCTACCCCAGACCTACACTTACCCCGTCACCTAACTGACGTTAAAGGTAAAGCGTCAGTTGGATGACGTCCCAGGATCATCATTAAAATGGCGGATGTTGACGTATGGTCAAAAGCGCCAGTTGTATGACGTCTTGGATGAGACTGTGTTAGCCTATCAGCAATCACCTTCAGCTTTCCACCAAAGTCAACTCCATGGTTAGATTTAAATAACAAAACCATGGACGAAACTATGGATGAAGACGCAGCAGGTCCATCCCGAGAATGTACCAACCCGTGGCCCCAACTCGGCAGATTATTTCAATTTTCTGTACAAGTTAATGATAGTTTTACCACAACAGAACTTCATCACTGCCTACAAAAATTCATCCTTCAACTTGCGGATTAAAGCAACATGGTAATAATAAGAAAATTACTTGATTTTACTTTCAGTTCCTTTTACATTCTCCAATGTATTAACATTCACATATTTCATAACTCCATAGGACATTTCTGTACATAAATGCGAGAACTGTGGCAAGAGTAATGCAGTATTTAGAAAATGTACTCTTGTACTCTTGATACTCAAGTACTTTTAAAACAAGTACTTAGACATCTGACTGTAGTACTTTTACTTGTACTTGAGTAAAATTTAGCAAGGGCTATCTGTACTTTTACTTGTACTTGTACTTAAGTAATGAAGCTGTGTTCTCTGTCCGCCTCTGGTGTGAACTGTACAGCACTACAGATGGAGCTAATTGAGGGAATGAGCCACAAAGAGGAAGTAACAAGGATCAGACATTAGTGCCCCGGGTTCACTCGTTTGATGCATAATGTACCATGTGAACCATCCATCTGAAATAGTGAGTAGAAATTTTCTTCACCTTCTACACATCATCAGTACAAGACAAGATAGGGGAGTTAAGGGAAGATAAGGGAAAAACATTCATGAAATGCATTTCTTTTTTCTTGTAAAGAACAAAGAGTTAGTGTTTCCATGCCTTGCCACAATAATAACTAAGGAAATGGAAACTGGGGGGAAAATCTTCCTCTGATCTCAGCGACAGGGACTTTATTGCAGGGTTTACTTACACAGAAAACAGTGACTGGTGTGCACACACTTCTGTCCATTCACCCACTGCTTTAGCTGCTGTTCACTGAACTAGCCATCATCAGGACTTCAGCAGAGACAACTGATCCAGAACTTTACATTATCAATTCATAGGATGTATCCAAAAGGGCCTTCATGAAAAAAGCAGTCAATGCCCTTAAAAGCATCTAATTTATATAATAAATAATTGATAAACATACAGGGACACATTTTATTTTATACACATTCCCTGAACGCATTCAATGAATGATAGTTCATTCTGGTGTCCGTGAACACACGCTCTCTCTAACTTCGAACAATAGGGTGCCAGATTTCTATAGAGCCTTCCAGGCAAAAACCCGGCTAAAACACGCGTAAATAGGCATTAATATGTAGCGAAAAAACACCCAAAATGGCAACACGAGACACCAGTGTCGCACCGCGGCCGCGTCGACAAAGCAGCGAGCGAGGAGGCGTCGTATGATAATTTAAACGTATTTTCTGACGAGGTCAGTGAGGATGGGAAAAATGTTTCATTTCTGTGCAAACTTTGCCCGTCGTT
Source organism: Cyprinella venusta (assembly GCA_038021265.1). Lineage (NCBI taxonomy): Eukaryota > Metazoa > Chordata > Actinopteri > Cypriniformes > Leuciscidae > Cyprinella > Cyprinella venusta. The sequence continues at coordinate 21,469,875 of CM075877.1, forward strand.
AAAATAATTGTGGTTGTAATCTGTGGTTGTATATGGGCTGTGGCAAACATATGGGAAAAAAGAACTATGAATGACCTAGTTCATTTTTTGAAGTATGAACTATGAACTAAACTAGTTCATTTTGAAATTTGTGACTTGAACTTTGAACTACAAGTGAACTTTCCCAACACCGGTCTGAGGACACCAGATGCCCCAAATAGTTCCAATATAGCATTTATAACAAACATCTCGCATGCACAAAACTGTCAGGAAAAAGGCATCCTTTGAGATGTCAGTCTTTCATGGTGAGAGGAAAATAAAATGTGACTGAATCGCACAGTGTCACCCAGCAACCTAGGGGTCTCGACATACATCATCACAAAGCATCCAATTCTGTTCAGCGCTTAACTAAAGACACAGGACTGTGTTGAGGAGTAGTGCTCTACACCGATAAGCACAGGGGATGGAACTCACTGGGATTAACTGAAATGAGAATGGGTGGAGGTGATCCTGGAAGCCAGGCTTCATGACAAAGTGAAGTGGTATATAAACACTTCACCCACCTGCCATCTCTATGCCATCAAGAGGATGTGTAACACATATCATAATACTAATAATAACAACAACAACAACAGCAATTTAGAAATCCTGCTTAATGAGCTTTTGCATTATACACTGTTCCTCCCTGCTAACCTGCAAATGAAAGCACTCTGGTGAGGAAGCTTTGGCAATACTGTACTATTCAGATGGCATGCTTCAGGGGTGTACTGGCCAGGATTACTGTGCCCGGCACACGATAGATGGAGCACAACTGATAAGGACAATGAGAGAGAGAGAGAACCATGGCACCTGTTGACATCCAATTGCTGAATGTACTCTCTGGCTGATTGCCCTGCCCTCAGTTTCTAGTTTGTCTCTTGCTGTTGTTGTGAACTTTTTTATTCTAAAGTTCTTGAAAACTCAGAAACAAAGACAAGGAGACTTGGGTGTATCTTTTAAGCAGGGTTCTTTATTTCTGTTGCTTCGCTGTTGTATTTCCAAGTCTGCTTTGTCCAAAAAGCTTATCCAAGTCTGGCTAAGCCAAAATACCTTGTGTTCATATACCTTACATGGGGGAGGAGTTACATAAAGGTGGAGACACTCTGAAACAAAGCATGTAAACGAAGCACAGGATTCAGCTTGTTACTGGAAATTCCACAGCTGATCTCATCAGCATAACAGTGTGTTTCGAATGCACAGACACCAATCTAATCAGCCAGACCATTCAACGATAGTCTCAGGCCCCGTTTACACGAAGGGAAAACGCAGATATTTCCCTGCGGTTCGGCCTCTCATTTACACGAAAACCCTGTTTTTATCGCAGAAAACAATTATTTCTAAAAACTCTGGCCAAAGTGGAGATTTCTGAAAATGCCGGTTATGTGTTGTCGTGTCAACTGGGAGAAACAGCGTTTTAGGTTCTCTCTTGTCGATTCTGAGGATTCTAATTGGCTTGCATGGCTTTATCCTTCTCCCTACATTGCCGCCCATATGTTTGGCGTAGATATGATGGTGCTCGACGGCGTATTTATGCGGGTGTGTGCACGGTGTTATTATTGAAAACGGAGAGGGGGAAAATATTTGTTTCTCTAAATACCCGGCTTTGTGTAAACGTGATGTCAATGCTCTGATCAATTTGACTTACAATAGAGAGATCAGGACAGACAAGGAAAAGGTTTGTGAGATAATTTACCTTAGTTACAAAATTCACACTAATAAACTTTCTCAGTTTATATACTATCGTATTGGAAATCTAAATTAAACATTTTAAAAAATTTGTAACACTACACTGTCTACATCTCACTGATTTACAAAGCATTTCAGGTCATTCCACAAACACTATATTCCAACAGCTTGATTTAATCAGAAACAACACAATAGCTTCACTAGTCCAATGCATTAGATCATCAGACCACAGAACAATACCTGCTTGTTATGTATATTCCTCATATTTTTCTCTAAATCCTATTTTAATTCCCTAAATTCTCATCAGATAAATGAGAGATTAATTAAACAGGCTTCATATTGCGTCTTTTGTGCGCTCAAGTTCATTATTTCAAATGAATTCCATTATGAGCGCACATACTGTGCTTATATTTGAAATAACGAACTTGAGTACGCAACAGGCCCTTATCCCTCAGGCAATGAGAGAGACCGCTGAAAACTTTGGTGACTAACACCACTGAAAATATCCTTTTTTTTATAATCTGCCAGTGCTTTTTATTGTTGTTGGTCAATTAATCAGGGTGGCAGTTAAACAGGATTATATCGGGCTGATATTGAAATAGAAATAAGACATTTTGTGACCTATAAACGTGTACAAAAGTACAAAGCACAGAGAAGAACAGGGAGGACAGATAAGTGCAGACTCAGAGCATTCTGGTTCATTTGAAAATAAATGACTTTGAAGTCAAACAATGATAATTAAAGGTTCTCTTATCATTCTTGCTGTTTTAAATCCTTTTGCATGGAAAATAAAACAGCTTTAATTAGGCTACTTATATGACTGGAGGCTAGCCTACATGTCATTTGAATTTACATTTAAACATATTTTTAAAAGTACTATTCATTTCTTAACACAATTTTTTGATCGTGAAATAATTACAAAAACTGCATTCAAATCCCTGAAGAGTGGGAGCTATAATCTTGAACATTATTTCCATTGCGCTTTGAAGCCAGATGGGACTGTCCATATACTGTAGGGAATGTAGGCCTATGTTAAGTTGCAGGGGATAAAACATTCCTAATAAATAATTAGGCAAGCAAACAAAGAAAACTTTATTTTTATGTAGCCTAGTATAAAACATATATTTGAACTCAAACAACAAAAGCTTGGAGTGAGCTCAACATAATTCATGTCAATTGGAATGACTCTTAAACAGTAATCACTGCATTAACCAAAGGCCAAGAAGCAATAGCTTTTTCAAAATTTTCATTTTGTATTTGTGGTGAGCAGGACGGCCGAGGGACGTGAGAGAAAGTCGCGAGGCCGGTGGTGCGATTGCTAATGAGCAGCACCTGTGAAGCACACCGGTATCGCGTCTCTCACGGAGGAGCGAAGGCATAAAAGGGGGAGCTACGAAGTGGATGATCGAGAGAGGAACTGGCTTTTGTTTGTGTTTATAATTTATTTTGGTAAGTCAGCAGTCGTCCGCGAGGGGCTGCTGGCCAGTAGTTATGTTTTATTTGGGTAGCCAGCAGGTCCGTGAGGGACTGCTGGCAGGTATTTTGTTTGTTTATTTCATTTAAATAAAGTTTTATTTTTTGATTGTTATACGCACAACCAGCGCTGCATCATAGAATGTCTCTGAATAAGTTTACACTTTTGGGGAAAACAAAGTAGACTCCCCATAGACTTCAATACAAAATCACGGCAAAAACCAATGCCCGTACACAGCTGACAGGCGTAAATTATTTTGTATTGAAGTCTATGGGGAGTCTAGTTTGTTTTCCCCCAAAAGGGGGCGGGGACAAAATTGATAGTTAAGTTCCCGGATGTGCCGGTTGTGCGTATCGCGGTTCCCGCCTCCTCCTTCCCTGAACCTCCCAAGGGGGTAATCCATCGACCGGAAGTTGAAGCCTCGCGGGAGCTGACATCTTGTGGCAGAACTTCACTTGCGTTAGCATTCCCATTGACTCCCGTTCATTTTGGCGTCACTTTGACAATGAATAACTTTACATCTGAGGCGTTTGAAGACCCCATTTGTCCTTTATTTATTTCTAAAGAAACTCGACAATGTATAAATAGCTCCATTACCTTGTAGCTTATGTTATGGCCCCGTAGAAGCAGTTTTAGTGAAAGTAGGCTAACGATTGCGTCATACCCACGCGACTCTCTGTCGCATAGTTTTGAGATTACCGTATGGACACGAGAAGAAGCTCGCGCGCAATTGGGAAACGTGGAGGCAAAATGAATAATAATTATTCAGAATACCTAGCAAACTTGTCTCCTTCTCCTAGCCCGTGGACAGCTCCTATTCATACTCTCTGCCTCTGCGCATGTTTCAGGAGGGATGATTCAGATTTCTCATGCCACCGCACTAGAAGTCAAATGGTTCACTCACGTCACATCTACGTAGTCTAGCTCTGTATGAGTCTGCGCGTCAGGGACGGAAGTGCTAAAAAATCACCCATAACGGGCTTCAATCGTCTCAATGGAGTTCCAATGAGATCGCTCTGTCCATTTCTTTTACTGTCTATGGAACCTCCACAGTATTGTATTTTCACTAGTGATTGACTTAAAGTAGTGTGAAAGGGCCGTACAAAATTACAACCGCTCAAAAGCAGTTGAATTTTGTCTGACCAGAATTATACTCAGAATTCAGGGCATCACTCATAGATTGCTGCTGTAGGTGCTAACAGGCAAGCAAGATGATGCTTGGTGCCTGACTAAATCTAATATATTGGATTTTCCCCTCTTTCTTTCACCGAATGATGACATTTCTTCTCTATTTCCAAGTAATCATAGCAAGGAGATTGTGGGGTGTTCTGCCTGGCTGCTCAGCCCCTGATCTTCTGGCCCCGATGCAAAGTCATTATGTTTATAATGAGCACAAGCTTCATTTATTTTGGGCTCATTTCTAATGACCACTGGCATATAATGACGTCTTCCTGTTCTTCCCTTTTCTGGAGAAAACTTACTTATTGCACATCAGGAGAGAAGTCTATTTTTGAAAATCTAAACAAGAACTAATGAAGAATGTGTCTGAAGAAGGAATATACACAAAATGGTTAGTGGCAGATATGCAATTTATTGTAGGTGTTAAGAGGAAAACATTTAGGAAGGTCATTTTTGGACATGACATGATTTTGGTTGGTAGGATCTCAGAGATTTTTGGGAAGCCTGTTGGAGCCTAATGGAATTCAAACAGTTGGAGATTGATTGCAGTGTAAACAATCTGTCTGCTAATCTGTGATCGGTAGGGCTGCGTGCAGCTGGTCTGTCCGGCAGATGTCACCTTGCTGAAATCCCACTGTGATAATTCCTCGGATGAGGACCTTCGTGATTCTTTTATTGCCCAAAAGTGCTAGCCTAAATGACCAAAGACAGCTGCACATACCCCTCTGATTTAGGATCATCATTTAAAATCATTTCAAATCATTTCAAAATCATTTACTCCACTTTTCAAAATCATTTCAAAATCATTTACTTCACCTACTTGCAAATTATGATTTATGTTGTTTCTGCTGTGTTGCCATCTTATTTTAGGTGTTTTTATGCAAGAAATAGCACCTTAGCAAGAGTTGTATACTGCTAATTATACCACAAAAATTAAATTAACAAGAAGTTAACAATGAGAAAATTACTTTTTAGACACAGTATTTCCCCTTACTTCATCTACAGTAGTTCCCTTTTGAGGGTGCGTCGATGATGCTTTGGGAATGCCTCCAGCGTGAATATGTCTGAACGTCAACTAGTCCAATGGAAAGAATGAGCATCATGGGCATGTGACGTCATGATCAGGAAGAGATAAAGCGCATCCGGTGCAAACTGGCATTAGCTTCTGTTGCCTCAGCAAACGATCTGTGTCAATCTATCTGTTATTACTGTTGTGTGTTTACAATAAATTTAAACACTATGGCAAAACAATTACACAGACTCTGTGTTTCTCCCTGCTCGAGTTATTTAATGAGTGGGGACACACAAGCTTTGTGTAATGTGTTTGGGAGTGGAGATTGTGGTATAAGCCTTCCAGGGTACCAACATTGTGAGAAGCTTTCACTTCTTTATGGGGTTGGAGACAGGTCCGAGGATCTTTTCTCCTCCCTTTCCCAAGGGATACATTGCTCTCTCTCTGGTCTCGGAAGCCTATGAGAGAGATTTTGGGGAGAGAGACCAATGATTCAGTGCTCTACCTCTGAGGAGGTAGATGTGCTGAGCATTGAAAGTGACACAATCATGGGGGAAAGGATTTGCCATCACTTTCCCTAGCTTATGAGAAGCTGGTGGAGTTGATTACTAAGGCTGTAGATAAATATTGAATGGCCAGCAGGGAAAAGGGGCGCTTCCTTCCCTCTATTGTTTAACCTCCATCACGGGGCCTTCCATTTTTTTCTCGATCTGCACAGAGAGCTGTCTAGATCATGAAAAAAGCCTTACTCATCTTGTTTCAGCCCGCAAGTTCATGTATATTCAAATATTAAGGGGTTGAGAAAGTGTGATATGGGACAATGCCCCTGGTTGAACCCCGGTTACAAGCTCCCGGTTCAGCATCGTCCCAAAAGGCACCGGCTTCTCTCACTAACCCATTAAAGAAAACTACTTCTAATCTAGTGGGAATCTCCTGAGCCAACCTTTGCAGTAGTGGCTCAGGACCAGAGAGTTCCCTCCCTGTACAATGAAATTCTTACTTTGGTTTTCCATCCTGAAATGCTGTAAAAAAGAGAAAAATATCATGTAAATTACAAATATAACTTACAAATATACAAATTATATTACAATTATACAAATAATACAATTATATGTGCAATATTACAAATATACAAATAATACAATTATATGTGCAATATTAATATAGTGTTTGTGCAAATCTGGGTTTACAAATTGGTTAACGAAATGATTCAATGACTCATTCATTAAGCAAGTCACTGTCATTTCTGACTGAATAAGTTTTTGAACTAATAGATTAACAGAATAAATCAATATCACTCTCAAAAAGCCATTGACACGTTTCATTACTGAATCAGTGTTGTTAAACCAACAAATAGATTGAATGAGAAATCTATCCCTCTCAGCCTTGTTTTCCTCTACATTTAATTCAATATGGCGTCTAACCAGACTAAGGTCTATATTGATGTAACCTGCATGGAGAAAAAGTCAATGCCTGTCAGGACACAGAGCTAACACAGTGGAAATTCACTATGCCAATAAAAGTCTGGGACCAAATCTAATTGTTGTATTATAAGATTTATGTGGATGTAATCTTCTATTTACATAATTGAAATGATGCTATAGTGTAAAAATATTGCTATGTAGTGTTGAAAGAAATATTCAAGTGTAGATTCATGGGAAAAATGTAATGAAGTTTAATGTTTAATATTATTCTACTGAAATGACCTTCAAGACAAAACACAGTCAAGTATTTGAGTGAGCAGTGCTTACACAAATATACAGAGGCAACCGGTTCACAGTTCACTAGGTCAACAAATCTTTGAAGCAGCTGAATAGATCGTTCTAATATTACTGTGTTATTTAAAGCACAGGCCTATATCTCACCTTCTGATAGCTTCAAAGGTTATGGAAGATTTTGACTTAGGTCATGACCAGACACTGCATACACCAGCTGCTGTGTGTCAGCACCTCCCAGGGCAATGGGACAAGCCCACAATCGTGACACGAAGGTGTTTGATTCCACACTGTTCTCAGGTTTATATGCAAACAAAGCTGTGGGACTGGACTCAATATGGTAGGTTATGACTTGTGAGGGAGCAATATGGTCACCAAAGAACTGGAGTACTCACATAATTATGCTTTTTCATTATTTCTTCAGAACTATTTGAATTGAAATAAAAATAGCTTTATTTCATTATAAGGTTAGCAACAGAGAAAACCTCAGACAACTACGAACATCATATAAATGCCTCTGGATAATTGGATTAAAAAAAGAGGCATTTATCGCTCTTTGTAATTCAGATGGCAAGAAAATCTTGTTGTTGGCAATGCCATTGTTCTCAAACAGTTTGCAGATTGGAAAATGCCATTGTAGAGCCAGACCTCTATAATACTGAAAACTGAAGCAAGTTTAAAGTGAAGCAAATGATACCTGTTTTGCTGCATTAGAAGCCAGCATCTATAAACCACTTTTTTTATGGATCACACCCTGTAGGCAGTGCATTCTAGTAATCGAGCACTACCGTAATAGGAAAATGTAAGCTAGATAAAGCAGGAGGCTTGGCCCCTATGCACTGCTTAATCAATTCCACACAGAGCAAAGAGTTTGCACAGTCACATACTGTTCTTGTTCTTTCTCCCTTCTGTTCAAAACCTGCCCATATGGGAGTGCGGTCTGGGTTAGCACAAACCGACAGACCAAGAGCATGTTTATCTGCCAAATCAGCTCCACATATTTTAACTGGTTGTTCTGCTGCCGTTACAGGGAAAAATGACTGTCTGGGGCAAGACAAGAGCAAAGCAAGCCAAGACGGCTGGTATCTCCCTCCTCCACACAGAAGAGGGGAAAGTAAAGGAAGAGCACAGTGGGCAAGAGAAGAAAAGCAAGTTACGGCACAAGGCGTATCCCAACATTAAGAGGCCAATGTGGGGTTTGAGTTGCCGCCACCTCACCTGTTGATTCGTTTCAATCCTGGATGACCTTTAAGAGAGAAGTAACAATTCCCAGTTCATCGGTTTTCTCAAACTTTGGTCTATTATCACTGTGAACTGGGTCATTTTTATATATTTATATATTATTATTTTGATCATCAAACTTTGTCATCAAGGATCAAATTTCAAAGCAGGTCAATAACCAAGAGAAAAGCGTGAGAAATTTCATCTGCACCTCTCCCTTGTGACTCACCATGTTAAGAATAATTTCCTTCTAACAACTGCAATAGTCTCTAACAAGTGCATTGTCTTTCCAAACATGATTCAAAATCAGTTCCTCTCATATTTATGAAAATATTCTTGCTCTATTTTGATCATTTTGACTGCGTTTGACATGAACCTATTCTATTTGATTTGCCTTTGATGATTTGGATTATCTTCATTGTAGAGTACCTCATTGCAGCCATAGCAATGCAGTCATGGATCCCTTCCCTTCTGCGCACCCTTTTATTTTTTCAGAGTACTTTATTCTGTTCCTCGAGCCAGTGAAATGGATTCTGTCTGATCACTGAGGATTCTGTCTCCTACATCCTGTTTCCTTGAGGCAGACAAGACTGGAGGGTTTGCGTTGACCTCATGTCTGGCTTTGACTTCTAATGAGTTGGACATTTATATTGTCCATTCTGACAAGTCAGAAACCATCCACATGGAAGGCCTGTACATATATAGGATACACACAATGCACACATGAGCATTGCAGAGTGAAACTCACCATCTTGGCAACTTTAGTTTCCTGACTCCAAAAGAAATAGATTATTTATCTTAATGCACAATGGAGCTTATTATTGTTGGACTCTCTATTTGTTTTACACAAAAGATAAACAGGAAAGTACTGCCCAAAGTGTGTATGTTGCTTTGGTATGTTGACTCTGTGGAATGTCTGTTTTGTTTTTGTACAGAGAGTTTAAATATACTTGGTAACACATTACAATAAGGTTTAATTCCTTAACGATATTTATAAAATGGCATTAAGTATGCATTAACTATTATAAACTAATAATAAACATTTTATAGTAATTAATAATCTAGATTAATGCTAATTTAATTTTAAAAGTACTATTGTTCACTTTTAATTCATGTGTGTTGGACATGAAATTTTGATGAGTTGGAATTATCGTAAAGCTTCAGCTATAGTGTACAACACAATCAATATAGTAACAAAACAAACATTCCAGCAATATTACTGTAATATTAGAACTGACGTCCTTGGAGGTAGTGTCACAATACTGGAATTTCTGACTTCGATAAGATAACTTGGAAAATAATGATATCCGATACCATTTCTGAAACCATGGGGAAAACTGGTAGTAACAACAATCGGTTATAGGAATTTATGTAAATTGATATTTTGATACTACATATAGGTGATTTTCACTACAACTAACTGAGAGACAAGTTACAGGTTGAGCGGAGTGATATACAGCATTGTCATTATGTTGAAATTAAAATGATGAAATGTGATATTATACTTATAAATTTACATTCACCTATTAACAAATGCTGTAAAACCTATTGTTCATTGTTATTTCATGATACCTAATGCACTAATGTTCACACATTATTGTAAAGTGTTACCATATACTTAATGTCCGTGTTGTATTTTATGTTAAATTTATATGAGCAGATTACTTGTACATATTATAGTTATATTTAAATGTTTACCTACATCTTTGTTTACAAAAAAAGCTAATGGCAATCACAGATCAGGTGAAGTACACAAATTTGTATTATATAAAACGTATGTTAAATATATATAAAATTCACACCTATTGCAAAATGAAAACAAAAAAATCTGTGTGTAAATCAGAGGGAGAAGCCTTCCAAGGAGTTTGAGAATTCATAGTTCCATTGCTGAATTTTGTACCTCAGGGGAGAAAGAGTTGGTTCCAAATGACTAAAACAGCAAGATTTTTCAACTGTGTATAGCAAGTTAATTTATTTCTAATATAAACTTTCAAATGGACATGTTTTTGGAAAAGCATTTAGTGTGCAAATAAACAATCCGAGTCTGTTCGAATGCAATGCAGGAATGCAAAAATAATGTTATTTTTGAAGCTTTTTGGTTCAGACCTAATTCTAGGATATTTTCTCTACAGTATGTGTCTTTGTTTTGCTGTTGTGATGTGGTGATGCTGTTTTTTTCACATTTGTCACTGTATAGTCTGTGCAATTGTAGAGCTTCTCTTCACAAGACTCAATGATGCTTGCTGAGCAATGTCCCTTACATGCACTCAATAAATATGTTCAGTAAACAATAGCAGTACTTGAAACTTTTCCTCATTTTTTGGTAACTATTACTCGTTTTATATAGCATAGCAATTAAAAAGAGCTGTTTCTTTGTAATTATAAAGGTCTTAGCACAAAATTAAGAATAATTCAGTAGTGCTGGATCAGAAGTGTGCTGTCATTCTTGTTTTTTTATTAGATCAGAGAGTACAAAAGATATCGTGCCTTGAAATGGCAGAACTGAATTAAAAGCTTTTGTTTTGGAAATGTTGTAAGAACGAACTGCCATTCAGATTTCACAGGAGACTTAATGAGTCAGATGTTTCAGCAGATGTTGTCATGATAAGCTTGGAGAGCCTCCCAATGGACAGCACAATGGAAATATTGCTGTTTTATCCACTGATGTGATTTACAGTAAATATTAGTAATACTGCAATTAACTATTGTGTCAATCTGAGGAACTCTTAGTGCCAACCTTGTATTAAAGCCTCATTTTTGCACAGATGATTCAAATTGAAAACATTTATGCCTAAGAATCATGTTAACAAAGAACCTAATTAGTGGTGTATTACATTTTGTATGTGTTTAGATTGCCAGACTTTTTTAAATATCACTCTAGACAAACTTTGATTGATCTTTTTAAAGTATTTATAACTTTCAATACCGTAATATCAATATATAGTAAATTCTATCTAATTTTTTTTTTTTTTTTTTATATTTACATTTTTTTAAATTCATTTAGCTTTTTATCCAAAGTGACTTACAATTGCTATAAATGTTAGTGGTTGCACGTCTCTTGAGCAACTAGGGGATAAGCGTCTTTAGTGTTTCGCATTAGTGTTTCACAGTGGATTCAATCCCGGGTCTCTCACACCATAGGCATGTGTCTTATATCCACTGCGCCATCACCACCCCAGTTTTGGTGTTTTAATTACATTATATCTAAAAATGTATTATTCAAACACAATTAATCTTTATAATGGGTCTGAAATGTGCATCATATTAAGTAGTCCAATAAATAACTCATGTAATTATATAATGCGTGAATTTTTGTAGAAATGCCTGTTTGATGTTTCCAGGTATGGTATTCTATTATAAACTATTTTAATTTCAAATTTAATAATCAGCCAACATTGACAGTGATATGGACACCTTGTGGTTAGTCTGTAGAACCTGTGTGGAAGCTTTACATTTCAAATTTCAAGCTATCTTTTTCCAATTAAGATACCTGTGAAATCCACAGATGGTTTGGAGCATCACTTATGGCCAGCCACCCAAAGAATTGCAGTTGGTGCAGAGTAACTAAATAAGAAAATAAATAAATAAATAAATAAAGAGAGAAGCAAGAAGCCTGCATGGATATGAGTTCTTTTTTTTTCACTTTTTTGTATGTGCATTGAATTTGCATGTATATATTACCAGAGTATGTATGTAGTAATTGACATTATTCTTTCTGCCATATGAAGATAGTAGTAGTATTCTGTTTTCTTGAAATGTTTATTGACACTTATACTGTCACCGACGTACAGTATATATGTCATAAATATGCAAATACACTCAACTAAAGGATTATTAGGAACTCCTGTTCAATTTAACATTAATGCAATTATCTAATCAACCGATCACATGGCAGTTGCTTCGATGCATTTAGGTGTGTGGTCCTGGTCAAGACAATCTCCTGAACTCCAAATTGAATGTCAGAATGGGAAAGAAAGGTGATTTAAGCAATTCTGATCATGGCATGGTTGTTGGTGCCAGACGGGCTGGTCTGAGTATTAGAACCATTTCTAGGGTTTACAAAAAATGCTGTGAAAAGATAAAAATTTGTCATCCATCGCATTGTCATCCATCACTGTGACATCAAGTGGACTTTTGAAGCTCAAACAATAAGTGGAGGAATAACATGGATAAAACTTTCTTGTCTGTGGATAGATAGATAGATAGATAGATAGATAGATAGATAGATAGATAGATAGATAGATAGATAGATAGATAGATAGATAGATAGATAGATAGATAGATAGATAGATAGATAGATAGATAGATAGATAGATAGATAGATAGATAGATAGATAGATAGATAGATAGATAGATAGATAGATAGATAGATAGATAGATAGATAGATAGATAGATAGATAGATAGATAGATAGATAGATAGATAGATAGATAGATAGATAGATAGATAGATAGATAGATAGATAGATAGAAAGAAAGAAAGAAAGAAAGAAAGAATGAATTTCCCCTTAGGTAAGGGGAAATTGCTCCTTAAGTATTCTGAAGGGAAAAACTAAAGGTGCTTTATGCAACCGGGCACTGATATTCCTGACGTATATGGAGAAGAGGTGAGGTCCACACACTGATGCCTGGGGTACCCTGGTACAAAAATGATACATTTTGGATACCTTCCCTCCGCAGGCAACCTTGAACTACTGTGAGGTAAGATTCAAACCAGGTCCAAAGGTCCTTTTAGGGGCTCCTTGCCCCTTTGCAATATATTATAATATATTATGTTTTTATTGTATTAATATTTATCTATTTATTTTTTTACATTTTATATCTCACTGTCAAATGTCTCTCATATTGAATGGTTTATTAGATGTCTGGCACACTGGGCAGTTTGTGTCTGTATATGTTGGAAAATACATGTGTGGGGGTGGATTACAAAGTGCCAGCTTCCATCACCATCATGGATGAATAATGAAATTGTAAGAGACTGATTAAATGATTGATGTGCTTGTGTGCAGACAGAATCCCTGAAATGAAGAGTGACCAGATGACCTTAGCTAGTTAATGAATACCTCAACCACAGTCTTCCCAAGGGTCCCACCTTTCCATTGAATCTGGTATGCATCTTAATTTTTTTTTAAATCCTACTGATGAGCCCCCACAGAGTCACTTTGTTATAAATTTTAAAGCTGTTCCCTAATACTTAAAGCTGGGGTTAAAGCTGTTCCCTAATACTGATGATTCACTTTTTTAATGTTTACTTGATATAACGTTTGCCTTTTTTGTTGATCACATATTTTACCATTTCATGTGTTTTAACAGCTAGATCGTGTTGCTATGGACGCAGTTGTTCACTCCAGTAATATAATCATTTTTACATTAATAAACTCCTTTTTAAATCAATATTTTGGGTCAAATTATTGATTTATTTGGTAGGTAGCTTGTTATAAGTGGGAAAATGTATAGCGAGGCGGTTGTTGCAGCGAATACAACCCCTTTAGGCTGATTTAAGACCCCTCCGCTTTGCATTAGAGTTCGCGGGGTTGTATTTGCTATAACAACTGTCTCGCTATACATTATCCCTTACTTTTCATTATCCCTTACTTTTATTTAGCGGACCTTTCACTGATGTAATGACGCAATGACGTGCACTTGCTAGCCTGTTCCATTTATGTGTTCTCCAAATGCAAAAGAGGAGCCTCGTCTAGCCTACAGAATATACAGAATAGGAATAAGCATTTCATTTTTATGGGTTCCAGCACATGTGGGGGTAGAGGGTAATGAGGAGGTGGATCAGCTGGCAACGAGATCTTTAACATGCAATATAATTAATGTATCTCTGAGTAAAACTGAATTTAAAGTAATAATAAAATCTGCTCTAAATAAGAGAATCTCTGCTCTGGCAAGAGAAATGGGATAAGGAGACAAAAGGTAGACATTTGTATAAAATTCAAAACAGAGTTAGGGTTGAGAGAAAGAAATACAGAAGTAGAAAGGAAGATTCTATTATATCTAGGCTTCGAATAAGGCATACAAGACTTAATTACTCACTGTTTATCATTGGGAAAAGAGAATCGGGGAATTGTGATAAATGTGGACTGTCAGAAACAGATGAACATGTGTTGATTCAATGCTCAGGATACAACAGAGAAAGAAGCAATTTTATTGAAACATTAGAATATTTATCAATACATTGACATTAGATAGCATATCAAAACGCACAGAAAGAGAAAAGGGTGTATGGTGCTTTAATTAGCTATCTGAGGGAAACAGGATTGGTTGACAGGATATAGATTTATTTTTTTTTATTTATAGATAGATAGATAGATAGATAGATAGATAGACAGACAGACAGACAGACAGACAGACAGACAGACAGACAGACAGACAGACAGACAGACAGACAGACAGACGCTTGACACTCCTGTCCAGTTGGTGGCGGTAAATGCACCTTTTAGCTGGTTTGCCAACCCCCAGAACTCTTAAAAAAGAAGAAGAAGCCCTTGTTTGAGCTTGAAGATGCAAAACTTGACGCAGGTTCTCTTTTCCAAGAAGTGCTCCTTGCCCTGCACTTCGGCCACCCAGTCCTCGGCCTCTACTTCCTCGGACTCTAGTTGCACGGCTTCTTGCAAGACCCAATATGCTTTGCCCTCGACCACGGATCTGTCCTCGAGCTGACGATGCGGTAGGCTACTTGTCTTTGAAGTGTCAACATGACTTTTGCGTAAACATACACGCCACTTTCAAGTCAAGTGATGTGTTATCTATACACATTTTGAGCTATCTGCGTGTACACACCGTTAAATGTCCGAGCGAAACGAAGCAAAATGTAGATCTACATCTGGGGAGCGATATTTTTTTCCTGTAGGGGAAGACTCTTTCCCTGCTATTAACCCCACTGTCCTCATCAGAGTCAACAATGCTTTCATCATGGAAACTCTTACATGTCAAACACCATATATGTTATGAATCTTACACAAAATACATCTTCATCACAGTGTAAATGATGGCAATGGAAAAAACGTGTATCATGCAACTTGAAGTTGTTTTTAGCTTTGCCTAGATGACTAGCGCTAGCTCGTTATAGAATCAATAAATATATATTTAAAACTTTACCAATAGCTTGATAGTGAGTACTAAAATACAGCTTATTTGTTTATCTTCATAATTATAAAGTTAGATTTTTTTTTATTACATGTGATTCTGACATGATGTCACTACATGCACTGCGCTCTTTCCTCTCCGCTCGTCTCAGGTAAATAATGCGTCAGCTCAGCTGTCGGAGTTGCGCGTTCATGTGTTTTGGGGGCGTGGCTTTGGAATGAGCCCAGAAGGGAAATAATGAGCTGTTTTTAAAACAGTCTGAGAGGTCTACAGACACTCGATTTTTATACTTTCTTTTTCAGAGTACTTACATTTTAATTATGCATTGATATATATATATATATATATATATATATATATATATATATATATATATATATATATATATATATATATATATATATATAGCGATATATATACACACACACATAGATATGTAGATACACACACACACACACACACACATATATATATATATATATATATATATATATATATATATATATATATATATGTATATATAAAGTTTAAACAAATTTGGAAAAAATGGGCATTGTCCAAGGGTGATGTTTAATACAATTAATTCTATCGTTAACCCTCATTCTTGTTCTCCGATGGATACCTGTCTTCGCCTGTGAGAATTTTCTTACCTTTTTTGTTAATAAAGTGGAGTCCGTCAGACAATTCACGAGCTATAGTTCTGAAACTGTCTCAGTTGTTGCGGCTACACATTCCAATGTGTTTGATCATTTCTCGAAGATATTGTGCAACATATGAAAAGTACAAATTGTTCTATGGATTTTATTCCAACTAAATTGTTAAAAGAGGTGTTTTCCACAGTTGGGCCTTTCCTGTTGGTGTTGATTAATAATTGTCTTAGCTCAGGATTTGTCCCTGTTGAGTTCAAACACGCTGTGGTTAGATCTCTCCTTAAAAAACCGAATCTGGATCCCTTAGTTCTGTCTAATTTCAGACCAGTTTCTCACTTGCCTTTTCTTTCAAAGGTGTTAGAAAAAGTTGTTTTTTCTCAATTACATTCTTTTCTAGAAAATAACTCTCTGTTTGAGAAATTTCAATCAGGATTTAGATCGCGCCATAATACTGAGTCTGCACTATTAAAGGTACACAACGATATTGCCCGCTTTGTTGATGCTAAGAGTCCCGTTATTTTAGTGCTTCTCGAGCTTTTGAAACAGTGGACCATGCCATTCTTCTGTCTCGCCTCAATCACTTGGCATTAAGGGTACTGCTTTTCAGTGGTTTTCGTCATACTTGACTTACAGAACCTTTTCAGTGGTGATTGGGAATTCGTCCTCTTCTACTACTTCTTTCTCTTGCGGGGTGCCACAAGGCTCTATTCTTGGACCAGTTTTATTTTCGCTCTATCTGCTGCCCCTGGGGTCTATCATAGCCAGGCATAACATAGCTTATCACTGCTACGCTGATGATTTGCAGATTTATTTGCCGATAAGTCCAACAATTAGTGATGCATTCGGGTCACTAGTTGATTGCATTGACGACATTAAATCATGGTTAGGAAAAAATTTCCTTAATTTGAATGAAGATAAGACTGAATATATTTTATTTGGTGAGTCTGCAAACACTGACCCTAATATGTTATTTTCAAGTTTTAGACCGACTGTCAGAAATCTCGGTGTGACTTTTGATAGTAGCCTGAAATTTGACAAACAAATTGATAGTGTGGTAAAAGCAAGTTTTTTTCAGCTACGTCTATTGGCAAATGTCAAACCTTTTTTTAAATCGTTCGAATCTTGAGAAAGCTATTCATGCTTTTATTAGCTCAAGATTAGATCACTGTAATGCACTTTATGTGGGAGCATCTCAGTCATCACTCAGGCGCCTTCAGCTGGTACAGAACGCAGCAGCTCGTCTTTTAACTAATACACGCAAGCGTGAGCATATAACCCCAATTCTTTCTTCGCTTCTCTGGCTTCCGGTTTCTTTTAGAGTTGATTTTAAGATTTTGTTTGGTTTTAAAGCTCTCAATGGGCTTGCTCTACTGTACGTGACTGAGATGCTAACCTTAAGGGAATCAAACAGGACTCTCTGGTCAACAAATCAACTTTTGTTGGTTGTCCCAAGGACAAGGTACAGACTATGGGGTGACCAGGCGTTTTCTGTAGCTGGGCCAAGACTTTGGAACAAGCTACCTGCCGATTTACGAACTATCACGGAATTAGGTCCTTTTAAAGCTAAGCTTAAGACTTATTTATTTAGACTGGCTTTTATATCATAACTTTGTTGACTCATTCTGTGTCATTTTGCATTGTGTTTTGTTTTTGTTGTTTTTATTGTTATTTTGGAAAGCACTTTGGTTCACCTTGAAAAAGGGATGTAAAGGGCTGTATAAATAAATATTGACTGATTGACAAAGTTTTTTTTTTATAAAATTACTACCTACACAACCTTTAAGTCTCAGTTGCTGAATCTTTTTATGTTCATACAAATATTTACTTGTTAAGATTTTTGCTGGAAAAAAGCTATTGAATGTTGGTGGACATTTCTTTTTTTTAGTTTAGATTTCGCTACTGTAGTTGTGCCGGTGCTTATACTATCAATGGTAATACTAAGAAATAAAGTGACATGCATTTGATTTGGGGAAGTGTTTTAAAAATGTGAACAAATCAAAGCCAGCTTACGCTGTAGTTTAGAATAAAGTATTGTGACAGATATGTTCTCTGTCTCATCTAAGGTGGACCCATTATAGGCCAAATGTAGGTCCCAGCTGGACCCGAGTACAAGAAGAACATAGGCCTCATGTCTGTTCATGGTGGTTTCTATTTAAGAAACTTCCCTGACAGGGCTGGCAAACATTAATTCATTAAAAAAAATATTTTCCACTTATTCATTAAAAACAAGACTAAATGAGCGGAGACCAAATGTATGATGGAGAGGACAAGGACTGGGTCATATTAAAGAGCTGCAATAATGCACATCTGCACATCTGTATCAAATCAGCTGCATAGAGCCACCTTGTAATTCCTAGAAAATTCAGAAAGTTAGAAGAAAATCCTCGCTAGTTTATTTAATTTTGTCCATTTTGGATAGCTGCCTGCTTTTCCTGAGTATTTTACCTGTTCACCAGTTCAGTGTCTGCTTCTCCGTGTCACATTATTTAAATTTTCAGACTTAAGAACAAAGAATGAGAGAGAGAGTCTCCTCTGGTTAATTTTAACTCCTCTGGTTTAAAAAGATATGACAGTGGCACCTAAAACCCAAGGGAGTTTATACTGAAAGAGCAAAGAGATATATTGTTTTCAGATGATTGGTGGACGGCCTGGAAGTGTCTCACATTATTGTGTTAGCATAATGAATAATGAGAGAGACTGTAGAACAAGTCAGTATTATGAAACAAACTGTTTCATATGAAAGGATTTTACTAATTTCCTCTGGGCCAAAGATTAAAATGAGACTTGGGCAGACAGAAAAACTCAACTCTTAACACATATTAATGGATATGGTGTAAATGCTGATGTATTTTCATGCTGATGCATATATGAGCGTGAGATGCCGAGTTCCTCTCATGGGTTCAAACACGTTCTCTGATGTGATCACATAAAAGTGTGAAGTTTACTTTGTATTCAAAGAAGCTCACCTCAGATCACTTCAGACTTGTGGATATATTTCCACTTTCTTTTGAACACCCTTAAAAGGCTATGGCTGTGCTCACAATCAAGAGTCATAGCCATTTTTAAGTTTATTAAAGCTAAGCACAGGCTATTTTGTATTTGTCTTCTGTCTCTCACCAAATAATGGCACCTAGAAGTAGTGGATTACTGAGAATGGGTGTTTATGTACCTCATAACATGAGCTGATGTTTTTTATGCCAAAATGTCAGAAAAAACTGAGAAATGTTCCTTTATTCCAACAGAATGACCTTCTAGCTAAAAAGCAGAAATCATAGAGCAGTGCTTTATGGGAAATCAGGAACATAAAAGGAAAACTGAACGATCGCTTTTTTGCCTGGACTTTAAAAATAAAGCCTTCGTTCCTGAACATTTTCTCATTAAACGTGTTGACAGATGGCCTCTATTGCTTGTTGAGGTCATACGCTTTGATGCAATATAACAGTGCTCTAAGAGTCAGAATAAACCCACAGTAATTGATCTTCAAGTACATAGATGGGAAAGCACATAGATCACTTCTGGGACTGACAAGGGATCACAATGAGGGTTTAACCTTGGCTGACACACTGAATGGAACCAAAAGACATAGTCAGATATATGGCCTCTGTGCCTAAAAAAGAACTGGGAACTATCTTCTCAGAGCAGCAGAGCAGAACTCAGATAAGTTTTTTTCATCTCTTGATGAATGTTATTGATAGACCCCTTTACACTTAGATCCCATTACACTTAGTTAGTAGTATGTTCTTCAACTGGCTTGAACTGGGTTGTTTTAGATCTTGCCGCTATAGAAAACATAGAAAATGGAAAGCAGAGCCTACATGAGATACATTTTCTTTAATTATTCTGAATTTGAAAAACATTGGAGGATATTTCAAAATGATTTCCATCATTTTGAAAGGTAAAGATAAGCTAATGTATTTGGTCTGTTGCAGTTATCATACTTAAAATTCCCACAGTAAAGGACACCATGCAACATAGAGCTTGTTAGACAAAAAGAGCTTTAGCAAGTTCTTGTGATACGCAATAATTTACTGACAAACAAAAAAGTAGACCATGGAATAATATTTGCAACTCAATCTTTCAAAGTGATGAATAATGATTACTTGTATGGGAAACATCTAATATATTAGACCTAATACTATACTAATACCTAATACAGTACACCTGACATTTAATGTGGCCAAGTGCTATATGAATGTGATATGATCAAACATATGTTGATGTCAGGTGAAAATGAAGCCATAGACATCCTTTCTTTAATGAACATTTGTCATCTTAAAGAATAATAAATATCAAATGGGTACATCCAAATAAGAAACATAATCTAAATATTGTCATTTTTCAATTGTCATTAACCTTGTATTTTTACCTCATAGTCTCAGAGGGAGGCGTCCCAAGAGCCATGAATGGGGAAAGAAGATGAATTCCCTGCACTTTCGCTCTCAGACCAAATTATTTATGGAATTTTAATTGGTATGAATTTCATGGTATGTGCCACTACAGTCATCTTAGCGTATTGCTTGGATAAAAACAATAAATCAATATATATATAGTGATCTCTGAGCTGGAAACAGCAAAGCTGTTGGATTTCTTGCAGTAATTAAAGGCCTGTAGTGTTCATTTTGACATCTTGGAAGACAGGTATTTCCTATTTTATTTTGTACTGTCAGTGCGATGGCCAGCTCCAAGAGTGCATGCACCATAGCTCTCAATCAGTTTTAGAGTGCAGTTTAAAATTTTAACCATTACCTACAGAGCCCTCCATGGTCAAGCTCTTTCTTACATCCAGGACCTTTTTCACATTCACTCTCCCGGTCGTTCCTTGAGGTCTTCAGGCCAAGACCTTTTTACTGTTCCTAGAACACGTCTTAAAACAAGAGGTGATCGTGCTTTCTGTGTGGTGGCTCCAAGGCTCTGGAACTCTCTTCCATTAGCCTTGAGAGCCCTGGACTCTGTAGAAAATTTTAGTAAACACATCTTTTTAGTAGACGCATCTTTTTAGACAAGCTTTTAACTAGCTATATGGTGTTGATGTCATGTGTGTTGTGGTTTTTATTTGTTTTATTATTTGTTTTTTACTGTGAAGCACTTTTGTGACCCTTCATGTCTGTGAAAAGTGCTATATAAATAAAGTTTACTTACTTGCTTACACAGAATCACAATGTGTTGTAGGGGAATCAACCCAAAGACTTGTAATTAGTTCAGTATCAGAATATTAAACTTGGATAGAAGAAAATATTTAAAAGTGACATGCTTCACCTTTAAAATTTGAATTTCTCAGCTCTCTTCTGAGCTCCCACATCTAAGAATATACCAAACAATCTGCGTGTAACAGTTTCCTGTTTTCTTTGTAGTAAGTAGGGGAATTCACTCAGACATCAGGATGTTTAAAGCTATAATATGCCCAGATCCCCAGATGCTGGAACTAGATCTTTGACTTTCAAACCATGCCCTGACATGTAAAAATACAAATTCCCAGATAAGGGAACCCCACACAATTACACAGGACAGCACCAATACACTCCCACAATAATAAAAACATGAACCATTATTTTGCTCCCCTTAGTTTCTCCACACACAATTTAGATAACGATCCCCTTGATCAAAAAGTAAATCAGTGATGCAAATGTAGGAACCCAAAAATGTTATTAAACAAACTGCAGATGTTGAAAGTGCAAAAAATGGTGTTAGATAACCTTGATTCAACTCTATACAGTAGTATATAAGTGAATAAAGTAAAATACCATGGAAACATTTCCACAAAGTTTAGTTTCCATAGTGACTGTGTGACTTGTCGTGAGATTAACAGTGTTAACCGTGTTGAAGATTGTTATGTTAACGACACAGAGGGTAATAACTGTCAATGATAGCAGAGAAGCTCACCAATATATCTGATGACACATTTTTCAAGATCATTACAGCCCCTCTCAGTTAATTTGCTTCTAACTGTCAAGTTTATTGGTTCATTGATGCTTTTTTAAAACACTAAAACAATTCTGTCAATAGCCTGCTTTTATATAGAG